>CAVLJG010000001.1:56928626-57560667 GCA_963669975.1 Acanthoscelides obtectus
TTTTTTAGCATAGTTATACAACACCTTATAGGACAAATCTTTAACTGTTGCATAAACGTTTATACAACTATTTTATATGGCATATTTTCACGTTAGTCAAAATGGTTGTGCTGTGGCATCCATGGTAACGTGTATAAAACAAACCCGAGGCTTGTTGTTTTGCTGTGCATATTACTATTTTAGCCAACAAGTGACTCCCAACGGAAGCACTTATACAACTGTTGTTTAGTAACTGTTAAAGGCTGTGCATATGCCAAATATGTTGATAAACAACGTCACCATAACCTAACTTTCTGCTGTCATATTTTTGTAAAATGCCATAATCAATGTTTTAAGACAAACAGCTCATGCATATTGGTTCAAAAGGTTTTATCAACTGTTCGTTCAAACACAAGATACAGATCTGGTACAAATTCTGGGTAAACCATTGGACTCGGTATTTCATTTCAGACATTTCTCAAATTGTTGTATAACACCTACAGGCAACACCAAAATATTCCAATAAACTGAAGACAACATGGACGATGCCATGATTATACACAACGACCAGCCATATTGGGCAAACATTTATTCCTCTATTTAATATTAAATAATTATGTTTCAGTTCGAAATTACATATATAAAGTGATAAACATTAGTGTAATTGTGTCTAAATATAGGATTTGTGGAAGATTTGACGCAGATAAGTTCAGTTTTCCATCTTAAAATTCTAGACATACCTTTGATCATTATCAAAATATGCATGAAATAAGAAGCCCGTAGAAATTGCATAACTACTTTGCACGATAATCACAATAAAATTTGCTGCGCAAGTAATAGCCCTATATCACACTGTAGAAGTTTATCTTATACCTGTGTATGAAATTCACAATGGCCGATATGTAAGTAAACAAGATGACTGTAATGTGTTAGTTATATTCTTCACTTCGTCTATGCAACACATAAGAAATAGTTTGGTTGCAATAAAGTAGAATCACGTAACAGAATAGTTGTATAGTTGACAAAACTGAATCTTGCACTGACGCAAATGTCCTATAGCGGCTGCAAGGGGCTTACACTTTTGTTGTATAAATGTTACCTGCAGCCCTTATACAACCTCTTAAATGACTGAAGTGTCCTATTAGGTGTGAACATTCCGCCTGTATAGCTGTTCTAAGAGGGTTTTGCCAATGTTCTTACAGTATACAATGCTGTGTAAGAAATACTGTATAATCATTTTTGCAACTCTAATAGGAGTGATAATTGTTAGTTGGGTTGTTATGCTGAAGGAAATATTTCGATAACAAACCTTGTAGAAAGATGTTGAGAGCCATCATGATGATCTTGATCATGCTCCTTAAAAGTTCAATTTGAGGTCAAGTCTATTTTTAGACGTTGATGCTGAAATAGATCTGATGTGGGTTGTTCGAGAATTCAAAAGGATTCACTCACAATGGCACTGAAAAGTCGTGGTTGTTTTCTTATCTCTGATTATGACCTTTACAAGATCAACTCAACCAACAACATCGTCCTTGACATTTCGAATCACTATTAATCGTGTTTTGAATTCATGAGCAATGCAGATGTAGCACTTGTAGTCGAATATTGCTTAATAGTCTACATCGACGGCTAAAACGAATGAATTGGATTGTTTGGAAATCAGTTATGTGCTATCAATTAGTTTGCATTACCGATGCAGCCGGCAGGTCAGTAAACATTGAACATCTGTGATTTCATTTACTGGCCAGTGTAAGGGATATGGATAAGTTACAGCCACTTAAAACAATGATCACACATGTGCGCTTTCCTTTTCTCCTTCGAAATAAACATGAACTTGATTTGACTATGTAAGGGATATAATCAAGGACAAGTAAATAATCATAACTTTTCCGTACGCTTGTGAAGCGGATTCTCCTTTTTGAGTATTTTTTTTTATTTTCGAACATCTCGTACTAGAGATATACTTCATAATCACTTATGAAAATAAACTTGGCCTTACATCGACCTTGTAAGCATCATGGTTAAGATCAACATGACACGAGATCTGCAATCATGACATTACCATTTTTTTTCAATCCCCCTATTCATCAGTAAACTAATCATAGGATTTCTTTGGAACGATCAGAACTTTTGACAATGAAGGAGATAAGCATGAATTTTTAGGCACTTCCACCAGGATCAACTCTGTATATTTCTTCTCAAAAAATTAGTAGGCGGGGGGGGGGTCAAAAAGCACTGTATATAGATAAATTCAAAGCAAAAAAAGTAATGAAAACTGTGCTTTATTCACTGAAAATATGTGATTTGCTACGAGTGCGTATTATAATTTCAAACAAAATAATAACACGAGCGACTTACGGCCGAGTCGGTATTTTTGAGTTCGGCAGGTGTTAGTGTCAGTAGAAGGAACTTGTCACCGTATGGTATAACTTTATAATAATTGGCCTTGCAGAGAGTATGGCCTTCCATGATCCACTGACAATACTTCGTGCATTAGTCTACGTAGGAATCACGTATAGGCTTTGAGAATAACGTCTGTTTTCATAAAGTTTTAAACTACACTATTCGCGGGGATGTTGTCTTTTCTCCGTTCTCAAAATCACAGCAAAGAATTTAGATCTGAGGCATATGACAAAACTTGTGGTGCAATTGGTTCCATATACGAATGTAGTAGATGGACTCTCTAGAACGCACTAATTTAGTTTCAAATTACCTCTGGCGAGGCTCTCCGTTCTTAGATAATATAATCAGTAAAGGTCGATTTGTAAACTCTGACGTTCCACATTAATGCCGCAGAGTTGCCGTAACGCAGAACTTGAATCATGCGCTTGAGGTCAAGCTGCTTGTAAACAAGAACTCTGTAACGCTCGTCCGGAATGCTCACACTAGACTTGACAAAGTTTTAACTTTTTGCCGTTTCCTTTTCCGATTCAACCAATGAAAGGGAGCCCGCAAATCACGTGTTTGTTGCGACAAATCAGCTGGTTTTTCGGCGCGCTTTTCGTTCTGTTTTACATGACATATGCTTTTTTTCCTCGGCGTGGGTTCTTTTGAGAGTGTTTGCTATATTTTATTCAGTTTATTTAATGAATAATATGAATTATTAGGAGATGTGTGTTACAAGTTTGGTCTTCAAATATGTAAACAAGAATGCAATTTAATGTTATGTTATGCGTCACGCGCCGTAACGTTAGAAGTTTATAAATTGATTTTAACTGCCAGCGGCAGTGTTACGGTAACGGTACGCAGGCGGTACGCTAACGTCAGAGCTCATAAATCGGCCTTGGCATTAAATAAACCCGTGTATGAGGATATAAGAACCGTGAGTCTCCCATGTTGAAAAAATGGTTGATTTATTTCATTCTAAACTAGGCTGTAAATATTATTGGAAAATGAAACGCATTATCAGCTTGAGCATCAGTACGAAGGTAATTTGCCATCTTCATCAGGAGCTGCAATAACATTGACAAGAAATAGCAACTATTGTGCAAAACGATTTTAAACTAACTTACAATAGTATGTGAGATTGTTGCTAAATGTTATTAACGTTTAAGTTAAGAGACACACCCAGTAACCTGGTGAAAGCTGGATACATGGTACATTCGTCAAAATTAATATAAAATACACACAGCTGTATGTCAGCAACCAATTAAAACGGATTAAAAATATTTAGAACGAAAGTTAAAATTAGATCGTGAGCCACCTGATGCTGCACAAAATGGTGTGGCGTGTGGCACAGGATCATAAGTATAATGAATCGTTTGACAGATGACAGAAGGTTGGTGGTGTCAGTTTCGATGGATGGAACGAAAATTTTTGTAAAGTGTAAATCTCACATACTATTCTAAGTTAATTTAAAATCATTTTGCACAATAGTTGCTATTTCTTCTCAATGTTATTGCAGCTCCTGATGAAGATGGCAAAGTAATAAAGTATAAACAGTCCTCATTGCTTGAATTTTGTCGAAGTACCCAACAAAAGGCGGAAGCCTTATGTTTCACCTAACTGGTCTAGACGACAATGACCACGTCTCAAGTTATATATATACAGGGTGGTCCATAAGTCCTTTGAAATTTCAAATTTGAATAAAATTTAACGGGTGAGCGTGAGCGGCGCGGGCGAGGTGGGGGCAGTATCTTCCCTGTCTGGGAATTCAGTCGCCATGGAGTGTTTCACTGGAGCGGATCGTGCTTTTTGTGTGCGCGCGTTTTATCAAAATAATGATTCGGCAACCATTGCGCGGCGTAAATATCGAGAATACCTCAATTTACACAATTTTACAAAGTGTCCAACAGGTCAAACGATTAAGAACTGGGTTGCTAAGTTCGAAGAGACTGGTTCGACGTTAGATAAACAGCGGTGGGGTCGACCAAGGACAACTCGTATTGAAGAAAACATCAACATTGTGGCACAGTCTGTTCGTCAAAATCCTACCCAGTCTACTCGTAAGCGTTCCAGTGCACTAAACGTACCCAGAACATCTTTACAGCGGATTTTAAGAAAAGATTTACGTCTGCACGCTTACAGAATTCAGTTAGTGCAGGAATTAAAAGATAATGACGCTATTCAGAGACTAAACTTTGCGAATGAAATGTTGAATCGATTTTCTTCGCTCAATAATGTGTTGTTCTCGGACGAGGCTCACTTCCATTTAAACGGGCATGTAAATAAACAAAATTGCCGTTATTGGAGCCCCGAAAATCCAAGGCGTAAGCATCAGAAGCCCTTACACAGCCCTAAAGTTACAGTTTGGGCTGCTATGTCAGCGCATGGCATCGTAGGCCCTTATTTTTTTGAGGACGACAGAGGTCGCGCATTAACTGTTACTTCGGAGCGGTATGCAGCAATGATAGAAGAGTTTTTGACACCAGCGTTGCAGAATTTTCCAGGCTATAATACGCAGACCTGGTTTCAACAGGACCGAGCAACTGCCCACACCTCCAACACTTCTATGCCCGTCGTCTGTCAACTTTTTCCCAGCAAAGTAATTTCTCAAAGAGGAGACATTTCCTGGCCACCACGTAGTCCAGATTTGACCCCAATGAACTTATTTTTATGGGGCTACCTCAAGAGTAAAGTGTACGACACCACTCCGCGATCAGTTGATGTCCTGAAAGAAAATATCCGAAGAGAAATGGCAAGCATTACAGTGTTGACTTGCCGCGCAGTCATCGACAATTTTAGACGTCGTTTATATGAGTGCCGTGATCATAATGGATTGCATTTAGACGATGTGATTTTTAAAACATAATTCCCATTTAATAAAGATGATAACAAAATATAATAATTCTTCATAATGTAACTAGTTTGGCTTTATTCCTTTTTTTCCAGCTCAAAGGACTTATGGGCCACCCTGTATATATATATATAATTGTTAATTGGGAAATTGCCAAATTTGTAGGCTTAAGTGGGAGGTTAGAGACTGTATTCTGATTGTTTCCCTAAAATGTCTTCTCATGTTTAATAAATAATTTATAATATGTTCGGGTGTATTGATATTTTTAACATGTAACGAAGGTATCTGTCGTTATCAACAAGCCCAATGTCTCCATCCTTTTGTTTTTATACTTATTACAAGTTCTATCTTCTCTACGTTCGTTTTGAAACACCTTGTAGCTGCAACCTCATTGACGAGTAAGTTGTTTGACAATTTAAATCTGTCCTGTATTCTTTGCTAGCATCACAATTGTGTTTTCAGAATCCTTATGAAGGCTCCATAGAGAATGCCGAAAGCTTGATTTTATCGTCAAAAGAGTCAACTTAAGGCTAAAAATTTGACAATTTCCCAATTAACAATTAATTGTATTTGGTGCCCAACTGGTCGTTGGCTTTGGCAATGACTACTGCTCATTATATACAGGGTGACTTCGAAGTTGAGTCATTTATTTTAACAGTGAGTAGATCTGATCAAAAGAAATGTTTTTTTCCTTTACCATTTTTCTGGTAAAATTAAAGTAACAAAGTTATAGCCCTTTGGAAGTTTGAGTACCGCCCTGTCTCAATAATAATATCATGTACTCGTGTTTGGCAACAACGGATATAATCCACCTTATCGGTTCATCGCATGCGAAACAAAAAAGCGAAAGAATTTGGAACGACGTTTTTATTTCATTCAGTTCAGTTATACATACATTCAGTGTCAGTCGCGTGTGAATAGTGTCTGTTGCGTGGCTCAAACGAAATAAAAAATGGCACATGTTTATGCGGATCGGTTTCCCAATCGAGTGCAACCAACCCCTCGTGCCTTTGTTAATGTAGTACAACGGGCTCGTGAATCAGGTGACTTAAGACCTCACAGGGCACCTCACGATCAAATACAGGTCCGCACTGAAATACTTGTTGGGAGGATACTTTATAAAACAAGGTAAAAAAAATTTTTTATTTTTTTTTTATTTTTACACACGTATTTTGGTTTATCTTCCTTCTACAATCATTATCTGAAAATTAATGACTCAACTTCAAAGTCACCCTGTATATAGTATTTATAGTTAATTGCCTTAACTGTTAGGAGAAGATATCCTTAAATTTCTTTGTGATGAAGGCAAAGTTTTGCATAAGTACATCCTTTTAACTTGAACTCGAGCTTTCGATGGTCTATGCCATCATCGTCTGGAGCTGAAAAACAATTTTTGAAAAAACTTAACAATTAGGAGGAAAATCATCACTTACTAAGTCGGCGAGACTGTTGCTGAAATTGGTGTTAAACGACAGTGAAAGAGAACACATAGTCGACGAACAAAAAACTGGACCGATGAGGTTCGATTAGGACGGATTTTTTTTTTAAATTTATTAATAAATGGCAAAACCATAGCTATGTTTTTTAATCACTGACTGATTTGGAAGAAATCGAAAATTTATCAGCTATTGAAAAATCCTTCGAAATTTCGTCTTTCCTAATAATCTCCACATTATCTAACACATGCCGGCCGACTGACACTCTCCAGTGGCATGTGAAGCGTGACGTTGAAATTATTGACCCGCTATCGAACGTGGAACCGTTCTTGTGATGTGTGTTGCCTACTATGTAGGAAGTTCAGTAAACTAGTACGAGGGGGTGTGTCTTGTTATCCGATGAAGTTCAGAGTTATTTTCAAAATTAATAAGCGTTACGGTGGAAGTTGTGTGATCTGGATGCTATCCTACCACCAAGCTAGGTAATACGAAGAAACTTTCAAAACTTCAGGAAAGATGATTTGGAGCAAACTTATTTTAATTTTGATTATAGATAGTGAACATTTAGAGAAAGATCGATGTTGGGAGAGATATGGTGCTTTTCCAGTTTTTCGCAGTTCAAAAGGTATGCATAAATAACGCTAAGCTGCTTGACATCTGCTTTTTTGTTCATGCAACTGTCTGTCATGAAGATATGTGACATTTCCAGGAACAAACGTTTTGATAGATGGTTTTCTCTGTCTAGGACCTTGATATCATTGTATAACATTTGATGCCCTGTGGTGTTGACATGTGAAGCCAGAGCACATCTTTCTGGACACAGTCTGGTATCACTTTTGTGTGAGGCTATTCTACCTTTTATTTATTGCATCTGATGGAGTAGAGAATGTTGGATAAGCTAAGCAGAGGAACTCCTTAACACTCCCTGGATCCTTAAAGTCTATCACAGCCATATAACCTTCATAATCACTAAAGTCTTTTGGCTTTGGGACTGCTGGACCTCCTTATAGTGCGGTCCCTATTTTCACTCACAGAACACGTGAATTCTTCCTCATTTGTTTCTTCATTCACAGTTTTATAGTAGTTTCTGTATCTGAATCAGATGTGTCTTCTGGATCATTTTCACAATCAGTACTGAGATTTTCCCCACTGAATCGAAGTTCTCTCTTTATCATAAAGTCTATGTCCTTTAGTGGTGTCGCTAAATCCAAACAAATTATTTTCTGTGATTTCTTGTCCCACTTCAACCTTTTCTGGTTTGGAACGTGTATTATGGCGGTGCTACCAAAAATTCTTACATAGATCAAATCTGACTTCTTTCCTGGCCATACTTCTATTGGAGTTTTGCCATCTAGACCTGAAGCAATACTCCTGTTACGTGGATAAACAGCAGTGTTGACCGCCTCTGCCCAAAACTGTTTGTCCATGTTGGCATCAAACAGCATACATCTCGCCTTCTCCACCAAGGTTCTATTCATCCGCTCAGCATTACCATTTTGTTCAGGCGTATAACTGTTTGTTGTTTGATGAATAATTATGCTACGAGTATGGGTTTTTAGCATATCTTCTAGCTCTGTACTACAAAATTCTCCACCCCTGTCAAGTCTCACCATTTTTATTTTTATGCCAGTCTGATTATTTGCCGTACTTTGAATTCAGTAAAGGACTTCGTTGTTTCATCTTTAGACTTTAAAAAATACACAAAAGACATCCTGGTGTAGTCATCTTCTATCACCAGAAAATATATTGCTCCTCCTAGAGATGTAACCTCCATAGCTCCACAGATATCAAAGCGAATTACATCTAATACATTTTCTGATCTGCTACCCGTCTTGAGAAACAGTTGACGGGTTTGTTTACCCTTATTACATGTAACACAATCGCATCTGTTAATGTGTACCTGATCTTGAAAATGTGCTTTGATATGGCCTCGCTTTCGATGCCAAGTCTGTACAGTGAACCTTGAGCTACTTACTAAAAAACACTGCTGTTGAATGTTAGTTTGTAATTTATATACATTACGAGTATTAACAAGGCTTGCCTCCCCAAGCAGTTCTTGTCTGGGATTAAAGATCTTGCACCCACTGTTAATAAAAGTAACTTCATTGCCATTTTCAATCAATTCACTAACAGACGATAGATTAGTTGTTAACTGAGGAAGAAACGATATATTCTGCACTGTTACCTCGTAGTGTTTGTTGCTCATACTAACTTTGGTCAAAATATCTATATTTCCTACACATTCAACTGAAACTGTGCTCTTGTTTGCAATAATGATTTCCTGCACTTCAGTTGGTCTGCTGGCATCTGTCAGCCAACCTTTGCTTGGAGTCAAATGAGCATTTGCCACTGAATCCACATACCAAACTTAATTGTTGAATTTTTGACTTGAAAATATACCACTGAATGGATTTTTATCAACTTTAGCATCATTTTTGCCATTTTTTAGTTTCTCCGGTCAATTAATCATATAGTGACCCTTGGCCTTACAAAGGAAACATGTTGTTTCCTTCTTTTTCTTCTTTCTTCTTCCATGTCAAAAAGTTTTGTCTTGATTTTGTCTGTCGTGAAGTCTATCTCCGAGTGTTCTAGTGTCATAATCATGGGCTCATATTTTTCAGGCAACCCAACAAGCAACAATTTCCCAACCCATCTATCGTCTATGATAAAACCGGTGCTTTTCACCTTTTGAGCAGTTTCAACCATATTATTTACATACTTACCCATCGATTGGCAATTTTCTTTTCTAATGGAAATCAACGACCACAACAAACCAATTATTCTGCTAAAATCAGTGTCTTCATAAATTTTTTTTGTCGTAATTTTCCCTGACCGTAGCTTCAGAACATTCCCAAGCAAATTTGTAGACATATTTCGTTCCTCGTGCACTCAAAATAACACCGGTTTTTACTAAAAAACGCACTGGGCCATAACCTATTGGAAACTGATACGCGTTATCAGCATGAGCATCAGTACGAAAGTGATTTATTTTTCAACAACTATATACTTTGAAGTTGAGTCATTAATTTTCAGATAATGATTGTAGAAGGAAGATAAACCAAAATATGTGTGTAAAAATGAAAAAAAAAATAAAAAAAGAAGTTACCTTGTTTTATAAAGTATCCTCTCGACAAGTATTTCAGTGCGGACCTGTATTTGATCGTGCGGTCTTGGAGCACTGGCATGCCCTCCCCTGTGAGGTCTTAAGTCACCTGATTCACGAGCCCTTTGTACTGCATTAACAAAGGCACGAGGGGTTGGTTGCACTTGATTGGGAAACCGATTCGCATAAATCCGTGATGCCGCGGCAGCATTTTGTAAAGACTCCCCCCCCCGTAAATAAGAATCATGTCCACAAGTTCAGCATTTTCGTAAACATGTGCCATTTTTTATTTCGTTTGAGCCCAGCAACAAACACCACTATTCACTCACGCGTTACCGACTGACACATTGACTGACATCGAGATAAACGTTTCAAATTCTTTCGCTTTTTTGTTTCGGATGCGATGAACCGATAAGACGGATTATATCCGTTGTTGCCAAACACGAGCACATAATATTATTTATTTATTATTTATACAGGGTGACTTCGAAGTTGAGTCATTTATTTTAACAGTGAGTAGATCTGATCAAAAGAAATGTTTTTTTCCTTTAACATTTTTCTGGTAAAATTTAAGTAACAAAGTTATAGCCCTTCAGAAGTTTGAGTACCACCCTGTCTCAATAATAATATTATGTGCTCGTGTTTGGCAACAACGGATATAATTCGGCGTATCGGTTCATCGCATCGGAAACAAAAAAGCGAAAGAATTTGAAACGATGTTTTTACTACATTTATTTTTCAGTTGTATTCAGTCAATGTGTCAGTCGGTAACGCGTGAGTCAATAGTGGTGTTTGTTGCGTGACTCAAACGAAATAAAAAATGGCACATGTTTACGAAAATGCTGAACTTGTGGACATGATTCTTATTCTTAATCGAGTGCAACCAACCCCACGTGGCTTTGTTAATGTAGTACAAATGGCTCGTGAATCAGGTTACTTAAGACCTCACAGGGGAAGGCATGCCGGTGCTCCAAGACCGCACGATGAAATACAGGTCCGCACTGAAATACTTGTCGGGAGGATACTTTATAAAACAAGGTAAAATTTTTTTCTATTTTTTTTTCATCCCTACACACATATTTTGGTTTATCTTCCTTCTACAATCATTATCTGAAAATTAATGACTCAACTTCAAAGTCACCCTGTATATATATATGGTGGCCCATCCATGTGGGGACGGAATATTATTCATAAACAAATACATTTTGGCAAAATCTATATAATACATGACATTTGAGGGCACATTTCTAAAATATGGGCCATTATAGAGGGTGTCCCAATTTCGACCTACATATCAAAGTTGTGATTTTTCAAATAGAATGCCTCAAATTTTATTGCATATTTGGATAACCCAATTCAAAATTGATATACAATACTATATGGTTTTGGTATTTAGCTACTGAGATACAATGTGTTCTGTCTAGAAAAACTCCCCACTTCGGCAACCCCTCCGTCCGCCATTTCTAAATTTGGAGTGCTGAATTTTGTATCAAAAAAAACTTACGCTCCTCATTTTTCATCTTATTTGTTACTTTTTCGAATTTTAATTTTTGCTCATACAGGGTGGTCAAAAACGCAAATTGTAGTTTTTCTCAAAAATTCCAAATGCATCACCCTGTATATTTGTGCAAGTTTGGATTCAATTTTTTATAAGCTTTTTTTTTGACACTAGATACTTAAGGGTTTTACGGATATTTTTTCTGTTATTGGCACGGCTTTTATGGAACGGCTTAGTTCCCTAAAATATGGCATCATCCTTGGAAACAAATAAATTGTTGATTAGTTACAAACTGTAAAAATTAGTTTTGTGAGCATTATAATAAAAACGTGTTTGGAAATGAGTTTTTCTAAAGAAGAAATGGTGAATATGGTGTTCGTTTTGGGCTTAGCCCAAAGAAATAGTTTCCTAGCATCTCGCATGTATAAGCAACGATACCCTGATATGCGACATCCAAGGCCGGAAACATTTTCCACACTACGAGAAAGTTTTGAATCAAGTGGAGTAGTGGAATATAATAAAAAATGTATAAATAATCCAAGTGTCACCAATGAGGCGAATCAGTTGGAGGTATGCGACGGAAAACCCTTACTAGGTTAGGCAAATAGATTTCCAAAATAAATGGGGCTTGAATGTTTGGGGAGGAGTTATTTGCAGACAAGTTATCGGACCTTTCTTTTTCGAAAACAGATTAACAGGTACAGATTACTTCAATTTTTTGATCGAGCATTTGCCTTTGCTTTTGGAGGATGTCAACCTGCAAGCTCGGATACATATGTACTTCCAACATGACGGCGCACCTGCGCATTATCATAATCGTGTGCGTAACTATTTGGACACCTGGAATATCAATCGTTGTATCGGTCCCGATGGGCCTATATCTTGGCCTCCTAATCACCAGATATAGCGCCGATGGACTTCTTCCTATGGGGCTACGTTAAGCAAGAGGTTTATACGGGCCACCCTGTATATATATACATATCCATGTTGAACGCTTCCTTTCCGCAAAAAGTCCAGAAAAGATGGAATGCAATGAAGATTCCAACTTTTCTGCACAATCACAGAAAGGGGGTTACCATTAGCTTCCGGTAGCTCAGTCGGTGGCATGAAGACATCTACAGGCGTGTAGCTGTGTGTCGACCATGGCATGGCTAGAGGATAGAAGAACAAACAGAACAAAAAAATGTAACAGATTTTATTTAACAAAAAAGCATTTTCATTACATTTGGAATTCAAATTTTAAACAACAAAATAAGTTTTAAATCTTTGGCGCTGCTATAAAACTATACACTTATCTTTCGCTGGTCCATTTTTGACTGGACTGAAGCGAGGATGGCCAGGTGCTTGAAGTGGAGGTCCCAGTTATGAGGGGTGACCTCACATTTAGTGGCTTCAAAACCAGTTGTAGGCGAAGTTGAACTTAAAGGTGATGGCGCAGCCAAGGCACATGCATGGGTGAAGTGATAGGCCAAGCAATGCAAAGTCAAAGACAAAGCCAAAAGCAAAGTCAAAGACAAAGCCAAAAGTCAAAGACAAAGGCAAAGGGAAAGGGAAAGGGGGTGGCCCCAATCATTTTGTCCTATTCGGACACACATTCTACAAACCGCTAGCACATGGTGCTATATGACCTCATGCTACATAGAACAAAATTCTTAGCTCTTGTTCGATCGGCGGCTCAAGTGAAAAGGAAGCGCGAGGAAGGTCACAGATCAGGAACTCCGCATCAAGCGCGCTCCAAGCGGAAAATTTTCCAAGTAAAAAAGCTAGAGATGGGATTAATGAATTGCGATTCTGAAATGATAATCGAGAAGTGATTTAATAAATACAATCGGACGGTGAAACCGTTACACTCGCCCCTACTTAACCAGAAAAAAATTCGAGGAAGCATTCAAGAATTTTTTTTTAACAAGGAAATTGAAAGTTATCACGGGAGGACAAATGTACAACCATTCGACCAGATAACAAGTAGCAAAAGTAAGGTAGAAACAAAAATGTTAGAAGAGAATTGGAAGAAAAAGTACAAAGAAGTTGCACTTAAAAAAAAACTATCATCATATGATGAACAACCCAAAACATAAAACCTAGGACGAGAAAAATAATAAACCAAAAGCTTCAGCAGTAGTCCAAGCACGAAGTGAGGAATCACAATGGCATCCAAAATGCACGACTGACTACTAAAAACTTCAAAACTAAGTAAGTACCTAAACCATAAGAGGTACTAAAGAATAATAATAATCTTTCTCAAAACAATTGCCAGATTATCTCGCAATACTCCAAACCCAAAAAGAATATCATCTATAGTGATATTTTAAACCAATATCCAATATAAAAAAAACTGTGCATTACTATTTTCAAAATATGAAAATCAAAAGAAATTAACAAATTCAAGTCATATAACAAAACAATTTACAAGTACTAAACCAACAAGAAGGTATTTTAATCAAAAAAAAGATGTGTATGTGTAACTAAGTGCAGTTCTGATTCCAAAAAAAATTGTCGGGCGCCAGCAGTCTGTAAGACTACAAAATAATTCAAAATATTTTCAGAGAATTAAAGTATAAAAGAGACATTCATGAAACATTGAAGTAAGATTTTCAAAGTCAAAATATAGCTTATGTTCAATCAATGAACTAAAATTCAAGAGTAAATTCAATCAAAATTTTCGGGTTATGTGACAACATAAGAACCAGATCAAAAAATTCTGAAGTGCAACACAAGTGCAACTGTAAATCTAATAGTATTAAAATCATAAAGTGAAAGGAAATATCAGAGCTATATGAGCATGATTTTATAAAGAATTCTCAAAAAAAATACAAAAGTAAGCAATATATTAAAAGTTTCATGAGTAATAAATGAGAAACGAAGTGAGCATATGTAAAATGCAAAATAGCGAAAGGAAAATCACAAGATATTTTAATAAATCATGATACATGAGAGTAATGCCGCAAGCAAAAATTGTATGCAAAAGTCTACGATATGTGTAGGTGCAAAATTGGAGTTATAAAAAAAACAATCTAGTGAACAAGAAATAGAAATAAATATGATAGGTAAGAATTCGATTTAAAGCAAAAATACGAGAGAAAGACAACTTTCTAGGGTCACCATAGGTACACTCCAAAGCCCTAGACAAGAATGTCTATAGTCTATGGAATATTTTCATGTAGATCACTGATATCATCAGCGCACTTCAAAGTCTACACTGAGAATAACCATATCATTGTAAAATGAAAGTTAAGTTCAAATATGAAACATGAAAGCAATGTCGCAACCAAACTCAAGACTTAGCAATACGCACAAATGTGCACAAAGGCTGAAAGCATATATGATAAATCTCAAGAAGGAATTGACAATTACTTCAAATCAAATTGAACTGATTGAATTGAACTGAGACATAAATTACTATATCAAAACTGAGTTTTACTTATACGCCAGAGGTTTCAAGAGTTTATCAATACGCACAGATGTGCAACTAGGCGGAAAGCATATATGACAAGTCTCAAGAAGAAAATAAAATGCATATGAAGAAAACACTTTCAATTAAAGAAACTGTGGATAGTACAAGACCCTCAAAGGCATACATCGCAACGAATCTATGTAACTATCCAGACTACAAAATACTGTCAAAGTTCAAAACCACTCAAAAATATGCGAACAAACTTCAAAAGTTTGAACCAAAAATCAATGTAAGTCTGTGCTCTCGAAGAAAGTTATAATGAATTCAAAAAGAGGATACTATCAAAAACTTCAAAAGTAATAGACTTCTAAAATAGAAGTACGTAAGTATGTAAAAGAAATTCAGAAAATATACGCATAAAAGCATTATAAAATATTATACACAGTATGTGTCACATGATTTTGATCGGGAATGCAATTTAAATTTTGAGTACACTCAGAAAAATGAAATATTCAAAAGATGAAGTATACACATTAAATTGAAATCAGAAAAATAATTATGACTTGTAAATTTTGTAAATGGTGGACTGACGTAAGAGTTCAAAAGGTTGAAAGAACAACGATGACTAATGTCCAAAGTAAACATTCAACTGCCATTTACAGAAAATTAGCTTAACAATTATCAAAGGAAATTCTTATCCATTCGCATCTGTACTAGGAAATAAATATAGGAAAACCTACTCGCTCCAATGTACAGATCGAAAAACTCGCCCCCTTCGATTGAGCGGAAATATGAGTATTGGACTGATTGTAATATTTCAAAAGGTTGAAGGATCAACGATGTTAAATGTCCAAAGTAAACATTCAACTGCCTCTTACAGCAAATAAGTTTATTCATTATCAAAGGAAATTCTTGTCCGTTCGCATCTGTACTAGGAAATAAATATAGGAAAACCTACTCGCTCCAATGTACAGATCGAAAAACTCGCCCCCTTCAATTGAACGGAAATATGAGTATTGGACAAATTTTAATATTTCAAAAGGTTGAAGGATCAACGATGTTAAATGTCCAAAGTAAACATTCAACTGCCTCTTACAGCAAATAAGTTTAATCATTATCAAAGGAAATTCTTGTCCGTTTGCATCTGTACTAGGAAATAAACATAGGAAAACCTACTCGCTCCAATGTACAGATCGAAAAACTCGCCGCCTTCGATTGAGCGGAAATATTTGTATTATTAAAAATGATAATGATTAAGCAAGAATAATTTATCTGAATTTTAGAATATCAGAGTATATAAAGCATAATAATACACAAAAGCAAAAGTTAATCGCTGTCCGAATCAGAACTCTCACTCATTACATCATTACGCAAAACATTGCCATGATCAATATTCAACGTATTATCAGGTTTCAAGTCTTTAACATGAAAATCTCCCAAGATATTACCATGGAGATCTTCCAATGTGTACTAACGGAGATTTTACTATATGAACAATACAAGGAAGGAATTTTGGACTTAGTTTGGCACAAAAGTTGTCTGCAGCACTTGATTGAAAGAAATTGCGTTTGAGAACTCTATCACCTTTATTGAATTGCAGATGTCGTCTACGCAGATTATACCTATTTCTATTAAGTTCGTAGGAACGCCGCATTCTGTGCTGGACTTTAAGGTAAAATTCTGGAATTTGCTGAACAAAATTTGGATCTATGACGTTCTGGTCGATATTGACTGGATTATTGGCAACAGGTGCAATTTTTCCATAGAATGACCCATCAACTGGTACATTTCTGTAAAAATTTAGAAAGCTGGGCGAGTATCCTGTGACTTCATGTTTAGCAAGTCTGATTGCTTGAGCTATTTGATGAATAGACTCATCCCAAGTTTTATGAGAGTCTTTGATATAGGACCTAATAGCACTAACGATGGTTCTGTTAACTCGCTCAGTAGGATTTACCTGAGGGGTATATCTTGCTGAATACCAGATCTTCTGCACTTTATATGAATCTGCAAGCGCTTTAAATTCTTTAGAAATGAACTGTGGACCATTATCTACAACGATGATTTGAGGAACTCCAAATATAAGGAAAACTTGATTTTCTAAAAATTTTACAATTAAGCTTGAAGTTGCCTTAGGCATTGGATGAACTAGTACAAGTTTAGTGAACCAGTCACAAACTACTAAAAAAAAACGATTGCCTTTTTTAGAACGAGAATATGGTCCTAAAAGATCTGCCGAAATCATTAATCCAGCTTGAGGTAAATTACTAGGTTTGCATTGTGAGCAAACTTTGCATGAGTGTACATAGAACTGAACAGATTACTTCATTTTAGGCCAATAATAAATAGCTGATATGCGAGATAGTGTTTTAAATACTCCTAAATGACCAGAAGTAGGATCATCATGATACATTTTGAGCAATTTAGATCTATTTGGAGCTGGAACAACGATTTTCCAGTCAGTATAAGTTTCTGCAAGTGGATTATCAGAAAGAATATGTTTGTATAGAATACTATTTTCTACTTTAAAAGATGGATACAATTCAGGGTTGTTTTCAACTTTACGTATCATTTTACGATACCACTTGTCAGGAGATAATTCCGCAAGATCTAAAACTGACACATTAACCTCATTTTCATGCAAACGCGAAAGAGCATCTGCTACAGGTATATCTTTGCCTTTACGATGAATAATTTTAAAATCATAAGGAGAGAGACGACGTAACCATCTGCATAGTCTAGGTGAAGGTGTTTTTTGAGATCTCAACCATTGCAAACTTGAATGATCAGAAATAACAAAAAAATGTGTGTGCTCTATGTAACAACGGAAATGTTCAATACTAAGAATGACTGCAAGCAGTTCTTTTTCAGTTGTAGAGTATTTTCTTTGGCACTTGTTGAGAGATTTACTGAAATAATCTATGGGATGTTCCAAACCATTTTCTTCTTGATAAAGTGTGCCTCCCACACCAGTATTTGAGCTGTCACAACAGATATAGAAGGGCTTGGAGCAGTCTGGACTAGCAAGAATTGGAGCGCTGGTTAGCAAATTCTTAATTTCCTTAAAAGCATTGTCAGCATCAGGAGTCCAAGTGATAGGTTCACCCTTCTTCCGATTTTTTAGCAAGTCTGAAATTGGAGAACATACACCACTAAAATTGTTAAGGAAACGACGATAATAGCCAAACATTCCAATCAACCTTCGAATCTGAGTAGTATTAGTTGGTTGAGGATATGATAAGAGTGCAGATACTTTTTCAGGGTTTGTTCTAAGTCCTTTCTCATCAACAACATAGCCTAAGAAAGTCAAAGATGAGCGAGCAAAATGCCATTTATCAAAATTTACAGTCAAGTTAGCATCTTTCAATCGATTATAAACTTATTTCAGTATCCTTAGGTGAGTTTCAAAATCAGGAGTTGCCACAATTATATCATCCAGATAATAAAAAACATATGGTTCTAGATCAGGACCGATAACCATGTCTAATGATCGACACATTGCACTTGAACTATTAGAAAGGCCAAGAGGAAGTCTTCGAAAGCAATACATTCCTTTACCACGAACTATGAAAGCTGTTTTTAATTTAGATTCTTCATCAAGTGGAATCTGGAAGAATGCTGATTTTAAATCAATGGATGATAGATATCTGGCATCTCTAATTTTAAAAATTACAGAGTCTATTAAAGGAGGAGGATACGCGTCAGGAATTGTTACTGAATTTAGTTTTCTACTATCAAAACAAACTCTATATGAACCGTCTTTCTTGGAAACCAGCCAGAGCGCTGAACACCAGGCACTGCTGCAAGGTTCTATAATACCCATGTCCAACATTTCATCAAGTTGCTTAATAAGAGCTTTTTCCATTACATGAGAAAGAGGATATTGTCTTTGCCTGATGGGCTTTGCATCACCTGTGTCAATGTGATGTGTATATAAATGTGTACAACCAATACTGTCAGTAGGTGCAATGCTATTAAAAAGTTCAACAATTTCAAATAATTGTTCCTTTTCCATATTTGATAGCTTCTCCATACCTTGAATACCATTTACAGCACAAGATTGATATGAAAAAGTATGAACATCAAGGTTGAAATTGAATTTTAGGATGATATCCATGCCTAAAAGTAATGTGTGTGTAATAGAAGGAACTATTATGAATTTAATGACATGAACTTTGCCATTAAAACCTACTGGTAGCAAAACAAAACCTAAAGTATTTTGCATCTGGCCATCAGCAGTTGTTAATTGCAAGGTACTACTGTAATCGATGTTGAGATTTAATTTACGTAATAAGTATAAGCCAGATGAACCTAGAATGTTGGCATTGCTTCCAGTATCAAGCAAAGCTAAAATGTTTTCATCACCAATGGATATTGAAATATGTGGACGATTGTCATTTGGTTTTTGAATAAATGTTTCTGAATGATCATTTGATGGCATACCTGCAAGTTGTGAATGATTAATGTCAAAATCGGGATTAATTGCTGAAGGTTGTCTTAACTTGGCTATTTGTTGGACTTCAGAATTAGACCTGGAGTTGCTTTGCCCTTTACGTCTATGACTCCTCGAGTCTGGGCGAAAGAAGTTCCGGGAGTCGGATTGGAAACTTCTTGCCTCACGTTTTTTGAACAGGAAGGACAATTAGAGCGTGTGACATTTTTCATACCACAGGTATAGCAATAAACAGCCTTAGGAGCTCTACAATCTCGAACAGAATGTCCTAGTTTCTCGCAGTTCCAACATACAGGAGCTTTTCTGTGAGATGATGGAGTACTATCAGAAGTAACCAAGCTGGAAGTGGAAAGTCTATTGTGGGGTTGACAACTCAAGAAGGAATCCTCTAATTTCCTACAAAGTGATTTTAGTTCAGGAAAAGTGGAAATATCATGAAGAGCAAGTGACTTTATTAAGTCAGGCAATAAATTTCTACGGCCAATATTGACCATGTCCTTTTCTGTAAATGTATTGTAGGTTAATCTATTGAATTGAGATTCCATGAACGAAATGAATATCGTAACATGTTCATGCTGACCTTGTTTGCGTCTACGGATCTCATCAATTAGGTTCATATCATAATTGTCACGTAGGAAAGCATCCTTGAGTTGTTTAATCAAGTCCTGCCAATCATGAAAGCTATTTCTTAGATGGCCATTATGCCACCATGTCCAGGCTACATCTTCAAAGAGATCACCTGCAGATGCAAAGAGATCCATCTCATTGCAACCACGGGAAGACATTAGAGATTCGACAATTTCTATAAATTCAATAACTGAGCTATTTCCAGAAAATTTTTTGATTCCCCATTTGAAAACTGGTATCTTTTTATGTGGAGCCAAATTTATAGGAGAGAGTGACTGTGTATGTACTGGAGTAAATACTTGAGGATTAGCAACAGTCACAGGCGGATTTGATGCCAATGGAATAGGACGAGATGAAACTGATGGAGGAGATGATTGAGCAGATGGCATCTGAAGCTTCTCTAAAAGATCAGATTCTCACACAACAAGTTGTGTCTTTAATCTAGATTTTGTACTTATCTCCTCATCACAAGTAGGAGACATTCGATCTATCCTACCAGATAGATGCAATAAGCGCACACAAATTCTGCGATGTTCAACAGAATCAAATGCACCAGTAAATCTAGAGATCATCTCAGTGAGTTTATTGAATGAGAGTCTTATCTCAGTCTCATCCTCATCAAAAGGAATAGTCACAGAAGGTTCTGAGAAACTACGCCCTTGAAATTCTTGTGCTAATAAGCCACGTAAAACTTTACGTTTATCCTCCACGGTATTACGGACTTCCAAACCTCTGATATGAATCTCGTAGTGGAGTTCATGACTTAATAAGTCATTTGGGCTTAGTCTAGACTGAACCATGATTGAGAAATAAACCTCAAAGAAACACGTCAAGAAATGACAAGGATCTAAAACACTATAAAAAACTAACAATACGAACAAAAAGTTTCAATACAAAAACATGAGCAGCCGAATCTTAAAAGAAATTATTTTATATCTGACATACATTAAAAAGGTACAGAGACATTCAAGTCCTGTTAATCCAATGGAAAATCAGACACTAATGTTCTAATTTCCCCCAAAGAATATGCCAGATAAAACTATAAAACATTAAAATTATGAAAACTTATGCTCCAAACAGGAGACAAAATTACTACAATAGTTACTGAGGAACGTATACTATTTCAACAAGTTGAAATTTAATTATCATAACTGAGGATGTGTGTCTTTGTATAGGTAAAAATGATTTAGGAGTCACCCCCCCATTGAAAAATAACAAAAATATAGTCAAGAAAAACATCATTTGTTTCTTGAAAAAAAAAGAAACGTAAGTATCAACGCACTATGTCCAAGTCTCAATACTTGAAATAAAAGTAAACCGCCAAAATACACGAAAAATTATGAATATCAATTTCATACAATTCAGACAAATGGATAAATCGCAAAATGATTTACTCCAGATAACTCTAGTCAGTAGATTATTGCCATTAGAATTAAAACAAATGATCAAAAGTTCAAGTACAGTCAAAAATTCAAAAAGTAAAAACATTTGGGGAAGGCAAAAATAATTTTGAAAGTAAATTTCCTACGTACCAAACATCATGAGAGCCATATCAGTACACCAGAGATCCAACAATTAGGCTATATATGCATACATGAAAAGTCTCAAGAAATCAAAAAAACTGCACATGAAGAAATACTTTCAAAAACTAAGAGGTTAGTGATCAAAAATGAAAAGCATATAAGAATATGTAAACTATCAACAACAATAGTCACAACCTCAATCAAAAGTTTGATGATATTCGACAAAAATGCTGGGAAACCTAAAGTCCCCAGACTATCAATATTCAACAAAAAAATTATCATCGATCTCAAAACTACAATGAGAAAAAAGTTATAACTGTCCCCAGCAGTAAATAAAAATTATAGTAGTATGTGAGAAAAAAATTCTGGCAATGATCTCGCTGACTACTAAACAAGACAATTTAAAAGTTAATAGAGCATAGTACGCCTATGAAATAAACAGGTGGAAAAATTTTAATCTTTTGATAAAAATTTTAAACATTAAGCAAAAAGTAAGGATGATTAAAGAATTAGAAATTTGAGTACCAAAAGCAAATAAATATAGATATGCTGCCAAAAATTGTAAAGAATTTTGAAAACTATGTTCTGTCTGCCAATCCTCCACTAGCAAACCACTTGTCGACAAAGCCAAACACCAATCGAAGCCTCACGTTGCGGGTGCCAATTTATGTAACGCTTCCTTTCCGCAAAAAGTCCAGAAAAGATGGAATGCAATGAAGATTCCAACTTTTCTGCACAATCACGGAAAGGGGGTTACCATTAGCTTCCGGTAGCTCAGTCGGTGGCATGAAGACATCTACAGGCGTGTAGCTGTGTGTCGACTATGGCATGGCTAGAGGATAGAAGAACAAACAGAACAAAAAAATTTAACAGATTTTATTTAACAAAAAAGCATTTTCATTACATTTGGAACTGAAATTTTAAACAACAAAATAAGTTTTAAATCTTTGGCGCTGCTATAAAACTATACACTTATCTTTCGCTGGTCCATTTTTGACTGGACTGAAGCGAGGATGGCCAGGTGCTTGAAGTGGAGGTCCCAGTTATGAGGGGTGACCTCACATTTAGTGGCTTCAAAACCAGTTGTAGGCGAAGTTGAACTTAAAGGTGATGGCGCAGCCAAGGCACATGCATGGGTGAAGTGATAGGCCAAGCAATGTAAAGTCAAAGACAAAGGCAAAATCAAAGTCAAAGACAAAGCCAAAAGTCAAAGACAAAGGCAAAGGGAAAGGGAAAGGGGGTGGCTCCAATCATTTTGTCCTATTCGGACACACATTCTACAAACCGCTAGCACATGGTGCTATATGACCTCATGCTACATAGAACAAAATTCTTAGCTCTTGTTCGATCGGCGGCTCAAGTGAAAAGGAAGCGCGAGGAAGATCACAGATCAGGAACTCCGCATCAAGCGCGCTCCAAGCGGAAAATTTTCCAAGTAAAAAAGCTAGAGATGGGATTAATGAATTGCGATTCTGAAATGATAATCGAGAAGTGATTTAATAAATACAATCGGACGGTGAAACCGTTACAATGTGTGGACGGGATATTACTCATAAACAAATACATTTTGAGAAAATGTATTTATGGCATGTTATACATGACATTTACGGGCACATTTCTAAAATATTGGCAATTATACAGGGTGTCCCAATTTTGAGCTACATATCAAAGTTGTGATTTTCCAAATGGAATGCCTCAAATTTTACTGCATATTTGGATAAATCAATTCAAAAGAAGAAGATTGATGTAACATAATATGGGGTTTTGGTAATTAGCTATTGAGATGTAAGGTGTTTTATCCAGAAAAACCGTCGGCAACCCCTCAATCCGCCATTTTGAAATTTGGAGTGCTGAATGTTGTATCAAAATAAAAACCTACACGTCTCAGCTTTAATCTTATTTGTTACTTTTTCAAATTTTCAGTTTTGCTCATACAGGGTGGCAAAAACACAACTTGTACTTTTTCCTCATAAATTTCAAATACATCACCCTGTATATTTGTGCAAGTTTGGATTCAATTTTCTATAAGCTTTTTTTAGTATAAGGTTTGATTCAGATAAAATCACTAGATTTTGAGTTATTAAGCTTTTAATAGAACAACATACCAAAATTATGAAAAAAAAATCACATCATCCATGGAAACAAAAAACAGTGGGCTAGTTCCATATTGCCAATAAGAGTACAGATTTGACGTAAAAACTAATAACAATCAGAACAGTATAAAACAGCTTCAAGCGCAATAGAGAAAAACGACTATAACAACAACATAAACAAACAACTATCACTACTCAAGACCTAATCTACAGAAACTGCTCCACCATGTTGAATATACAGCCGTAGTCTTTGGATAAATGACCGTTGCACATCCCTCAGCATGTGTTCCGTTATGTTCAGAAAAGCATCCTTAACCCTTTCCTTCATATTTTCCAGGGTAGATGGTGGATACCTATAAACCTCTGGCTTAACGTAGCCCCATAGAAAGAAGTCCATCGGTATCATATTTGGTGATCTAGGAGGTCAAGATATAGGCCCATCAGGACCGATCCAATGATTGTTACTCCAGGTGACCAAATAGTTACGCACACGATTATGATAATGCGCAGGTGCGCCGTCATGTTGGAAGTACATATGCATCCAAGTTTGCAGGTTAACATCCTCCAAAAGCAAAGGCAAATGCTCGATCAAAAAACTCAAGTATTCTGTACCTGTTAATCTGTGGTCAAAAAAAAGGCCCGATAATTTGTCTGCCAATTACTCCTCCCCAAACATTGAAGCTCCATTTATTTTGGAAATCCTTTTGTCTAACCCAGTAAGGGTTTTCCGTCGCATAATAGTTGCATGTTTTACCTGTTGATAACACATATGCTGTTAAAAGTTGCCTCATCGCTAAAACGAACCTTATCCAGGAAAGTAGTGTCTTCAGTGACTTCATTTTGCATTATTCTACTAAACTCCATTCGAGCAGCGAAATCCTGAGAACGAAGGCCTTGATGCAAGCATAGGGGATATGGATGGTACCTATACTTGTGAATAATCCTTTGGACAGAAGTTCTGCATTCAGGTATATCAGTTTCTGCTCCAATTTGCCGTGTACTTAAATGGGGATTCTCCTGCAAGTTTAATAGAACCTCCAAATGATTCGCCTCATTGGTGACACTTGGATTATTCATACATTTTTTACTATATTCCACTGCTCCACTTGATTCAAAACGTTCTCGTAATGTGGAAAATGTTTTCGGCCTAGGATGTCGCATATTAGGGTACCGTTGCTTATAAATGCGAGATGCTAGGAAACGATTTCTTTGGGCTTCGCCTTAAACAACACCATATTTACCATTTCGTCCCAAAAAAATTCATTTTTGAACACGTTTTTATTATAATGCTCACAAAGAAAATTTCGACAGTTTGTAACTATTCAATAATTTATTTGTTTCCAAGGATGATGCGATATTTTAGGAAATTAAGCCGTTCCGTAAAAGACGAGCTAATAACCACAAAAATAGCTTATGTGTCTAGTTTTAAAAAATCATATAAAAAATTGATTCCAAACTTGCACAAATATACAGGGTGATGCACTTGAAATTTTTGAGAAAAATTATAATTTGCGTTTTTGACCACCCTGTCTGAGCAAAAATCAACATTTGAAAAAGTAACAAATAGGATAAAAGGTGAGAAGTGTAACTTTTTTTGATACAAAATTCAGCACCTCAAATTTCAAAATGGCGGACAGAGGGGTTGCCGAAGTAAGGGGTTTTTCTAGACAAAACACCTTATATCTCAGTAGCTAAATACCAAAACCTCATACTGTTTTATATCGATTTTCTTCTTTTGAATTGGTTTATCCAGATATGCAATAAAATTTGAGGCATTCCATTTGAAAAATCACAACTTTGATATGAAGGCCTAATTTGGGACACCCTGTATAATGGTCACTATTTTAGAAATGTGCCCTCAAATCTCATGTATCACATCCCATAAACAGATTTTCCCAAAATGTATTTGTTTATGAGTAATATACCGTCCACACATGGACCTTGTATATAATATTACGAGTATATAGATATATATATATATATATATTATATAATTTGATGATAAAATATTTTCTTTGAATTGAACTCTTCATTAGACGAGAAGTAAACAGTAGCTAAACAAATACCGAATGATACAGCATTAGCGCCATCTCTAGATTCCACTCGTATGTGCAACGGATTGAAACAAATGACGGTCGCTAATGGTCCTTCGCTCGCTGTGCTTCAGCCTTAACTATCTTGTTTACATATCTACCACTAACATGCATCAAATAATTGACTGCAGCACATCGAATGGCCAATTGTCAGGAGTGCATTAGTGCCTACCGCTCGTAGGGTAATGGTAAGCAAAACAAAACGCTTGTCGGTATTCGAAGAGCATTGAACAAATAGCTAATAATGTTAGAGTTAGCTAGTGCATATGTCGCAGGCTTATTGTGATACCAATGTAATGTAATAAGCAGTGGCTTTCCCAGTGTAACTAGACGCAAAGCAAAGCATACAGTCACACATCTTACAACTGACTGTTTCAAGTACAGTTTAATACGTCGAAACCGTTTTAGGCGATTGTTTTAACAACCCACTATGTCGTATTATGATACGCTTGACAGTAAGTACATCAGCCATCAGTCGAATTATAATAATTACAACATTCAGCGACAACCTGTATGTAAATCCTTTATTACACCGTTGCAGTTACGTAGGCAGAAGCCTAAGTACCAGTGCACCGCGGCTGTTATGAGGAGCTTGAAGAAACTTTGTCAATCCGATTTTTGAACTGCCTAGGATTAATAGAACCGGAAAAAGCCTAAGATTGTACAGTCTCGAAACCCTAGAGACAAAGAAGCGGTCGTATCCACCAGTTCTGGATGTAGAAGTTCGACACGGTTAGGATACGACACCGAAGTCAGGCGGGTCTGTCTGGCAGGCACATCGCGCGGTGGTATCATACAGGAGAACTCTAAAGAGCAAAGCCTGTTGACATAACGGTAGAGGAGGGCTAGACTGTCGACGTCGGTGCGGTCTTGAGACTGTAAGTTGGAGAAGAGTCATCGTTCAGTCGGACAGCGCTGCTTTAGACAGCATCGAGAATGGATAATGTAGTTGGGGCGGCAACATTCCACACACGTGAGAAGTTCTGTATGGTAAGGTCTTACTTGTTCGTTGTGCAAAGTGAAGAGGTTATGTGTTCTTAGCCTTGAGCAGCTGCGGCTATTGACGAGATGTACCTCGTGCCAGATCCTCGGTGATCTGAACCCCGACCAGCCGAAATGAACGGGGCTTTGGTAGAACTCGATCATCTGTCAAAACCGGATGAGCGCTGGGACGCTTCTTATTAGTCAAGATACAATACTGGGTCTTGAAAACATTAAACTGGATCACATTGTTGCGTCCACTGCCAGCGATAACCTACAGGTCTCACGATAGAGAAAAAGTCGCTGATAGTCTTCATTTACACAGCTCACTGGCAGAGGTCGGCTTGTCACTCTAAATTGCTTCATGTAGAGAGCTGTCATCAACAAAACTGTGAATCAGATTGATCGTACAGAAAAGGAAGGAGGTCGTATATATGTAAGAGGAACAATGTCGGACCCAAGATCCACCTCTGGGGAATACTCGCGTCGACATTGTGGCAAGAAGAGGAGAGCCCGTCAAGGACACCTTGCGGCCAGAGAGGAAGTCAGTCACCTATTAGCAAAGCTGCTTTGGGAGGTCACAGGATGGAACTCTTCATGAAACTTTAGTCCACAGTTGCGAAATCTAAGCTAGGAGTTCCCCCGTGGATCGTTGGTACCAGAAACCCTACTACCTGTCGCTAGTCGAACCGTGACGCTCAAGATACTGAGGAAGCTCCAAATTTATGCACTTGCAACTTGAAGGAAGTTTCTCTTTACAGAAAGCAAAGCGATAGGCCTGTAAGGTTCGATCTTAGCCCCTTTCCTTGTGATGGGCTGGACATAACAAACATTTTTGAGAAAGTAACGGATTCGCAAGGCATCTGGGAAGGACGTGAAAGGACTGGAGCAAGCTCCGCTGTATGTCTCTTCAGTACAACGGAAAGGAAAGGTGGAGGAGAAGTCTTGGAGCCTAACTCAGTCGGCATGACCGTAATGCGAAGTTTTGCGACCTGAGCGAGTTTCTGCTACCACAGCCAGTTTTGACCGAAACTTGAGTTCTACAACAACGTGATCTGAGTTACCCAGGGAACCAGGGAAGACAGGACAGCAGTAGCGTTAGGGACAGGATGCGTGGTCAGAAAAGGATCGAGCAGACTACTGGAGTGTGACGTAAGGCGGAAGAAAGAAGTAGGGCTCCTCACAGGCTGGCTCAGTCGTTGGGTAATGATGAACGCTTCAACAGCACGACCTGCTGCATCGGTCTTGCTTGAGCCCAGCTAGAGCTCGCTATGGGGATTGAAATCACGTCATTGAGGATAACTACCTCTGCTGCAGGGTAATTAAAGGTCAACAAGTCGATCTTGTCAGCGAGGTATTCAAGTAGGTCATCCCCGTTATGGTCCATTGGAGCGCGATACAGGCGGCAAATAAATTTGGGGCTTGGTATGCAGCTGCAGCTGAGGTGATGCCACAGAATTTCAATCTGGCCTGACCAAAGAGAAATGTCTCTGTAGCTGGAAAAGGTACTGCAGAAAAAAGCCACAAGTCCTCCATTCCTCCTCAGATTGGAGTTCACCTCCTACTTTGGAAATCTAAGATGCTTAGTTAGGACAGAATTGGAGATTTTTGTCTCTACCAAGAGAGGAACGGTGAGGTGATTAGACGACAGGTAGAGGTGAGCAGCATCATGTTGCTGTTAATCCTGCAGATGTTCGTGAAAAAGATTTTATCATCGATGTTGTTCCATCGAGTCCATCATCCCGAGAGTTGAGTAAATTTAGCTCCGGAATTCTTATTAACAGACTCGGGGATCTATCATCATTTTTTGTTGAGCAGGGATAAGGAAAAATGAAGAAAATGGACTATATAGCTTGGGTGTGGAAACATGCGGATATTTTTTAGACAGCTAGCGGATGCACCGCCTCGGCAGACTGGTCCTTGTCTAGCACCTTCTTTTTGCTTGTGAATCAGTAGGGTATCTTGGAACGGAGCATGTATAAAGTTTTCCATTCATAATTTAGTACTGCTTAATAAACTATAGCCCATGGAGTATCTTCAAATTTGCTCAGGAAAGCATTAGGATTCTGTTTTTTTGATAATGTCATTCAAAACGAATCTAGATGTTACCCCTACTGAGTGAAGCCGTGGCAAATGCTTGTTCCGGAAGTTGTTGTGTCCAGTATATAACTTCTCCCCGTTCATGTGATTGTACACGCGTTAAGGAATACCTCAGCACCGATCGCCGGGTGACGGTACAAGTCCGCCAACGAGCCACTTTAGGTCTATTTAATATCATTAACACGCAAATAGAAGGAGGTAGACAAGGACCATTCGACCGAGGCGGTACCACCCACTAGCTTTTCCTAGGGTGTCTTATAAATGTCCGCCTGTTTCCACACCTAAGCTACGCAGTCGGTTATCTCGCCCAACAGAGTAATTAATGATGATGGTCCCTCGAGTACTAAGAATTCCGAACGTAAACTCACTTCACTCTCGAAATGTCCGGATGGAGGGCGGACTCGCGGGAACAACATCGAAGGTAAAATTTGTTTCACGAATATCTGCGGGATGAACAGCAATATTGATGCTGTTCAACACTACTTGCAATCCAATCGTCCCGCCATACTTTTCTTGGCAGACTCTGCACTGATTAATCATCCTAGCTTCCCAAATTACGAGGTGCACTCCAATCTGAGAAAGAACGGGGAACCTGTGGCTCTTGTCCGAAGCAGTCTTTCCGGCTCCCAGAGATGTTTCTTTGAAACCAGACCAGAAGGACATTCTGTGGCTTCGCTTCAACTCCAAAACATCCCCCAAATTTATTTGCTACCTTTATCGCCCTCAGCGGACCATAACTGGGATAAACTACTTGAATACCTCGCCGTCAAGATCGACTTCATGAACATCAATCACCCTGCTTCAGAAATAGTTCCCTTCGGTGATTTCAATGCCCGTAATGAGCTTTGGTTGAGCTCAAACAAGACCGATGCAGCAGATCGTGCAGTGGAAGTGTTCGCTCTTACACAAGGGCTGACCCAGCTGGTGACAAGCCCTACTTTTTCTCCCGTGTCTCGTCACATCCCAGTAGCCTGCTGGATCTCTTTCTGACCACGCATCCTGTCCCTTACAGCACTGCTGTCCTGTCCCTTCTCGGTAACCCAGACCACGGTGTTGTGGAGGTTAGGTTTCGGTCAGAACCCGCTGTTGCATCTGAAACTCGCCCAGGCTCAGAGACTCCTTCTCTACCTTTCCTTGGAGATATGTCTGTTTCACTAACGTGGATGCATCGACTGTCTGTTCTTGGATAACCGAAATTATCCACGTCGGAACGGATGAATACATCCCTCATACTGTGAAAGTGCCTAAACCAGGGTCCAACGGCTGGCTTAACAAATCTTGTGACACTGCTTGCCAGCAGAATATCAAGGCACACAGAACCTTCTTACAAAATGTCACTATAGAGAACAGACAAACTGACGTCGAGTCCAGAAACAAATATAACGAAGCGGTTCGCAATGCCAAAAACCGGCACGGTATAAGATTTAGGCACAGGGTAATGTCACAGCGAAATGACAGTCGATCTTTCTGGACGCTAGCCAAGCAGATTGAAAAGAACTTCTCACACAGTAGCCTTCCACCACTTACGTGACAGGATGGAACGATTGTATCCAAGACGGAAGTGCTTGCCAATACCCTTGCTGCCACCTCCACCATGGACGTCCCCCCCACGGTCAAGTGCCGTCAATTCAGACGGTTCCCTACAATATGCGGGGCGTAAGATTCAAGCGCAACACTGTGAGACGAGTGCTCTTGTCGCTTGACATCAACAAAGCTTTTGGTCCGGACTTGATTCCTGCAATTTTACTGAAGATGTGTGAAGCGGAGCTTGCTCCAGTTCTTTCGCGTCTCTTCCAGATATCTTATGAATCCGGCACCTTCCCAGAAAACTGGTAGTTTACTCATGTCCAACCCATCCCAAAAAAGGATCTAAGACCGACCCTTACAACTACAGGCATATAGCTCTGCTTTCTGTTATAAGTAAGGTGATGGAGAGCTGCGTAAATCGCGAACTTCTGGACTACCTCGGACATTACAGCTTGATAGCGACAGCGATCCACAAGAGACCTCCTACCTTACGTCACACAATTGACGAGTAAACTCATCCAGTCTTATGGTGAGGCTCATGTCGTTGCTCTTGACGTCACGAAAGCGTTCGATCAGCTGTGGTACGATGCCCTCTTAAGAAAACTTCCATCCTATGGCCGCCTAGAAAAGCTTTGTAGGTGGGTGGCTGATTTTATCTCTAGCCGCAAGATATCTGTCGTAATTGACGGGTTCTCCTCTTCATCCCACAACGTCAACGCGGGTGATCCCCAGGGATCGGCCTTGCCTCCGACACTGTTCCTGTTACATATCAACGACCTCCTCCTGCACGATAAATCCAGTCCACATCTTCGCTGATGACAACTACACTCTGCATGCAGGAATTCAGAGTGACAAGCCGATCACTGCCGTGAGCTGGAAAAAAGAGGGCTGGTGACGACTTCCTCTCTGACGAGACACCTGGAGGTTATTAGTGCTTAAGAACGCATCAATCTTGTACAGTATAATGCTTCTAAAATTCAGTGCTGTACCATGACGAACAAAAAGTGTCCTAGCGCTCATCCGGTTTCGATGGATGAGTTCTGCCAAAGAGCCATTCATTTAGGTTGGTAGGAGGACCTAATCTGCCACGACACATCTCGTCAATAGCGGCAGCTGCTGGGAAAAAGCTAGGCTATTTGTTTAGGGCTAAGAAGTACGTTTCTCCGCAAGACCTTTGCACTCTATACAAGGCCCAGATGAGGCCTAGCTTCGAGTATTGCTCATACGTTTGGGATGCTGCCGCCCCGACTACATTATTTATGCTCTACGCTGTCCAAAGGAGGGCTGTCCGACTGATCGATGACAGTCTCGGGACCCTTTCGCACCGGCGGGTCGTCGGCGATCTAGCTCTCTTTTACCGCTACACCAACGGGCTTTGCTCCTCAGAGCTCTCTTCCATGATACCGACGCGGGATTTGCCTACCAGACAGACCCGCCTGACTTTGGCCTCCCATCCTAACCGTGTCGAACTTCGTACGTGCAGAACTGGCCGATACGACCGCTCCTTTGTCCCGAGGGTGTTAGGCAGTTCAAAAATCGAATTAACAAAATTTGTTTGGGATCATCATAGCAGTCGCGATATCCCGGCATTTGGGCTTCTGCCTGCGCGGCTGCTGCGGTATAAAAAAAACCAAGCCCAAAATTGCATCAAAAATAGCTTAAACAGTTCTTTGTCAAGCAGGTCTAGAACTTAGGGTCATGATGGATGGCAACTCAGAGGAGCAAAGTTTGTTGGCGTGTCAGTAAAACAGTGAGGCTACTGACCGCCGGGCAGTATGAGAGACATCACAGATTGCCTGAAAAGTAAGTGTCACTCATCGCTCGTATATCCTGCTGTGGAAGCGTCAAATACTTGCACAAACACAGAAGTATGTGAACAGTATTCCAGAAGAGGCCTTAACTGCGCCCTGTGCACAGTGAAGTTAGATGACCAAAAGTATTTCCTAGGAACATTCATTCTTCATGACTTTATAAAGACAGCCGTGGTGACCGCGCTCTGAACTAAAATTCAAAAACGTGCCCACTCTTACGAAGAGGTACAGGATATTGTGGTGAGTTCAAAAAGCGGATGCTGAAAAATAGCCTATGATAATGTAAATACAAATGCAATTTATGAAACAAGTATGTCGGTATTAACAGCGAATTTCTGTTATTGACATTAAGTGATGAATTTACATTAGCGTTTACTAACGGCTACTGCAATTCAACTTCAATGCAAATACTATTTTGTTAATTGAATAGCTAAAATACCACCCTTCCCATACTTTATCGAATTATCTAACATTTGCAGATTCATTTTAAAATAAATAATGCGCTAATACATATCAGATTGCCACAGCCACTCCATTTCACGAATTATATGGAAAATGTGGTCATCAACTCGTATAGGATTATTTTCGACAAATTAGTCCCTTTCAGAAGACAGTTAGCTATACCTATAACGGTAGAATTAAATGGATCTTCTCAGTCTAACAGGGTCATGCAATTAGACCATAGTCCCCACAGATTTGACAACGTTGCGATCTAACCTACCGCCCTACCGACAGTACCGACCTCTCGGCAACTGGAAATCCATACATGAGGTTGCATACACGAAATTACACGCATCATCATTCAAACATCCCTCAGCATTCAAAGCAGACAGACGTACACTCGTTGAGTTTGTTTGGCATGCGTACATCGAAAACATTATCTTCATCATTCAAGTTTTAACGACAGATGAACTGAAATACTCGTATCTATGATATATGTCTAATAGAAGCATGGACTTACCTAGGTTGGGAACGTACTCGTATATATTGCTAGCTCCAAAAACTTAACATAATATACTCTTCCCCACCCACTACAACCCTCAACACAAATTTTAAACTCCTTCAAAAAAAATGTTTTCTATTTGACTAATTTTGGGCTTTTTTCTCCGCCATCTTGCCAGATTTTCAAAAACTACAAAGCTTTTTCGTTCTTGACATAGTAACAATCTTAAGTGAAAATTTCATCAAAATCCGTGCGGTTGGTACTTCCCAAGTTATATGCAAGCCAAGGATTATCGGACAGACAAACCGACAGACCAACAGACAGATCAACGAAAATGAGTGACACGGTTGCCATATAACATACAAAAACATGATATCTCATTATCGATTTTTTTTCGTGATAAGAATACTTTCTTGCCAGTGGCGAAGCTTCAGTAAAACATAAAATATGACAGTATCTTCGTTAGTATACGGCTTTTAGGACCAGAAAACTATCACTGCCTGAGGATGCACTAACTTGGTGCAGTTTTATTATGGAGAATACGTTAGCAACGGTTAAATTGCATGTTGTCATTGTCACTTATTCTCCTCTACAAGATGGCGTAGTCAAACTTTCAATTTGACATTTCTTCTTTTGACTTCCCCCACCAACTTTGTTTTTTTATATGCGTTATATCGGAATTTTGTACATTCAAACAGACTTTTCGATGCTAAATTTGTTGATGTATTTCCTTGACTGGCAATGAATTTGATGCTGGATGGAAATTATGTTATGAAAAAGTTATGGTGAAACCAGAATGAAATCAAGGTTTTGTTGACGGTAATAACAATAATAATCGTAAATAAGCATCATAGCTGATGTTCAAAATATTGGCCGTTACTTTGTAGGCAAAGCCTGATTCTTCTTTGTACATTTTTCACTGTTCGATTAATTTTCCTTCTTCTCAGTCTTCCAAACTCTATTGCTATGTTCAATTTGAGGTCTGGTCGGGTATTCAAAAGAATTGAAATCTAATAATTCCAAGGCCTACCTAGAAACTTCTGTTTTTCTGGAATAGCTAAAGTTTGCCAATGTCAATGCTTGACATATTTTTGAAATCTCTACTCATCTGCTCAAACATCCAATATGGCATCCATAAGAAAAAATGAAGTTAATGCTAGGGGACAAGAGACGAAACGACATATTGAAATTCTAACTATGGCATCTCGTAGAGGACAAAAAGTGGCAATGCAATCTATTTTCAAATCCCACCTCAAGTAAGAAAAAAAGAAAAGTGATTTTGGAATAAATCTGATAGACGAAACAAATGACTATCTGATTATTTTAAGGCCTACCCAGGAAATTCTGCTTTTTGAATTAACTTTTAAAGCTTTTAAAGATTTGGCAATGTCAGTGTATGACGTATTATACAATTTTTGGAATCAGAATTACAAATCCTATTTATCTCCGTCTCTTGAATTTCGAAACTATCCTAGCGTCATTTTGTTGACTATCTAAATATGCAACTTTGCCCCCATTTAAGCGACTCCGTATGTCGTACATTTTCCGAGATCCCAGTGGTGAGGGTCGGATTTGAAACACTCTTTTCAGAAGCACATTAATATGGACAAGTATCGACACTGGTTTGAAACACCCTGTATAAATTCTTGTTCCTTGGGTTCGTTGAGTGCGAAAACATCGTTCTATCTGGAGGAGTTCCTGCTAGTGTAGTCCGCTGTCAATGATGTCAGATTTACAGCCTTCATATGTAGCCTTGCACGCAACCATGCTTTAACGATTTTCTCTTCTCTTCGTAGAGAATTACGAAAACATCACATAAAGGATGGATTTCACAATTTAACAAACCATTATTTTGCACGAGTGTACGAGTACCAAACAGTCCGTCAAATATACCCAATCAGCCTCAAGATCTCACATTTTTGGCAGCAAGTAGCATCAAAGTATTCAAAACAAAACACTGTAAAATATGAAGTGACAGCTTGCCATTGAAATATTTTCAATTTATTAAATATTATGAAATTATATAAAATTGAGCCAACATTTTTAAAAAGTGCTTGATGTCTGAGTAAAATACATTTTTTTCAGTTTAGCTGAAGGTTTCTCCATGTTTGTTTCAACTTTTGTAATCCATATGTGATTATCACATCACATCACATCACCTACCGTGTGTTTATAGTTTATCCGACATTTGCAAACTTGCACTTAAAAACACTTACATGAAAAAGCCTTTTCAATCAAATTTTTGTTAGGTATTGCGTCTCAACGCATTCATACACTTCTTTCCAGTTCCTCAACGACATTTTAACACCACTGGTCCGAAACTGTTCAAAACTTTCAACATTCATACACACAATTGCAGTTGCAGTTTTTTGTTTTGATTTCAATGTATAATCAGTCGCACCATCGGTGATGGTATATGGTACACTCAACATAACCACGTATTTGGGGGTAGTGCAGATTTAACGTGTACACGACAGTGTCATATGTAATTCTGCATAAAAAAAATCTTCGAGGGAGCACCTTTTATACGGAAATTCGTTCTTCCAAAATTCCATTTTCCACAAATAACTCAACAAGTGACCACAAATCATAGACTACGGTGAGGTTGGAGAAGGACATAACGTTAGTGATGAGAGAATACGTTTGCGATCAGTGGAATGCATTGGAACGGTTAAAAAATATCAATTGAATCGTTTTTACGTGAACTCGACTGAAAGACTGGAATATCTGCTCTGTTTCTGTATATCTATTTTTTGTGGTATTGTTGCATAAAGTAGTTTGTTCGCGAACTAGTTCCTAGAATTGAACGCAACTTAATGAAATAAACTAGAAAGCACATCACTATTTCAAGTAATCCAAGTGTTTTCTTCTGATAAAGCTAGTGCAGTTTTTGTGTTTAAAATACTCTACCTTCGTTAATACCGTTGATTCTAAATTTGCTCCCAAAACAACATTAAACAACTCCCAAGTCGTGTCGCGTGCAGTAATCTGTCAATGAAGCATATTTTTCGTTTCTTTGTCTTTTTCCGTGTTACTATGATGAATCATCGAAAAAAAATAATAGTAAACCACGAGCAAACAGCACGGCTGCATTCAAAAATGGAAATCAAACCAGAAGACAACACCAGCCTGAGTTGCTTCAAGTTCTGTATGTTTCTACAATGAGTGAAAAACTAGTTCAAAATGCGCAACAAAAAAACGTGAATATATAAATTGGTTCTGTTATAAGAATTTGGGATATGCACCAGTCCAACACTGGTTTCACTGAAAGAAACCGCGATTAAATAGCTTGGTAATAGTTAACAGTTTAGACCACACAAGGCTGATTTCAGTAGCTTCTTTTTTGGCCACTTTCTTAGTTATAATCTCATCTCTCAAGTTGCCTCACATGTCAGAGATTTCCACTTTCCCCCGCGCCCCTGGAGCCTGTAGTTCTCGATACTTACTCCCGAAAGATTTTTGACTCGCTTGACTGTTGGCTATGTTTATATATTATCTGGATATTTCCATATCTTTCAAAGATTTTTTCAGACCTTTGGATGTTCTATAAATTCATCGATATCAATAAAACATTTTCATACAACACTTAAACCTCCTTTCGACATATGTTTAATGCGTGTCAGATGGAATTTTTATTTGACTGTTCCTTAGTTCCTTTTGGCACCTGACAAAAATCACTTTCCTCACTTGCAGTGTGCTGAGTCGTTCAGTTATTTTCGTGCACCGATCAGTATGTATAAAATGTCCCATCACTATCCTAGTCGCGACTGAGTGATGTGTCATCTGGACAAAACAACACTGTTGCCAGACTTAGCGATTTTTGTATGCTTTAGCGACTTTTTTTCTTCACTTGTCCGCTGGCGATTTCCAGCAACATGTTTGGCTACATTGGTAATTCCATTAAAGTTCGCTTTATTTGCAGTTAAAGCCTTTTCAAGTGCTGAACGCAACTAGTGATTATGCTGCGCTATCTCCCCAGCCAACATATAATGGAAGTAGGAAGCTTCCTTTATAGTCATTTTTTTTGTACCGAAGCAGCCGGGTCTATATGGCAGGCACATGGCGCGGTGTTGTCATGGAAAAGAACTCTGAGGAGCAAAGCATGTTGCTGTAGTGGTAGAAGAGAACTTGATCGCCGACGGTCCGCCGGTGTGAAAGGATCCCAAGACTGTCTGTTAGAAAAGAGTTATCGATCAGTCAAACAGCCCTCCTCTGGACAACATCGAGTCATGAAAAATCCGCTGTACGTAGGTATATCAGAGCTTTCTTATATTTGTTCGTCAATTTAATGATACAACACATCTGCCAAAGATGATCATAATCAGGACAGTAAGCTATGACGAAGCTCCACTGTATGTAAGAATTTTCAGATACTTCATTTGCAATTTAAAGATACAACAGACCATGATGGTGTTCACACTTTTCAAATATTCTTCAAGAAGTGATATCAGTCTAGCTCCAACTATCATAAGTACTATGTTTGTGTTCCTACTCTAAATTCAAAACCAGCAAATGTAAAAGATACATTTCGCACCCTCCACCACGGGACGTGATCGTCGTAAGACTTGGCAACCCTGCGAGTGACAGATAGATATCCCCGCCAGTTAAAAATTCAATCAAACAAGAAAGAAACGTTATTACTGTTCATGATTTTTGGAGTTAGAAGACAGTATTTGTGAGAAATTTTTCATAATATTTTGTCTATGACCATAGTAATTCCATTATGCATCACGGAGATGTAGGGATTGACACGTCGTACACATATTGTCACTGTTTTAGGATGGAGAGGACATAATTTTTAGAAAATGGACCTATTATTTTTCGCATTCCGATTGGCTAAAGAGGATAACGGTTTGTCAAATGTAAATTTATAAGAGAAATCAAAATACATGAAAGTTGTCCGGTTTTCTCTGTACAAGAGCATCATGTTGAAATCAAAAGGTGTTTATAATACGGTTTTATTCAATATTTCAATAGAATCACTGATATTCAGAGAGCTTTGGCAGCTTCCGTCAAATTGCATTTCGATAAGGTCCTTTCCCATTGGTTCAACTGACCGTCAAATATTTTTGATGGTGATATTGGCCCTAAAAGTTTCAATTGCTAGATTACAGCAATAAATGACGAAAGTATTATGTTCCTTAGGAAGCACATTTAGGATGAACTGAAGCGGAGTATTTTAAACACGAAAACTGCACTAGTCTTCTCAAAAGAAAACGCTTTTAGAGCTAGTACTAGAAACTAGTCCACGAACAAACTATTTTACGTAATAAGTTCACATACCTATGTCATCATGCCAGCTAAAATACCATCTTTCATCCGATCGCTGGAGCTAAGACCGTCGTAGATGGATCGGTAACACTTTAGATCACCGCGTGTTCTTATTAATTTTTTTGTTTTATTATACTTTTATTGAGACGAATGTTTCAAATCTGCTCGCCTTAAATCAAGCCATACAAAATAGAACGAGGAGAACATTTTTGATAGGAATCAAATGAACGGGATATCTCGTAGGTTGTTTAGCTGCCCATGACTTTTTTTAAACATTGGATAATAAATTTGATAATAATTAACGTTTAATCGAATCATCGAAAGTGTTGTGACAAGCAACGTGTTGAGACATAAGCTTTTGTTCCTTAGCTAAATCAGTGTCTATTACGTGTAAAATTACCAGGACTAGCTGTTCAAAGATTCGCATGGCAGGGTTTCTTCGAAATACTCTTTTCAGCTGACTCATTTTGAGTTATATGTGAATCTTCCTGTTATAACGGCAACTACACTAGGTATTTCAAATGGAACACCTCACCGACTCTGGTCTCATTCTCCTCTTAATCTGGCGACTGTGATCTAGTGTATGTCCACCACTAATAACATATACTTCAAATAATGCTGTGATGTTTTAATGACAGACTTCACTAACTTTATGCTCTATAGGGATTGCGCCTTAAATGTTCAAACCAATTCTTCTCTTAATCCGTAAAAATGTTTACATTATGAAAGTTCTCTGTTTGCATATGTTATTGTTTATCAGGCCATTTAGGACATCAAAGTGTATCTGTGCTTACATTTGACCCGGCTTAAATTCTCGGAAAGTAAGTATTATCAATATTTGCTCATCATTTAACTGGTAATGAATCGACAATGTAATCAAGTAGGTTAGAGGGGGTTGTATTTAAGCCATTTAATTAACCGAGCAGCATTCATTGCAATTGCAATGCTACAGTCAGGAGGCACTAACGTGCTGATGTAAAATATACAACATGATGTCATTGTAATAGAAAATGCCGCTGCTGATAGAAATCCGCGACATAAATTGAATTGATATGTATATACACGTGCGTAATATTTGTTTAACCTTTACGAGCTATGGTGTTTTATTATTTACCACTGTTCTGCAATTGATATTGCACGGTTGCCTTTAGGAGACCATGATCATTGTTATCGCCAGCACTTTGTATATGGACAATCTTCATTTTGAACAAAATCAATAAAGATGTCAACTTTGTTATCCTAGAAACTCACCAGTTTTCGACAGCAAGGCCCATGATATCGCTCCAAAGACTACAGAGGCATCATATTGCCGTTGGATTTGTACCACGATTTTTAAATTTATTTACATTAGTGACTCATCATTCTTGATTCTCCTCATTTCATTTCCATACTTTCAGAGATACTGCTACACATTCAATCCCCTGTTACATATTTGCATTTACATTTTTCAATTCAGGTTTAAGCGTTCTTCCAGTATCTTCATCACTCATGATGCTCAAAAGTTTGCATATCAAACGTGGAGTAATTCAAGCTCTAACAAATTTTTGGAACTATCAAACGAAATGTTTAAATTCTGAGATAGATTCAATTAATTTTAACGAAGTTCGAACTCGATTAGGAAAGGCTAAAACCTTGTTAGATGAGTTGAATGATATTCAGAAGGGATTCGGTGTTTCAAAAGAGGCGCTTAGAGAATATATATTATTCAGCCATTGGCAAACCGTGTCTATTTTCGAAACGCTAAGGTCAGGACTCAGCTCATTTCCATAACGGTTTAAATCTTCTGGATCATAGTTCTTACAAATGGTTAAACCGGTGTGTAAAGTTGCCTACTGTTAATCTACCTACATTTGGCACCACATAAAAATCTTGTAGGAGAGGACGCATTCGAGCTTTGATAAATCAGTACAAGTCATCTGTGAGAATCAACGTTTCATCTACGTAAAGACATAATTGTTATGTTCTACTCTGGAGAGAATAGAATCTGCTAAGGCCTCAAAAAATATTTTTCAGATTACTTGGAGCATTGATTGCGAGAACTATTCTAATACTGGCACTTTACTTCATAAAAATATAAAGTTAGATCCGTAGAGCAAGATGTCTTCAGCCTGCACTTTCTCAGAATACTGAAAAGTCACTCATGTCCAAGCCATCCCAAAAGAGCATCTGAGACCAACCCTTACGACTAAAGACCTCTGCTTTCTGTTATGAGTAAGGTGATGGAAAAGTGCATAAATCTCGAGCTTCTGTAGTACCGTAAACGTCCCTTAAAATTGTCTGGTTTCTGGGTTACCAGACCTGACAGACTTACAAACTGACGCTGTGACTCAAGAGCTAAGGTCCCACGGACCGCTCTGACAACCAACGATGACTTGAACCGTAAACGTCACAGCTTGATTAGCAACAGGCAGTATGCTTTCCAACACCAGCTACCCCTGAGGGACCTCCTAGCCTGCATCACGCAACTGTGGAGTAAACTCATCCAGTCTTATGGTACGTCATGTAGTTGTTCTTGATATAACGAGAGCGTTCGATGAGCTGTGGCATGCTGCCCCATCATGCGAACTTCCATCATATGGCTTCTCAGACTTAATTAAGTTTAACAACACAAGAAATCGGAAAATGTCTCACATATTCCAAACGCCGCTGCTGGGTTTTCCGTCAACCCGTAGTAAATTATACTATGTTTCCGCCAAGAACATGGACTGTGCGGACAGGGATCATAGGATTATTATTGATAAATGAATGTCGTTCACGGTTGCCTATTATGCGAATTTTGTAACGCGTCACCCCTAGTACCACAAAACCCCTAATTTGCAGACCCTCCACTGTTTGAAATGAGCACGAGTCTCTGACTTTCTTTTACATTTTTACCTGAAGGTCCTCCGTCGTTTGATCACCTTCCAACTAGTACAAAGATTTATCATCATAGGGTAATAACATTTCATCTTATTTTGAAGATTGAGAACCTTAGGATCATGAAAATTTCGAATATCTCTAAAATTTTGAAAATATTGGAAAATTCTAAGATTTCAAAAACTTCTTTATCTAGTTATTTTTATTTATTTAATTTATTTCCAATGACATTTGACGATATCATACTGTAAAAACAAACATAAAAAGATATTTCGTCAATAAAGTATTTTCATACATACATACGTATATCTATTTCAACTGAACACTCACTTAACACAAATAATTGTTTTTAAACACATGTCGCCACATAATATCAAACGTTACTATCGTTACTATCAAGAACTCCTTTAGTTTACTCTGCATTCGCAACAGATTGAATAACACTGTCCAGTGTGTTATAAAGCTTAATTCCCATGTAGTAGGAGTTTTTCTCAGATAAATTAGACTGTGTTTTGGGAAACATATATTGTTTATCGTATTATGACTAGTTCTTCCAAAAAGTCAGTTTTATCACTAAAAACAAATGAAATATATATATATGTTGCTTTTTCTCATATTATAATTCAAATATTTCAAAATTAGGGATAGCGCCCTGTAAATATTATTTTCTCTCCGATATAGAGTCTTGAATACTCAAGCGAATCTGATATTTTTATGACATTCCACAGTTGTTTTTGTTGCCAGGTGTTACTTACACAGTTAGATACACGAAAATTGATAAGTACTTTCCGTTCTTCGTATTAGAATACATTGTAATGAATTAAGTGATTTAAATCAAATTTTAAGCATTATGGTAGCACTAGACGATATTCAGGACGTCAGGAATGCGTCCTGAGGGAGTACTAACACGTCCAGTGATCTACAGGGGGGAAACAATCCAAAGAGGCGTATCTAGGCACTGGCTGAAATAGGCACATAGTGCCCTTATAACGATTGAAAAGTCGTTGTTCAACGTCCCAAAGCCTTGAGTGAATTGTCATACAACCCTCATGGTGATGTTGGCCCTACAAGGTCTCTAGCGGTGGGCGAAAAGAGCATTAAGATCCCTTTTAGTTCTATTTCTGGTTTTCAATTAATTCAGTTTAGAGTATTCAGCATGTGGGAATTGTAACCTGCACGGAGCTGATGCACTGCCGGTCATCGAGGAGGTTGTAGGCCCTTTTAGCGCTGAAGACAGTGTCTGATATAGTCCTTGGGAATGGGGTGTGGGCACTGGTTTTACGAGTACATGCCACGCTATAAGGAATCGAATAGAAATACTTTTGGTTCACTTAAATGCATCACGTCGGCGTCACAACGTCAAGAAGATTCCCAGTGGCGGACGGTATCACATAGCGACTATAGTAGGTTCTATAATGTTGGCGATCGCCGATCTGAACAGTAATACCGTAGTACCGAATACTCACCCGTAACAGGGCCGTATGCTCCGCTGTTCGATTTTCGTCCGCCGGCGCGCATGACGTCATGCGGAGAGTGATTATCATTTGGGTTGAGATGGATGACGTGCATATTTCACCTACAGGCCAAACGGCTCGACGGATTTTAACATATGAGGTGTCGTTGGATTCGTCTTAGCGGTGACTGACACTAGCTACATTGAAATTTTATAAAAAAACAAAATGGTGGATTTTAATAAAAGATTTCCACCTTGTAATTCCTAGGCTCCAGATCAAACGGCTTGATAGATTTTCACATATGAGGTGTCTTTGGATTCGTCTTAGCAGTGCGAATAACACTAGCTACATTAAAATTATATAAAATTTAAACCTTGTAATTCCTACTTCATAGGCTACAGATCAAACGGCTTGATAGATTTTCACATATGAGATGTCGTTGGATCAATCTTAGCGGTGCGAGTGACACTAGCTACATTGAAATTTTATACAAAACAAAATGGTGGATTTTAAAAAAGATTTAAACCTTGTAATTCCTACTTCATAGGCTACAGATAAAATGGCTTGATAGATTTTCATAGATGAGATGTCGTTGGATTCATCTTAGCGGTGCGAGTGACACTAGCTACACTAAAATTTTATACAAAACAAAATGGTGTTTTTTAATAAAAGATTTCAACCCAGTAATTCCTATTTCACAGGCTATAGCTTAAACGGCTTCTAGCCCCACAATAGAACGTATCGTCTCTTCACTGTAAAAACAAGATAACTCCATTTTTCTACATTACCTATATTTTAGTATGTCATAATACTGTACTACATTTATCCTTATTCCACAGAACATCCTAAGTACATGTAAGTGTGAAAATGTACGCAATTCGAAAAGTAAAAAAATCTTCTTTTTGCAGTAAGGTGGTATAACAATAAATAGTCTTAGTCTAAGCAACAATTTTTTTACATTTCCCTTTACGATTTTTCTGGCCTTTCAGACTTTTATTCAGTTTTTTGATCCGGAAGAACATCCTTGACCTGAAAAACAGTTTTTTAGCTTTTTCAGGACAGTCAATGTTGCTGCTCTTCAACAAAAGTTCACCTACAAAATTTTGCTTTTTTGTCACTATTCCGCAAAAACCGCAAGAAAAAACCCCAACAAATCGCACTACATAGTATTAACCACCATACACGTGAAGTGCAGTAACGTTACGACAAACCACGAGCCTATAACTCTCCGGGTGACGTCACGAAGCTCCGCCCACATGCGCACATCTTCAGTGCATGTGTATCATGCACCCGTACCAAGAGGTAACAAGGTGAGTTTAAACGTTTTATCGGTGCGTTCCGTTTTAGTGAGATAGTGGTAGTTCTGTTAACTGTAGGTAAAGTATTTTTGAGGTTCTGGATTTACTTTTTTTGATATTTTGATCACCGTGTTGATCCTAATCCAGAACCCGAGAGATGTTTCTGATTGACTCGTTCTTTATTAGTGGAAATTGAACCGTACCGTTCTCTGTGTCTATTTTTGAGATATGAATTTCGAATAGAGAGGTATGAATTTTGAATCGAGAGTTGTTTTCCGATTTTTGAATTTTGACTGGACTAGTTAACAAAATAGCTTTGATTTGGATTTTAAGAAGGCTTTAGAACAAGCGTTTATGAATGAGTTTAAGAGCCTTTGCGAAATTTGTACTTGATATTTATTGAAGTGTCCTTGCGTATACGAGGGTACTTTGAAATATTTTGATTATTCTGTTTGGAGTTAGCCTAGTCCTAGAAATGTTCTGGTACATTTCCTTTGTGTACAAATAAGGGTTAGTCAGTAAGGACGTCTCTACCTTAATACCGAACTGCACCGACCGTAAGCCGAACCGCACCGATTCCGAATTTCATACCCTTACTTTGAAACCATTGGGATTAACCGGCTCCAGGTAGCTAGTGTTATAATTGCTTTGATTTCAAGTTGAAGGATTGATAATTAAAACTGAGACTGACGTAAATGAAATGTTTCCGAATAGTTTTCGAATGATCTTTATCCTGTTTAATTTTGATAACTGCGTTTGCACTTGGTCTATGCCTATGTTGACCCTTACGGACTCCTCTGGTGACAGATAAGAGCTGACTGGTGAAACAAATCGAACCGAATTCCATCAGAATGCCAAACCGAACCGCCCCGTTTAGTCTATAGCCCTTACTTCGGCACTTTGAGATTTTACTTGTGTCAAGTAGGAGGACTCCGAGCGCCCGTGTTGGTTGATTCCTGTATTCTGGGACCTACATTTTAGAAAAAGCGCTTTTATTGAATATTATTTGCGTTTTTCCCAACATTCTTAGTCTTCCTTGATCCTAGCTGCTTTCTCTGGCGAGCAACCAGGAGCTACACCAGCTGCTGGTGCCCCCCCCCCCTGCTTTTCCCGTTTTGAGTTTCAGCTGGTATCAAAAAGGCAGGACAGTATGTTTGTTTTTGCACTGTTTAGTGTGCGTCTTGGACATTAAAAGGTTGACATACCCGGTGGCACCTACTAGGCACTATTCTCGATTTCTCGCAAGCTAGATCCCCGAGCTTTCGGAAGTGACTAGAGGAACGTTGGTTGGTCGTAACTCTTGGTTAGAGCCAACATTATACTTAGAGAGAGGTCTTACTCGGTTGTAATTGCGAAGGCCGGTGAGATCACGGTATTACCGATCGAGCTAGATATCCCAAACTCCCACATAAGTTAGACCCCGAAGTTTCGGAAGTGACTAGTGGAACGCTAGTTGGCTCTAACCCCAGTTGCGTCTGCAGTTAAAGACGGGCGGTTTGAGCTAACGGCGAAGGGGGGCTTTCTTCATGAGCCCCAGTGAGATCACCCAATTTTGGGTGGTAAAGTTTTCTATTTTAGAAAGCTGGAAGCCGAGGCACAAGGTATGTACCAAACTTAAAAGGTGGTTTTCTTTTTGGTTGGTTTTACGACGAATATACATATATTTGCGTCCCTGTAGGTTGCAGAATTATAGGTTGATACGTATATCTAGTTGTGTTCCTTATATCCTAGCAAAGTCCCAAATAGATAAGTGTTTATAGGTTAAGTTATTGAGTCACAAAATACTGCGTCTCCGATATTATTCTTTTTTTTTAACGTTTTGTAAACACATTCGTGAGGAGGCTATTAGTTTATTCTACTTTGAAAGTACATTAACGACAGCACGCGACCTAATTTTAGGAATTTGATAATTGCTTTGGGCTTCAAGAATCAAGTCAGGGAGGCACATCTTTGACTACAGTGTGCTTACTTGCCTGACGCAGGTTAAATAAATGTATGGTCTTATTCTTCACAAGCACATACCTATATTGTTCAAAACCGTTCATCGCGTTGGGCTTATCGCATCGCACCATTATCGCTTGCTAGCTTGCCCGCATACTGCTTACTTCCTTTAACCGTTGCTTTTTAACCACTTTTGATTCCGTTCAACCCCGAGCTAGCTGATTGTCCTCCTTCTCCGCTATATCGCTAGGGTAAAAGAGAAGTAGTAGTATATAGTAGTAGCAAGAGAAGAATAAGCATCTCGAGTCGGACCCTTTGAGCGTTAAGCATCAAATCCCTGAATTATTTTCATTACTGAAGCTGCCAGCGTGACTGTTCCAGTCTATTGTGTTGTCTGAACACTTCAAACAGGAGGCTGGCTTCCGAGGAGTTGCTGAACTAGAGAGGCAGGCAGTTCGCCAGTGAGTGACCCCGAGGAAGTAGCGTTTCAATGTATAAGTACTGCAGACATGGTTAATATTTTCCTTGCTTTGAAAATATCTCGACTTTTGTAAGAACGGTATGAAGTACTTAAGCATCAAGATGCGCTTCTGTGTTTTAAAAATTTTTGAGCCCCAGAGCTAGAAAACTTCAAAATAGTTATTGAAAGGAATAAAATTTCTATATTTTTGTTGATTTTTAAAATTTCAAAGACTTGAAAATGTTTGAACCGTGATGAAAAACGACAACTATTACAGCCTTGTGTGAAATGCTAATGTTAAATCTCCAGTTTAAGATCACGTCAGGCTGCGCGGTGGTAGATGCTACGTGTCTACTACTCAATCGCCGAGGGCTTCGCTGAGTCCAGATAGATATAGACGCGTATCAAAAAAATGTCTCAATTATTCTAAGTTCAAAGTACCAATGCTCGGAGAAACCTATGATGCGTCAAAGATGGCTAATAGGTGAGTAGAATTTCTGCAGGCTCAATTGAAGTAAGCCCCCAAGGGGCCCAGAGTATGCGACAGAAAGTCATGTCCGGTCTGTCTCAATCTCCGTTGTTGATGGACATCTTTTATCATGACCTTGTAGGCTTTTGATGGTAGTAAACTGCCGTTCTCAAGGAAGTTGTTGGTCGGCCGGCCCGGTCTGTTTCAAAGTGATGTGGTTGAGGATGATGAACCCCAAAAATGCGTCTTGGGGCCATCAGAGAGCAATTCATCATCATCGTTATCTGCAGAAGCTCAGCATTGCACTCAGCGGTTGACCATACCGGCAGATGGCATTGTAACCCTGCTGAAAAGGTATACGACCTGAAGAGTAATGACAAAAGGGAGCAGGCTATTGTGCCTGCTCAGGAGCTGCAGTGACTAAAAATGGATAAGCTCCTCAGCCATGAGCGTTGAGGTTGGCAGCTGTACCACTTTCAACTTGGAGAGGATGACCCAAGGATCCTCACCCATTTCGGAGTTGGGGGATCACCTCCCAGCAAAAGGCGGAAGTTGCTCCTCATGAAGAGAGGAGTTGGGGGATCTGACCGATCTACTAGGACCAGATGCTAGGGGTGTCTTAGTCTGCAATGACACCGGCGGGTTCTAAGAGCAAATCTATTCACATCAAAAAACTGCAATACACCTTACCCCGCCTGACTACAACCCCCGCCCTCAATTTTTTACTCATAATTTTTTTTAAGAAATGATTAGGACCCTCCGAAACGTCAAATGACGAAGTTTGAGTGATATTTTTTTTCGTTTTTTGCATTTTTCTCCGCCGCCACTGATCTAATTTCCAAAAACTACAAAGCTTTCTCCTCACTGGCATAGTAGTGACCTTGTACGAACATTTCATCAAAATCCGAGCGGTACTTCTCGTGTTATAGGCGGGCCAAGGAGTACCGGACAGACCGACGGACAGACAGGCCTACCGACGGAAATGGGTGACATTGTTTTTTCTTGATCTAAATGTCATATAACATCCAAAAAACATAATATCTCATTTTCGAAATTCTTCGCGATTGCAATTCTTCCTCGCCCACTGGAGTAGGAAATAAAATTAGTACTGCCTTAGCGTTCGTTAAAAATCCATCGGTCGATAAAATCCAAGCGTCGATTAACCTCCAATAAATGATCGGCTCGCAGCCTCAAGGGTCGACTACAAACGTGGGCCTTCATTCTGCAAACATGCTTTTTATCCCTAATTACCAGATGGCCCCATACGAAAGTTATTTTGTCTGCTTATTCGTTGAGTAAATAGATGTACGCGGAATTCTCCAGTAGCAGGAGCAGCATTTTGTATTAAGCATGGCGGCGCGAGTCGTGTTATAGCCTGCAGCACCGCATTATGCTCATTATTTCTGCTGTTGCGCCGGAATCCTGAATACGACTGCAAAAGGAGAAAATACGGTTGTAAATATGCGCTTTGCGCCGCCAGTTGCCGCGCGAAATTGGCTTCGTTCCGTCTCTCTGTATTAGGAATTTTTCATAAGGAAATTATGACAGCCGTAGCGGCTTTGTGGCTGGTTGTGTATAGCGTGTACGCCATGGATTCACGGCACGATAAAAAACGTATCGCTCTGTTTTTGGTCATAGTGATTGCGAATGCAAATGACAGATTGAACGCGATACTCGCTTATTTGTGCCTGTACATTTTGATATGTCCTGAGAAGATGTTCTAAAGGGACTGATGTAGCATACTTAAGTCTGGATAGCTACCTGTGGAAGTAATGGACGTTCTTAGTCTAATCATATCTGCAAATTTCCCTGAAATAATTAAAGTCTGGTTTTATTGGTGCATATTTTTCAAGGGGGTGTAAAAAATATGGACGTATAAAATGGGTACACCAATTTTTATGAGAAAACTTTTTATTTGACAATAAAGAAAGAGAGAACGTGTTTTTTGGGATTCAATTTTTGTATAAAATTTTCAGGTATTTATGAGACCTACAAAAGTAGACCACACGTAAAAGATCCGACTAATGGCAAAAAAGTTATGGCCCAAGAACGAGACAAAATGCAGGTTTTGTCACTTGTTGATAATGCGACGATAATTTCACGCAACTAGTTGACATTCTTCAAATCCGTAGGATTCATACTTCTAAATAACTACAACAAAATTGGAGTATATTGGTCATGTCGTTTTTTGAGAATCTCTAATTGCTTATCCCAAAACACCTGCTTTCCGCCCTTCACTATTAGTTTATGGACCATTATACCGGGTTCGTTCAAAGAGCATTTAATAGCAAAACACACGTGTCTACCTTGCCGATATGAATCACAAACCATTCGTGAAGATAAATTTTTAAATGTTTGAATTTGTTTAAAAGAAAAAACGTAACCCATCCTTTTTTGCATAAAAATAACATTTATCTTCCGGAATGGTCTGCGATTCATATTGGCAAGGTAAACTAGTATATTTTGCTTTAAAATGTCATTTGAACTAACCCTGTATATTGCTCAATAAACTAGTAGTGATGGCCGGAAAATAGGTGTTTTGGGATAAACAATTAGGAATTCTCAAAAACTACTTGACTAATCTGCTCCAATTTTGTTTTGTTATTTGGAAGTACGAATCCTACGAATTTAAAGAATTTCAAGTATATGCCAGAAACCATCATCGCATTACCAACAAGCGCCAAAACCTGCAGTTTGACTCGCTTTTCGGCCATAACCTTTTTGCTATTAGTCGGATATTCTTACGTGTGGTCTCATTTTGTAGGTCTCATAAATACCTAAAAATCTTATTCAAAGAGTTTTTTGGTCCTGTCAGCACTTTCGATTGAATCTCCAAAACACGTTTTCTTATTCTTTGTTGTCGAATAAAAAGTGTTCCCATAAAAATTATTTCTCAAGCCAGGGGTATCTTCGGCTAATATGATTACGAGTAGACTATCTGTCCGAAAAAAACACTTATCTTTGACAGCTTGTAAGTCAGTTATTTGGGCAGGTAGAGTAGGAAACTTTTAACCAAAATGAGCCTCATATCTTACAGATTCTCGTCATTTAAACGTCTTTTAATTTTTATGCATATCAGGATGTTTATAAATACAAAATGTACCTTTCCTGTATATAGATACGTTATTCAAGGAAAGTCAGGGCTTTAAGTAGATAGCAAGCTATCTCAATTCAGGCTTGAACCCATAAACTAAAAGGCTTCCTTTCCAGGAATAATGTGGTATATTTATTGTAAATTGCAATTTCTCAGAAACTTTAAATAACTCGTAATAATAAATCACCCTGTAGTGAGCAGCACGTTTTCCACAAATAAGTGGAGAGACCTTTCTGGAAAGCACTCTATGATGAAGAGTGAAAGTTTGGCTAAAAAATAGATTAATTGAGGTGCTTGAAAATGAGCCATTTAGTATTTTTGTTCAAACTGATTTTGAAGCCGAGTCTGAAGAGATCAGTATTCAGAAGAAAAACGTGGCAGACCAACAAGCACTCCGATTCAGAGATTACTTGGTAACCCCCTCGAAAATCTGTGAGACAATGAAAAACTTATTTCAGGGTCTATAAAATTTCAAATCGTTACAAAGTCCCAATGATGCCAGGATCTAATAGGCGATGTAAATATTAAGGAAAATATAGATGGATTGAATGTCATTTTGAATTTGAGCATGAATAATAAGACAAACTTCTCAATCCAGGTTCGTAATTTATTTCTGAAATGTGTGTTTATCTCTTGTTTCATTTTGTTTTTGAACGAGACATATTTAAAGTTTAAGACTATACAATTTTAGATTCTAGCTATTATTTGTTTTGCAGAAGATGACCAAGTAACATATATGTGTTGTATTGAGTAAAGGGAAAAATAAGCATTCTTTTTGAAAACACTACTTGACCAGGCGCCATTGTATTTCGTTAGGTTTCAGGTTTAAGAGTGTTTGAAAAAAATCTTCAGACACGTAAATTTTTAATTCAATTTCAAAACACAGGTCAAACATTTTTAACACAATGGTTCCATGATTTTTAATGATTTTGTAAAGTTTTTTCAGCCTTCTTAAAAAAGAGCTTTTTATTCCATGATCAAGTCATGCATAACGCGGTCCAACTATTGGTATAATATTTGATCTATAACAATGCCTCAAACTCCAATAATGCAGAATGCGGTAAGCATTCAATTTCCTAACTTTCAATTATGTACAAAATCCATATACACCATATTTGAAACAAATTGGTACTTCTACGATACAAACCAGGCAAATGCGGAATATCGAAACAGAATGTATGTCCAAAACGACCAGCGCCGAATCTAATAATAGAGTTGCAAGTTTTGCATACACGTCAGATGCAGAGCGTTTGTACAAGAGGCATCACAGGACTGGTCATATGCAGGAGGTTAGTTTCAGAAGTGGAACGTCACGGGGCCAGGTTTCTTCGTACGATATTTGAATTTGCGCATTGACCAGAAGGGATTGATAAGAGTGGTTCTCGAGATGGTCACCGTCCGTCGGTCTGAATAAAGCCGGAAACGAACGCCGGATTTTCTACTTTAGAAAGCATCTCCTCAACTTCGTAATCTGGGAAAATATATGCATATCGCTATGAGGAATATAAATGGATGTTGCAGCAGGCATGCTTTATAAAGTAAAAACGAGTAGGCTGGGTAAAAGTTGATAAAGGAAAAGCTCTCCTTTTCACGTTATCATCTGACAAGGAAGATTATATTTGACATTTTCTAATTTGTAAGGATCACATTGCGTCGTCTCATCCTCATGTACCCTTCTATACCTACACGGTACCTACATGTACTAATCCTGCGGCCTTTGTGTAAGCATAGCAGATAATAGCGTTAAGTGAGGTTGAATTATAACTTCCTATCCCTCTGACGGTTAAGTCTACTTTTAACTTTTCCATTACAGAAATAAATAAATACATTTATTCTCCATACGACTATACAATGATAGTATCGGAAGTGTCATTAAGAAAGAAATTTAGTTGCTCTACAAATAGTCTCTGGCGATGTATAAAACAAACAATCATAAGTAAATTATAAAAATACACATATACTCGTAGTAGAGAACTGCGCTCGACGAAATACACATTAAAAGCATCAGTGGTGAATAAACAAATCACATATTTTATTCTAAAACAATGTTAAAATATCCCGAAACGCTATAAAAGAGATTGTGTAACCTAATATCTCCAACATTTGCTTTAAAAGTTAGTTATAGAAATTGGTAAGTGGCCTTACTATCATAACAGAGGGGCTTTTAGCGGTAAATGGTCACCTATGAGCAGGGCCATAATCACATAGTATATATATTATATAACAAACTCTTAGGTATACTGGCGATGTAAAATATCCATAGCAACGTTCGTCTTTTATCTATGGTATATTAGACCAGAGCATGTGGATTTCCAGAAAAAGATATATAGATGGATTTTATAACAAGAATATATCCTCCAGAGTGATTAAAAGTAGTCTTCATCTAGAGATAAAAATTTTGCTAGTTAGCTAGAATAACTCTCAAAGTTGAAGACATTTTTCCATCTATTCAAAAAACTGTTAATTATTGGTAAAAATGCTTCAAAGATCATATTTTCATAATGAGACCTTATATGTTCAATTTCCTGTATTGGTCAACAATTTATTTGAAAGATGGCGTCAAGTAGGTTGACGCTGAACGTCCTACGAAACGCTTCCGTCAGTTTATAAGTAATTATATACGGGTCAAGTATAACAAGAAAATATTTAATGGACTATGTTAGTCAAACATGCTGGTACAATTAGTCGATAATTCAACAATGCGATCTAGCCTACCTCCCCACCGACTGTACCGACCACAGCAAAGAAACATACGCTCGTTAAGATGTCCGGTACCCATATAACAAAGATCATCGTTCACCTTGAGAAAATCTATAATGTGTCAAATTTGCCTAATAATTAGGAATTATGTGCCAAAAAATTGGCATATTCCCTCCTCCAATCCCTACAATCATCCACTTCCATTTTTTTTTTGGAAAATTATCATTATCTTCTGAAATGTAAAAAAACGGGGTCTAATTGATTTTTTTCATTTTCGCCTTTTTCTCCGCCGCGACTGGAGCGATTTTCACAAACTTTTTTTCCTTGACATAATAGTAAGCTTGTTTGGAATTCAATCAAAATCCGAGTGGTACAAACACCTTACACGCGCCACATAGGCGCCATATAGGTCGATAGATACCATAACCATATCCGCTGACAAATGTGCAGATCATCGGCAAATAATGCATAATCTGCAAAGGTGTATAATTCGCCGCCGGTGACGGTTCTGTTTATATAAACTAGATGGGCCGACACGTGTGTTGATTCCTTACCTGGAATCACGCGGGACGAACCTCTCTTCGTGAGACTTCCTGGGTCAAAAAGTAAGTGCCTATTTTATTTTTAATATTGTACTTTTACTTGAGTGGCGTTTTGTTAGTACACTTGAGCCTCCACACCAGCGATTCTGCTCAACCCAAAGCAAACTCACCCCCCTCGTCCCAGGTGTGACAATATATTTAAGAAACCTTTACGTTTAGTCAAAAAGTTAACCACCAAAAATTTGCGTATCTCAAGACGGAAGACCATTTCATGTACCCTTAAGACTACGCTTCCTTTGTACTATGCGCCTATGCATTTTTTCTAGAACAAGTCCGGTTTTGACTGATCTAGTAGAATACCGTTCCAACTTCAACTTTCCCGAAAAAGCGTTAAACGGTGTTGGCAAGACAGCTAAGGCACGAAACACCCAGATTATAGGCTGAAGTTTATTAACTGGCGTCTTTCACATACTACGTACAAAAGAAGAATACAATCATAATTTTCATTATATTATTATTCATTATTTCAAATTACCGATTTTAAATTTTTATATCTATATCACAAAAAAGCTTCAGAAATAAATAAATAACTGTTGTAGAAAGAAAACTTCTGTACCTTATATGTGACTAACGAGCTGCACTTTACTGTAGCAAATTTCTGTTGGTATTATCATCTTCATAATGGAGTTTCTGACAGAATAACAAGGACACGGAAGGTGCAACAACATAAGCGACAATAAATCTGATCGTTGCCAAATACCTATAACGACAGGACTATTTCAAAGCTCTGCGATAACAAAGTAGTAAATACGTGAAATAACAAGAGTCTGTTAAAAATTAAGAAATTCTACACCCCACTAACGATTCTAGTTATATATTCCAAGCACATGCCGGCGTGTAGCCTGTTCCACTAACAAAACTCCAACGAATACACAATTTAAGTTTTTAAATTAAAAGCACGGCAAGAAAGAGTTTCCTACGAATGGGATTATCTCCGCATCTATTTGTAGGGAAATGGGTAACGTACGTTCGCAACGTTTTATTAAAATGTAACAATGTCGTTTACAAACATACGCGACGAGGGACCGAATACTCGGTGCAACAGCTGGGATTTTAGCTGAATATTTATAACTCTTCCTAAACGGAATTGCTCGGCAGACAATGAGATTTTTAGGAAATTAATCTCGAACATATCATAATAGCAGATTCTGAACGTAGTAAGTATGACGCTCGGTGTCACCATTTACAATATGACGAAATTTATACAGAAGTATTAGTAAGCACATCGCCTTTTCAGTAAGCCGCACACTTTAGACGGAGAAGTATTCCTGTATGGAATTGCTCGGCAGAGAATGGAATTTTTAAGGGAATTGTACAAGACGCTCGGTTTGGCGTTACCCAATAGAACAAATGTATGGAGAAATATTAGTGAGCATATCACTGTTTCAATCAGTTTTACACTTTAGGCGGAGAAGCACTTTCCAAATCCTTCACTTTATTAAAAAATGGATCCGAGTCTTGATCTGAACCTATCCAGCTTAACATCTGCTAAATTCTGGAAAAAAATAAGAGCACAATTCCAGAGTTATCTATAACTCACAGGACATAGATCTATTGCTAAGTTTAGTTTATTATTTGAAAATACAAGGTTCGTCTGATAAGTAATGAGACTGGCCGAAAGTAATCTACTGCATTCAAGACGATGCTCCGTAATATCCTCGGTAAAAGAACCTGGAATCAGTTTCCTACTCCATGAATTACGGCTAGACGAACCTCGTCCTGCCTGCCACATGACGAAGTGTCACTTGGTAAATAACGTTCACGCAGAGCTTCACTTACGCTACGTCAAACCTTCTGAATGACTTCTCCAATGCAGTACACTAACCATCGAACACTGCATTTGCAAGCAACTAGGACAACGCACCGCGACCAGCCTCACGACTAATCAAGCACACACTGTAGTTTGTACCAAAAAGGTTCTGCCAAGCCTCTTGGCTTACATCATGTAATAAAAGTAAGATTATGTACTTACATCAACTTTAATATGTGGCACATCAAATACTTGCGTAGGGGGCGATTCCTTTGGCACATATCTGAAACAAACACGTTTTATATTGTACAGGGTGTTTCCAAAATATGGGGTTTAAATTCGAGTCACGATTCCTTGGACTATTCTAAGGTTATTTACGACGATCCAGGTCGAATGGAATTTTCAATAATACCATTACCAGAAATCGCATGTAGCTTACAGAAATCTATTCAATGTGGCAAATAGGCTCCAGTGACCTTTCCAAAGACCAGCGTACATTAACATTCAAAGTGGTTTCTTACTTTTTTTTTTATACTCCAACTACCACGAAGGCCTAAGCCTAAACAAAATCGAGACTCGTCACTAAAGACAATACTGTTCCATTCCTGATCCCAGAGTGACCGTTGTCTGCACCACTCAAGGCGATTACGTCGGTGTTCTCGAGTTAAAGGAAGGACCCAGTTTGGCCGGTATGAAAACAAGCCAAAACTTCTCATTCGTCGGTAAACACTTCGCATGCCAATAGGTCTTCCGTGTTCTGCAAACCATTCATTTGCAATGGACCTGGTAGTGGAGAAACGGTCCCTTAAGGCCAATAATCTTAGGCGGCAATCTTCACGGTCTGTTGTTCTACGGCGGCGTCCAGTGTCCCTTGCTCTTTGCCTACGGCCTTCTCGAAGCCATGCCTGACAACACCTAACCACAGTGTCTACACTTCTTTGCACTCTAACTGCAATTGCCCGAAAAGAAAGTCCAGCTTCCCGAAGTCCCACTATACGACCCCTATCAAACTCACTAAGTTGACGAAATCGTACAGGTCTCCGTACTCTAGGCATCGTAACCGATCGTAAAGGATGTCAAGAACCAAAATCCGCCAACGTTGATTCTTTACTTTGGCTGAAATATTCATTTTTAGAGCGTTAGTGAATTAAAAAAAGCAGTATAAAAACCGGAATGTCCAACTGATAAGGCTGAAATTTTTTTCACTTGTTATTTACAGTAAGATAAATACATTCACCAACTTTTATTAAAATAAAACCATTTAAACTGGGTGTTCGGATTTATATGTCACTTAGTATAGTTTAGCAAATGCACAAAGAAAATTTCTTTAACATACAAGTATAAACGTGATGACGTATATCCTGAAAGGGAGATCAGTCAATCTATTCTTCTATGACGCTACAACCTAGAGTGGAGTTCCATTGCTCACCTGACATTCCTACATAAGATTTTACGCGACAAAGTAGATGTATCAGAACTTCTTTCGAGCGGTTAATTTTTTGTATACCGCGTTTAAATTTGAGAATGTTCTTTACTTTCTACTGCAATATCTCCCGTATACACGTTTTATTTTATTCACAGGTGTAACGTATAGTATGTCCTAAAAGTTTCGGCACAAACAACTTAGTTGGTTTTAATTTTAACAAACACAAAATAATATCAAGTTTCCTTTGGAAAAAAAGTTTGTTTACTTACTTCACTGTCAGTTGACATGTATTTATTTTTAAGTTTTCGCTTTAAGATGTACAAATTAGAAATGTATAAAAGGTATCTCTACAAGTTGATTGGGCTAAAGCTAAAATTTGTCGAAAATTTCAGAATGAAACATTTCACGCAAAACCACAGAGAGGTCAGAAAGACTGAGAAGAGCAAAATGTCGTAGCATAGACCTAGCATTACTCAAGAGATACACAAAACTGGCTTCGACAACATACCTTTTGTTCCCAAAAACTATAATTCTCCAGACTTGCCGCAGGCTCGCCCAATAGATGATTTTTGGGCTTTATTGTCTAGGAAGGTTTATCATGGAGGCTGGGAAGCCCAAGATGAAGAACAATTATTACGGCGAATTTACAAAAAACTGAGAGAAATTGATCTGAGTTCCGTCCAGGACCTGATCAGAGATATTCGAAGAAAGTTGCGTCTGGTAGAGAAGAATGGGATACTCCACATAATTCAATAATATAGTTTAGTTAAGGATTGAGTTGTAGTTTATGATAAATAGTTAGTGTTAAAATAAATTTCTTAATTAAAAAAATCCGATAAATATTTTATACCAATACTTTTAGGGCATACAGGTTTCCCTGTGATTGCGTCAGTCCATTGGTCAATTATGTATAAATAAATGATAAAAATGCCAGTGGTGTATCCCAAAGAGTTTATCAGTCTATGACTCTAGTCTTGTACTCTAGCTGGGTGTGTCAACTTATTACGAACTATTTTCAGAAAATCGCTAACGGAGAAAGTAGCCTAAACAGTTCAAGGAAGTACCTTGAATTTTTGGTCCACTTTGTTTATTCATGCAGCGGCTTCCACAGATCTAACTTGTAACATATATACAAGACTTTTCAGACGATTGTAAAATACATGTCATAATTAGTAATAATTTGTTTTGAACCATACCTGTAGAACTCCACGTCATGCCTGTACCACTTGATAGAATACAGCGCAGCAGATTCAAGGTCATAATCACACGCCAAGGTCACATCAGCACCCTTTTTCACAGTCCTCGGTACCGAGATGCGCATGTTGCGCAAGGCCAATCCGACACCTGTAACAAATATGACGAGTTGTTTTAAAAAAGAACTCTATCAATTCACTTATGATACAATGTGATTCCCCATAAAAGTAGCGACACTCAATATATCTGCTAACAATAAAGTTATCTATCTACATATCCATCTATAGCCTATGTCAAGTTTCCTTCTATTTGGAAACATTTTCTCCTTTTAAGATGCTGTATGTCTCTTTCAAAGTGGCAGTCAACTCAACTGAATATAAAGTGTCCAATTTTATTCTGGGATCAACTTCCCGTAAAAAATAACGACTGTCCTTTTTTCAGTGTAAACCTTTTTTTAGCCTGTGGAAATTCAACTTTACTATTCTCGTTTGCTGTAAAAAGGACTATCGCGTCTGAATTCCGGAGGGACTAAGGCTGTACGATATATAAACGACATTACTTTTTTTGAGTTAGTTGCCGGTGAGATACGGATAGGAAACGCATGGACAGAATGTGTAACCGAACAGTCAGTTCAGGCAAGAAAGTCAGATCAGGGCTGTCTAGATAATTGTCGAGGTGAGTCCCCTATTTCATTGGCGGTCAGGTAAAACCATTGATATAGAATTGGGATGCACTAATGTATCGGCAACCTTGGTGACCTTTTTCAAATACCATCAAGAACGACAATCACAATGTTTCATCTATCTGTTTTCTAGGTAACGGTTCATTTGCCTTTGCCCATATTATATACCAATAACCTGAACCTGGTTAAGACAACGCGAAGCCATCATGCTGGAGATAGTCAGCCATAAACAATATTCCGGCATCTAAAAATGAATCTGAAACGTCCTAAGGCCATTTATCAGGCAGTAGCAGAACACAAAAATAAACTTAGAAATCTAGTGGTTGTGGCACTGTATCATAAACGGCGCTAGGATATTCAGTGCCTTCTTGACGCTTCTCCAAGGCTGTTTTAATTTGATATCTTAAAGCATTCAAGCAATCATTTTACTAAGCCAGGCAACGGTCCAGCGCGGAATTTGTATCTAACGTTTGGCATCTGAGTAGAATGTGGTTAGAAGAGGTGGACCACAACTGGCGCTATATCCCGACTACCGCTTTGTTCTACGCGCCCACAATGCGTATATGGAGCGCCGCATACAAGGAACTCATCGTCAGTTATAAGTGCCGAGAATACACCCAGAAGAAATAGAAGATATAATAGAAGCAGCCGAGAGAGGTCCCTCTATAAGCACCAGAGCCATTGCCCGAAGCAGAAACATATCCCATACTTCAGTGTACACAATACTCGGAAAACATGCATCCTTACCATGTACAAAAAGTATAAGAATTGCTTCCAAGAGACTATGCAGAACGGGTTGTATTTTGTGAGAATGTGTTGAGGAGGTGCCAAGAGCATGAAACTTTTTTCGACAGCATCTTATGGACAGATGAATCCAACTTTAACCGAAATGGAATATTCAATATACACAATTTCCTTTCATGGACCGTGGAAAATCCACACGATATTCGCAGACATAGCTTTCAACGTCAGTTCGGCGTTAATTTATGGGCTGGAGTACTCAACACAAAATGAATTGGACCATATGAATTGCTCGCCAGGTTGAATGGTCAGTCATATCTTGCTTTTCTACAAAGCAGTTTGCATGAGCTGCTAGAGGATGTATCGTTGGACGTTCGAAGCCGCATGTATTTTGTAATGCGATAGTGCCCCATACCACTTTGCACGGGATGTACTGCACTACTTAGGCCCATATCGTCAGTCGTCCCTACAATTGTAGGGCGGGTTTATGGCCTCCTTGATTGTCATACTCCTTTCTCTCCTTCAAAAATTTCTAGATTACACTTGTCCTGTGTCAGCATCAGCGCTCTCCTATTGTGCAGATATGTTTTCCTTTTAAATTGTAGGAAATTTCAGGCTGATAAAACATGTTATAACTCAAAAGCAAGCACAATTTGATGCAAATAGATGTTTTTGACATAACCTCAAAATAGAGCTCTGACACGGAGAAGTAGAAAGCTATGACAATCAAGGAGGCCATAAACGCGCCCTACAATTGTAGGGACGACTGACGATGCGGGCCTTAGACAGTGGCCTTTGCCTGGGCGTTGGATAGGTAGAGGTTGACACATACGATGGCCTCCAAGGTCACTCGATTTAAATCCTCTAGATTTTTTTCATATGAGGGTTTTATAAGGGGATAATCTATATATCTGAATATACAAATGTCAACGAACTGCGGCAGAAAATTGATGAAGCAAAAAAAATTATGGAAAACGCAAATGCATTTCAAAGACTAAAGGACAATTTTATTAGAAGGTGTCGCTTTTGTATAGAAAATAATGAAGGCCATTTCGAACATGTTCTTTAAAAGTTAGTTAAATTAAATTATCTTCCACATTTGTCGGTAAATCGCCATAAAGAGCGGCTAAACACAATAGGTTCTGTACATATAGGTGATAAGGATTGTATTGCGTTTCTCACGTTTATTGCATCACAACAACGAATGTGACATGGAACACTCATCGTAGCAAGCTGAAATTTTAAGGGTTTATTCTACATGGATTGGAATAGTTTTTACAATAAAATGAATAATGGAATACAACCTCATTTTTTTACCGTTGATGGATGGAAGAGATTTTTCACAAAAAAAAGAATTTAAGATTTTCCTGATCTATAAAATTTAGGAACACAAATATAGAGATTTATTCAATAGGTTTTGAGACCCTCATTCACCCGACTTCCATTGATCCACTACTAACTTTACACCCTGTATACAGAAGTAATCGGTTCTCAGAACAAGTAGTACGCGACGTAGACCTGTTGATGTGTAGTGTTTTGCTTACCTAACAAAATTGAATCAAAAATTTGTTTAGTTCACCTCAAAATTAATCCGTGTACCAAGTCAGAAAGCCTAGGTGTCTCCTCTTAAACTAAACACTCCTATTTTTCTTTGCTCTTCTCCATTTTTCTTCTGTTTCCCTTTCTCTTTTTCCTTGACATTGTCTGGTTTCTGGGCAACCAGTACCGACAGATTCGACTAACGTACGTCAGACAGTGTCTAATGGGCAAAGGTCCTACGGACCGCCCAGACCAACAAATGACGAATAGTAGTGGTGAGCAATCACTGAGTTTTTCCTTTGTTCTACTGGACTGCATGGATTTTTAACCATAATACTTTTATTTTGATGATCATGAATGTGTTAAGCCATGTTTATAAAGATGCTATGATTTTCACCTTCATATTTCAATATACTCGTATATGGCATACGACTTTAACTATTCATTATTATTGAATATTCGCAGGTGGGATGCTTTTATGTTCTGGGGTTGTTACGGGACTTTCTGAGCCCGATTGCTGGGTTCAGGTAGTTATGTTAATTGCTCCTCGGTTTCCTACGTCAGGGGAAATGTCGGAGCGCTTGGGATGTTGACCCGGAGACCTTTGCTTGAAGTGACATTCTAGGTCTGAATGACTGCTTAACTATCTTTTCTTGGCAATCGCCGGAGTCTGAAAGGATCGCATGGCAGGGTGTGTGAAGGGATTGTTAGTTTAAAGTAGTCATGCTGCTCGGCTATCTTTGGTTCAGGGGTTACGTCGGAGCTTTGGGATATTGACACGGCAACGTGATGTACTGGTTCCTGGACTGCTTTTCGTAACAATTGTTAAACTTGGCGTGTCTGTCTAGACACCTAGCGATTGAAGAGTCAGCGTATGTGACGACTCCTTACTAGTAGTTGGGGTACACTAATGTAATGGTAGATTTGTGCATATCATGTCATGAGTCGGTTGAATATGGGAGGTACTTAAATCATTTTTCTAAAGATAGGTGTTGGCCCCGACGATCCGGTCATATATGTATTTGTCCAATATTTAAGAGTAATGATAAAAGAGACTGTATATCTGATTACAGACCAATTTCAAAAGTCTCTTTAATTTCCACATTGATGGAATCTCTAATCTCTGAGTATCTAGAAGGTCAATTGAAATTATCACAAATCAACATGGTTTCATTAAGGGTAAGTCCATAGCAACAAATCCTTTTATTTATACTCAATTTATATCGGAATATTTAGAACGCAGTAATGTGGTGGACTCAATTTATACAGATTTTTTAAATGCTTTTGATAAGCTCAATCACAACATTCTCTTTAACCACTCGAAACTTGGCTTGCAGGGGTCCCTACTTGGTTGTCAGGGTGAATGAATGTTTGTCTGATATTACTTTTGTGTCTTCTGCTTCCACAGGGAGCACATCTTACACCATGCTTTTTCATTTACTTATTCATGATATAAGTGACTGTTTTCCATAATCTAATTTTATTTTATATGCTGATGATAAAATTACAAAGTGGTATAGATAGGTTTTATAACTGGTGTGAGAGTAATAAGCTGTATGCTAATATAGATAAATGTATGTGAGTTCAGTTCTCCAAATATTTAACCGTATCAGTAAGTTCTGTTGATAGGGCTATCTTAAAAAATGTTAAGTCGATTATCGGTCTGAGAGTAATTTTTAGTTAACTCTTGCTAAGCATATAGAGAGTTGCTGCAGGCAGGCTTTGAGGATGTTGGATTTTATACAAAGAAATATTAGAGAGTGTACAGACATTTTTTCTATAAAATTATTATATACATCTCTTGTCAGATATCATTTAGAACGGTCCACATTTATCAAGTGAATTCCATTCAGAGAAAATTTATTAAATATATAGCTTTAAAATAAACATCCCAAGGACTGCATAAACTATAAGATATAGAATCTGACCGAAAACTCAATAGTCTGGTCATGCGTAGAGGAAATTTTGACACTTTTTTGTGTCACAAAATTAATACCGTACTAATAAATAGTCCCGAACTCTTGGGCATGATAGATTTTAATGTTCCTCCTAGGACCTTAAGAGACCAGAAGTCATTTAAACTTGCTCATCATCGCACCCGTCTAGGTCAACACTCGATCCCAAATTGATATGTTGAAAAATGCAAATAAATATAAGGGCGATATTTTTCATATATCCCTTGATTCCCTGAAACTGTGTTTTCTCCTAGAGTGCATTGTTTTCTTAAAAATAAAAAAACAAATTAGTAAAAACCTTTGGGGTAGGTTGGCGTCTGTGAGGAAATCTACGTTAATACTCCCGAAACGTCGCTAAAGCATTTCCATTACAGACCCGTACACAAAAATAATATCGGCGTACCAAGCTGTGCTAAATTCCATTTCACAACACTCAAAAATGGAAAAAAGAAACTCAACTTGACTTTTAAAAAAAAATCATAGTAGTAACGATAACAACCGTATAACACATAGCTTTGACAAACTATCTCCCAAGAAACGTCAAGTTGGTATCAAGTCCTCCTATTTTATTTTAAAAGTGTTTCTCGGCTCTTCATGAATGATCTAAATTCGTTTATTTTTATTTTTACAGTACACTCTAGGAAAAAAACACAAGAGTAATTATTTGTAGCAAATTGAAGGTAAAATTCGAAAAATGTCGCATTTTGATAAAAACAGTAGCGTACTATTTATATTTGGAAAAATAATGTCACTAATCCCCTAAATCTCCGCCACTGGTGCACGTTAATTTTAAGTATAGACTTTTGAATGTGGACAATACTTAGGTAAATCTACATACTAAATTTTAGCTCATTGCAGTTGACAGTTTTGAACATTAATTTTAAACACATTAATATTTAGTAAATTTAGTTACGTTATTAATTTAAATTGAATAAAATTGTAATATTGAGCTTGCCCCGTGAATGTATGAATAAATAAATAAAAATAAATGAATATCGCCCATATCGCTTGCCAAAGGAGGATAACTCATTATCGTTTTGTCACCAAGTAGGTGGCCTTTACATTATCCAGACATTGTGGCCCATATCAAATTATTTTCGTACTGCCCTTGTAATAAAAGATAAATGGCACAGGGTGGTACTTCTGAAGCGGGTTTGTTGTTTTCACGTTTATCGTTATATTCTATTATTATCATCTCTCTTCATATCCTACAAGATTATTGAAAAAACCTTAAAGAAGCTTCATTTTTTTTCAAGGATTTCTGAATAGCTATTATGATCCATAATTATAAGAGTTACGATTTATAATACAATAATCACACGCCATTAGTATTGCTTCTCTTTATTGTACTTCTCGTACAACACTGACACTGTACAAAAAATGACAAAATAGAAGAATGTGGATAATTTTGCGGTCCCCTAGATATACATGAGTCTTAATTTAACCTTCATGATATTTATTCATAAAACTGTAAGAGGCATACTGCCTTATTATTTAGCTGGACTCGTGTGAACAAACAACGAAATTCATTCGAAATTCATTCATCTATCACCGGGAAAAACTCGGAATTCCATTTAAATAAAGGTAATATGATTTGCACAATGAATTCATTCATCTAAGAAGGTCTCAAAGAACATAATAAGTAGCCCACACATTGTGAGATCTTCCTCGCGACATGCCGCGAGACCAAGATCTCTGATAACAAATCTCATGGTGTGTGTTGCGGTATCGATAATTTTTGTATCGTGTGATACCGTCTCAACGAGACCGACGCGGGCGGGAGACTGAGACTTGCCGCGAGGAAAAATCTGACCAGTCTCAACGTGTGTGCCAAAGTCGCATGAATCTCGTGAGATTTCGTTGTTCCGAAATTGTTATAATTATTATATGTAATAAAGAAGATGAATAAGGAAAGAGAATTTTGGGAAGAATTTATTGAAATGTACAGGAGCAACCCATGTTTATGGGATGTGAAAGCTAAAACGTATATGGATAGAAATTTGAAAAACTCAGCGTTAGATAGACTGGTGGAAAAATGCAAAGAAATATATCCAATGGCAAATAGAGATTATGTCTCAAAAAAAATACATAACATGCGCTGTGCTTTTAGAAGAGAGCTGAAAAAAGTACAGAAGTCGAAGCCTACGGGTACACAAGCTGATGATGTATATGTACCCAGCCTTTGGTATTTTGACCTGTTAAGTTTTATTTCGGACACTGAAATCCCTAGAAAAGGAATTGAAACTATTACTAGCGAAGACGAAAGTCAAGAGAGTGAAATAACAGTAAGTAGTTTATTATTTTATTTAAGACATTTCAGTATAAAAACTTAATACTCTTTAAACGACCATCCTGTCCTGAAAATCGGTTGCTCCGCTGTTATTGAAATAATTTTTAAAATTATCTCGAATTTCTCTCGCAGACACATTTGAAGCACGCGCTATTCGTTGCAGAGGTATAAGTTCTCCTATTTCTCTCCACTGGCCAGGTATTATTTCTCCGGAATGTACGTCTTCAGAGTCTGCATACAATGGCGGTATATATCGATTTGAGCCATTTCGTGTTAAAAAGTTGTGTAATGCACAACTGGCTAATACTACAGCATCCACATGTCTTACATTTATGCTAATTATTGTGTGAAAAATTCTAAATCGTGAGGCCATAATACCAAATGCATTTTCTGATACTCTGCGTGCTCTACTGAGTCGGTAGTTAAACATTTTTTGTTCTCTTGTTAAATTTTTGTCTGGATATGGTTTCATTAAATTTTCAGTTAATGGAAAAGCCTGATCTCCAACAAATGTATATGGTAACATCACATTGGTTGCATGGGGTTCTGTCGGATCGGGCATACATAATTTTTTATTTATAAGCTTTTCATAAAACTTGGTTTCACTCAAAACTCCACCATCTGATACCCTACCATTGGTCCCACAATGAACCATTATAAATTCGTATTTTGCATTTGCAATTGCCATTATCACAACACTAAAGTTTCCTTTATAATTATAATAATATGAACCACTGTTTCTAGGTTTTTTTATTTGTATGTGTTTTCCATCGATCGCACCCACGCAATTGGGAAATTGCCACAAACATTCGAACTCCTTTGCAACCCCGCGCCATTCTTCCTCGGAAGATGGAAACTGTAATAAAAAAGTAGTATTAAATTGTTTGAATTAATAATAATTATTTGTTTTAGAATCAAAACAATGTTCGAGATGAGGACAGTTATGATAACGCTTTTTCTCCTCCTGCTCACTCGGAATCTTTACCAAGTACTACTAGGCCAAGTTCATCGGCTTCAACATCAACTCCAACACTAGGAACTAAAATATTAAAAAGAAAAAAAGGAATGGAGGAGAAAAAAAATGAACTTGTGGAACTAGCTCATAGGGCTTTGTCTAAACCCCCTACATGTGCGGAACCTGAAAATCCCTGCGACATAGCAGGAAAAAAATTTGCTTCTGATTTAAAGCAAATGACATCTAATCAGAGAGTAATTGCAGAAAAGCTTATAAATGATGTAATGTACTACGGCAAACTGAATAAGTTAAATGAAAACTTTGAAGTACGACAGGCCCGCACCCATGTGGAACCGAGTAATACTTTTTCCAATATAGCTTATACAGTACAGCAATCTGAGCAGCAACCTCAACAACCAACTGCACAGGGAGATATTTATTCATATTATGAAAACTTCCAAGACTAGTTCTGCCACTGGAATATTACGTTAACTGTATTACTACTCGTTTACTGAATTATAAGTATTTTTTGACAGCATTAGCTAAGTTTAATGTTTAATATGTTTTGCATTTAAAATAATAAAAAGTATATTATAAAAACGTACCTTCAAATACTTTTCCTTTAAAGCGTTGTATATTGCCCAGCAAGTTTCTGGAATAATTTCACCCAGTAACTGTGGAGAAATAGCACAGGAAAATTTCAGATCTTCATAATTTCGACCAGTAGCTAAATATCTAAGAGTAACGACCAATCGCTCTTCAGCTGATACCGCTTCTCTTAATACAGTATTTTTCTTTTCAATGTCTGGCCGGATTAAATTTAAAAGAAAATTAAATTGTTTTTCGTTCATACGCAAATAGTTCAAAAAATCTTTGGGTTCTTTTTGCTGCAATTCTTTTAAAAGTGGCATGTGAGAGAACTTCTTCCTTTCAAGAAACCAATTCTTTGACCATTTTCTTTTTTCCTGTTTTTCCTCGAATAGTACCAAACCAATGGCAACACCAAGTGCAACTTTTTGTTTTTTTGAATATTCATGAAAGGCCATTTTATATTCACTCTCAAAAAAATAGCGAACTGTGTGATACCGTCTGCGATACTGTCTCAAGGTGTGGGGTGACGAGTGACTGGGGACTGACGTCTGCCGATATCATGAGACCTCGCCTCGCGACGTACCTCGAGGCAAGTCTCACAGTGTGTGGCTTACTATAAACTGCCTCAGCAAATAAAAGATACCGAATGCATGAGAAGAATAATGGGAATTTTTTTTTGTGTGATCTGCTGTAACGGAACCAGTGGGTTTTAAATTAGGATTTCTAAATAAAGAGCCACTACTACATTAATGCTTTTTTGGCATATTTAACTTGCATGTGATCTACGGTGTCATGATTTGGGGAGGATCATATCACTCTGTGCGTGCATTCCAAATGCTAAAACGAGCAGTAAGGTGTTCAGTGAACATTACAAATCTCCCTTCAAATTACCGGGGATACTACCAATGCCGTGTACAATCTACATATCATCCATGCTCAATGCTGCTTATAGGAGGGCTGTCCGACTTATTAATTACCCTTCTCAACGGAGAGTCTAGGGATCCATTCGCACCGTCGTTCGATGGGCGGTCATCAGCGATCTGGCCCTCTTCTACTGCTATGTCAACGGGCTTTGCTCCTCAGAGCTCTACTCCTTGGTGCCATCGCGCGTTGGGCCTACTAGACAGAACCGTCTCGTTTAGGCCTCCCTAATCAAACTTCGCATATCTATAACTGACCGGTACGACAGCTCCTGTGTCCCTAAAGTGTCGATATCTTGGAACAACCTGCCTGAGGAGGTTTTCACTTTTCTACTAACCTTGGGCAGTTCTATAGTCGGATTATCAAGGTGTTTGTAAGCTCATTATAGCAACCGCGGTGCTTTGGTACTTAGACCATCCGTGAGATCAATTATTTGACATACAAATGCACCCTCCTCGACCAATATTTCAACTCTGTTGAAGAATTTTCAAATATTCAATGAATCCGGACATGTACCTCTTCACCTGTATACAAAAACAGTTTTTCGGTTTTTTTGATGCGTGTCTCATTCGTTTTCGTTTTCAAATTACCATTTCTCATATTCACATTTTTTTAAATTATCAGTTTTGTTGTATGAAATTCATGTCTCATCTACCCTCGATTTTTATTATAAATGCTTGACTTTCTTCTATACTAGTGTACATTTACGTTCCTTCGTTTTTGCAGTTCGTCTTTCTTAGTCTAGCCTTTCTGCTTTTCCTTATCTCTTCAGTTCCCCTGTAAATTTTAGTGAAAGTTTTATAATGTGGTTAACACAAATAAAAGTATAATAAGTAACCACACTTTATTTTAACGGGGTGTTACCTACAAGTGTTGTAGTAATCGCTTTGTAAGCAATGTTTGTAGTAAATTTATAACACGCAATAAGAAAAAACAGTACTCACGGTCTGGACCTTTTCATTTCTCGCTGTATTTACGGAATAGTTACAGAACCTTAGACTAGTTCAACTATGTGCAAAGCAGCTGAATATATATTTTTTTCGAAAAATCAGCCGCGCAGCCAGAGGCCTAACTGCCAGGACAGCGCAACTGCTATGGGAAGCTTGAAGAAACTTTGTTAATCCGATTTTTGAACTGTCTAAAGTTAGTGAAACTGGTAAAATATTCCTCATTTAGATTGTCCTATAATCTCGATACCTTAGGGAGCAGTTGTTTCGACCAGTTCTGAATGCACAAAGTTCCATATGGTTAGGATGGGGTGCCAAAGTCAGGCGGGTCTGTCTGACAAAGACATCGCGCGGCAGCATCATGGAGGCGAGCTCTGAGAAGCCAATCCCATTGTCGCAGCAGTAGAAGGGAGCTAGATTGCCGACGGCCAGGGTCATGTTGAGATAAGTACTTCACAGCCTTAAACAAACCCCCAGCCGCTATTGACGAGAGGTGTTCGTGCCAGCTCTGTCATCAGAGAGAACGTAGCTGCTCGTCTTCTTTTCTTCAGCTCACCGGCAGAGATCGGCTTGTCACTATAAATTCCTGCATGTAGAGTGCTGTTATTAGGTTATTAATCCATGGATTTGTATGATCGTACAGGAAAGCAGGTCATTGAAATGAAAGAGAAACAATGTCGCAGTCAAGACCGATCCCTGGGGAACACCTGCGTTGACGTTTTGGGATGAAGAGGAGAACCCGTCAATTATGGAGAGAAAGTCAGCTAACCATCTGAAAAAAGCTTTTCTGGGACGCCATAGGATGGATGTTTGCATAAGAGGGCAGCATACTGCAACTAAATAATCGAACGCTTTTGTTTCAAGAGCACCAACATGAGCCTCTCTATAAGAGTGGATGAGCTTACTCCACAATTGCGTGACGTAAGCTAGGGGATTCCCTGAGGACTGCTGGTATTGGAAACCATACTGCTTGTCGCTAATCAAGCCATGACGTTCGAGCTACAACAGATACTCCAGATTTATGTACCTCTCCATTACCTTGCCTATAACAGAAGGCAGAGCTATAGGCAAGTAGTTGTAAGGGTCGGTCACAGATCCTTTTTTGGGATGGGTGGAGCATGAGTGAATTTCCAGTTTTCTGGGAACGTGCCAGATTCGTAAGGTATCAGGAAGAGACGCGAACGAACTGGAGCAAGGTCCGCTGCACACCTCTTCAATACAACGTCAGGAATCAAGTCCGGACCAGAAGCTTTATTGATGATGAGCGACAAGAGCACCTGTCTTACGGTCTTATGTCTGAATATTACTTCCCGCATGGTGTAGGATACCCTTTGAATCGACGGCACTGGTGTGACAGGGGGGAGTTGAATTGTGGAGATGGCAGCAAAGATCTTACCAAGCACTTCAGCCTTAGCCTTTGAGTCGGTTAAAATCGTTCCATCCTGGCCCTTAAGTGGTAGAAGGCTACTCCGTGAGAAGTTATTTTCAATCTGCTTGGCCAACGAAGACCGACTGTCATTACGCTGCGAAATTCCCTGTGCTAACTTTTACATCGTGCTGATGTTTGGCATTGCGCACCGCTTCGATATATTTATTTCTGGACTCGTCGTCGGCTTGTTTGTTCTCTACAGTGGGGGTTTGTAATAAGATATATGACGTATGATCACATGTTCAATGTTACCAGAAAATAAAAATAAAATGAATTGGCTGTGCAACAATTTGAGCACAAGCTCTAATCTCATCATCATAATGTTCGTCTATTTTAAAGCAGCAGTAGTCTCTCTCGGCGCACACTCTAAAATCCCTAAGGTTACTAAATAACACTGAACTTTGTCGAAGTCTCCCTGATTTTATGCTACCAGTGAACGGTGGTATATAAGTGTAATTAAATTGAAAGCATTTGAGCAGTGCCGTTAAGCCACAGAGCGTTAAGCCCACGTAAGCAGCGAGAACGATGGATTCTGATTAAGACCACCCTGCCTGCTGCTGAATAGGCCTTAATAAATTCGCAGATTAGCTACTATAAGGTATGGGTTAGGGTCTTGAGAGAGATATTATCCAAGGGAGGAAAGTACCTACTGCATTATCGCTGATTTGATGTAAGGGAGGAGGTAAAAGCGGTGTAAGATGAGCAACGAGGTACATTCTGCGTCTGAAGTTTGCTAGTGTCAAATTTAACAACTAAGCTGTGTCACGAAATTCATTGAGCTGTTAAGACTTCCATAGATACTCGTGCTAATCGTAAGTTTTGCTTGTCAAGTAAGTGGTAATGTAAGATGCAGTGTTTGTTGTATCCGACATCCTTTGTCGTCACGCACAGAGACACAGTCTATTCCTCAAGCAAGGCTCACACTTTGACTATTTATTTATTTATGTTATTTATGTATTTACTATTTATTTATCAATCTATCTATTTATTTATTCTATTTATTTACACAACCAACAGAATTATTGTTGGGAGAACAGAAGATTACATAGCACAAACATACAGTAATAGACATAAAAATATAACAGGTTTGCAGAAGTCACATTTGTATCAACTATATCAATTCTGTTTAATACATTGTTCTGTCAGGTACACATGGAATATAGGATATAATGCAAAAGTAGATTGGTCCTGGACATTGGTGAATAAAATTTTTCTAGTAGGACTGCTTGGTGTATTAATTAGCAGGCGACTGAGAATATACTACTAGTTGTGAATAACTTTGAACAAAAAGATTAACGAGTGCATGTTTCTTCTATTGTCTAAACTTAGCATATCATGCCTTTTTAATAATTTATCTTGCGGACAACCTATTTCTGGATAAATACCATCTATCCTGTAGGACAGATATTTGAGAAACTTACGTTGAAATGTTTCTAATAAGTCACAAGTCGTCACGTAGCAGGGATTCCAAATAATACCAGCGTATTCAAGTTTTGACATTACAAATCCATTATACAACATGAGTAGAGCCTTCAAGCTATCAAAATCACAAGAGTTGCGCAACGCAAAGCACAGAATTTTATTGACAGAAGACAATTTACATGAAGTTGACAGTTGTATCAAAAATTACTTCAAGATCTTTGAATTCTCTTACCTCCGGCATTGTTGTTTGACTAACCTAATAGTAATATTCGATCAGGCATTTTTTTGAAAATATCGTGCGGGTACAGTTGGATGTATTCACGGATAGGTTGTTATTATCTCTTCTGTATACATTCTCAGATCATCGTCATATAACATAAAGTTGCAATCGATCGCGTCAGCAATGTTGATGATAAATATGAAAAGTGGTCCTAACGATTTGACTCCCTTGAATTCCACAAACAGCTTACAGTTGAACAGATAGGGTGTTAAAAGGCATGCTAAATCATATGAAAGGCCCATTCCATCAAGTTTTGTTAGTGGTCCAACCTGTCGAAAGCTTTCCTAATATCTGTATAAATGACAAGCAAATTACGAAAAGCAAATTAATTCAACAAATGGCAGTTATCTGCAATTCACAAGTTTCAACTTTGGAAATTGCGATGCTCCGGAGCTGATGTGTAGGGTTCCAGGTTCAAAATACTAATTCCAGTTACATACCCAGAAACATTGTGTCATTTTTATCTTGTTTGTTTTTAGATTGCGTTTAAGTATTGATTTGTGGGACTTTTGTGTATATGATACCGCGTCGCATGGATAGTATACATACATTTTTATTTTGTGATAGTTCACATACATGCTATAGTTTTATCAACTTTCTTCCAATGTTTTTTGAATCAAATTTAAAATTACATTAAAAAATTGTGTTCGTAGGAGAACATGTATTCATTCAGAATATCGTATTTACAGTGAAATTTATATGCATACCTTATTTTCTACCTACAGGATGTTACATTGGGAGCACTTAAGATATGGAAAAATTCTAAATCCCAAGATATAATGAGTATATATGTAAAATTGAATATCGGATGGCATATCCTGGTGTAAAATTCATCAATTGGTTGTTGAAATTGTGGCATCATTTTGATCGACATTTTAACCCAGAAGTAGATATCTAGTAGGTAACAACGGTGATGTGCATTGTCGCTGTCGAGCCTCCATTGACACGATTTCCTATTATTCGTCAGTTGTTTGTCTGGGTGGTCCAGTAGTCACTGTCTAATGTACGTTAGTCACATCTGTCAGTTCTGGTTGCCCAGAAAGCAGACAATGTCAAACAAAAACAGAAAGGGGAACAGAAGAAAAAAGGAGAGGAGCAAAGAAAATCAGAAGTTTAAGGGGAAACACCTAGGCTTTGAAATTTGGGTTCAGGTTTTGTTAGAGTGTAATTTTGGGTTTACTAAAAGTTTGCGCTAAATTTTGATCACAGTGCGAGGCGTAGCCTTTAATGTTCACGAACTTGCTCCAAGGTGTAGTCCGCTGGGTCACGCAACAAAGGGTTGCTGTGCGATTCTGCTTGACATAATCCCTCAATTACGGAATGTCGAGGTCTCGCTTGAAACATACCATGGAGCATTGCAAAGTGTTCGTATAGTTCTGCTTTGCAGTACTTGAAGACTTTACATGTGCGTTTTGGCAAGAAAACATCAAACCGCACATGCATAAGTACAAATAATGGCTAATAATCATTTTACATACTCGAACTTTGTTTATCAAACTCAATTTACGCAAAACGCAATTTGAAATTTTGTTTCCAACGCTGCCGCGTGTTTCTGCCAGGTCATGCCTGAGGTAACACCGAAGCACTTGACAGATTTTGTTCATGTCATACGACTTCCGACTACCGAAATCTCGGCTGGGGGCCGCAACGTTTTTTGGTACAATAAATAGCCTGCGTTTTAGAATGATTAATTTTAATCAGTCACCATTCCGCCCACTCTAGTACTTCGCCCACCGCACTTTGCAACTCATCATGAACCAGATCACCAGTTCACGACTGGACGACAAGTGCAGTATCGTCAGCGTAGAGGTAGACTTGGCAGTTGCTGGGGCAAGGGACGTCGAGGTTGAGAAGCTAGTAAAGGACTGGTCCTAGGACTGAGCCCTGAGGAACACCGGCCCGAACTGCTCGTGTTATTGACAAAACATTGTCAGGCCCGCGTGCCACATCTTTCCAACGACATTTGACACATCCAAAAGCAAAATGTCAGTACTAATTTTGAGGGTGAATCCTCTGCTCACACGTTCCAGCAGTCTGACTGTCTGTAGTTCGGCATTATGCTCGGACCGAAAGCCGAAATGCACGTCAGGAATCACATGGTGATTTGACGAAAAATTCTCAAGGTGGCGATAATTCACCTTTTCAGCGAGCTTAGAATTAGCTGTCATCAGACCAATGAGATGGAAATCCTAAGAGAATATCAAATCCATTTTCTTTAGAATCATGATGACGTCAGCAGTATTCCAGCCCGCAGGAAAGTACAGGATTCTGAGCATCGCATTATTGCCACCAAATACTATATGTCGAAGCTTTCGGCAAAAGCAGCTTCAACGCCTTCTTGGTGATTTGATCATCCCCAGGTGCTTGACGCATCTTGAGGTCTTTAATATAATATTAATCCGCTGGGATGCTATGTGGAATCTCGGAGGGTTCCGCTAATGTGCTATGTGGAGCCTCAGACGAATCTTCTGAAGAAGAGTGATCTGAAGAGAATTGAGTGCCTCCGCTGACGCCGTTGGCCCTAAGATATCTCCTGACGGATCTTACAATGGGTTGTTACTCGTCGAGGTCATTATCAAGATCATATTTGAAAGAGTTTTTCCATGCCGTCAGCGAAAACCTTGACCTTATCCTCCGTTCTGAAGGCTAGGCCTGCAGGACCGTGGATGTGTGAGACTTGCTCTCGGTTACCATTGTTGAGTGGTTTTGCGACCTTCCAGAGAGGAATACTTGAATTAAGCATTCCTCCAGAAAGTCGCTCTATTCCTCGTTGCGGAATTCGTGGAGTGCGTTTCTCACTTCATGGAAAATGTTTGTAGCCTTACGAATGTCATCAGGATAGCAACTCTTTTTTCAAAGATTTTCTGATGAATGTCCGCTGTCAAAAAAGGTCTATTGTGTCGTTGTACATGAAGTACAGCTTCACGCTGTAGAGCTATTTGAATGTAACTTGTCCGCTCCGACTGAACGGCATCTGTTCCAGCCTCATCATCGATCATGGGGATATTGGGAAATTATCTAAGGACCACTTGTATAGCTCCCAATCTACACGTTTCCTTGGAGCAGCTACCTCATCAGAAGCTTGTTCATTGCCCACATCCAAGACCACGATTGTCTATCTCAGTTATGGGAGAGGCATATACAGCGTGTTATTTATCTGAAATCAACGTTTTCTATACTGTTGGTAATATGTTTTCGAATGACAATGAAATTCTCTGAAAAGACAGTTTAGTGAATATTGTTTGACTAACAGGGGTTCAGAGAAAATTTTAACATGTACGTGTCGTTCCTCACCATCTGAGAGCTTCCATGCTTTCTTCTTCCCTTCTTGGTACAGACCTGATAGACCTGCTGACGTACAAGACTTTAACTAAGAGCAAAGGTCCCACGGACCGCACAGACATTATACCAGCCAACATATTTTATTTCAAAGTGGGTCTCCAGTTGTCCCAATGCAAGCACACTGCATGCCTAAAGTACGTAGCGACATTAAAGCATCTCACTGCCTCTATGTTGATCTGAACATAGTGAATCAATTGGTTTCCGGTCCGGGACGATCAATGGGGCAAGCGATTCCGAAAGGTGCGCTGAGTTGCGATCACAGAACATCCTTACGAAAAGTAGGCATCAATGGCAAAATCATGGTCCTCCTTGCCTGAACCCCAAATTTGCTTTCTGCAGCATATTTGCTCTAAAATGAGGTTTCTACAATATTCTTCTAGCATAGTTATACAATGCCTTACCAAATTTTGAACTGTTGCATAAACGTTTATACAACTATTTTCTACGGCATATTTGCGTGATAGTCAAAATAGTTGTGTTGTGTGATTCATGGTAACGTTTATACAACAAACACGAGAGTGGTTATTTTGGAGTGCAAATTTACTGCTTTAGCCAAAAAATTGTCCCCAACGGAAGCACTTATACAACTATCGTTTAGTAACTGTTAAAGGCTGTAGATCTGCAACAATATTACAACTTTCTTAGTACAAAATTGCTGTGCTCGGCATACATTTGTTGATAAATATGTTGGTATACAACTTCACCATAACCTTACTTCGTGCTATCTTTTTATGCTAAATGTCATAACCAATATCTTAAGACAAGCAACGCATGATTATTGGTTTAAAAGGTTTTATCAGCTTGTCAAACATAAGATATAGATCTGGTACAAACTCTGAGTAAGTCGTTCGACTCTGTCCATATTTCATTTCAAAAATATGTCAAATTGCTGTATAACACCTGCAGCTAACACCAAAATATTATAATAAACCAAAGACAGTATGGACGATGCCATGATTATACACGCGTATTGGGTAAAAATATATTCCTCTACTGAAAATCAAATAATTCTGTTTCAGTTCGACATTACAGATATAAAATGATAAAAACTAGTATAATTGTGTCTAAGTATAGTATTTGTGGAAGATTTAAGCAGATAAGTTCATTTTAAAAATCTAAAAATAATTTTGTTCGTTATTAAAATATAAATCAAATACGAAGCCCGTAGAAATTGCGTGACTACTTTGTAATAATCACAATAAAATTTGCTGCGCGAGTAATTTAATAGCCCTATGTCACTGTGCAGAAGTTTATCATATATCTGGGTATGAACTTCACAATGGCCGATATGTAAGTAAACAAGATGACTGTAATGAGTTATATATTCTTCACTTTGCCTATACAATACATAAGAGATAGTTTGGTTGCAATAAAGTAGAATCATATGATAGAATGGTTGTATATTGTAAATATACAACACTTGTTACGACACTTCAATCATTTAAGAGGTTGTATAAGGGCTGCAACAACTCAACAAAAGTGTAAGCCTCTTGGAGTCGCTGAAGAACATTTGAGCCAGTGCAAGAATCATTTTTTGTCAACCATACAACTATTCTGTTACATAATTCTACTTTATTGCAACCAAACGGCCTCCTTTGTATTGTATAGGCAAAGTGAAAAATCTATAACTAACACGTTACAGTCATCTTGTTTACTTACATATCGGCCATTGTAAGTTTCATACACAGGTATATGATAAACTTCTGCTGCACTATGATATGGGGCTATTGAATTACTTGCGCAGCAAATTTTCTTGTGACTATCGGACAAAGTAGTCACGCAATTTCTACGGGCTTCGTGCTTGATTCATATTTTAATAATGATCAAAAATATGTCTAGATTTTGAAGATTAAAGACTGAACTTCTCTTGATTAAATCTTTCACAAATCCTATATTTAGACACAATTAGTTTAATGTTTACCACTTTATATCTGTAATGTCGGACTGAAATGTTTTATTTGATTTTCAATAGAGGAATATATTTTTATCCAATATGGCGGGTGGTTATGTAAAATCATGGCATGTTGTCTTTGGTTTATTAGAATATTTTGGTGTTATCTGCAGGTGTTATACAGCAATTTGACAAATCTTTGAAATGAAATACGGACAGAGTTGAATGATTTACTGAGTTTGTACGAGATTTATATCTTCTGTTTGACAAGATGATAAAGCATTTTAAACCAATATTCATGCGTTGCTTGTCTTGAAATATTACAACAGAAATTTGGGTCATAGTGAAGTTGTATACAGTAGTATTCACCGTTCTTAGCGGGTCAAAGTAAGACTAACAGTATCCGCTTATATAACTCATACATACACATGGAACCTACCCCTGTGTGTGAACGTTTGTGCGGTAAGCTCAAAGACATGCGTTTTTTAGCTGAGTGTCTCCGTCTCGAAAACTTTGTGTATGAATGCCATCCAATTATATTTGCCGGAATGAACTCACTACAAAAAAACATGTCTAAATTTTTAAGATAAAAATCTGAAATTGTCTGCATTCAATCTTCCACAAATGCCTATCGCTTTATATCTGTAATATCGGACTGAAACAGAATTATTTGATTTTCAATATGTAACGCTTCCTTTCCGCAAAAAGTCCAGAAAAGATGGAATGCAATGAAGATTCCAACTTTTCTGCACAATCACAGAAAGGGGGTTACAATTAGCTTCCGGTAGCTCAGTCGGTGGCATGAAGACATCTACAGGCTTGTAGCTGTGTGTCGACCATGGCATGGCTAGAGGATAGAAGAACAAACAGAACACAAAAATTTAACAGATTTTATTTAACAAAAAAAAAGGCATTTTCATTACATTACAATTTTACAAAAATAACAAAATAAGTTTTACATCTTTGGCGCTGCTATAACGCTATCAACTTATCTTTCGCTGGTCCATTTTTATTCGACTGAAGCCAGGATGGCCAGGGGTTTGAAGGGGAGGTCCCAGTTATGAGGGGTGACCTCCATATAGTGGCTTCATAACCAGTTGTAGGCGAAGTTAAAGGCGATGGCGCTGCCAAGGCACATGCATGGGTGAAAATATTGGCCAAGGCTAGGCAAAGTGAAAGGGAAAGAGAAAGGGGGTGGCCCCAATCATTTTTGTCCTATACGGACACACATTCTAGAAATCTAGCACATGGTGCTATATAACCTGGTGCTACTGAGAAGAAATTTCTAGCCGTTGTTCGATCGGCGGCTCAAGTGAAAAGGAAGCGCGAGGAAGATCGCAGATCAGGAACTCCGCATCAAGCGCTCCAAGCGGAAAATTTTCCAAGCAAAAAAGCTAGAGATGGGATTAATGAAATAATAATCGAGAAGTGATTTAATAAATACGATCGGACGGTGAAACCGTTACACTCGCCCCAACTTAACCAAAAAAAAAAAATCGAAGAAGCATTTAAGAATTTTTTTTTTTTTTTACTAGGAAATTGAAAGTTATCAGGGAAGGACAAATGTACAACCATTCGACCAGATAACAAGTAGTAAAAGTAAGGTAGAAACAAAAATGTTAGAAGAGAATTGGAAGAAAAAGGGATAGCCTCAAGTCTACCAAACAAGAGGGATGGTTATAGCACCAACTCGCTGAAAAGTACAGTGAAGTTGCACTTAAAAAAACTATCATCATATGATGAAAAACCCAAAACATAAAACATCGTCATACCTAAGACGAGAAAAATAATAAACCAAAAGTTTCAGCAGTAGTCCAAGCACGAATCACAATGGCATCCAAAATGCACGACTGACTACTAAAAACTTCAAAACTAAGTAAGTACCTAAACCATAAGAGGTACTAAAAAAAATAATAATCTTTCTCAAAACAATTGCCAGATTATCTCGCAATACTCCAAACCCAAAAAGAATATCATCTACAGTGATATTTTAAACCAATATCCAATATAAAAAAAGTGCATTACTATTTTCAAAATATGAAAATCAAAAGAAATTAACAAATTCCATTAGGAATTCAAGTCATATAACAAAACAATTTACAAGTACTAAACCAATGAAAACTTGATCAATAAGGTATTTTAATCAAAAAAAGATGTTAACTGAGTGCAGTTCTGATTCCACCAAAAAAAATTGTCGGGCGCCAGCAGTCTGTAAGACTACAAAATAATTCAAAATAGTTTCAGAGAATTAAAGTATATAAGAGAGATTCATGAAATATTGAAGTAAGATTTTCAAAGTCAAAATATAGCTTAAGTTAAATCAATGAACTAAAATTCAAGAGTAAGTTCAATTAAGATTAACGGGTCATGTGACAACATAAGAACCAGACAAAAAAAATTCTGAAGTTCAATATAGAAAAGAGCAAAATATATTTCAAAAAAAAAACTAAGTGCAACACAAGTGCAACTGTAAATCTAATAGTATTAAAATCATAAAGTGAAAGGAAATATCAAAGCTATATGAGCATGATTTTATAAAGAATTCTCAAAAAAATACAAAAGTAAGCAAAATATTAAGCATATGTAAAATGCAAAATAGCGAAACGAAAGTCACAAGATATTTTAATAAATCATGATACATGAGAGTAATGCCGCAAGCAAAAATTGTATGCAAAAGTCTACGATATATGTAGGTGCAAAATTGGAGTTATATAAAAAAAACAATCTAGTGAACAAGAAATAGAAATAAATATGATAGGTAAGAATTCGAATTTTGATTTAAAGCAAAAATATGAGAGAAAGACAACTTTCTAGGGTCACCATAGGTGCACTACAAAGCCCTAGACAAGAATGTCTATAGTCTATGGAATATTCTCATGTAGATCACTGATATCATCAGCGCACTTCAAAGTCTACACTGAGAATAACCATAACATTGTAAAATGAAAGTTAAGTTCAAATATGAAATATTACAAGATTAGAAAAACTATAATAATTTACCAGTGTAAAGTATGAAAAGAGAATTACTATACTGAATCTATAAGAATTGGCGATTACTTCAAGTCAAGACAGAAATTGAAAGAAATAAGAAGCCGGAAAAAAGATTATGAGAGCAGACTATCAAAACAAATGCAATAATGCAAAAGCAAAATCACCAGATATTTCAAAATCTATAGCGAAACATGAAAGCAATGTCGCAACCAAGCTCAAGACTTAGCAATACGCACAAATGTGCACAAAGGCTGAAAGCATATATGAAAAATCTCAAGAAGGAATTGACAATTACTTCAAATCAAATTGAACTGATTGAATTGAACCGAGACATAAATAACTATATCAAAAGTGAGTTTTACTTATACGCCAGAGGTTTCAAGAGTTTATCAATACGCACAGATTTGCAACTAGGCGGAAAGCATATATGACAAGTCTCAAGAAGAAAATAAAATGCATATGAAGAAAACACTTTCAATTAAAGAAACTGTGGATAGTACAAGACCCTCAAAGGCATACATCGCAACGAATCTATGTTACTATCCAGACTACAAAATACTGTCAAAGTTCAAAACCACTCAAAAATATGTGAACAAACATCAAAAGTTTGAACCAAAAATCAATGTAAGTCTGTGCTCTCGAAGAAAGTTATAATGAATTCAAAAAGAGGATACTATCAAAAACTTCAAAAGTAATAGACTTCAAAAATAGAAGTACGTAAGTATGTAAAGGAAATTCAGAAAATATACGCATAAAAACATTATAAAATATTATACACAGTATTTGTCACATGATTTAGACCGGGAATGCAATTTAAATTTTGAGTACACTCAGAAAAATGAAATATTCAAAAGATGAAGTATACACATTAAATTGGAATCAGAAAAATAATGATTACTTGTAAATTTTGTACATGGTGGACTGACGTAATAGTTCAAAAGGTTGAAAGAACAACGATGACAAATGTCCAAAGTAAACAATCAGCTGCCTCTTACAGCAAATAAGTTTAATCATTATCAAAGGAAATTCTTCTCCGTTCGCATCTGTACTAGGAAATAAATATAGGAAAATCTACTCGCTCCAATGTACAGATCGAAAAACTCGCCCCCTTCGATTGAGCGGAAATATGAATATTGGACTGATTGTAATATTTCAAAAGGTTGAAGGATCAACGATGTTAAATGTCCAAAGTAAACATTCAGCTGCCTCTTACAGCAAATAAGTTTATTCATTATCAAAGGAAATTCTTCTCCGCTCGCATCTGTACTAGGAAATAAACATAGGAAAACCTACTCCCTCCAATGTACAGATCGAAAAACTCGCCCCCTTCGATTGAGCGGAAATATGAGTATTGGACAAATTGTAATATTTCAAAAGGTTGAAGGATCAACGATGTTAAATGTCCAAAGTAAACATTCAGCTGCCTCTTACAGCAAATAAGTTTAATCATTATCAAAGGAAATTCTTGTCCGTTCGCATCTGTACTAGGAAATAAACATAGAAAAACCTACTCGCTCCAATGTACAGATCGAAAAACTCGCCCCCTTCGATTGAGCGGAAATATTAGTATTGGACAAATTGTAATATTTCAAAAGGTTGAAGGATCAACGATGTTAAATGTCCAAAGTAAACATTCAGCTGCCTCTTACAGCAAATAAGTTTAATCATTATCAAAGGAAATTCTTCTCCGTTCGCATCTGTACTTGGAAATAAATATAGGAAAACCTACTCGCTCCAATGTACAGATCGAAAAACTCGCCCCCTTCGATTGAGCGGAAATATAAAAGGATCCAAAACACTATAAAAAACTAACAATACAAACAAAAAGTTTCAATACAAAAACAAGAGCAGCCAAATCTTAAAAAAATTATTTTATATCTGACATACATTAAAAAAGTACAGAGACGTTCAAGTTCTGTTAATCCAATGGAAAATCAGACACTAATGTTCTAATTTCCCCCAAAGAATATGCCAGATAAAACTATAAAACATTGAAATTATGAAAACTTATGCTCCAAACAAGAGACAAAATTACTACAATAGTTACTGAGGAACGTATACTATATATTTAAACAACAAGTTGACATTTAATTACCATAAATGAGTATGTGTGTCTTTGTATAGGTAAAAATGATTTAGGAGTCACCCCCTCATTGAAAAGTAGCAAAAATATAGTCAAGAAAAACATCATTTGTTTCTTGAAAAAAAAGAAAGGTAAGTATCAAAGTACCATGTCCAAGTGTCAATACTTGAAAAAAAGCAAACCGCCAAAATATACGAAAAATTATGAATATCAATTTCATACAATTCAGAAAAATGGATAAATCGCAAAATGATTTACTCCAGATAACTCTAGTCAGTAGATTATTGCCATCAGAATGAAAACAAATGATCAAAAGTTCAAGTACAGTCAATAATTCAAAAAGTAAAAACATTTGGGGAAGGCAAAAATAATTTTGAAAGTAAATTTCCTACGTACCAAACATCATGAGAGCTATATCAGTACACCAGAGATCCAACAATTAGGCTATATATGCATACATGAAAAGTCTCAAGAAATCAAAAAACTGCACATGAAGAAATACTTTCAAAAACTAAGAGGTTAGTGATCAAAAATGAAAAGCATATAAGAATATGTAAACTATCAACAACAATAGTCACAACCTCAATCAAAAGTTTGATGATATTCGACAAAAATGCTGGGAAACCTAAAGTCCCCAGACTATCAATATTCAACAACAAAAAAAATATCAAAATATCATCAATCTCAAAAGTACAATGAGAAAAAAGTTATAACTGTCCCCAGCAGTAAATAAAAACTGTTGTAGTATGTGAGACAAAAAAAAAAAATTCTGGCAATGATCTCGCTGACTACTAAACAAGACAATTTAAAAGTTAATAGTATGCCTATGAAATAAACAGGTGGAAAAATTTTAATCTTTTGATGAAAATTTTAAACATTAAGCAAAAAGTAAGGATGATTAAGGAATTAGAAATTTGAGTACCAAAAGCAATTAAAAATAGAAATGCTGCCAAAGATTGTAAAGAATTTTGAAAACTATGTTCTGTCTGCCAATCTTCCACTAGCAAACCACTTGTCGACAAAGCCAAACACCTATCGAAGCCTCACGTTGCGGGTGCCAATTTATGTAACGCTTCCTTTCCGCAAAAAGTCCAGAAAAGATGGAATGCAATGAAGATTCCAACTTTTCTGCACAATCACAGAAAGGGGGTTACAATTAGCTTCCGGTAGCTCAGTCGGTGGCATGAAGACATCTACAGGCGTGTAGCTGTGTGTCGACCATGGCATGGCTAGAGGATAGAAGAACAAACAGAACACAAAAATTTAACAGATTTTATTTAACAAAAAAAAAGGCATTTTCATTACATTACAATTTTACAAAAATAACAAAATAAGTTTTACATCTTTGGCGCTGCTATAACGCTATCAACTTATCTTTCGCTGGTCCATTTTTATTCGACTGAAGCCAGGATGGCCAGGGGTTTGAAGGGGAGGTCCCAGTTATGAGGGGTGACCTCCATATAGTGGCTTCATAACCAGTTGTAGGCGAAGTTAAAGGCGATGGCGCTGCCAAGGCACATGCATGGGTGAAAATATTGGCCAAGGCTAGGCAAAGTGAAAGGGAAAGAGAAAGGGGGTGGCCCCAATCATTTTTGTCCTATACGGACACACATTCTAGAAATCTAGCACATGGTGCTATATAACCTGGTGCTACTGAGAAGAAATTTCTAGCCGTTGTTCGATCGGCGGCTCAAGTGAAAAGGAAGCGCGAGGAAGATCGCAGATCAGGAACTCCGCATCAAGCGCTCCAAGCGGAAAATTTTCCAAGCAAAAAAGCTAGAGATGGGATTAATGAAATAATAATCGAGAAGTGATTTAATAAATACGATCGGACGGTGAAACCGTTACAAATACCTAGAGGAATAGATTAATTACCCAATATGGCGGGCGGTTGTGTGCAATGATGGCATCGTCCATATTGTCTTTGGTTTATTATAACATTATGGTGTTATCTGCGGGTGTAATACCGCAAATCTCTAAAATGAAATACGCGCAGAGTCAAATGCTTTGCTCAAATTTTGTACCAGATCTATATATTTTGTTTGGAGAGCTGATAAAATCTATACAACGAATATTCATGCGCAGCTTGTCTTAAAATATTGGTTATGGCATTCCTAAAAAGATGATTGTAGAAAGTTAGGTTATAGTGAAGTTTTATAAAAGTTGATATTGTTGCAGATTTATAGCCTCCAACAGTTACTAAACGACAGTTGTATAATAAGTTGGGAGCAATTTGTTGACTAAAGCAGTAATGCTGCTCACTAAAACAATAAGCCTCGAGCTTGTGTATGAATGTTACCATGGATGTCACAACAAAACTATACTAAATGACATAGAAAATGCAAAACCGACTAGGAGTGCTGTGATTTTGAGCATAGTTTTACAAGTTTTAGGTCTACTGATACATAGAAAGTAGTTAAGATTTTAACTCGAATATAGCTGAGACATCCCGCCATAATGTTAGTAATGTATTGAAGCTCCTCTGTTCGCTATACGTTCGTTGGCGTCGCGGCATTGATTGGATTAGGTGATTATATGTCTTCTTGGTGTATTGTATCCCAGGCCATCTGAGTTTGGTTTCGCAGAGCCACCAGTGTTTGTGGAGGGTGCAGTGACTTTGCTATCTTTTTGCCATCATGTCCCATACATGTTCGATGGGGAAAGGTCTGGAGATCTAGGAGGCCACGCTTCTAAAAAGTCTAAGCTAACACGTGCAACATAAGGTCATGCATTGTCCGGCTCCCACCCTCCCTACTCCATTCCTATAGTTGCCGACGATGCTGAGGGGTCAGAGCGTACAAGTTGGGGACGGTATGACAACAGTCCAAAAGACCTTATTCGGCGCTGGACTGTCCTTATTGTTATTGCCCTTCCGCTAGCATCAAACCACTGGTTCGTAACTGCCCTTGTTGTGGAAAATAGATCTCCAAGTGCTAGTTGCCTCAAATAATGATCCTGTCGCTCTGTAGTCTGTCTCTGACGTCCAGTACCTCTAACTCGTCGATTTCGGCCTTCTCGGAACCACGCTTGACATCTCATTACAGTAGTTTCGTTTCAGTTCATCCGATTAGCGATTTCTCTAAAAGAAAATCTGCTTCACGTTATCCGATTATCCGGCCTCTCTCAAACTCAGAAAGTTGAGTAAAATTAGCGCATCTGCGAACTATAGGTATGATAATGCAATGAAACAAATGGAACCAACACAGAAAAGTCACTGAATATTAAATAAAAATATTCATATTGTTCATATCATGATATGACAAAAAAGCCTTTACAAAAAAGGTACGACTCAGAATGCCTATACGTACTTCCATGCAAATACTCGTATGTTTACAAGTTTTTATCAAAATTCAATAAATAATTGTAGATGTTGCATTTTATGTCACTTAGTATATTTTGACTACCATACAAATATACCGTATAAAATAGCTGCCTAAAAGTTCATGCAACAGTTCTAAATTTGTCTCATAAGATGTTGTATAACTATGCTACAGGAATGTTTTAGGTACATTTTTTTTTTTGGAGCAAATATGATGCAGAAAGGAAATTTGCGTTCCACAAAACAATAAGCCACCATTTTGGTGTTCAGGCAACAACAAAAGAGATCTTTTACGGCTGAACAGTTCCTTTACCAAAAACTTATAGCACCACTTTGCTAGTTGGATGCTAATATAAGCAGCATCGACAAAAAAATATTTGTGTTAAAAAATTACATAATGGAATTAAGACAATTGATTACACCACATATGTATTCAATATCCGAAAAATTATCATTTCGTAGATAAAAATTGTAGGTATGGGCTGTTTTTAACTATATTACATTAAATACTATAACAAACTTAGAAGCATTTAGGAAACTGAGAAAACAGCTATTAGCACACACACACACACAGCAATCGTTTCATCAATTTTCATTCCACCACTTTGTTAATCATTGCTTAGTTAAGAACTCGTGTATCTGTAAGTAAAAACAAAGTTCACACATTCCTGCTACCTCTCGGGTGATCAGGCAATAAGTTCAAAGATTAGCGTTCAGGCTGAAATTCTCACAAAGTTCCTTGCAAGCTGATGCCAACCAACATTTACTAATTTGTCTTCATGAAAACGCAGCAGTGGTGTTGCGGATCACTCTATTGAATTTTTTTCACTTTTTCCAACAGCATATGAAACGTTCTATTGGGATAAATAAATAATGTGTAGGTCTACCCCACAACTGTCCTACAAATCATGCCTACACTGACTGCGGCAACAACGCATTGTTACGAAATATAGTTGTAGTCACCGTTCTTGGCGATTACGTCATCAACACCATATGAAATACGTAAACAGATCGAGTCTCCGTACCATGGGCGGAACACTGCGCAGACTAATATTCAGCGCATCTGCTGCTCTCTACAGTACGCATGAAACGAGTAACAGGGTACCGCTGTTTTCATTCTCTTCCTGGAAATACTCTGATAAATTTAGCACGAGCTGTCGGCCTTATCCATTGATCGTATTTTCGGGCATTCTACAATTTTATATTGAAGATTGATAACAGTACACCTCGAATTGCACGCCGATGTCCAAGTAACTTGTCACTCTGACAAATATGATGGAAGGGCACTCATACGTAACGACAAGGTGTTCGAGACGGAGACACACAACTAAAAAAGGCATGTCTTGGAACTTACCGAACAAACGTCCACACTCAGGGTAGGTTGCATGTGTATGTATGAGGGAGATAGAGATACATACTACAATATATCACTACAACTATGCTTCTTTCTTTGTTGTTATGTTGGTCAAAATTATGTCACAATTACATTAATTAGACTTACAATATTTCAATGAAATTAATCGAAGAATGTGTCCATCCTACATCCTAGATTGATGTCCAGTATTCCCCCCGTTACCAGCCTCACTCCGATGGCATTCTTTACAAAATTCCCGATTACGTAGGGTCAAGTGTCGCTGGCTCGTAAACTATTGCTCAATAAAAGCCCAAGTGGAGCCTTAGCCATACAGTCTAATCATATTAGCAAATTTCCCCGAAATAATTGAAAAAGGAACTTTGTGGATTCAAACCTCCATCCTGCGGTTCTGCAATCTTAACCCTTTTCCATTACACTACGACGCGTCTTGGTTTTCTGGATCTTTATACCACTATACTTGACACTGACAAATGTTAAGCGAACGTTGAAGATATATGATACCTGTTATAAACAATTAGAGTACTCTTGAAAACCATACAAGTCACAATGCTGGAAATTTAAGTAATCAGGGACTAATAAAGACCATTTAGCCTAATTTTGTAGACGGTCAGTTCGCTACAATTGGTTGATATTTGTCTACTGTTTTTTCGTTTTCTCGAGTTTATTTTCGAACATTTTGAGCTCGCAGACGTTTTAATCGTACTAGATTTCGAAAACAGACGTACAGGGTTTGTCCGGAAAGTAATAGGACTGAATCGATTAAAAAAAAATTATTAAGCCAATCGTTACAATTCGTTAAAAACTCTCAAAATAGGCTCCTTCTGCGTCGATGCAGCGCTGCCAGCGTGATTTCCAAGCATTGAAGGCGTCACGGAAGGCATTCTCCGAAATAGCCTTGAGAGCCGCGGTGCATGCTGCTTGGATCCCCTCTGTCGTCTCAAAATGCTTGCCTTTCATCGGCCTTTTCAGGCGAGGAAACAAAAAAAAGTCCGGGGGGGCACATCTGGGCTGTAGGGCTGCTGCGGAAGCGTTGGGATGCCGGCCTTGGTCAGGTAGCCGTTCACAAGAAAGGCAGTGTGAGCCGGGGCGTTGTCGTGGTGCAACTTCCAGTTGGCTGCGTTGTCTTGTCGGACCCGACTGACCCTTCATTTGAGTCTCTTGAGCACTTCCACGTAAAACTTGTTTGTCCAGGAGGAACAAATTCATGGTGGACGATGCCTTTGATGTCAAAAAAGACAATGAGCATCGTTTTCACTTTGGATTTGCTCATTCTTCCCTTTGTTGGGCGAGGAGACGCCGTCGAGTGCCACTCGGAAGATTGCCTCTTTGTCTCGGGATCATACTCAAAGATCCACGACTCGTCACCTGATTACGTTATTCAAAAATTGGGGGTCACTTTCACACATGTTCAAATTTTCTTGGCACACTTCCACTCGCCACAATTTCTGGTCATTTTGCGCATGTTCAAATATTGTGTCACAATGTCATGAACCACAGATTTTGGTAAATTTAACATCAGGGCAATTAAACGAATACTTAGTCGACGATCTGAGTTCAAAACTTTGCGCACACGAGTCACATTATCGGTGTTTGTCAAAGTCGAAGGTCTTCCAGCACGGTCTTCATCAGCGACATCTTCCCGGCCCTCCAAAAAGGCGTGGTGCTACCGAAACACACCACTTCTTGCTAAAGCAACACCTGGGTAAGCCTGCTTGATCATATCAAACGTCTCTGTCGCAGATTTACCGAGTTTCACACAGAATTTAATCGCGTACCTCTGCTCTAACGAACGCTGCATTTTCGGCTTGCACCACTCACAGAAACACGTCGCGCGAAAATGCCTGTCCTGACTCTCCAAGTGCTCGGAGACAACTGACCAGCCACTTATTCGTTAGCTAGGAACGCCCTGTACCGTATCCAGTCGGAGCACGCACGCTCCGAAGTACAGTCATGGCGGAAGACAATGAGTCCTATTACTTTCCGGGCAAACCCTGTATACTGTATTACTACTTTCAGAAAAAAAGGTGCAGGGAATTATACTTCTTCGTAAAGAAACTGGATTACGTGACCTACTTATTTGACAAAGTAACGGAGTCATCAATAATGCAGTTTTAGCACATGCTACATGCTAACTAGTCTAAGACAATTTGGAACATTTCAGAGCATTTCAGTACGGCATATTCTTTTCTGTAAACTTTAAGGCTGATCTGTGACCGTGTAAACATTTCAGCTCTTAATATTCATACACAAGTGCATATATGAATAAATCCTGGAAAAATTGTTTTCTTCGCAACTAAAAGTGATAGACATATCCGCTTTGTTTTAAGATGTGTATAATAACGTATGTTTTTCGTAGCGAATCTTTTCAATTACTCGCAAATATGAAATGTTTGAATTTGTTTCGAAGAAAAAACGTAACCCTTCGTTTTTCACCTAAAAATAACAATCATCTTTCGCAATGGTTTGTGATTCATGTCGGCAAGATAAACTCGTGTATTTTGCTATAAAATGAACCCTGTATATTGCTCAGCAGACTAGTAGTGATGGCCGGAAGACAGGTGTCGCGGTATAAACAATTAGAAATTCTCAAAAACCACTCCACTTTTGTTGTGATTATTCAGAAAGATGAAGCCTGCGGATTTGAATAATTTCAAGTGGACTCATTCTTTCGATTGAATCCCAAATAACACGTCTTCTCATCCTTTGTTGTCGAATAAAAAGTTTTCCCACAAAAATTGCTGTACCCAGTTTATGCGCCCATGAACAACTTGCATCAATAAAACCAGACATTACTTTTATTCCCCAAACCATGGGTATTTTTGTCTAACATGATTAGACTATTATAAATTAGTAGAAAGTTTTGAAGGGTCATCATCATTATGTACATATCTGACTAGAGTCTGCAGAAAATTAACAAATATAGCAAATATAAAATTCTAACCATTACCATCCAGACACACTATTAACATTGAAGTAGATCGGAAATAACTGGAGACTTTGACTTCTTATATGGCACTCTATAGCCTTACTCAGATGTTGATTTAATATTAACACGCCAAGAAAAATAGTTATTTTGTTACCCAGCTATATCTTTCTACAAAGGTGGTTTTATCGTCGGAGGTAAGGGTTAATTTTTTCTGCGGTGATGAGGTCCGTATGTGGTGAAATCCTTATTTATATCCCAAAAACCTATGCTCGTCAAGTCGCATACGTGTTACATCTATTTTTTCCTTGTTCGATAACGACGTCTTCGAATATATTATTAGGCAATTAACAATGGGCTATTTGTCATCGGAAAGCGTAGATTTCTGTCATTCCAAATTCCAACTGAAACCACCCCCTTCACATAAAAACATTTGAGTAGTCAGTTAGCAAGTAAGTTTATAAAGGGGGAGATGGCGAATCACATAATAATTAGAGGAAACTTAGACCCGCCCTAACGAAGGAAATAACTGCATTTATGGTAGTTTCAGCTCACGGAGTTAGTTTTAGGATAAGTTGGAACGGCAGAGGAACTCCTTTAAACTCACACTGACGACGGAAACAGCGTTTACTGTTGAAGGGGTTGCAAGGCTAGGGGGAAGAGTGTAATTAAGTTCATACTGTGAACTGCCCCATAGGACGTGCACTGGCCAAGCGATTCCAGTGAGAGTACCTTGATGTTGTGGACATTTACGATGGAGCATCTCAAGTGTACTATGGAGACGTATGTACACATCCACGATAATTAGATGCTGCGGCGTTATCCCGACGAGGGAATGTTGAACTAAGTTTGCTTCTCTTATTTTATTTATTTTACCAGTTAAAATCAGCTTATATACTTTCCTTATTCTAAAATACTCGGAATTGTTACTATGGCCTCCAATTCTACCAATGTTTTCTGATGTCTGGAACAGGTCGGACAAGGCAAATGGTTCCTTATAATCAGAAAAAGTAATTTACATCATGTAGAAACACAGCAAGTACATTTTAAAAAATAGAAACAACCAAACCACAGTAACTGAAAAGAACGAAGACTCAAGAGAAACCTAGACACACCTCCCATGTCAAAATCTATCATCCGTTTAAGCGCTAACCCGTAGAATAGTAATTTCAGAGTTGGAATTTTTTAATAAAAATCGCCACTTATTGACTGGTAGTTTAGACATATATTTATTCAGCCAGATAATGTACAATGACATTTTTATTAGACATATGCCAAAATTCTTCAAGCCATTTAATCTATTGCCCTTGAAATAGGAGTTTTTTTAATTTAAAATCCGCCATTTTGACCTTATAAAATTTCAATCCAGTCGCTGTCACTCGGACAGCCAGGACGAAACCAACTAAATCTCATAGGTCAAAATTCATCAAGCCGTTTGACCTGTATAATGTGAAATGGAAGTATTTGTCTAAATACCCACCCGCGCGCGAAACGCAGTGGCATAAAATCAGAATCCGATTTGATGCACGTGAACCTGCACTGTTGCTCCCTCCATTGCTTGGTTTGACCGTTTTAGCGTGAAAAAAGAAAAGTTTTTTGTTCACGGTTGACTAAGGAACCCAGCTCTGACACTAAAGTTCTCTGATCTACATTAAGATTGTCTGGCCCACTCTTAACCTTTAGATTGTCAAACTGACCCAAGACCGATTCTCAGATTAGTGGCAAACAGAATTAGGGCTACAACAGAAGAGCAGAATAGAGAGCAGAATAAAGAGCAGTATTCGCTGAAGCAGCAAATCATCTCCTAGTATCTCTGAGCTAGAGCATCAATGATAAAATTGAAATGAAAATATTTGCTTTCCATCTCTGTAACCAAGACGAACCGCTGAGAGCTCTGTTTCGTGCTCAGTAGTAACCTATCAGTGCGATTTCGGTACGGAAAACAAACAAGTGGGTATAATCGTTTGAAAAACTCAAAAATACTGTACGGAAGTAGGAGAAAAATCTTGCGATCTACACTCACCAGTGGTTTGCCATGTTGATCTTCATCTTCATCCCACACGATGAAAGATGAAGACGACCCCTACGCTACCGACTGATACAGATAGATGTCGCACCACTAGAACAGTCGACCTATCTAGCAGCCGGAATATTCATGACCAGCAGCCTCCCATTCAATTCAAGGAGTTCTTTATTCATTGCAGCAAAAACGGTAGGCTCGTAGTTCATTCATGTCAACTTTACTTAAAAAAATGCTACTAGTAAGGTTTTCAGTCAGATTGTTTGTACCAGTCTTCATATCCTAACAGTGCGCATATCTAATGTCACATAGGATGCCATATAGAAGTTTAGAGATCTTCATAACATGGTTTTGTTTTCATTCGTGTTACGTACAAAATATTAATTTAATTTGTAGAAATTAAATGTACTCAAGCAAAAACAACCATTATCATCAGGTACTTCCTCATCCTCATGAGTATGAAAGTAGTTTGAGGTATTCCCATCCCTCGCTTTACAGCCAAACTTGGTTGATGTTTTTGCTGAGTATCTCTGGAATACTATCATGTGTGGGCTTTATAGAACTATATATTTGAGGAACTTTCAATATCCTTGGTTCCTAACTTGCTGAAAACTTGACAAGACACTGGTTAGTAGTTCAAACCTTAAAAATGTCAAAGTGACTAACTTACTAGATAAATCGTTAATAGTGATGATGAATTACTTTTGCACCAGCACCGATTGTAATTCAACACAAAATGCCTTTGGCGATAGTAAGTATTTCTAATTTATGGATTTAGTATACTACAACTCTATTCGCATCGTTAGCCATATAATCCGAAAAGCAATTCATCAAAATCTCAAATGACTGAGCACTGTCGGCAATTATAAATCATGTAGTCTACATTGAGAAAAGTTTTCAAATCAAGCATCTTTGCTATCACAGCGCTCTCCAAAGCATACCCCTTTCAGACCATTAACAGGAGTAAAACGCTCAGTTCAATGTAGACCCTGAAACAAAGAAATAATTTCCTCATCTATCCAGCAATTTGCGTTGGCTTTTCAGACGCCAGAAAACTGGAGATTGAAAAAAGCGGCCCTCTTTCAGAGTAGGTGAGCAAGTAACAAGGCATGAAAAATTGGGCGCTCATCCAACAGCCTGTGAAAGCGGCTTTATTTAAAAAATAAATTGAATACATTATTAATATCGCCTCGGCAAGACGCTAACAGAACACGGAAGAATTATATCTAGCTGCCGCAGTTCGAGTAATTGAATGGATTTTTAATTCAAAAACAGCATCGTAAACCGAGTTGCCATAAGCGACCATGAGCGTATGTATGAGGGTAATTGTCTTTCCCGCTGCCTCAGAATATTCGGATAATTGTTTGAGCCACGTTCATTCTGATAATTCTCAGTATAATTCCGAAAGCGTGACGGAATACAAAATTAAATAAATGACACCTTTTACAGGGTGTCCCGAAAAAAGTGTGCAATACTCTACCAGCGGTTTCTAGAGCTTAAAATAGGAAGAAAAGTTTATATAAACATAGGTCGACAAACGACCCCTAAGGGCGCTACGGTCTTTTAAAGGGGATCCCCTGAAGATGGTTTTTCCTTAATATTTCCGAAACGTGTTCAGATAAAGACATAAAATTTGGTATTCAAGCCTAGTCTATGCTGGATTTAAAAAAATTAACAATTTTAGACAGTTTTGTTTGGAAGCGTATGTAACAGGGACGGACTCAGGTTATTTTAGCCCCAAAATTTTTGTGTGATTCTATTTTTGAAATTCAATTTTAGAATTTGAAAATTTTGGGTTTTCTACATAAAAAAGGTACTCTTATTGAATATCCATAAATTGTGCCATTTTTGAATAAAATCAAACTAAAAAATTTCTCATAAATATGATAGGAAATGTACTGCGAATTTAAATGAATTGTTGATTATACATAGTTAGCCATGACTGCAAACAAAAGTTGTATTGATTTGTTATGACTTATTTTGACGTTAAGCTGACATTGATAGCAGTGTAAAGTTACTAGATTAAAGTCAAAATTTTTATTAAATCGATTTAAAATGCCAAGATTTACAGACAGAGAACTGACTGACATGCATTTTGTGTACGGGTTTTGCGATGGCAGTTCATTGGCAGACGTAAGAGAATATCAAAGAAGATTTCCCAATCGCATAGTACCTGGACGTCGAATGTTTACCGATATTCACCGGAATTTGTCAAACCATTGAAGTTTTCAGGGCATGCAGGGCTCAGGAAGGCCACTGGGAAATCATCGTATGGATATTGTTTCAAATATGTTTGAAAATAATCCGCAAATAAGCATACGAAATGTTTCAGAAATTATGGATATACCTCGATCAATAGTAAGAAAAATTTATGAATACCTATCTGATAGTTATCCTAAAAATAATAATTTTAGATAGGAAGAATGACAAGAATGCAAGGATTACATCCTTATCATTTTAAACGGGTGCAGCATTTAACGTAGGCAGATTTTTTACCTAGAATATTATGGTTGGATGAGTCAATATTTACTAGGAATAGTGCTTTTAATTTCCATAGCAAGCATCACTGGTCAGATGAAAATCCAAAAGTTGTTCGCCGTACAAATTTCCAACATAGATTTTCATTGAACTTATGGGCAGGAATAATTGGAGATCAAGTAATTGGGTGTATTGTACTTCCCAATCATCTTAATTCAGAGGTGTATCTGAACTTGAGCTCATGGATATAATACCATTGGATGTGCGCCAGCAGTTTCAAGAAGATATGTTTTTTCAACATAATGGCGCCGCTGCACATTTTGGCCGCAATGTTCAAAATTGGTTGAATGTCAAATTTCCAGACAGGTGGTTAGGCTGAGGAGGTCCTATAGCGTGGCCGCCACGTTCACCTGACCTCAATCCATTGGATTTCTATTTTTGGGGGTCATTAAAAGACCTAGTTTACTCGACTGAAATAAATAATCAAGAAGATTTACTTCAAAGAATCCATCAGGCTGTATTTATGTAATATTTACCAATTATTTAATTAGTTTTTTCGTTGCCGTTGCTAATTATTCAACAATTCATTTAAATTCGCAGTACATTTCCTATCATGTGATAAATTTTTTAGTTTGATTTTATTCAAAAATGGCACAATTTATCGATATTCAATAAGAGTACCTTTTTTATGTAGAAAAACCTAAATTTTGAAATTCTAAAATAGAATCACACAAAAATGTTGGGGCTAAAATAACCTAAGTCCGTCCCTGTTACATACGCCTTCAAACAAAACTGTCTAAAATATTTTTGAATCTGGCACAAGAAACTAGGCTGGTATACCAAATTTTATGTTTTTATCTCAACACGTTTCGGAAATATTGAGGAAAAACCATCTTCAGGGGAGCCCCTTTAAAAGACCGTAGCGCCCTTAGGGGACGTTTGTCGACCTATGTTTATATAAACTTTTCTTCCTATTTTAAGCTTTAGAAACCGCTGGTAGAATATTGCACACTTTTTTCGGGACACCCTGTTACGTATGGCCGAAAATCAATAGTTATCGAAACTTTCCGATTTTTGGGATTTCCTAACATGCACCCGGAATCTGCATTTGAATCTAAATAATAGAAACTGATGTAGGAAGAGTCTTAGAATTCCAGTAGTTTCAGGAGGTTATACTTAAATTAACCTAATACAATTATAAAAGCTGCAAAGATACCACTTACAAAATAATAATGGCAATTGCAATAAACATGCCTTGTTTTCAATTTTCCATAGAACAGTCTGTCTCTGTAAATAAATTGCTGGTGCAGTGACAATATAAATAGCTGGAGAACTTGTCCTTATGGTCAGATTCCCAAACAGGTCTTCAACAGTATGAAGTCGTGAGTAATTCCAAATGAATGAATTATTTCAACTGTTATAACTGTAGCAATTAGTCCTATACTCGTAAGTACATTTTTGAAATATATTTTCTATACATACATACTCACGAGCGAAAGCCATTCGCTGCTCAATAGGGGCGGCTGGCCTTTAAGTTCTGCAGAGCTGCAGAACTGCCAAAACTTTTGTCTTAACAGAAAAAAGCGGTAGTAATTTGATCATTATTTATTTTCCATGTTATCACACAAATAGAAAGCATTATAATCGACCAATTGTGTACTGTCATTTTCAGCGGGACCGCAGCGTAACATTATTCATGGGCCACTTGAAAAGGGTCTGTGCACCACTTCGACACAAGCCGCACGCCCTTGCTCTTGTCTCTCTCTACAAAATCAAATGCGCGATTTAAGCATAACCATGTGCTGCAATTTATTCAGATCCGTACAGATCTAATGCGAAGTACGATATCTGATTGGTCGGTCGGTGCTCGGTCCTCGGCATTGGCATATTGGTCTTTTCGCGTGACATGGCTTAAAATTTGAATGCGAACAATTTTTTATTAAGGTATTTTGGCTCTTACGTTGAGTGACTAGTGACTCGCTGACTGACTGTGGCTGTGTAGAAGGGTAGTGCAAGACAATGGATGTGGTTTACAGACTTATCAGCGTGAAACGATTCTGAAGACACACATTTGAAGAAAAAATTGAGCTGAAGGTCGACCGCTGCCGGACATATTTATAGAAACACAGGGCGTTAGTCGGGGCAAGGGCTATACGCGGCATTTCAGCAGGGAGATTTACACCAGAAATGACTGTATTTGTGGGTGCAACAGGAAGAATGTCCCTTCCTTCTTTCCTTGCATACTTTTCGGCAGTGACAAAGCTTGGACGGAGGTAGGTGTTACAGATTCAGTGCACCTGAGTGAAAAAATTAAGATGCATGAACACTCTAAAACACATCCTCATAATTCGATGGAATTGGCTTTATTGGGGACTGTTAACATCAGAGTTCAGTTAGAATCAGCATATTGGAGAAATATACAACAGCATAATGATACCGTTACAAAAAAAAGGTACGTTCTATCAAAAATAATCGATGGTATAAAATTTTGCGGAGCATTTGAATTGGCGCTATGGGGCTACGACGAAACCGAGAGCTGATACAACCTTGCGCGAACACAAAAAAAATGCTTCAATATTTAAAGGAACTTCGAAAGAAATACAAAACGATCTACTGGATTGTATTCTTGAAGTTTGTCATGAAGAAATAATAAAACAGATTAACAGAGCCTCGTATTTGGCGATACTAGCAGATGAAACAACGGACATTTCGGGAAAAACCCAACTGGTAACAATTTTCAGATACGTATTTAACGGCGAACCAGTAGAACGTTTTTGGAATTATATGAATCCCGAAAAATGTGACGCTGATACTCTCACAAGACATATTTTGAGCGTCGTAGATCCATCAATAGGAAATTTCCCTAACAAACTGATTTCACAAAGCTATGATGGAGCAACGGTAATGAGCGGACATAATGCTGGAGTACAGGCAAAAATTAAACAAAGATATCCATTTGCTCACTATGTGCATTGCTATGCGCATCAGTTAAACCTGATTATGTCCCAAGCTGCAAATGCTCAAGTTCGGGTGTTCTTTGGGGATTTGAAAGATATTCCGGGATTTTTTAATAATTCTCCTCAACGCGTAGAGGTACTGAACAGAATTGTGGGGAAAAATTCCCCAAGGAGCAACAACTCGTTGGAATTTTAATATTCGAACAATAAATGTAGTGTTTGAGAACAGAATATCACTCATTGAATGCATGGAAGAAATAGAAGAACGTTTCACTAATGAAACTGTTTGCAAGGCAGCTTGCGGTAATCGCCGTATGTTAAACGATCTGTTTTTGTGTTTTGGTTGACATTTTTTCATCCTGTCATGCCTCACATCGACATCTTGTTCGACCAGTTGCAGAACAGAAAAACCGAGCCAGCGCAAGTTAAAACGGCTATCGATAATTTTGAAAACTGTATTGTCGATGTGAGAAGTAAAATTGATGACATAATAAATGAAGCCAAAAGTATTTGCACTGAACCCCAAGGCAATAAAAGGAGACGACGTAATAATATCAGTCACGATCACCGAGTTGCCGCATTAGAAGTATGCGACAATATAGTGAATTCTGCAAATGACAGATTTCAATTCAAAGATCATTTGGTAGCCGCATCCCTTTTTTTCCCCGAACACTTTGGAGAATACTGTGGTAAGTTTTCTGATGACAAGTTGGAAACTACCTGCTTGGCTTATCCCGAATTAGTAAAAAGTCGTTTAAAGACAGAGTTGTCTGTTATTTATGCACGGAATGATTGCCGAGATTTACATGGAACTATGCCTCTTTTGAAATTTTTGATACAAAATAGTTTGGAGGAAACACTAAAAAAGGCTATTAGAAATTATTGTTACAACTCCTATGTCAACATCAGAGGCTGAGCGAAATTTCTCAACATTGAAGAGAATCAAGACCTCTCTTCGAAATACTATGACTCAGGATCTCTTTACAGCGTTGTCAATGCTGTCCATTGAAAAGAAATTTATTTCAACCATGGAAAATTTCAACGGAAGGTGATCGACAAATTTCCTGCCAAGAAGGAGCGCAGGATCGAACTGACATATAAAAAATAGGTAAGTTTGGATTTGCAGAACACCTGTTTTATTTTGCCACGAGCCGCCACTGCTGCTCAGCATTATTATTGCTGCTCGAACTCTGCTGTTGTCTTTCTTCAATTATTGTTATAGCCGTAGTAGTACCAGCATATACCTTGAAGCCAAAATCTATTGGATTGATATGGAAAGACAATTTATATTAAATTAATGATATGAATGTTATTCACTGTTATACATGCACCGCTTTTTTTCATAAAATATTTTTGCCTGCAAGAATACCCGCTGGCATGCTTAAGACTGGTTCAATTTTGGAAAACTATTTTTTTCACGGTCAGTCCAACTTGGCCTCTAAAGTTACCCCAATGAAAACATAAGTGGGTTTAGTTCCAGCGATCTTGGTGGCGATGCGATGGAATGGAGCCGGTGCCAGATCCACTTTAACGAATGTTGAATGTTTGTGACTGAGGTGACCTCGATCTGTCCGAGTATGATACGCCCAGGCCCAAGTATTATTTCACCATATACAGGGTGACTTTGAAGTTGAGTCATTAATTTTCAGATAATGATTGTAGAAGGAAGATAAACCAAAATATGTGTGTAAAAATAAAAAAAAAATTAAAAAAAAAATTTACCTTGTTTTATAAAGTATCCTCCCGACAAGTATTTCAGTGCGGACCTGTATTTGATCGTGAGGTCTTGGAGCACCGGCATGCCATCCCCTGTGAGGTCTTAAGTCACCTGATTCACGAGCCCGTTGTACTACATTAACAAAGGCACGAGGGGTTGGTTGCACTCGATTGGGAAACCGATCCGCATAAACATGTGCCATTTTTTATTTCGTTTGAGCTACGCAACAGACACCACTATTCACTCACGCGTTACCGACTGACACTGACTGTATACGTGTATACAACTGAATAAAATAATTGTAAAAACATCGTTCCAAATTCTTTCCCTTTTTTGTTTCCGATGCGATGAACCGATAAGGCGGATTATATCCGTTGTTGCCAGACACGAGCACATAATATTATTATTGAGACAGGGCGGTACTCAAACTTCCAAAGAGCTATAACTTTGTTACTTTAATTTTACCAGAAAAATGGTAAAGGAAAAAAACATATCTTTTGATCAGATCTACTCACTGTTTAAATAAATGACTCAACTTCGAAGTCACCCTGTATGTAGTAGGTCACAGCGTGACCTATTTACAGTTACAAGATTATCCTTTAATTTATAGTTAGCCTTTCTATGGTGAAATTAATTGCATGTTAAGTAGCATATCACGCCTTTGGCAGAAATACGGAAAATTACCAGTAACCTCTGCATAAGGTCACAACTGTTGTTTGTTTAAGCCGATGAGATATATTGACGGAAACTAACCAATATGTAGTAGATACTGTCAAGTTATAGGTGTAGTTTAGTTTTTTGGGGTCTCAAATTGTTTTTAGACAGCTTACGAACATTTTTTTTTTTTGAAGTTGAAGGTTTTGGGACAATACTACTTTTCTGAATATTTTTGCATATCACGCAAGTACCGAACTTTTTTGGGGCATACTCAAAAATCCATGTGTAGTCATTTTAATTTTCATGAAAAATAATAAAAATACTGTTAATGCAAATTTTAGAATTTGGGTTAATTTTTACACTGCTACTTGCACCATAAGGTTTTCAATAAGCAGTTGGCATGTGAAGGTTGGAATTAGGGGTGTTCAAATTCATAATCCATCTCACTTTTCGGAATATGTAGAGTACAAGTGGTTTTGATTATTTATTAGTCAAAAAACTCATAGTAATTCGTTTATTTTTCCACATCACGTAATTCCCATGCTACTACGCCCCTGGTGACACATATCCTCAGCCACAGGCCGCTGAACATTATTCTTCACCCCAACAGTTGTAATTAATTACATCGTCTAACAGAAGATACACGCGACACCGTAGCAGAATCTTTTTTATAAATTTTGCGATAAATAGTTTTTGATGGACAGGAGATATCATATAAGCCAACGCATACTTTTGAAGATCTTGCATATTTTCGCGAATAAACCTGTGTGGTAAAGGGTAACTTCCTCGGGTTTCAACTAGTGAGTCTCCAAATTTTTACGTCTCTCAGTATTCTGGTTCAGACGTGATACTCACGGACTGGACAGACATTCACATTTACATATGGGCCAGACTAAAATTCCACGACTTGGCCTGGTGGGTCGTATCTCAGACCGGGCTCAAATTTGTGTCCTGGAGAGCACCTATGGAGGCATGAGACTTGACGAAATTTCAGAATCCTACATCGAACGGTTCGGGCTAAAGATGTGTCCAAAGATTGAAGGTGGAGGACGGAAGCATTGGGCATCATAATATGTGACTACTCCGAAGGAAATTAAATTCCGATATGACGATTCGTTTAGCAAATATTTCAGACGAAAATGATTTTTTAGAAATGATTCACTGATTTATTGGGCTGACAATTTGAATGCCCTCCGAAACGGAAACTGATCAAAAAAAGATAAATGAGAAGGAACAGCCTCCTATATGAATAGAATTTTGTACTTGGTCCTTTATATTCGTTAGATAGGCCTTTGGATTTAACATTCGATATTTTGTACGAAAATTGGCCATTTTTATGATACTGGAGGGTGGTTCATGTCTCGTATCGGGCTCAAATAAATTTGTTTTCGGATGAGAACCTATAATGGTACGAGACTTTGTAAGTTCTTAAACTCCTAGGTTCAACAGTTCGCTCTGGAGGCGCCTTCAAAGTTTCAAATTTCGGTTTTTTGCATGCAACCGTAGATACGTGGTTGTTTTTGGAGACTGCGCTGGTCAAAAATGTTGGCTATGTTACAAATGCATGAACATATTGCTTAATGCTAACTGGTTACCGCAGCTGCTAAGAAACATTTGCAAAAAATCAATAGTTCTGTATACAGTGCTGCAATGTTGGTTAAATCAGAATAAGGTTGCGCAATATAAGTACATACCTTCCACATGCAGTTTACAGAATTTGGTTGCCATTTCCCAATTTAAGTTATTTGCAAGAAAACATAATTCCGAAAATTTGCAAAATTAAACGTTTTTAACTCAAAATCAAAAGACGTCAGCCAAATTTTGTAATTTGCATGAGGGGTATTTATGTTATGCAACGTCTTCGTGTCTTAACCAACTTGTGGGTCTAACCTTTTTGAAATCGTCATGCTCACCTTGCTCTTCAAAGCTGCGTTAGCCAATAGACGGGTGTTCAAGCAAAATAGATACTCTGATTACAAACTCGTACAATTTAATATAAAAAGTCACAAACAGTAATTAAAAATATAGATACGAACAAGAAGATAAAATCTAAAGCATATTGCTCGAAGTGTCCACCATCTTCTCGAAGACAGGCTCCTATTTGTTTCTGGATATTGCCGAACTCTTCACTCAAGAATGCCGGTGTTATTCCGTTAATAGCCTCTGTGATATGCGGTTTTGGGGCTGGGATTGAGATGGGTGGGTTCTGGAAAACCCTGTCTTGAACGAATTCGAACGAAAAGAATATTCCATAATTAAACTCGCTTCCACTGAAGATAAATCCATCGTGCCTATCACGATCGCGATCACTGATACTGTAGCGTTTTTCTGGATTCTTTTGGGTGTGGATTGAAACACTGGCTTCCACAAAAAGAAATGCACTAATTTATTTAGCTTGACTAGATAGAACATTTGTGCACACCACTATTTATGTCTGACTAATTCTCATGTTGCGCCTTTGACTGAACCATACTCCACTCTGCTCTACTCTACTCTACTCTGCTTCCTCCTCCCGGCCGTCGAGTTATATAGTCCGCATCGTTGAGTCGAGAAGATTCCGGCGAGCCACAAAGCGGCAGTCTAGACTTTTCGAGGTCACTTCGTGTCAATCTAGAAGGCGAGTCACTGTCACGGTTCTCAATAGATGTCGCCACCGAAGGAGAGTCTCTAGCACGGTCCCCAACAGAGATAGGCCATGAAGCAGCTGGCGAGTAGGAGAGTCTGGCGCGGTCCTCAACAGATGGCGCCAACGGTACTATTCATTCTTGTTACACTGCCCCCTCCCTAAAGTCATTCCGTCCCGGAATGGTCTTACTGGCGGTGGATGTCAATATCGGCATGACTGCCCTTTCTTGCAGTAGGAGTTCTTGAAGAAGTAACAATCCACACTTTTTCCAGGAGGTAGCCGTCTAGGACTGTGACAACATACCAGAAATCTAATGCGTGTATACCGGAAGACTACCTCAAGCATGCTTCGAATGATTCTCCAGTCCAGGTTGTCCAGTCCACATGCCAGCTTAGGTGTTGCCAGTTTTCTCAGGTTCGCGGCAAGCAACACTTCTCTAAGAGATCACAAAACGTTCCAGACATCCTCGTAATTCGGTTTTTCACACGAAGCTTTCTTGGTAACCAGATATAAGATCTTTCGGTTGGTACCCTCTTCAGTTATCTCGAGTACCTCTCCGACTTCCGGGTTAGACTGTTGCAGCTCGCGCACTATTCCAAACTTCCTAAGAAGAACCTTTGCTATACATCTCGACATTCGCAAGTCTTGAGCCACATAGTGTGCCAGGGCATACTATGGTGAAGTGGTAAACAGATCTTGCTTACTTCACACGTCACGCCATACCGACTCTTAAGACCCTTAACATAGCGATCTATAAATTGGTCAAATGTCATTTCCGATTCTGGTTGGATTTGTCCCACAGCCTCATCTTCGTTGTTTCCATGATAAGGAGCAAGTCGGTTGAAATGTACAATTCGGGCATTACCACGTGGTGCCATCTGAATCCTCTAGAGAACATCGTTGATGGCTTCAGAACTTTATATGGCCCTTTCCGAGATGATTGAAGCTTAGACAACAGCCCTTTCCGTCTCCTCTGTCGTAAAGCCAAACCGTATCACCATTGTCATACATCTGGCCTTTTGAATTAACGTCCTTTATCCGGTCGCTGGCACCTTGAATTAAAACCCGAACCTGGCTATTGATGACGTCCTTTCTTCTACGCAGCTCACTTATGTCGTTTTCTCCGGCAATATCAGTTCCTGGTGGACAGCCAAACCTTAGATCGCATGGGAGACGAAGTTCTCTTCCCATATGTATTCGAGCCGGGGCTTCTCCTGTGCTTTCATAAATCGACGATCGGTAAGCCAATAAGAAGAGGTGAAGAAAACTATCCCAGTATCTTTAAGGGCCAAGGACTACCTTAGTCAAATACCGGTTAATGGTCCTATTCATGCGCTCCACCATTGCATCCGACTGCGGCTGTAAGGCAATAGTCCTGGTCTTCTTGATCACAAGGATTTGACAGATACACCAACTAGACAGATCCATTCCTTTACTAAGGCATCGGCTACCCTAGAGGTTTCCTGATTTGGCAGGGCGTATACCTCAACCCACTTGCTGAAGTAATCCATTACCACAATGATGTATTTATTCCCTGCTTCACTTTCTGGAAAGGGTCCCGTCACATCAATACCAATCCTTTCAAAGGACTCCCCACATCTGGGGATAATGATTTGCCTCCATTCCTTTTTGCGGTCGGGGTCCCCCATTTTACGCAGTAAGAGTCTGTCGTCCATAACTATAGATTTCCATTGTGCCCAATATCATTTTATGGTATGGGAATACTTTGCAACTTCTTCCCAGGCTGGTTTCCGTTGTTCTTTAGTCCAGTTCAGAATTACTTAGAGATCGGGGTCGCCTTCTTGGTCTTTAATGAGATCTTCCTTTTGTCAAGTGTCACTAACGATAGTGGTTCTTAATACTTGGACATCTTTCTCCTCTGCCCGCTAGCAATGTTTACCATCCTCTTAACAGCGTCTCCTAACGTGCCCTATTTTTCCACATTTCCAACATTCCACCTTGCTGTTCTGACGGTGATGTTCACCATCAAGTTCCTTAACAATGCGCTTGACGGGCTCTTCGAACTCGATTTCTCCTGGTACCATCTGGTGGACTCGGACCTGGCTTTTATTTGAGTTTTTATTCGAATTCTAAGGTCCAAGTTAGCGCATCTACTAGCTTAGGTGGACGTGCTAATAGTAAGGTTTGCCTCATTTCACTAACACGAAATCTATCCAGGAATGCTTGAACTGCCAATCGCTCCATTATCCTTTCCTGAACATCGAGATATGCTAATCGTACCAACCGCGCAATATCCGCTTCGAACTCTTGAAAGGACTCGCCTGACTTCGGGAACCGATTTTATTTAGTTGAGTATGGTAGACATTTTCTAAATGTGACTAGCCATATCGCATCTACAAATGTCCTACTAGTTGTTCGTAGACCTCTTGCTCTTCGGGTGATATTCCTTGAGCATCTCCTCGTAGGGCCAAAGTGAGTGCAGTTGCCTTTTCGGTCGATGACCAGCCATTTTCATTGGCGGCTGCCTCAAACTGACGCCGGTAGACATTCCAAGGCGTTGTACCATCAAATTGAGTCGGTTTCATTCGTAGATAAACAGCTGACCCAACAGAAGCTCCAACCTAACTTGATTTTTCCAACGGAAGTTCACGCTGTCGTTCGTCGATGGTCTTGACCTCTAAAGCGGCAAACTTGCCTTGCACTTCTTGAATTCTGCCCTTCAGAGTTTCTAAAATCCGTTTTTCCAACTCGCAAGATTTTTCTATAATTTTTTCTTCTAAGTCTTTTTTCAAATTGGCAGTATTTTCCAAAACCTTCCCTTCTAATTTGACTGTACTTTCGTGTAACTCCAAGAGTTTTCCCTCTAGGTTGGCACAATTTTTCACGAGTTTTCCTTCTAGATTGGCACAATTTTCTAGGAGCCTATTTTCTCACTTGGCTGAGTTTTCTAAAAGATCGGCACAATTTTCCACGAGCCTTTCTTCTAACTTGGTCGAGTTTTCTAAAAGACATGAGCTTGTTTTTTAACTTGGTCGAAAGGTTTTGAAGCAATTAACCGATATCCTTGCACCGGTTTAAATAAAAATATCCGGGTCCTTACCTTCCCCAATCCGTGCTTGAAGAAGCCGCTCCTGTAATTCTGCTTTCCAGCCGTGTCGCACACTCTTTCCTCTAGCTCTCTTTTAAAATCGGAAATTTTCAAATCAATCAATTGCGCCATTCTTCCTTCACTAATCGTTCTATTTATTTTCACTAAATGTCCAATAATCCACACCCCACACCTGACACCAATGTAGCGTTTTTTTGAGTTCTTATGGGTGTGGATTAAAACACTGGATTCCACAAAAAGAAATGCACTAACTTATTTATCTTGACTAGATAGAACATTTATGTACACCACTATTTATGTCTGACTAATTCTTGTCGCGCCATTGCCTGAACCATACTATACTCTACTTCCCTCTCCCGGCCGTCGAGTTGTATAGTCCGCATCATTGGGCCGAGAAGATTCCGGAGAGCCACAAAGCGGCAGTCTAGACTCTTCGAGGTCACTTCGCGTCGATCTCCACTGGCACGGTCCTCAACAGATGTCGCCACTAAAGGAGAGTCTCTGGCACGGTCCCAAAGAACGGCCATGAAGCAAAAGAGAGTAACCTCACTTAGAGTGACAAACAATATAAAACTGGGATCCGAAATTAAATTCTTATTACGGACAGCTTCGCGTCATTTGATTTACTGAAAAGTAGTGTCAAGCGCGAATTAGTTAAACTGAGACACTTTGAAATGAACAAAAGCGAAGATCTGCGGGGTAAGTGTCAATTGTTCTTGAAATAAGAAAACTCGAATCGCCATCAGCTGATCGGTACCATCTTTCCTCAGAGGGGTCGACCCGGGAAATCGGTACCTTCTGCACCTTGCGCAGATTAGCGTAGACAGCCATATATTCAAAATTAGAAGACTAAAAGCATAGTCGGAGGTAATAGGGTGTAGATGTCGGCATTCCGTATCAGCTCTGGATAGAGTGGAGTCAGCGGAACCGAAGAGCCAACAAACGAGGGAAGCAAAAGAATGAGGATTGAAGAGCAAGAGACAGAAGCCTTTAAAAAAAAGTAAAAAAATAATAAGAACCCCGACAAAAGATAGAAGTAAAAGAGTTACTAACAAGGAGGTAGAAGAAATTAAGGACATGATGAAAAGTCTTATGGAGGAGTTTAGAGGGTTTCGTGAGGAAATGAGATTACTTAAAGAACAAAATACAATTCTTAAACAAAGGAACGAAGACATGATGCAGGAAATCAGTATGCTTAAACAGAGGGTTGAGCAGTTGGAAGAAGTAGAACAAAGGATAGAGCTCCTAGAGAAAGGTAGAAGAAAAAATAATATAGTGATCTCGGGTTTAAACCTAGAGGCAAGAAATAACGAGGATTTAAAGCAATCAATAGAAAACTTTCTGAAAATCAGGCAAAGGCAGATACTCAGTCCTCCCAAAAAATAAAAGAGAACCTCTATGTGGCAGAGTTGAAGAGTTTTGATGCTAAAATGAAGATCATGAAAGCCAAAGGTAAGGTGCAGTATTTGAAAACGCAAAAAATCTACATGAACAGTGATTTGACAAAAAATGAGATGATGATTCAAAAGCATATAAGAGACAGAGCTAAAACGGAGAGAGCAAAAGGAAATACAGTCAAGATAGGTTATATAAACTTGCTGATTAGTGGAGAAAAATGGAGATGGGATAAAAAAGACCAGGTGTTGAAACCAGACACATTGATGCAAAAAAAAACTAGTAATGTTTAGAGAAAAAGATATCTTGGAGACGGCAGAAAATGTGCTATGACAATGGAACAGGTAAGGAACAGGAACAAACATGACGAAAGGAATAAGACGTTAAGTATTTATAAATTTAAAGAAGAGCAAATAAGAATTGCAACTTGAAATGTCAGAAGTATTTATGAAGCAGGTGCACTGAAAAACTTAGTCAACATAATGAGCGTATATAATGTACACCTTCTAGCTCTTCAAGAAACGAAACTTAAAGAAACAGGCATATCACAGTGCGAAAATTTTGTATTTTGTAATAGCGGTGGTGCAAATAGACTTTTTGGGACGGGATTTCTAATAAATGCAAAGTTAAAAGACACGATAGTAGAATTTAAAACGATATCGGAAAGATTGTGTTATCTACGCCTGAGAGGAAAGTACAGGAAAGTAACAATGATCAATGTACATGCCCCAAGTGAAGACAAGGATATGGATGTCAAAACAGACTTTTATCAACAGTTAGATGACGTGATATATAGTCTACCAAAATACGATATCAAAATAATATTAGGAGACTACAATGCAAAGGTTGGTTGTGAAGACACTTATCGACACGTTACAGGAGGGAAAAGCAAACATGGACTCTCAAATGAAAATGGCAAACTCCTCATTAACTTTGCAATTGAACAAAATTTCAAGATAATGAGCACTTATTTCGACAGGAAAGATATCCACAAGACAACATGGATCTCACCAGATGGCAATACTGCCAATCAAATTGACCACGTATTGATCGAAAACAAGGATGCCTGCAATATACACAATGTTAGAAGTTACCGTGGTGCAGATAGTGATACGGATCACTTTATGGTAGTAGCTGTTATAAAACAAGAAATACCGAAGAAACAGTTAGACAGACAGAAGACAAACAAAAGGTTGAAACAAAAGCGCTAGAAGATACATCAGTTAGACAGCAACTTGAACAAGCAATAACGACAGGACTGCAGAACACATCAGTTGTCCAGGATGTTAATCAGTAATGGAATCATATCCAAGCAATAATCACTAATGTAGCAGAACAGATGATGAGAAAAACGAGTACTAGAAAAAACAAAGAGTGGTTCGATGATGACTGAAAACGGGAATTGGAACGAAGACTGAAAGCTAAAATACAAATGGATGGATCTAGAACAGCAGAGTCAAGGAAAAGATATGAGCAAGCCAAACTAAAAGTGAAAGAGATGTGTAGAAAGAAAAAGCGTGAATACTGGAAATAAATTTGAAAATGATAGAAGATCACATGATCAACAAAAACATTAAGAACCTTTACCAGGATGTAAGAAGAAGCAAAATGGGTAGTCTAAGGTCATCTAGCTTTTATAAAGATAAAGATGGGGCATTAATTGGTGACACGCCAGGAAAATTAGAAAGGTGGGCCGAACATTTTGTGGACTTGTTAAAGCTATCAGGTGAAGAGAATAGGAACACGGAAGCAGCACCACTAACCGAAGATGACGATCAGGGACAAATACACGAACCAACGGATCTGAAAATAGAGGAAACAATAGGAAGATTAATAAGAGTCCAGGAGAATCACAGCAGAAATAATAAAAGCGGGTGGACAAGATTTACACAAGCGACTTTGAAGTCTGATCAGATATATATGGAATCAAGAGGAACTACCAGATGAATGGAAAAACTAATCTGCGCAATACACAAAAAAGGTGATAAAAGTTCATGTGAAAACTATAGAAGCATTGCCCTGTTAGTCACTGCATGTAAGATACTAGCATTTCAACTAAGGGACAGATTGAGCATACGTGAAAATAAGGTTATAGGTGAATATCAAGGAGGTTTTGGAAGGGGCAGGTCCACAATAGAACAAATATTTACAATGAAACAGCTGTTCTATAATAGCTATGAACAAAATCTTGGTTTACACGAATTAGTTATTGATTTCAAGCAAGCGTAAGATTCCATTGACAGAGAAAAATTATATGTAGTTATGAGACTGCTGGGAATACCAATTAAAATGATAAGGTTAGTCAAAACGGCAATGAACGGGACAATGAATAAAGTCACATTGGAAGGGAAAACATCTAAAGGTTTTGGCGTAACGAGAAGCCTGAGACAGGGGGACCCGCTATCTATAACATTGTTTAACTTTACGCTAGAAGCTATTTTACGTGATTCTGGTATACAAACCGACGGAGTTGTTTACTATAGAAAACATCAGTTGATTGCTTACGCCGATGATATAGAAATAATAACCAGATCCAAAGCAGAACTTGAAAACACGTTTAGCAGGTTAGAAGAAACTGCCAAACGTTTTGGGCTTTATATAAATGAAGACAAAACAAAGTACCTAGAAATGAGAGGAAGCGTCGAAGGAAAGTTAACAATAAGAAGTATTTGCAGAGAATACTGTTTCGAGAAGGTGAATCAATTTGAATATCTAGGGGTCACAATAACAGATAAAGCAGAAGAAGAATTAGAAATTGAAAAAAGAATAGCAAAAGGGAGTAAAGCAATGGGGGCTTTAAGCAAGATGATAAACTCACGGTGGATATCAAGGAAAACAAAGGAAAGGATATATAAATCGGTTATCCAACCATCAGTACTTTACGGCAGTGAAGCTTGGGTGTTAAGCCAGAAAAACGTACAGAAATTGTAACGCTGGTAAAGAAAAATGTTACGTAACATATATGGGGGCACAAAAAACAACGATGGTACATGGAGAGAGCGAACTAATAAAGAACTGATGGAGATGTATAACCAACCCAGTATAATACAAAAAACCCAAGCTCAAAGAGTGCGCTGGCTAGGACACGTTCACAGAATGCCGTCTTATAGGAATGCCAAAAAAGTTTTGTTTGGAGGAGAAGGTAGTTGAAGAAGGAGAGGAAGACCGAAGAAGCAGTGGCTGGAAAGTGTCAAAAAGGATATACGAAGACTAGGCATACCAGACTGGGAGGAAAAGACCAAAAATAGAAAAGCGTGGAAAGAATTTATCAAAAAGATAGAAGCCATGGGCCTTCAGGCCTGAAGCGCTGAATTATATATAATTCTTATGTCGCGCCATTGACTGAACTATACTATACTCTACTCTGCTCTACTTTACTCTACTCCGGCCGTCGAGTTATATAGTCCGCATCGTTGGGCCGAGAAGATTCCTGCGAGCCACAAAGCGACAGTCTAGACTCTTCGAGGTCACTTCGCGTCGGTCTAGAAGGCGAGTCACTGGTACGGTCCTCAACAGATGTCGCCACCGAAGGAGAGTCTCTGGCACGGTCCCCAACAGAGATCGGCCATGAGGCAGCTGGCGAGTAGGAGAGTCTGGCGCGGTCCCCAACAGATGGCGCCAACGGTACTATTCATTTTCGTTACAATACCCTGACGAGACTATTACCGCTTCGGAACTTTCGACACATGTTTATGAAGGTACAGTGTTGCCGTATCCGCAATTCGCATTTCCCAATATTTCTTTCGTCTTTGTAATCTTACGAAGTTAGAGTATCTATTTCTCTTGAACACTACCTGCTCTAGCATGATAAAAATTGCAAATCTTCGGCCAAAATATCGAGAATTGGTTTTAGTGCCTATTCGACCAATTTAGAGGCTCAAAAATAAAACTCGAGTCATACAAAGCGATAGCTTGATCGTTTTGCATCAAGAATAAAAATGATTTTATGGATTTTTTGTATTGAGGGCATGCGAATTGTTAGCCCAAGAAAATGATGAAAAATTTCGAAAAAAATAACTTTGCCTGAGATATGTCCCGAACGAATTATCAGATCGCAATTTAAATTTTTCAATCCCCCGGACATTTTTACTTCGGAATAGTCGCATATTGCGGCGCTTAATGATTTCCAATGACAGAAAAAGCGAGAAGATAAAAATGTTGTCGAAAAGGCCAAACTCCCTTTTTTTACAGAAACTTGAAGCTTTGATCGTTCTCTGGGGGAACTATTAGACCCATGAGCTTCGCATTTCAAAAAGACTCATTCCTTCACGGGCTGTCTTCAGAAAACAAAATTGAGCTCGTTATGAGTCATGGCATGCCCTCAAGTATCATGAAATGGGCCAATTCTATTCAAAATACCGAAAATTGGATCCAAAGTCCTATACGACCAATTTAAAGAGCCGAGTACAAACATTCATTCATATAGAGGGGATAGACTACCATCTTCTTCACAAAAAAAATGTGCTTTTTTCGGAAGGCACCCGAATTGTCAGCCCAATAAGCCACACAAGTACTAGTAAAACTAGTTCTTGCAACTGTTTGCTGTATCTGGGTGGACTTTGCACTAGTGGTGTCGACAAATGGCTTTCAGCTGAGGTTTGGTGTGCGACAGCCCTTATACTGTAAAATCAAAGTGTGCGGAATACCAACCTACTGGAAAATGTCTGTTGTTTGTTTTTTTAGTTCAGTGGATACAGATTTTCAATATTCTGCCTACGGAATGGAACCAAGCTACCCAATAAATGATACGTAAACAAGCACGTAGGCATACGTATTTTCCTAAATTATGGAACGGAAATTAACATAACCGTTTTTTAATACAATTTTCCCCAGGCCACAAAAATAGGTGAGAGAGAACAGGTGAAAAAATCAATGTACTATAGAATAATGAAGCAGAGTTAAAATTCTGCGCATTCATGGCTGGATATTGCGTGTAAGGCAAACGGTTACAAAAAATAGAGATGACAAATAGATTAACCTTAAACTTTCCAGTAATTGAGAAGGTCATCTCCATGTTGTCCGGCTGCATTGTTCGATTACATAAATTAAGAACCGATGTCCATGAGGAGGCTTTATCGCCTTGAAAAATAACCCAAATTTTTGGTTTTTAGCATCTATGACATTGTGTCATCTAAATATGTCAGAAGACATTATTTTAAACATTAGTCAACATTTTTTTTTACTAGACTGGAAACACAATGTTCGCAATTAGTATGTCCGTCCAAAGTTGCACTTCAACACATCTGGACCACCTATTGTTTATCTTATGACAAAATAATGTAAGACCTCAAAGTGAGGCTCCAACGCATCGAAGGAAGATACCTACGTAGTTAAGGTCCATCAGAAAACTATACTAGAAAACTGGAAAAAACATTATTGACTAGATGGTTTGAATAGCATCGATAAGGCATTTCCACATGGGTATGTTAATTAAGAAACAAATGACAAAAATACTATCTCTATTCAAGGTATAATGTTACAACTGAGCTCGTATCAATAATATAACGGAAAAGAGACCTATAGAGTCACGAATAGGAGAATTTATCTAGTAGTCGATAAAATAAAATCTAATAACTACATATACATGGGTAACAAGACGTCTCTAAGAGCATTTTTTGCACTGATTCTCTCTTTCCAATAATAAAGGTGTCTAGCCGATATGTGTCCCAATGAGAACGTGTTCGTTCAGTTCACGCTCTTCCAAATCTGAAGGCCATAATAATAAACAGTCCCGGTTGCGAAGCTCTAGAATGTCGTTAAGGGAATACCCGGGACGAAACGGCTGGATCTTGGTTGGCCATGGGGACCAAAACAAAAAAGCCGCGTGTCGCCAACACACGCATCACGAACGTAGAGACGTAGACGCCCTCTAGGGGCTTTACAGACCAGTCGATTTAGACTTGAGAATTGGGCATGCTTGTTACCTGAAGAATCTGAATATGGCAGTTCGGCTTGCAAGTTAGTGTTACGTGCCACGCTGTTTAGACAGCTCAGACACCGTGAACGCCACTGCAACAAGCAAGTTGCTAGCATGATTTGTGGATTCCAGACTAGTCAGATAGTCCGTGGTGTATGAGAGAGGAAATGCTCAAACATTATTACTGCACATGTGTATTAATGCGTTCATGAGCAGGAAGGGCTCGATAGGAATCAACAAAACGCGACAAACACAACCCAACCGAATGGGACTGGCGCCACATAATCTCAAAGAAGACAAGACGCACAGCTAGTGCAAACCACTGCTAGCTAGCCGTCCCTCAAGTTCTCGTACCGCCTATCTCAAAACGTCATCGGGATGATTGTGCACGTACCAAAACCACAGCTTAGGCCCGTATCGTCAGTCGTCCCTACAATTGCAGGGCGCATTTATGGCCTCCTTGATTGTCATACTCCGTTCTCTCTTTCAAAAATTTCTAGATTACACTTGTCCCGTGTCAGCGTCAGCGCTCTCCTATTGTGAAGATATGTTTGCTTTTTAAATTGTAGGCAATTTCAGGCTGATAAAACATGATATAACTCAAAATCAAGTACAATTTGATGCAAATAGATGTTTGTGACATAACCTCAAAATAGAGTTCTGACACGGAGAAGTAGAAAACTATGACAATCAAGGAGGCCATAAAGGCGCCCTACAATTGTAGGGACGACTGACGATACGGGCCTAAGTAACAATCAGCTATGAAACTCACCTGTCAGTGTCAAAAACGGCCGCCATTTCGGCATGTGAATTCTCATAGATGAAAGAGGTTAGTGTTCAGTAGCAGCCGGTGTTGCTACTACGTATCATGCCAGCGGCCCCAGATATTCTTTGCAATCATAAAATGATAATATTTTGATATTTTCTAGTGTAACTTGTGTAAATCAATAATAAAAATCAGTATGTTGGTCGAAAAAAAAAGTCTACGGATGATTGATTATTTATGAAAAAGCTTCAAAATTGATTTGTTACGGAGGAAGTGTTTGCAATAAACGAAAAGATATTTACTTTTGCTATGTATTCTACCTTGCTGTGATATAATTAAGACACACAATGTGAGCAGTGCTAAAAACACAAATACAATCACAAGAATTTTGGTGTCTTTGTCGCGGAAAAGACAAGAGTACATGAACGTTTAAATGAGAGATGCAGGAAACATTGTTTATCAGTAAAACTAAACCATTCTGCAAGAATATTTCATTATTCTTTGCTCATTCTAAACACATTCATTTAAAGAATGTATGTGTTGTCATGTAATTATGAATCACCTTGCGGAGAGCAAGATAATTTCCATGTAAGGAGAGTACAGAGTCTACAATTTTTATAACTCTTTTAGGTATAACTCGCCCTGTTATGTAGAATCATCCTAGCTGAATAGTCGTCAGAAGTATCAGGTTTGATTGATGTGCAGTGTTCACATTGAAAATAGAATGGATTGAGAATATAGCAGCAGCAAAGAATGCGTGGCAAAAGTAAATATGTTTCCACTTACTGTAAATGCTTCCACCAATACGAATTTATTTTAGAACTTTTTCATAAATAAATAGGCATCAATACTTTGTAGGTTCTTTTTGAACAAACATACTCCTTTTTATTAGTGGTTCACGCAAACTACATCTCTGCGGCGACTGCAGGGTATTTACATTAGACTTTCGCCGCCGAAATGGCAGCCATTTTTGATAGTGATAGGATAATTTCATTGCTGACTGTTATCTAAGCTGTGGCAAAACTCCGGATTTGAGGGTTATTGCATGTTTTACGCGTGCAGGGCACTATAGTATTCTGTACAATCCTGGATACAGCTCTTTCATGTGGAAATTTGTTTTTACAAAATACGATTTTCCAGCAAAACCTTGGCATGAAATAACAGCATAATGAGTGACGTCGAAGTGTAGACCACAGAACACCTACTATCGATCACAGTACACAGGAAGATGGAATGAATGGAACTTTTGACAGCAGGGCGTTGCGATGTTCCGCCACGTTATTTATTGTTCATCTGTACGCAGAAAAATCGTTTATAAGGGACTTTATATTCAATGATTATAAATATACTAATATGTGAATCATACACGCAAGAACTAAAATGATTTAGGCTATTGAAAACAGAAAAGGTAAGAATGTAAATTTGCTAAAAATAAGTCAGGACATAAACTAAGGCAGAGTCTAGTAGAAAAAAAAATAAAAGACAACAAATAAATAAACTAAAATGTAATTCTGTAAAACGGATAAAAAATAGGCAAACAATAAACGAAAAAGTATTCTTTGGTAAAATAATAGAAGATGAATAAACTCGACATAATTCTGTAAGTACATATTAATAAGTACACAACTAAATAAACTAAAACAGGATCTTCAGACAAAAATAGCATGAGATCAGGAAATAAAGTTATATTTGCCGGCAGTTTCCTCAAGTGATTCTGAAATCCTTCCGCAGATGATGGATCATAAACATGGTCCAGCATATAACTCGAGTTCGAGGAGGAACATGTTCATCATATCATATCATCATATATCCGTCAATATGATTTTTGTTTAACTATTGCTTGTGTACTTTACTTATTTGCCTTTTTTTATTTTAGAAAATTATATTTCAGTTCATCTATTCTCTATTTCCTAAATTACTGCTGTAGTTTATTTATTCACTTATTTTAAGCAAATATAGATTTTTAATTTATTTATTTTGATCATCCTAAAGCTGTTTAGTTTTTGCCTGTATCAGTCACATATTAATACATATGTTTCAAACCACAATCATCTATGAAGTGACTATAAAGTTCTACATAAGCATGAACATTAAGGTGACAAAATATCGCAACGTCGCGCTGTCAAAAGTTCCATCCATTTTTCCTGTATACTGAGATCAATAATCGCTATTCTGTGATCTTTTCTTCGACATCACTTGTTTTCTGCTATTATTTCACGTCAAGGTATTGCTGGGAAATGGTATTTTGGAAAAACAAATTTTCATATAAAAAGTGCTCCATACAGAATTTTCTTATACAGAATTGCATATTAGTCTTTCATGTGCAGGTTAAACATACAATAATACCCTATCCGAAGTTACAGTATGTGCGCAATAATCGCTCCGTAGTTTTGACTTAGGCGGTGTTACAACTTGACAGTAGTAAGGATTAGGTGATAATCTTTTGAGGAGTTGCAATTTTACAGTAACAATCACAGTTATCGCGTAAGAATACGAGTGCCAAAATGCTATTTAATTTCCTCAAAGACAAATGTTGATTTGATGCTGAGAACGCACTTACATTCCAATAACAGGCAAGTATACATAAGCTATTCCTCATCCCAGAACACGTTTAGTACACCCAATAGGCCCATGGTTAAAATGGACACCAACAAGCTAACCCAAGCAGTGGGTACGGAGAGGCAAGATCGTGTAAAGGCACAAGTAAATAAGTAGAGTGTAAGACCATTTTGTCGAAGGATCCCTTTGCTCCACGTTTTGCGAGCTAGAGCTTTGCATAATCAATTAAGGAACAGGAAGTCATGAGAATTCTGAAGAGTTCCTTTGTATGTGGTTTTTCATATACGAAACTTCTGTTTATTTAAGAAAATAAACCCTCATTTGTGAATACAAAAACATCACTCCATTTGTCATCACCGAAGTCATTACTGACATCGAACTGCTGTTACATCGACCAAGATATCTGGACTTTCGAGAAGAATGGCGTCAAGTATATCGACGTTAAGAACAAGCTAGACCGTCTGAGAAGAGAGTCATACAGAGAGCTCCGTAGACATTCTTTCGCTGCCCCACCGGTAGTCCATCTGGTAACACCGCCTCCCCCGACTCCAGTCAGACGCAGCAGTAGTACCAAAACAATTACCAAGATCGGCTCACCGCTGGTAGCAGAAGCAGAAGCGACCGGTAGGTACATGATCCATCTGCTGATATTTTAATAAGTTTAAGGGCAAATGTACGGCGAAATCTATGATGTGTGAAATTTGTGTAATAGGTGCGTAGAATTATCAATGTTGGATGTGTATAGCTATACTTAGAGACTTGAGGAAACTTTCACTACATTACTAAGTAGAAATTCACTCCCGACATTACACTTATTATCCAAGGAATAACCCACCTAACTTGACCAGAAGACACATCAAGTAAATTCCTAACGCAGTGAGTACCTACACAAATACTAGTAGCTTTGCGGAAGAAGAACTCACCATTTTGGACCATAATTGAAATCCCAAAAATCGTGTCACAAAAGTCATTGATCCTGCCAATAAATTATATTAGGTCATAGTCACATCATAATCATATACTGAGTGCTTCATCAAGATGAGCAAAAAGAAAAAAAGTAAAGATGAAGAAGATATCCAAATAAAAAAACACGAAATTGATGAGAAGAACTGTTTAAAAGAAGAAAATGATATAAAGATACTCAAGCAAAAGATATACTACTAGAATCAAAAAACTCTATTATATTAGACAAAGAAAGGTACATTACATGAAAATAGACATCTGCAGAAGCATTATGAATTAATTATTAGTAGTAGTATACTATTATCACCTCACTAAGCAAGATAAACCAAAGAATCGAAAATATAGAAAAATTTCCTAAAGAACAGTTCAGTCAAAAAATAGATGGACCAGACGACAAATCCTGTCCTATTCATGAAAGATATTTCAACTTCATTAAAAGTAAAACAAATTATAATTAAACTTTCCATATAGACAAGAAACTTATTGAGAGAATTATGGATACATACGTGAAAGAGTTCAATCCAGAAGTAGTTAAAAAAAATATTTTGAACGACTTACCTACAACAAAATTTATATGAACTTCAGTCGCTGTTGGAAATACTAAATTATTGTTTTGATGTACTGGTACTAACAGAAACTTTTAGAATATATGACACAAATTTAATCCAAATTCCAAATTATTATCTATATTACGATGAAGGGGATTTGAATAAAAATGATGGGGTTTTGATATATATGACAGAACTTAATTAGTAATTCTGAAATTGTATATCTAAATGATATAAAATTATTGAAGGTTATCGTACACAAAGACAACCATAAAATACAAATCATTGGAATATACAAGTCACCATCCATACTCACCACATCATTTAATGAAGAACTTCATAATTATCTTGAAAACAATGAGGAACTGTATATTAATTTAATAGTAGGAGAGCTAAATATCAATATTCTAGAACAAAACGATCAAATTTGTCTCGAGTACCTTAACATGATGGCAGGACAGGGATACCTATCCACCATTAATGAAGTAACAAGAATTGACAGTACGAGTTGTATAGACCATATGTTCATACATACCTCCATAAATAGTGAGACCTTCTTCTCAGCGGTTTTGATATATACAATTTCGGATCACTTCCCCACCATGCTAAGGATTCAATATGAAGACACAGTTACTAAATTAAAAGGAACGCAGTCTAGCATAAAAACATACATAGATTATAATAAGTTGAACTATCTGATGAAAATTGGTCAGAGATATATAATCAAGATAATCCTTACAAGGCATTTGATCTTTTTACCTTACAGCTCCAACAACCTATAAATTCATGTACAAATCGGATAAAGATTCCACGAAAGAATATTAAATAGGCAGCCATGGATATCGAATGCAATTATAACATCCGTTAACAGAAAAATTAACCTGTATAGAGAAACAAAAAAATTTCCACACGATTTAGAACTTCTAATTGAATTTAAATTATACAGAAATAAATTAACCACAATTACAAAAGAGGCTAAATAATTTCTTTTTAAATTAAGTTGATAAACTTCAAAATTCTTCGGTCAAAATGTGGCATTTCATAGAAAAAGTACAACATTCTCAAAAATGCCGAGAAATTCCTGCCGTACAAAAAGAAAACGGGGGACTTACAAAAAGCGTATTGAAACACGCAATAAATTTTGTAAATATTTTTCTGAAATTGGTGAAAATCTGGCAAAAGACATTTCAAATGAAAGAACTTATGTATACGAAAACCATATTGCAAAATTCCCTGTATCTGACACAGACCGACCAATACGAAATTGAACATATCATAAAGCGACTGAAAGTAAAAAGATCATTAGGATTTGATAATATAACCACATACGCTCTGAATCAAATAAATTATAAAATTTCTAAAGTACTAGCATATCTTATAAACACCTGCATGGAAAGAGGAATGTTCTTGACCCAATTAAAAAAGGCAATAATAAAACCTGTATTTAAATCTGGAGATAAACAGAAACCTAGTAATTATCGCAAAATTTCTGTATTGACAAACTTTCAAAAATTTTCGAAAAAATTAAAAAATGCAGATTTTATTGCAAAATACAACCTCATATCTGAAAAGCAATATGGATTTCAGGAAGCAAAATCAAGTCAAGATGCACTTATTCAGTTAACAATCAAAATTTACAAGTACGTTGATAACAATAAGTCAACAGCATGCCTTTTTGTAGACCTAACCAAAGCATTTGATAGAATTACACATCAAAAATTATTAAGAACCTTGCAAAATTTAGGATTTCGTGGAGTCACTTATCAACTCATGAAAAGTTACTTAGAAAACAGGACACAATGTGAGAACATCAACAGTACACTGCGTGAAAATATGATTGTTAGATGCGGAGTTCCACAAGGAACCGTATTAGGACCAACGCTGTTTAATTTATATATTAATGACCTTTTTAAGTTAAAAAACGATGGAGAAATTATTGATTACGCAGACGATATGGCAACTATTTACTCAGACAAAGATTAGACTTCTTTAAGAAGCAAAATTGTATTAGATTTTCAAAAGGTTACAATTTTTTTCTCGGAAAGGATTTTAACAATCAATTTCAACAGAACATACTTTATTACATTTTCTTGCGACAACAGATCTTCCCCAAATTTTAATCAACTCCAAATTAAAACGTTGAATAGCTGTAGAAACATACAATCGGTTGATAATTTCGAATACCTAGGGGTATTCATAGACAACCATCTAAGATGGAAAAAATATATTGAAATTTTAGTAACAAAATTAAGATACCTTATTCCGAAAGTCAAATATTTCAGCAGTTTTTTAAGCGAAAAATATCTACACATGATATATCATGCCCTTGTTCAATCATTACTATCTTACGGAATCTTAACATGGGGGGAATTTTGAAAGTTATGCTGAACAAAAGGAAATGTTATCCCTCAGAAAATCTTTACAATGAGTCTTAGCTTTTCGACTGCCGGCAAACTTATTTTTATCATACGACAATATATTTAACAAAAAATCCAAAATTGTTACTTTCTATCAGCCACAACCATCAAACGCGATTCAAGGAAACCTCTGCACTAATTTTTAGACTTAATAAAACTATCAGCCAAAGATCATTCTATTTTCTATGCCCAAAATTTTATAATGTTATTCTTGCAAACCTTAAACATATAAAATGTATAAAACGTGTTAATATTGATTGAAATCATGGATCCGAAATCAACCATGGCTGCAAATCCATAAATTTGTTGATACTATAAACCCATATGTTATTTGATCATACAATGATGCAAATTTATACATTTGACTAGCATACTTAAAGAAAATTTGTTGTATTAATATAACTCAACTTCGGTTAAAACTCAAGCACAAGTGTACACTTATTTGGGTATATTATATTTATTGGACATTGCCGTTGTTAGTTATACGAAAACTTTATAATTGGACCAATAAACATTATTATTATTATCATCATTGTTATACTAACCAGAAGTTGAGATATACCCTCCCCACCCCGCTACAACTCCCCCATTTTTTTTTCAAAAATGATTAGGATCCTCTGGAACGTCAAAAAGAAGTTTTTCATTTTTGGCTGCCATCACTAGACCGATTTTCAAAAACTGCAAAGCATTTTTGCCTTTGGCATAGTGGTAACCTTGTGTTAAGATTTGATCCAAACCCAAGCAGTATTTTCCTAGTTATAAGCGGCCCACGGATTAGCGGTCAGACCGAGAGACAGGCCGACGAAATTTTTCGTGAATACAATACTTCCTCGCCAGTAGGCGTGCGAAGTAAAAATCATGGAGTAATGGAAAAAATGCTTAAGGGAAAAATTGTAGAGCACGAAAAGATCATTAAAATGAGAACTCATATGTTCAATTTGCTATCCCAAAAAATCACCAGATTTCAAATCTATTTTTTACAAAAAGGTGCACGAGGGAAGATAAAATCAAAAACTGGACTGCTTTAAGGTGACTAACATACAGAGAAAATCCAATAAACATTCTCATCACTTTCTGAAAATATATAATTGCCCCTAATGTTTTCTTGAAGTTAATGGTCATTTTCCCAGTGCTGTCTATCAACGTAACCGCTACAGGAAATTGGGCCTGCGATGTTTTATTTTAAAGATCTTTCCGTAATGTACAACGCTGCTCTAGATTACTTACACCAATACTTCATAATAAATGTGGTATTGGCAGCTTAACGTTTGATTAAACAGATACTCATCAAAATTTTTTGTATCTCTAAACGGGAGACCTTTCTTATACCCTTCAGAATATCTTCTTTATAAAATCCTATTAAATTTACTCTAGAGCAGGGTCCGTTTTTAGCTAGTTAGTCTGATTTTATAGCACACCTGTGATTGATGTCCGTAGGATGGATAATTTGAGCTAGAGTGACAGTTTATATTGGACTGCTGTTAGAAATGATAATGTCGATATAATCTGGTTCAGAGATCGGTGCTCTAGCCAGGAAAAAGAACAGTGAGAAGCATAAACTCGTCTTAATGCCATCGGTGATTGTTAGGCAGAGTTTCTAACATATCACAGTTGCTGACCTCAACCTAAAATGTCTTATTATACGGGATGTTCGAAAAATATACGGAGATATTTTAGACGGTGAATCCCTGTTAAAAAAATATGAAAAGTAGTTTCTATAAACATGGGTCCCAAAATGATACAGGGTGAGAAATTTAAAAAAAAATATTATATCTTAAAAAATATGTACTCGATTCTGTTGAAATTTGATATTATTTGTTGTATTAAGAGACTACTTTTTATTTTGGTTTTCCAAGGCACTTGTGATTCTTTTAGCAAAAATTATTGAACCAATTTTGTCCAGTGACATGCAATAAAATGGGTTTTATTTTTTTTTCTCGATAAGGGAGTTACAAGTTACAAGAAAAATTCAAGAAGCAATAAAGTTGCACTTTTAGATAATAGTATTATTAGTAATAGTAATAATTATTTGTCTCCAAAATACACAACCATTACACATAGAGTTTTATAGAGGAGAAATAAATGAAGAGCCCGCAGAAGGGTGGCCCGTGTGCGCGGGTAAAGGAAAACAGAAAATACTTATATACTAACGATGACGTAACACAATAAAATCCTTTTTTTATTCTAATTAACAACTGAGTGATGTATATGGATTTGAGTGAAATTCCATATATGTAAGTGAAGTATTGATTGTACTCATACAATATGGTATATCAGAGGAAGTACTAACCACTAAAGGATAACCTGTGCGTGGTCATTACATCCAACTGGACCAAAACTAAACTTAAGGATTTTAAAATACAACGCTACAGATAATTGAAAATGGGCCGCTAAGGCTTAATGACTTAACTAAACTAGCGGCTGATCTATCTATAACTATTTTTTCGGCCGCATCACAGACCGCTGTGGCTAAATAGATCTACACTAAGTATAATATATGAAGGCTTAAAAAGTACTGGTTAGGAAATGGAAAATTCTGAGAATGACCCACAACTTACGATGTATAGCTCGTGCCTGCTATTTACATATGGATTTTGCTGCACTTAATCTATTTAGGGATAAATTAGCCTCTTATTACAACAAATAATACTACCAAATTTCAACAAAAACGAGTAAATATTTCATAAGATATTAAAAAAAATTCATAAATTTATCGACTGCATCTTGAAAACTCTCCCTTTCCAGGACCATGGTCTAACGAAACTTTTTTCATATTTCTTAACAAGAAATCACCCTCTAAAATATCTCCGCCTATTTTTCGAACACCCTGTAGAAGTGACGTCGATTAAAGTACGCTCCGTTTCGTATAATCTTAAGTATATAACATGTTTAGCATAAATACAATTTTTGCATCTACTCTATTGTTTCTAAACATCGCAACTATTCCAGGTAGTTCGCATACTGTCAAATAATAACTCAATTTCTCCAGAAATGTGTTCTTGAAAAGTGTTTGACTCATTAACATTTCACATATAGGATATGGGCACACTAAGCTAGTATGAAGAACCAGATACTACCACACCTAGCATGGTAATGTAACAAAAAGAATTTTTTTTATTAAAAGTATGTAAGAACAAAAGCTTTTATTTTTACTGGCGCTTGCAGAGCATGGTAAATAATAAAACTTTAGACAGAAAATGAAAAGCAGAGGGCACGTAGAACCATAGCCATTATTTTTTATGGACGGCCATATACGAAAATTGAAACCGATCGGCTGCAGAAACTTCGATGGCCAGTCAGGACTTCATCAAGGTAACTATCCGAGATCCATCGTAGAGATACGAGAGGTGATTCTCTACTGGATTGAAGAAGTAGCAGAAAAGGAGCTTGCACGGAGAAGTCACAGAAAAAACTGAAACTGAAAAGTCGGGCAGATTTATAATGTCGATTTTATAGTATTCTCTTGGCACGTGGAACATTTTCTATTTAAAAATTAAAGCGAGGGTGGAGCTGCGTACTAGTCTGAAGATGCACGCCTGTTGAGGGAAGACAGTTGAAGAGCAGAGAACAGAGATATTTTGCTGTGTCTCGCACGTTAGAGCGAACCAAGTGAAGCAAAACACGTTTGGCGTGCGGCAATCAAAATTGTCAGCCCGTTTCTTTTTGCATCGCTTTGCTTCAGTGATTGCGCGGCTTATTGCAAAGGGTTTGAAATTATCCCCAGCGAGGTGAAACGTGCTGAAGATGGCATTCAGACCTGTTGGGATGCTGCAGTGGAATGTCTCCTTTTCAAAAAAATCGCATTGAGTTATATTTTTCCCAATTATTCAAATAAACTAGTCCTACCAACTTCTAGAAAAACAAAAACAAGGTTTTTCCAATGACAATAAATCGGGACAAGGTATCGTAGATCTGTAAGCTTCATGTAAAAACTAATCCATATCAGCTGCCTTTATTTCATTTCTTCAGGTTAATATAACAAAACAACAAAAGGAAACAGATTAAATTAATGTTTTGTAATATTCACCCATATCAGTATGTATTCTCTATTACATTAGCTGCATGCTACAATTACAACGAATGTGATTTCTGTAGATTACAGCAGTCTAAGAACTAAACCAAAGAAAACGCCTTTTTTAGAAGGACATTTTTTTGTTAGGCACTGTACATCACTTACGAAGTTTTTAAACAGCCTTTCTATTGATTGATTTGCGTTCAGCCGCTCGTCTCAGTATGTCTGTAATGAAAGACTACAGAACTTCCGTATAGAGCATTCCTTTGTGTATAATTGGTTTTACACATATTTAGAAAGACCGCAACTGTTGCATTTCAGTGCATTTGAGTGACCACAGTTTCATCTTATTTTTCCATATAGCCGCATCAATCCCGGGCACGTGAAATTAAAATTATATGTGTTTCACCATGTAGGACAAATAATGCTGAGCCCTCCAAGATAGCCTTTGGCTAGCATAGACCCCGAAGACGTGATCTATGAGTAGTTCGCCAGTACTCCCCGCATCCGTATTAAGTAACTTAAAAAGTGTCATATCGGTTATTATGTAGGTTTTTTGTCATTATGTAGGTTTTCCTGTAAACTGTCGCTTTGAACTAGATGAAATTCATTTCATGCTCACTTGTAGTAGGCGCGGAGAAGGGTTCAGTAGTTCGACTAGTGGTACACTAGCGGCTACCTAGTGCGCAAGCTGACAGCCCTGCCGTTATATCTGACTGACAGTCCGCTTCGATGAATCGGAAAAGTTTCACCCACCACAACGTCATTCAGGGGAAGCACTAAGTGCACTAAGCAGCATTAACCCACAGGCTAAATATGATATGTCTGCTTTCCATAACTTTGACCATAAACAACCATATACAACGTTGTTTCAAGCTGAGTCAGGTCCTACCATGCTTGTGTTTAGTGGATGCAGCTTTTTCATAGTACGTAGTAACAAGTAGGTGATTACACCGGTGATTTCTTAGTACCATCCTTTTGTACGCTTCATGCCAATGAAGAGAAACGTTATGTAATTTCCAGCTACTGAAGTAGTGGTCGGTAATGCCGCGTTTGCGAACTACTCCTAGGAGTTTTTCAGTAAACCTATTTATTTTCTGTTGCCTGTCCTCAATAACTAGACCTATAGCATAGAGAAGATTGCTAGAAGGTATGAAACACCGTTTGTGTGCGGTCCGTTATGGCCACAGAGACGGAAAAGAAACAAATCTTTTCCAGCCTATTATGGACCGTTTACTCAAAAGCAATTACTTTGCTCCAGCGAAACTGTGTATCTCTGCAATGAGGAAGTTTCCGTTTTTTTTTTGAAACACACTTAAAATGAAGGTCCAAGTAAAGTGGAGTAGATCACTGAAAAATATTTTTGGGTATCTTAACCCTTCACTACTAGCGTGCGGTCTCTGAGACCGACTGTGACTTAGTTAGTAAAAATCTTCGGAATAATTATCAGAGGCGCGCCGCTCGCCTCAGTAACACAAGGTAACAATGTATATAGTGTGTAAGTGGCATATCTGGGTGAAGTATCGTTCCTCTGTTATTTGAGAAATCGGTCCATGACACCGAGGTTAGTAATGCTGGTATCTAAATATAAACAAATTATTTTCAAGTTATTTTTCTTTTTTTAGTATAATGGCCAAGGGCCACTATGAAAAGGAACAACAAAGACTTGAGAAATTACTCCGTGAAGTAGAAAATGAAGAAAAAGAGCAGGAAATACTGAGACAAGAATTTTATGGGACAGAAGACAGTGGAACCCGAATTCGATGATGACGATGAAAGTTTATCTGATGGACAAGATTAAATATTGCAGAACGATACTGAGTCTGAGCAAGAATGTTCTAGTGAATCAGACGTGGTACCAGTTGTGCGTAAAAATTTTAGAGCACCAAGTTATATCGGTCGAGATGGACTTACTAAGTGGAAGAAACAGGTGTCGCTGCCAGAAGGAATTGCCCGTGAGAAAAAACAGCCTTAGATATTTCGAGCCTTGCTTTTTACCGAGAATATACTAGAAATTATAGTACAGTCTACCAACAAATACATAAAGTCTAAAAGATATAACCTTAGCTATAGAACTGCCACAAAGACTGACCTGGCTGAAGTTAAGGCTCTGATTGGACTATTGTATATGTCCAGTGCATCAGAAAGTAATCACCAAAATGCCAGTCAGTTGTTTAGGACAAACGGCGTGTCACCTGAAATATATCGCCTTACAATGTCCATGGAAAGATTCCGTTTTCTTTTGAGAAGTATTCGTTTTGATGATAAAGAAACACACCAAGATAGACAAAAGTTTGATAAAACAGCTGCCATTCGAGATTTCTTTGAACGCTCTACCAATAATCTCCCGAAATATTATTCAATGTCACAACACACCACTGTAGATGAAATGCTTCAAGGTTTCCGGGGTAAATGCGCATTCCGTGTATAAATGCCCAACAAACCCCGCTGATATGGAATAAAAATTTACTCCTTAGTGGATGCGAAAATGTTCTACAGTATATTCAGATTAGAGATAGACCGGATGTAAACAAAAGGTTCGGGTGATTTTCACGCTAACGCCGCCGTCTCGACGTAAAACAGGAGCCCTCATTGGTCAATTCGCAATTAAATGCCTATGCCGAGCGGCAGAGCAGTCGTATCAAGGCAGAGTCACATTCAGGTTCAGACGTGTTACGTATGTCGTGTGCATCATTGCAATTTGATATTTCTTTGGACGTTTTCGTTTGTTATCTTATTAAGTTGTTGAGTTTGTCGTTGTTATTGTTATACCTTGTTATTGTTATCAACTGCTTGCGCAAAATGCCCAGTAGTACAGATACTGCCGATGAAGTTGTAAACTCCTGTAGTCCACCTAGGAAACGCTCTAAAAAAAGACACCTGAGTGCAGAAATGAAAGAGGTCATTCTGAATATATATATAAGATCGAGCGCGAGGAGAACGAGGCATCAACCATCAAAGAAATTGTTGTGAAGGTTTCTCACAAAGTTGGGGTGTGTCGCGCATCAGTGTTTAATGTGTTAAGACAATACAAAAAAAATCACACCTTTTCTGAGCCAATGACCAGTAAACATCGCAAAAGTATTGTTAAATCATTGGATGAAGCTGATAAGCATGCGATTAGGAGGAAAGTGCACGAATTCTTCTTTAGGAATGAAATACCTACTATAGATAAAGTACTGCAGGAGGTAAATTGGAGATACAACGTTGCCAAATTTCAAACGATCAACTTTCCATGCGTTACTGAAGCATTTAAATTTCAAATGGAAAAAACGGGGTCGTAATAGTTTACTACTGGATAGAGAAGAAATTGTGCTATGGAGGAGGGATTATTTAACAAAAATTGGGAAATATAGAAATCAAAACAGGAAGATTAATTACCTTGATGAAACATGGGTAAACGCAGGACACACTACAAGTAAAGTATGGGTTGATGATTCTGTAACTTCATCCAGGAGGGCCTTTCTAGATGGACTGTCCACCGGATTAAAAAATCCAGCAGGTAAATACGAGTAATAGACAACAATCGGATGTTTTTCATACCTTGGGAACAAGGTTCTAAACATTAATTCCAGGGGGCAGATAAAACATATTACAAGTAACAAAACTTTTATAACTTTCGATAAAATGCGTGGATGTTTTATTGTCATTTTCATTTGTTAGAACTTTTTTAAGCCATGTTTTTATGTGTTTTCGATATTTCAATAATTTTTTTAATGTAATCTTAAAATATGTCGAATATTATAAACTTAAAAAAAGTTACTAAGTTTTATATTGTGTACCGTTTCTAATATTTCTAATCATTTTAATTCATACTTTAAGCTTTATAAAGTTATAATTTGTTAATATTAATATTAGCGCGTATTTCAGGTTCCTGATCATTCATTTTTTAGAGGTTTATAACTTTAAATTAAATTGTGAAGCGTTGAGTAATCATACGACGTTCAATATTCTTTCTTTCAATATGACTAAATAATCTCAATTATAGCAATCTGATACTCATGTCTCAATGTTTTTTCGCTGAATGTGATGAAAACATTTGAAAAAGGTTCGCTTATTGAAATAAATCTACACCAGTTAGTACTTCGATTTCCAGGTAAAGGGAAAAGGCTCATTATCTGCCATATTGGCAGTGAGGATGGATTTGTTGTTGACGGTCTGTGGTGCTTTGAGTCTAAGAAAACTGGAGGTTACCACGAGGAAATGAATGGCGAATCGTTTGAACAGTGGTTTTCAAAAATTTTACCGAACTTAGAGGAAAACGCAGTAATTGTGTTGGATAATGCGCCTTATCATTCTCGAAGAATGGAGAAGGTCCCAACAACGGCTTCAAGGAAAGTTGATGTTCAAAATTGGCTCCGCTCGAAAAATATCAACTTTGAAGAAGCAATGCTGAAAGTACAATTATTAAGAATTGTCAAGGATCACAAGGCGGAATATCAAAAATACGCCATTGACGAAATGGCAGCAAGTCAAAATAAAACTGTGCTCCGTTTACCTCCATACCATTGCGAGCTCAATCCCATTGAGCTCATATGGGCAGAGGTTAAAAATTATATAGCTAAGCACAATACAACTTTTAAATTTTGTGACCTCAAAGGACTTTTCAAAGAAGCACTAGAATTAATAACAGCGCAAAAATGGGAAAACTGTATTAAGCACGTGAAAGACGAAGTTGAAAAGAGAATGTGGGAACTGGACAATATTTTAGAGGAACAAGTCGAGCCATTCATTATTGACGTTGGTGCTTCAGGCAGTAGCGATGATGAAAGCTCATCAAGCTCATCTTTCCAATAAAAGATGTCTTTCATCAAATTCGGTAAGTTATAAGTAATTATAAAGCTACTGTATTTTTTAATCAATTATTGACATTTTTGAACCCATTTTGACAAAACCTATTCAAGAATCTACTTTCTGACAATGTTCAACCATGCACATTTTTTTACGTTTTGAACGTTTTAATTTGGTGACATATTTACCTAGAAATCAAAAATTATACTAATCAATATTCTAAAAGCAATTTTAAGAGATATACGATTATTTTTAATTTAGGCTAATTTAAGCGCCATTTTGAGATTATATTCGACTGTATTTCACCAAACATCAGACGGCATCCGAAGCTGGAAATCGAAGCGAAAATTTTGAAACCCTTATGTATATTTACATCATTATATATTTCTTACCCCATCCCCACATGATCCTATATCCATCACCAATCGTATACACATCGAATTGTGCTAATTTACTACAAAGTTACGCAAAGCAGCATCTACTATCTAAAATATGTACTGCGTGACTCTTAATACGTCCCTGCCGAATGTTACAGCGTTCGATGATCACGTGGTCTTGTTTATGTCCGGTCTATCTCTTATCTGAATATACTGTATACATCATCTATGGAGGTAGATGTAGGCAAACAGCCAGACGGTCCATACAAAGTTGCGACTGCAGACATGGCCTCAATTCCACGCTTATGTAGAACAATTTCGGGCACATAAAGAAACGTTACAATGGACAACTTCTTCACAAGTATGGAAGTGGCAAATATGATGTTAGAAAAACACAAATTAACAATCATAGGAACACTTAGAAAAAACAAAAGACACATTCCAACAGATTTTGTTAATTTGAAACGCCCGGAATGCTCTAGCAGGTTTGCATTCCAAGAACAATCGACTCTGGTATCTTACATCGCACGAAAATGAAAAAATGTCTTGCTCCTCTCTACTATGCATTTTTTCCTAAACCATCGACGAAACCACTGGTAAACCAGATACTATTGTGGATTACAATAAAACCAAAAGCGGTGTAAATGTGGTAAACAAACTAAGCGAAACATACAATTGCGCCAGATCAACTCGTAGGTAGCCTATGGTTTTATTGTATACCGCGATGAGTATAGGAGGTATCAATTCATATATAATATATAAAGCAAACAACAATAATTCAAAACTTCTGAGAAAAGACTTCTTAGAACAGCTTGCATATGACCTTATTAACGATCACGTCAGACGGAGTATGTGTCAAGTAAATATGCCAAGAACGATTGCAAATCAACAAGCCGTGGGGAACATTTATGGAAGATGTACCAACTGTTCCAGCAAAAAAAATAGAACAATAAAATATAACTGCTACCAATGTAAAAAAATTATGTGTTTAGAACATTGGACCCCAAGATGTCGAAAGTGTAGTGTTGTTTCAAAAGGCTAATTTTAAAATATTTCTTTGAATTATTTGGTTCGATCATCCGATTTTTTTGACCATTTCTGGTATTTCATACTAATGTTAGAGAGATTACATACTGTTTAATTTATTTTAATCAGTTTATATTAGTTTTTGCTTACCTTGTTTCTTTAGTTTCTTAAAAATATGCGGTTTATTTGTTTTTTCGTACTTTTTTTAGCAAACAAAAAATAAATACCGTTAAAAAAGCAAACAATGGGTTTTACTAAAACATTACAAAAATACACAAAACAAAAATAAGATGTAAAATTTGAATTCATAAAATCGTCGGTTCCAGAGACCGACGTTAGTAATTATTCTGAAATTGTTCACGTTAGTTCTGGAGAGTATCACAAAGTTACGTCCCGAAGCTTCTTATTTGGAGAACTTATGTGGATGGAGCGAGAAACTGAGTGATGACGTCACGTGACACCATCACTACCATAAAGTGATGTGCCTGCCGTGCACGCTTTGCGTCATTTACAGACGTTCCTCTGCACTGTACCCCCAATTTACGGTAAAAAATGGGAAGAAAATAGATTAGACTACCGACTTACAGATACTGTGTTATTCCTAATAGATGTACAAGTCCAGACAAATCAGCTCCAGAAAATTATTTACCTGTGGTAAATGGTGTAGGGTAATGAACAGGACAGGGTCAATACAATTGCCTCTTCCTGAAATATCATTGTACTACTGTAAATACCATTTTGATGTTAGCAGGTATTTAGTTAATATGGTAAAAAGGATCAAAATAAATAACAGTGCACAATGGATTTGTTTTTGTAAAATTGAATGGTATTTTATACAATGCATTTCTCCGAAGAGACCAGTGGCATAAAAAATATTTCCTATTAGGGGTCCAGGTACCCCAGGTTCTACGTCCCTGGTTTGAATCGATCATATCGCACAGCAGTCCAAGCCAAGATACAAACAATATATTGCGATTGATCAGCTTGAGCGCCGTGGCCCAGAAGCTGAACGTCATGTGACGTCACGACCGAGCCTCGATGCGTGAGGGAGGTCGGCTTCAACACCCAACACATAAAATGTCATAACTTCCTTAAATTATAAGCTATAGGGATAATTTCTTCAGATTTGTGAAAGATACCAGCTATACTATTATATGCAAGTAGCAGTATTTTCGACTATAGGAAAGAAAATATTTGGGCAAAGCTGCACTTTCCTGGCTTGAAAACTAAAGTCAGGTAGAGCTTTCAAGATAGTGACGCGCAGTGTACACGGGATAACAATGTTATACAGTTAAGTAGAATATACGAAGCAATTAAAACAATAATTAACCACCTCATAAAATTACAAACCGTCACATTGTGATCAAGAACAGCCTGGGATTAGTCGCGGTAGTAAAAAAATAAAAGCGTTCTCAAACGGTTACGCCGCCGATAAAAACCCTCCTAAAAGAAGTTGTCTGCTTCCCTAAGGACACCATTTTGTGAGTCAATTCCGGAGCCGAACTGCAGGAAGAATGCGTCCAACTTCTCTGTTATTGCTCTCGAGGTCCATTATATGAACGTTTCACTTTAATTCTGCCTCCCCAGTTGAAGATCGAAATGCAAATGGCGCTAAAGATAATGCAACAACTTCATCATTCCCATTTGCATTTTATAGTTCCAAGGAAAGCCGACAGTATCGACTGTTATTCCAGCTCAAGCAATCATTTGTATCAGCTTACTACAAGACTTATAATATGTAATGGTACATTTTAGTTACAACAAAAGGCTTCAAGTAGACAGGCAGACCGATAGACAGGCAGACACGCCAACGGATAGACCGACATACAGGCCTACAGACAGACAGACAGACCGACACAGCGACAGACCGACAGACATACAGACAAACAGACAGACAGACCGACAGGCAGGCAGACAGACAGACCAACAAACAGACAGCCCAACAGACAGACAGACCACTAGACAAACAGACCATCAGACAGACAGACGAACAGTCAGACATACCAACAGACAGACATACCAACAGACAGAAAGACTAACAGACAGACAGATCAACAGACAGACAGACCAACGGACAGACAGACCGACAGGTATGGTGGATATAATTTTTCATAATAAACGTGTCATGAAATATCGGCAACAGTTTCCATTTCTGGCACATGTTCCATTTGTGTGCTAATAATCTGTGTTGATGATAATATCCTTAGTTTCTTTTCTCGAATACACTTACTGTATTCTACAACCTGTAAATTATATATGTAAATTTGCTGAATTTCGAAAATGAGAGAAATAAAAATAGAAAATCCCTGCTTGGTGAAGTATATCACAACTAACAGGCGAGGGAACAGGCTTTAGGCAGGAATACTTATGAAACGTGAAAATGTTCTTTTTCAGTCATTTAAATTTCAAGGAATGTACTTTGAGATATCAAGTAGAAAATATAAATCAGCGCCTAGATGTGAGGCAGTGCGAAAATGTTTTGTGTGTGATGCGTCATTCCTTATTTTTCCGCGATGTGGCTTAATTAGACACAACGCAAGCAGGGTGGCGATTCCTCGTAATGCTTCTCAAAGCTTTTGAAAACGCAAATAATCCGGGGAAAATTGTAATTTATAACTTTAAACATAACCTCCCTTTAGGAAGGTCAACACAAATAACCCGCTAACTCTGCGGGTCTCACCCTCAACGCTGGATATATGTTGACATTGTTGACGAGGTTTATCGCTTTCAAGCTCAGATTTGCTCCATAAAACACTACACCGACTTTTTATCATCTAACCATCCACCTTCATTTTTCTCTTTTGGTCCCAACTTTTAGATGTTACTGCCTGCCGGACGAACTCGCGTCTCATCTTACCTAAATCGAGATCTGTACAACAAGCATCAGCCTACTCGTTCCTTAAGGTATTGCAGAACTATAGAAGATTTACTCTAGTCGTACTAACTTCAAAACTCGGTACAAAACACATTCAACCTCCTTATAGCAGTCACTGTATTTAAATTCTCCCTTCGAGTGTGCATTTTGTACCCTACTGCCCTTATTAATTCGCGGAACTTAGTATGACTTCGGGCGGCAACCCGTTTGTGGTCTAATAAATTCGTTTACAGGATGTAAATGTATCTTGCAACACCCTTTGACCAGTTTTTAGCGGAACGGCCATTTTCAGTGCTCCGGTTACGTCCTGCCGCCGGAAATGGACCCTTCTTTTGTGCGCTTTGGTGCGGTTGACATTTCTCGGCTGTTAAATATGAAATGAGGGTATGCCTGGCAATTACCGAGCGTCGGCCGACACATAATTATATTGGGAAGGGGACTTGATAGGTGGGAGAAGTGGAAAGTGCACTGCGAGGTTCCAAGAGGGTGATGTGGGTGTGACAAATGGAATTTTTCGCATATACTTTATGGATGGTGGATCGGTATGTAAGATACAGGGTAGGCCATTAGGTTGAGCGGATATTAAAAAATCTACGAAACTTAGGAAGATCATTTATATTTTTAAGAAAGTAGACGCATGGTAATTTTATTTTTTAAAATAACATCATTGAGGTGTGAGCCATCGAGGCGTACGCGCTCATCAAATCTCGACTTGAAATTTGTAAAAACTCGCTGGCACGTTGCTCGTGGACATCTCCTCCGAAATGTTGTGCTTGAGCTGGGCAATCGTCATCGGTTTAAACGCAGCTCTTGAGATATCCTGTGGCGTGAGGTCTGGGCTCCGGGTAGGCCACGGAATGTCCCCTCGTCCCGATATAAGTTTTTCAACTGCTAAAGACTCCTTGTGGTATGGAATGTGGCTCCATGTTGTTGAAACCAGGTCCTGCTATGGTAGGCTTCAAAATTATGCAGTTGTGGAAAGAAAAAGTTACGTAGCATTACTGTGTAGCTGTTAGAATTTATTGTTACAGTCCTTGCTCGTTTTCGAAGAAATAGGGCACTATGATTCTTTCAGCCGACATGGTCGCCCAAACTGTAACACAACGCGAATTGGTGTTTTAATTTGGGATTTTCTGCTGTCCAATAATTTAGCTTTTTGACAAATCCACTCAAATGAAAATGAGATTCATCAAATTTTTCAAACTTGGAAAGTGCTCTAAGATTGTTTCTGGTCCTGCGGTTTCAGTTCCTGCACTAGTTGAGAGGAATTGATTTGGTATGAGTCTTGAGATTAACTGAGGAAACGTTGACGTTGTTTAGGGTTAAGAACTTTTCTCATCATAACCTCCCGATTAAGTACGAGGCTCAGGTAAGACCCAGCCTCGAATACTTCTGGCATGTGCTGCAGCTCCGATTACACTATCCATCCGAGATGCGGTTCAAAGGGGGGCTATCCGACTGATCGATGACACTTCTCTAAAGAACGGCCTCGAAACCGTTTTACACCAACTATAGGCGATCTGACTCTCCTTTGTCGCCATGCCAACGGGTCTTATTCCTGAGAGCTCCCCATTCATAACGACGCCATGCGTTGAGCCTGATAAACGGACTAGCCAGGCTTCTGCTTTCCGTCTAATTCTGTTGAACTCTGTACATCCAGGCCTAACCGGTAAATTTTGGGACAATCTGCCCGAAGAGGGGCTGTACCAGGTTATGTCAACCTTAGGCTGTTCCAAAATCGGAGTAACAAGGTATATTTCAGCAGTTTATAGCAGTCATAATGCCTCGGTATTTAGGTTTCTGCCTACACGGCTATATTAGTATAAGAACACCGAAAGGTTTACATATAATCTGCTTCCCTTAACATAAATAAAGGAGATTTAGTGGTACATGGGATTCCCGACAGTTTGTTTCTATCGAATTCAGCGTCTGAGTGCATAAAATAATTTTCTTTTTCTGTTATTTCATAACGTCCACAAAGTGTTAAAAATGAGTCAAATTTGGGAAGAGACGTAAGTAAATTGGAAGTAAGAAATTTGGTTTTAGTCATCTATTAAACACAATGCCAATTATGCAATCTTCAACCAAATAGGTTTGATTTCTTAGACATAAGTGTGTTTTTTTCGAACAAGCCACCTTATTTTTCATAAGGGGTTCCACCAAGTCTTTCAAGGTCTTCATATTAAACCTAAAGACGTCCTCTGAAAATGCATGGATCTGTTCTTTAATGAACTATGTTGCCTATATTTGCCGTGAGTAGTGGTTACTCCATTCCAGAAATTTTTTCTTGCTTTAAGACTACCTACCTTCCTGCTATATGACGTACATACAGGCAAGGCTAATTAAAGTGTGTTAATTAAGAATCACTTAGCATAGTTGCACATAATCAGTGTACGTACGCAAACGAAGCCCTTTTCTGTAACAAATTAGAGTAAATATGGAGTGAGACCCGTAACGAGGAGCGCACACAAAAAGAGCCAAGCGAGTGCTAGCTCCTGGCATCCCCGTGCTCCAGCCCCGCCGTGACAGAACATGTTGAACAAACATTTATTTGTTTGACTGCTACTGGGGGAAACTCCAATGCATAAACACTGCACGGAACTGTTATCTGTACTGCTGTACTTCGCTATAAATGGCTTCATTACGTTATGTGCGCTTATAGTCCAGTTGATTGTAGGTTTATAGAAAACGACGCCCTCTTGAGGAAATTGACTTTTATGCGTTATTATAGATCCATATACAGGGTGTTCCGACCTGAAATAGTGAAAGCGTAGGTAGTATATGCTAAGACCATTCCATATCTCTAAATTAAACTGTTCTAAGTTCAGTTTTTACGGATACACGGGATGGACCTGTCTACAGTATATTCAGATAAGAGATAGACCGGACATAAACAAGACCACGTGATCATCGAACGCTGTAACATTCGGCAGGGACGTATTAAGAGTCACGCAGTACATATTTTAGATAGTAGATGCTGCTTTGCGTAACTTTGTAGTAAATTAGCACAATTCGATGTGTATACGATTGGTGATGGATATAGGATCATGTGGGGGTGGGGTAAGAAATATATAATGATGTAAATATACATAAAGGTTTCAAAATTTTCGCTTCGATTTCCAGCTTCGGATGTCGCCTGATGTTTGGTGAAATACAGTCGAATATAATCTCAAAATGGCGTTTAAATTAGCCTAAATTAAAAATAGTCGTATATCTTTTAAAATTGCTTTTAGAATATTGATTAGTATATTTTTCGATTTCTAGGTAAATATGTAAACAAATTAAAACGTTCAAAACGTAAAAAAATGTGCATGGTTGAACATTGTCAGAAAGTAGATTCTTGAATAGGTTTTGCCAAAATGGGTTCAAAAATGTCAATAATTAATTAAAAAATACAGTAGCTTTATAATTACTTATAACTTACCGAAACGTCAATAATGAATGGCTCGACTTGTTCCTCTAAAATATTGTCCAGTTCCCACGAATGAATGAATGAATCTTGAATTTTAGAGGCATCCCGGCCACCATAAGGAGCCAGTGCATAGGCCGCTTAAGCGGGCCCTTATGCACCTCTACAATACTTAAATCACAAGCCTCGCCCTTTTAGCGAAGTTGAGAATCGCCTTGAGTCCAAGCTCCTTTACGTCCTGAGGGTCCAAAGTAATGGACCCCAGTATAGTCTGCCTATAGTAGCTCAGAGCTTCACAGCGACACAAAACGTGCGCCGAGGTCTCTTCCTCTACTCCGCAGCGTTCGCATAAGGGATCCTCAGCCACCCCCATCACGTGCAGGTGCCGCCTTAACGTGTTATGGCCAGACAACAGTCCCACCAGCAACCTTAGGTTGGCTCTACCCAGAGATAGGCAGAAGCGTCCATCCTTAGCACTGGGCCCTTCAATGAGCTCTCGTGCCTGGCGGAGATGTCTAGAGATACTTCTCCATTTCTGAGAGTGTTGTCTTGCAACCCACGTCTCCATTTTCCTCCTAGCTTTATGCGCGGTTACTCCTAGAGCTGGCTCAGGACCAACGAGCTTGCTGGCTGATCCTGTTTTCGCCAGAGTGTCCGCCGTCTCATTGCCCCTTATCCCAGCGTGCCCCGGTACCCATATTAACGATACCGGATGCCTCGCTGCGAGGCAATCCAGAGCCTCCCTGCATTGCAATACAAGACTCGAAGTAATCTTACATGCACTTAGTGCTTTCATTGCAGCCTGGCTGTCGGATAAGATTGTTATTCTTCTCCTAGGCCCACCCTCCTCCAGAATGTGAGATACACAAGCCAGAATCGCAAAGATTTCCGCCTGGAAAATGGTGGTGTACTCACCGAGAGGCAGAGATAGCCTAGTTCTAGGTCCAGAGACCCCAGCACCTGAGCCCTCTTCGGTGACCGAGCCGTCCGTGTACCAGACCTGCCCGCTCACTTCGGAGAGTCCTCGGCTACCGGCGTCCCACTCCTCCCTCGTTGGGTACTCCACAATGAACTTGCGGTTGAAGCGATATTTAGGGGTAATACGATCACCCCTGCTTAGAAGGACGGGGTCCTCCCTATCTAATTCGACTAATATGGCAGTATGCCCCTTGACCGGATTCAAGAAAGCCCAGCTGCCCTGACTCCACAGTCGATGAGCGACTACTCTCGCTTCACCGCGGATCACCAGATCCAACGGTGGGAGATCCAACAGAGCTTCCATTGCACTCAATGGCGTTGTTCGCACTGCGCTTGTAATGCTAATACAGGCCAAACGCTGAATTTTATTGAGTTTGGCCTTAGTTGACTCAGTTCTAATGCAAGGCCACCAGACCAGGGAGCCGTACAAGAGAGATGGACGTACTATCGTCGTGTAGAGCCAGTATACCACTTTGGGTTTAAGCCCCCACCTTACACCGACAACACGTCTACAAGCCCACATCGAATTGCGAGCCTTGCTAACCTTGTGTTCCACATGCTCTCTCCAGTTCAGTTTGCAGTCCAGGATAATTCCCAGATATTTCACTGACTGGGACAAAACTAATCTAGTCCCAAAGAAGGTAGGCATGACCAGTCCGTCAAGCCTTCTTCTCCTAGTGAATAGGATCAGCTCGGTCTTTTCAGCATTAACAGAAAGATCGACTTCCCTACACCACGATTCCACGGAGCGCAGAGCGCCCTGCATAATTTCCGAGACTGTTCTACAGAAACGCCCCCTAACCACTATGCTTACGTCATCAGCATAGGCTTGCACGTAGACACCCATACTGTTGAGCCTAACGAGCAGTTCGTTCACCACGATACACCACAGTAGGGGTGACAGAACTCCACCCTGAGGGCAGCCTCTAGCTACGTTCACGCTGCAGCTTACGTTATTCAGCATAGCTGTTGTTACCCGACCCTCCAGAGTAGAGAGGACCCAATCTATTAGGATTGATCCAACCCCGTGTCTAACCAAGGCCTGTCTGATAGAGTCGGTTGTGGTGCAATTAAATGCACCTTCAATATCTAAGAAGGCCACGAGTGCCACTTCTCGCTGATCTAGAGTCTTCTCCAGCCTCCCAACCAGATTGTGTAAGGCCAGATCAGTCGATTTTCCAGCTTGGTATGCAAACTGATTTGCATGAATGACACACCTTTCCAGTGGGCCATCCCTTAGGTATCTATCAACTATCCTTTCCAGGGTCTTAAGCACAAAAGATGAAAGAGTAATCGGTCGAAAATCCTTCGGGCCAGTATATCTATCTCTGCCCGGTTTAGGAATGAATACCACTTTGTTGTTCCCACATTCTCTTTTCAACTTTGTCTTTCACGTGCTTAATACAGTTTTCCCATTTTTGCGCTGTTATTAATTCTAGTGCTTCTTTGAAAAGTCCTTTGAGGTCACAAAATTTAAAAGTTGTATTGTGCTTAGCTATATAATTTTTAACCTCTGCCCATATGAGCTCAATGGGATTGAGCTCGCAATGGTATGGAGGTAAACGGAGCACAGTTTTATTTTGACTTGCTGCCATTTCGTCAATGGCGTATTTTTGATATTCCGCCTTGTGATCCTTGACAATTCTTAATAATTGTACTTTCAGCATTGCTTCTTCAAAGTTGATATTTTTCGAGCGGAGCCAATTTTGAACATCAACTTTCCTTGAAGCCGTTGTTGGGACCTTCTCCATTCTTCGAGAATGATAAGGCGCATTATCCAACACAATTACTGCGTTTTCCTCTAAGTTCGGTAAAATTTTTGAAAACCACTGTTCAAACGATTCGCCATTCATTTCCTCGTGGTAATCTCCAGTTTTCTTAGACTCAAAGCACCACAGACCGTCAACAACAAATCCATCCTCACTGCCAATATGGCAGATAATGAGCCTTTTCCCTTTACCTGGAAATCGAAGTACTAACTGGTGCAGATTTATTTCAATAAGCGAACCTTTTTCAAATGTTTTCATCACATTCAGCGAAAAAACATTGAGACATGAGTATCAGATTGCTATAATTGGGATTATTTAGTCATATTGAAAGAAAGAATATTGAACGTCGTATGATTACTCAGCGCTTCACAATTTAATTTAAAGTTATAAACCTTTAAAAAATGAATGATCAGGAACCTGAAATACGCGCAAATATTAATATTAACAAATTATAACTTTATAAAGCTTAAAGTATGAATTAAAATGATTAGAAATATTAGGAACGGTACACAATATAAAACTTAGTAACTTTTTTTAAGTTTATAATATTCGACATATTTTAAGATTATATTAAAAAATTATTGAAATATCGAAAACACGTAAAAACATGGCTTAAAAAAGTTCTAACAAATGAAAATGACAATAAAACATCCACGCATTTTATCGAAAGTTATAAAAGTTTTGTTACTTGTAATATGTTTTATCTGCCCCCTGGAATTAATGTTTAGAACCTTGTTCCCAAGGTTTGAAAAACATCCGATTGTTGTCTATTACTCGTATTTACCTGCTGGATTTTTTAATCCGGTGGACAGTCCATCTAGAAAGGCCCTCCTGGATGAAGTTACAGAATCATCAACCCATACTTTACTTGTAGTGTGTCCTGCGTTTACCCACGTTTCATCAAGGTAATAAATCTTCCTTTTTTGATTTCTATATTTCCCAATTTTTGTTAAATAATCCCTCCTCCATAGCACAATTTCTTCTCTATCCAGTAGTAAACTATTACGACCCCGTTTTTTCCATTTGAAATTCAAATGCTTCAGTAACGCATGGAAAGTTGATCGTTTGAAATTTGGCAACGTTGTATCTCCATTTACCTCCCGCAGTACTTTATCTATAGTAGGTATTTCATTCCGAAAGAAGAATTCATGCACTTTCCTCCTAATCGCATGCTTATCAGCTTCATCCAATGATTTAACAACACTTTTGCGATGTTTACTGGTCATTGGCTCAGAAAAGGTGTGATTTTTTTTGTATTGTCTTAACACATTAAACACTGATGCGCGACACACCCCAACTTTGTGAGAAACCTTCACAACAATTTCTTTGATGGTTGATGCCTCGTTCTCCTCGCGCTCGATCTTATATATATTCAAAATGACCTCTTTCATTTCTGCACTCAGGTGTCTTTTTTTAGAGCGTTTCCTAGGTGGACTACAGGAGTTTACAACTTCATCGGCAGTATCTGTACTACTGGGCATTTTGCGCAAGCCGTTGATAACAATAACAATCAATAACAAGGTATAACAATAACAACGACAAACTCAACAACTTAATAAGATAACAAACGAAAACGTCCAAAGAAATATCAAATTGCAATGATGCACACGACATACGTAACACGTCTGAACCTGAATGTGACTCTGCCTTGATACGACTGCTCTGCCGCTCGGCATAGGCATTTAATTGCGAATTGACCAATGAGGGCTCCTGTTTTACGTCGAGACGGCGGCGTTAGCGTGAAAATCACCCGAACCTTCTGTTTACATCCGGTCTATCTCTTATCTGAATATACTGTAGACTGTAAAAATGCGTGTAAAATCACATTCTATATAATCTGAACATTTTCCTATTATACACATGGTACGCTTTTTTTCACAATACTAAATAGCTTAAATTCACATAATGATGTGACAAAACAGTTGTTATCTATATTTAATACGTAACCGATTATTTTCACAATGCAGGAAAGGTTACATTGAAGCTTTTACCTTAAACAGTAAAATTACATAAATGACGTGAATCTATCTGATTTCAAATTTTTTTGTCGAAAATTCCAGGTCGTCGTGATTGGTAACACCAAACTATTTCCAGGTTAGATTAGTCTTACAAGAGTCAACAGGTTGATGGTATTGTGCAAGTGTTTGTTTTACAGGGTTTTACTTATTCTAAAAAGTGAAAATTTGTGGGAACGCTGTGCTATTTTTAGAATATACCTCGTTTCTTATTTTTTGTTGTATAAAGAAGTTGAATGAGTGTTTGTACAAATTTAAAACGTATTTTTGTCATACTGTGCTAAATGTGGATTGTGCTCATGGCTCATTGCAAGCAAAGCCATGGTTTGTGTCGATTTTTACCTTTTTTCATTGCTTTCTCTTATTCTTTACACCAAACTTAAAAATAAAGCTCTTTTCATGTACCGCGACTGATCTTTCAAGCAATTATATAATATATTGCTTATTTTAGTGCAGCTAATTAATTAGCAATTTAGACTGATTGCGCCTGTTTTCACATTTTATTTATTCAAATACCTTATTTTTAGCAATTCATGTGACACAAAGTTTCAAGAGTTATTGTATAGGTTTCATTAACATATTACAAAATAATGCTTACGATTAAACTAAAGATGTTTTGGGAACCCAAAATTCCAGGACCGGATTCAGTTGTTCTTATTTCCTTGTATTTATTTAGTGCAGCACGCTGTAAGTTATACTATGAATGCATTATTGTTTAACCGAAAAAAACACATGACATAAATAAAAGTAAAAATCAATGTTACGCATCCCATTAGGCTTTTGAAGTAATTGTTTACTGATTTGATTGCGCCAACTGATGATGTACGTGTCCAACATGAGTCTTGCTTTAAAAGGTAGGTATTCAAATGCATTGAATTTGACTCTTCATTGCAATTCAAGATTATGATGAAAATGTAAAAAACCTAAATAAACAGATCTCTACTTCAGCATATTTAAGTTTACGTGCTCTCTCCAGAACCCTACTTTTGTGGGTTTTTAACTTACCTAACCTAGCCTATTTTGGCTTGTTGTTTTTGAATAGTACTAATAAATAATTTTTGTGTACTAAGAGTGGATGCAGTATGTTTCATAACTGAAATCATATATATACCATGCTACTCAACAAATTTGAGTATGCGACGTTGACCGGAAAACGAATTATGCCTCGACGTATGTAGCATCTTTTCGGACTCTATCACCTAGTAGCAGAGTCCCTCCCCAACGCCCCGTCCTGTGCCGGGCTTTGAAATACATTTTATATGTATTATATTTCAAAGTATAATCACATTGAATGTGGAATACTTGTAAGTCATTAGTTGTGAAATAAACTCTATACATACTCCGGTGAAGAAGGCGATTATTGGGCCTCAAACATTATATCCCACGGCACTATGCGCCTCAGGGTATTAAAGTGCTCGACCAATAATGGCATACTACTCCTCCAAGTTATAAAATGTAATGAAATTAGAGATACAGTAAGATACTAGGAAAGTGAAATAATTTACTGTATCGCTAGATTTCCCCAAACCGATGGCTCTTTCCTCTTTCCTTCTCTAATCGAGTTTATAATTTTTTTTCTGTGTTAATATTGTGGAACGTTTAACGTATTTTTTGAAATTTACACTTATTGTTATTTGTATTTCACACTATATTCATCATTTTTGTAATTATTTATTTTACTTTTGACGTGCCAATGTAGATATTTGTATCTAACTGGTTAAAATAAAGAAACAAGGAAAGAGGCTGACTTGAGGCTTGTGTTTTCTGGATATATTGTTGCGTCACTAGACCTCATGTAATGAAAGCTGTGGGGTCACATTTATACACGTTGCTTGAGGATTAAGTGCTTTTTGGTTTTCTGGTCAATCGACACTTTTCTAACAATATGTTATGTACTGAACAAGGTTACCATTTGGACCGGAATGCATACAATAAAGAATAATTTCAAACGCATGTGGTTTCATTTTCCATACATATATATATATATATATATATATATATATATATATATATATATATATATATATAGTCGGAATCCTTTCTGCGTGTAAGAATAGCTCTTTTGAAGTTACAATAATAAACGTTTGCCACATTTTTCCTTCTTCAGTCGTTCTTCTTGCTTCTTGTGCTAATACCCCTTTTATCCCAAGAATATTTTCTATTTCCCCATCGCACGTCAATCTTGATCTTTCTCTGTATTACATACCCCTGCCATAACTCCTTTACCTGTCTTCCCTCATTCGTCCTGTTGACATGACCAAACCGACATAACTGATTCTGTTCTATAATTTCTGTTACTGGAACCTTGTTACTGTCCAGGTTTCTGGCCCCATAACCAAATTGGAAAAAAGACGGATTTAAGGACCTTAATTTGCAGTACATGATGCATAATGCTTAATTCTTTCGTTGATTTCAATTTCTTCCCTTCTCTTAGAGTCCCTAAATACTTAAATTGTCCTATCTGTTCTAAAGTTCTGTCCTTTATGGTTACTGGATCATATTCAAACACAGGGGATTTTTTTCAAAGATTTTGGAATTTGCACGATAATTTTAAAATTTCCAAAAGTACAATAACTACTACAGTATGATGCATGAGACGTTCAATTAGAAACCTTACATTACGATGCGACGCCTACTGACTGATGGTTGTTAACCATGCATTCCTGAACGATACAGAGACTCGGTTCTGTTTCAAATTAGCAACAATATGGGGGTCAGCTTTTGCACACCTTTCTCTTCATATGAATAAAACCTAATTCAACTGGCCTGTAGACATGAATATCACCATGTGATCACAGAAAATGTATTAGCGCTGCTGCACAGCGAAAACAATTACAATATTCCGGCTTCTGTTTCCGATACAAGTACTAATTTTCAATTTTACGTTAGCCTACTTTACAGTTGTTTTGGTTCATCCATTACTCGAAAAAGCCCGTGGATATAGGATCCATTTTGCTTTCTCTGTGCTTCAACGGGTATTGTTACACTAATGAAAGGTACGCAGGAAAATTCTGATTGGAAGGGTTATGGGTGCGAGGAAAGCCAGCATAATGATTTTACGTAAACGAGTCTTATCCTCACATACGCATAGTAATAGAATATACAGTGTGTCCCACATTCCCTTCTCGGCTCCTGTTATACCTACAGCAAAGGTTAAGCGGGGAAAGTTATAGAGGAAACTAAGTGCAGTCGATAGCCAGGATCAGATTTACGATCGGCAAATAAGATAGCGTGTATGATATGTTTCGATTGTCTTATGTTTTCTCGTAATCTGCCTCAACTATTTTTTCTAATGGTCGCCATATTGGATTTTTCAATTTATAAAGAGAGCGTAAAATTTCTGGCCTAGTAATGTCTCTCAAGTGAATAAAATATTAGACTATCATCGAAATATCATCACACGTATTATGTATTAATTTATTTCTAAGGAGGCCATGATGATTTGTTAGAAAATAAAATTAATAAGTAACGCATTTTTTCATCTAGGAAGGCTCTGACTTTGACGTTGAATAATTCAATGTATTAAAATTGTGTTTTAATAAGGAGTAGACACGTTTTCCCTCGTTGAATTCAAAACCTGAAAATGGGCCGTTTCCCTTCTCAATTGAAGAAAAGTTTGACATGTTAGGGCTTTACTTGCAGTCACACAGAAACGCCGACATTATCTCAGCAAGGTGCTTGGAGATGTACCCCCAACCACAGCAGCGCTATAAGACCCAATTTAGAAAAATAGTAATTAATTTAATACACCATGGAGCCTTCGAACAACCTAGAAGCGAATACAATATTTAAAATGGGAATCGCAACAGAAACATTTTACAAGCTATCACCGAAATCCCTAGTGCATCAGTAGGAACTATAGAACAAGAAGTTGGTGTGTCAAGATCGAAAGTGTTAAATGAGAATAAGTACCATCCATACAAACCTAAAATATTTCAAGCACCTAAGGAAACTGATTGTCCAAGGCGAGTGCGCTTCTATGAGTGGTATACTAGGAAGTATTAAAATCCCGATTTTGTAAATCATGTCGATGTGGTTCGATGAGGGTAGGTTTATGAATTGTGGAGTTTTCAATAAGCACAACACTCATCAGTGGGCTGTGGAAAACCCTCTCAAAGCGGCAGAGAGGCGCCTACAGACCAGATTTGGAACTAACGTTTGGTGTAGGACCATTTTTGTTTGACTACAATCTAAACGGGCACATGTACCTAGAGCTTTTGCGCAACCATGTTGTGCCGGCTTTACGAGCTAGTCTAACCGAATGTGACTTTAGAAGAACCTGGTTTCATCAGGATGGATGTCCGGCTCACACCATGCAAGTCCGGAACTTCTTAAGAGAGCAGTTTGATGAAAGAATGATTTCATTAAGGCCCGTATCGTCAGTCGTCCCTACAATTAGGGTAAAGACAAACAGAGCTGTTTTGACCGACACGTTTATCAAATTGGTGCCCGAGTCGTATGCTGTATAATATATCATTCGTAGTACAAAATACACACAGCGGTACTACGCGTTTCGTTTCATGCGGCGGTTTTAAAACAGCTTCGGTTTGTAGTTGATCTGAGGAATCGAGTCGGTTTAATTCAAGTGACGCGTTGAGTCTTTCAGCGTCATTACATTACTCTGTTCACACACGTACGTGTCTCGACTCGTTTTGTATAGAAATGGAAGCACACAAAATTGATATTGAAAAGCTAATTAGCGAAGGAGATAACCGACCGCCACTTTGGGATATGAGGAAAAAGGAATACAGCGATACGGATATGAGAAGAAAATGTTGGGAGGAACTAGTAAATTTGTTTGCAAAAGAAAACAGCACAATTGACGAAAAGAAGCAGTTAGGTAGGTATAATAATTGTTTATAATAAGAACAAATTAACAACAATTTTTATTGGCTATCTTTATTATTTAAACGGTTTTTTGTTTTACAAAATATTGAGCGTATTTATCTCTAGCGGATAATGCTAATGGATTTCCTCTATGGGTTGTATCTGGTGCTAGACCTTCAAGATTGATATTTTCATCTAACTTCTCGTCATTCGACCGAGTGCCATCCCTTGTCCTTATAAAATTATGTAACGCACAAGCAGCTTTAACTACAGTTGCATCAATAGGTCGATGAAATATACGCCATTTGTTGGCTAGAATACCAAAACAGCATTCAATATATCTTCTGGCTCGGGTTAATCTAGCATTGAAAGTTTCTTTCAAAGGTGTCAGTTGTTTACCTCCAAAAGGCCTAAGCAAATTTTCGGATAAGGGGAATGTCTTATCGCCAACTATTATGAAAGGATATTTTTCATTTGTTTCATCAATAGCATTATGGTGCAGGGACTCCCAATGTATTATCAACTAATCGTTCATAAAGTTCAGAATTTGTGAATATGCCAGCATCACTTGATTTAACATATGATCCCACTTCAATATACGTGAAGCAATAATTGGCATCGCACATCGCAAACAGTACGTAGAATAGTACTGTTTATAATTATAAGTAGTACATAGACCCACTATTGAGTGGCTGCTTAGTCCGAATATGTTTCCGTCTATTGCTCCTATACAGTTGAGAAACTGTGCACATGTTTGAAACACTTTAGCAATTTCTATCCATTTCTCTGTTGAACATTGCGGTATAACTTTGTCTGCTAATTCAATCCATATTGCTTCGCATACTTCTTGGATAATGTTACTAGCAGTAGATCTACCAATACGAAAATTATAATGTAATTCGGCCAAAGAGCAGCCCGTAGCCAAATATCTAAAATGAAAAAATGCAGTTAATTAAAACGTTATGTACGTAATTCTATTTTGTTACAGGTAATGAATTGCATAAAAAGTGGAAAAATATGCGGGACAACTTTTCAAGAGATATTCATCAAAGGAAAGGAAAGTCAGGGGCTGGAGCTTATCGGAAAGCTCCTTGCGTTTATATACAGAGGTTACAATTTCTCACAGATTTAATACTGCCCAGACAAACCACCAGTTCATTAGATGATGAATATTCATCCTAATTAGATACAAGTAACCCTGAAACGCCCACTTTAATCTATAAAGAAAAGTATAATTCTAAAATTTGCAAAAAAAGGACACACCCGGTCGAAGAGAAAATATTACATTCACTTGAAAATTACGAAAAAACAGCAAACAAGACGATGACTGAAGATGACAATTACCACTTTGCACTTTCCTTAGTACCTTCACTTATTGCACTGCCAATACATTTAAATACAAAATGCAGGATTGAAATAATGCAGACTATTTCGAAAAATGCAACCAGGACCAAAGCAAATCAGACATCAGATACACCACCACCTCCACATCAGCAAACGTATTCCATAATCCCAGTCAGTCAGGACTTGTACAACATCCACAAGAGCTGTATGGAGTATCTCAGAATGCCGCCAAACAACAGATAAACTCCACACTACCTCCATCTCCTTCACCAGCTGAATCAGTTAGAAGCTATTATTCCCACTTTTCGGAAGACGATTCCCAGTTTAGTATATTTAATATGAATTGAATAAATATACTCTTATAATGTATGAAAGATTGTGGAATAAATTTTTAATCAAATGAGAAACAGTTACCTAATTTATTTGCTTACCGGATAGTTATTACTAGTTTTTCCTCTGATGTTATCGCATTTCTCATAGGTGTATCTTTCTTTGCTAGTTTTTCTCCACAAACTGCTAATAACTCGTAAAAAGTACTTCGCGACATCCTAGTAAAGTTGAAAAACTTTTTTTCATCTCTTTGTACTTCAGCAAACAATGGATGAAAATGACCTTTTCGCTGCCTTTCTTCGATGATTGGATGTATCCACATTCTTCTATTCCTTTTTTTCTTTTTAATAATTTTCCAATACAAATACAGTAGCGATAAATACAATACGTCATCCATTCTGCAAATCGAATGGATCACTGCATAAACCGCTGAAGAAACAGTTCAGTGTGGATTACTAGAACGCGGCCGATTCGATATACGCGTCGGTCAAAACAGCTCTGTTTGTCTTTACCCTTATTGTAGGGCGCGTTTATGGCCTCCTTGATTGTCATATCTTAACAATAGGAGAGACGCTGACGCTGACACGGGACGAGTGTAATCTAGAAATTATTGAAGGAGAGAAAAGAGTATGACAATCAAGGAGGCCATAAAGGCGCCCCACAATTGTCATAGTTTTCTACTTCTCCGTGTGAGAACTCTATTTTGAGGTTATGTCACAAACACCTATTTGCATCAAATTGTACTTGAAAATAAACTAATAGCAATGACGTAAACTAGTTAATTGTACAGAGAGCCAAATAAAACGCAAGATATTTAAAACAATCACAATATATCAACTGATTAAATAACACATAATGTTCCACAATAAAAATGTTCCACTACTGGAGTGCCAGTTAAAAAAAGATATTATCTAAAATTGCCGCACAAAATGCTTAAAATGTAATCTCGCTAAACGTCTAAACATAAACCTAGCTTGCTTGTGGTCTACTTCCAGTCAAGTCTCTGGGCGCAGCCGAGATGAGCTCAGCTGTGGCCAGTACTGGACAGAGACGTAAGGAACTCACAAAGTACTCAAAATGTATCGTGTAAAATATCGCTAGAAAGAGAAAGACTGCTTAAAAATCTTTTCTCTCCCTTTATGAGACAAAACGTCTCATTAAAACACTCGGAACTTGAAAAATCATGTACATTTGAAAAAAAGTAAAACTAACGTAAAAAGAAAAGAAATATATATTAAAGTAATATACCCAAAAAAAGTTATCTCTTGTTCTAAGAAAAAGATATGGCAGCTCAAAAATCAAAATCACGATCAATGTATGTAAGCTCAATAAAAAGTGCCAATATAGGCATTGCCCTCACTTGAACACCAAAAATGCCAAACAAAATCAAGTACCCTAAGAATTTCAGTCAACAATAATCAATATATGTACAAATATTTATAAAAGAATCAATTAAAATTATATTTTGCATATTTACATCAGGGTTTTTCCTTAAGAGAAAGGGGTCGTTTGTCATCGAAATCGGCTACAAAACAGCTACAAGTCAGTGGTGGTGGTGGTTTTCTTCAATAACTTTCCACTAAAAGGCAGCACATATTGAGCAAGCTTCTTCTGGACATGCATTGATGCACGTGGTTAGATGGTATAAATAAGAAATTATCGCTGAAGAGGTACAAATCCCAAAAAATGGATATAGTAGCACACAAACAACAACCAAAACAACTAATCGTGAGGTAGGTACAAGAAAAGATGCTACTCCATAAACTGGTGATTGGGACCCAATTTTTCAAAATCTGGAAATCAAATGAAGGACTTGCACACCTTAGCCTACGCTTCAACAGGAAATTGCGGACTGTCAGTTGACTGTCAATCACTGTCAAAAGTAGGAGGGCATTGGTTGCCGATGAGCGGTACCTCGGCCCGTATCGTCAGTCGTCCCTACAATTGTAGGGCGCGTTTATGGCCTCCTTGATTGTCATACTCCTTTCTCTCCTCCAAACATTCCTAGATTGCACCCGTCCCGTGTCAGCGTCAGCGCTCTCCTATTGTGAGGATATGTTTTCTTTTTAAATTGTAGGAAATTTCAGGCTAATAAAACATGATATAACTCAAAAGCACAATTTGATGCAAATAGATGTTTGTGACATAACCTCAAAATAGAGCGCTGACACGGAGAAGTATAAAACTATGACAATCAAGGAGGCCATAATGGCGCCCTACAATTGTAGGGACGACTGACGATGCGGGCCTAAATACATATTTCAATATCTTGGCTTCCAAGATTCCCTGACCTTTCACCCTTGGATTTATACTTCTGAGGTCACACAAAGAATGAGGTATACGAATTTGATCCTCCCGCGACCATAGAAATCCTGAGTCAAGGAATTTTGAGCATAGCGAGAAACATTACAGAAATACACTAGGTTGTACGAAAAACAGTCACCAATTGTCAAAAATGTCTGGATGCAAATGGACGTTATTTTGCAAATCTGTAAATTAATACCCACTTAGATAATTAGAATTTACATTCAATTAAAACTTTGTAAAACGTTTGTTTGTTCAAGTGTAAAGTAAATTTATGACGATTTTTCTGACTTGTTTTTTTAGCACAGTCATAGCTGGGAATTTGACCCAAAATACTTGACTGGTTGAGAAGTCGATATCAACGTGAATACTCTATTGAAGATTCAAAGGGTTTATGTTTCTTATGCCTTACTCATTAATGCTATTTTTGGCAAATAGATCCTTAGAAAAAAACTAATACATAAGATTACGTGTGATGGTATTTCGAAAATACTCCAATCTTTTATGCACTTGTGAGACATCACTAGACTCACACTCTTTTCAGAAATCAAAGTATCCAATATGGCGGCCATAAGAAAAATGAAAGCTGAGGCGGGTTGCTGGAAAACAAGAGACGATTGAAACATGACATACATGCTATCTTATTTTTCTTAAAAAAATATACAAATAATATCAGATTTTGACAGCTGTCAAATCAACCGCTTTGAGTTTACTGGCAAAAACCATATTCTGCCATTTTCGGTTTTTCGCTGATATCTTCAAAATCAATTGACCGATAGTAAATCTGAAGCCGGCTGTCGAAAGCACTTCCTGTAAAACTGTTCGCATTTAATATTTGCTGTAGGTATAACAGGAGGTGAGATCCCCGTATAGATAAGCGAATCTGGGACACACTGTATACTTACAATCATTTCTCAAGCGTGTATTAGAAGTAATATTAGTTGTGGTGGGTAGAAAAAAGGGTGGCAACTAGGCCACCTTTGACCCTTTCAGCCGACTTCGAACTACCAACACTGTACTACTCTACAAGCAATCTACTGGAAACTGATCATTGAATAAGCTAGCTCCAGCGGTGTTGCACCGATCTGACACGTAATACATACATCATACAATACAAAATCCATAGCTTAGAATTAACTTTCGAGGCGGACCAGTTAGTAGCTCGACGCGCAAACCACTCGGCTACGCAGGCCCCCCGTGTATTGTAAGATAACGCATTTGAGGCTCTGCGGTACCTAGGGATGCATCAAGTAGCTTGACTACTTGAAAATAAAATTACTTAAAACAATAATGCTTAACACGGCTTGATTTTTTTGGTGTTCTTGACTTGACCTCAAGCATTCTCAAACTACTTGATAATTCATGGGAAATTATATTTTTGTTCTATCAGTCATAGTTTTTTGTACAACCAATGAGCCGCATTTTGTATTTTAACGCAAATAATCAGGTAGAAAATTGTAAATTATCAGGAGACGCCGTGCCGTGTACACTGCCATTTCAAATGCTGCATGCAAACAGCATTTCCAACCAAAGAATGTTGAAGATAAAACCAGGGGCCGGCACATGATCAGAGATCAAGGATTTTAGGCAATATATAGCTATATTTTCGTATAGTAGGGCCGTACAACACAGATACACAGGTTTTCTATAAAAGTACATTAAAATTAAATTACAAAAAAATCAACTCAACAACCAATTTCACATGTTTTTTACAAGAACTAAATATACTCGTATAATGTTCATACATCTTTAGCATGTTATATGAGTGTCGTTCAAAATTCGTTCAGTTGACACTTCCACTATTTTTAATTTTAACAGCATTGCCAAACCAAAGAATGTTGAAGATAGAATCGGGGGCCGACACAAGATCAGAGAGCAAGGATTTTAGGCAATATATAGCTATATTTTCGTATAGTGGGGCCGTACAACACAGATATACAGGTTTTTTATAAAAGTACATTGAAATTGAATTACAAGAAAATCAACTCAACAACCAATTTCACATGTTTTTTACAAGAACTAAATATATAATGTTCATACATCTTTAGCATGTTATATGAGTGCTGGGAAAAAGCTTAGGCTATTTGTTCAGGGCTAGGAAGTACTTTTCTTCACATGACCTCCTCACTCTGTCCAACGCCCTGATCGGACCTAGGCTCGAGTACTGCTCACATGTTTGAGGTGCTGCCGCCACGACTTCATTATCCATGCTTGATCTTGTCCAGAGGAGGGCTGTCCGACTGATCAATGACTCTTCTCTAACGGACAGTCTTGGAACCCTTTCGCACCGGGGGTGGGTGGGCGATCTAGCTCTCTTTTACCGCTATGCCAACGCGCTTTGCTCCTCAGAGCTCTCCTCCATGATGCCGCCGCGCGATCTGCCTGTCACACAGACTCGCCTGTCTGACGAAAAAAGGTTATTTTACTCACTTCAATAGAGGGGATACTTCCATGATATGGACATGGTGGAGCAGTTCACCTCGCCGCGCATCTCGCCTGACATCCTGGTAAACAACTCTTCGGGCATCTCGCCACTGCACTCATACTCACACCAGCACACACCTAGAGCATATTTATTACGATGCAGTTTACTTCGCTAATCCCATATTACCTTATTTTCAAAAACAGAATCAATAGATGTTCTTAAAATTTCTTGGTTGAAAGGTTGAAGTACTGAAACGACAGTTTAAGGTCCATTTCAGTAGACTTCTTCGCGGCGGTCAAGAAATAACAGCGCAAGAAGCAGACCTATGTGAACTGCTATTCACGTCCGTGCTGTGCGAGAGTAAAATCATTACGTCTTTACCTTGGAGAGTAAAAGTGAAATAACACTTAGATCATACTGTAGACCAAAAAATTGATATTCCCTGAAAAGAAAAACTTTGGAAAACACCTCATTATTCCACATTCACATAAACCAATGGCACCTAGATTGTCCTTGATTTTTTTGAAAAAATTTTTTTCTTGTGTCTTTATATTCTGATCAAGATTTTTTATGCGATCAAACTCATCCTTTGACTTATGCTACAGATGAAGAGGTACTAAGTGTAAAAAATAGCTGCAAGTCTTGTGAAGTGTCTAGGCCAGCTTGACATTTTCAACCGCTACTTTTACATTAAAATATCATGACCTTGAATACCAGCTTATTAGATTGACCCGTCTAAAGAGTAAGGGGTGGGCGGGGCCTTATCTTCTGGTTGTATCGCTGTTCAATGTCCGTATTCTAGTTGCTGCCAAGTGAGATATACAAGTAAAATCTATCGGATATTTCGGTCACTTCACAATACCTTGTCATTTTCATTTTGTACTGTGAAAACATTCAATAATCTATATTTGAGGATTCAATTCGCGATCATCGGGGCTGCTAAGGACAAAAATATTCTACTTATATTCCTTCTTAGCATGAGTCGTAAACGCTCTGGTATAGTATTCTGGTCGCCGTCCAAAGATAATTTTTCTCTTGGCTATGGATATTGTGATTGTTCCTGGATGATAGTCGGACTCAGACCCTCGAACGTGGAGGCACCATCCAGCGGATCTCAAACGCGGGACCAAAATGTGTTCATGCCACATGCACACGTGTTTCTTCGCTAGAGTCCCTGTGACGCAATAATCACCACCTCCTCGCCCTCCGGATTTGTCCTGTATCTCCCTATATTACAACGGTGTCTATAGGTGTTAAGACCTTAGGTCGTCATGGTGGTTGAATTATAAAAAACAAAAAGGAAGCAAAGCATGGACATTATCTAAGCGAGTAAGTATATCCATATTTGGAGAATCTCTGAGGATATTTCGCCTTCGAGCGTAGACAGGCATGGTTGCCATATTTGTTCACATCAAAACGTGCTTCATTTTGTAGAATACCCTAAAATTTTTTTAAAAATATTGCTTACGTAATCATCATCCAGACCCCCTCTCCACACCCTATGTCATCAAAAATAAGCAAAGCGGAGCACCCCTCCGCCTCCTTTAGTGACTACGTAATATTTGAATGGTCCCAGAGGGATGAGCACGATGGGAGTTTTCCATAAAAGCCGAAAGTCCTATAAGCGTAAAAACTTCGGGGTTGATCCTATTTCGCATATCCTAAGTCCCTCCCTGTCCAGCATTCCTCTCCAAGAACTGATCGTCGCAGCACATTTTTCGTTGGCGTTCTGCCTGGACGTAGAGGTCCGGCCAATTATTTGTCCAATAAACCTCTCCAATTTTCGGAAACTGTCCCCTCCATGCACACATTTGGAGCGGTGCTTTTTCCAAAGGCTTATTACTCACACCACCTCGAGGACAACGACTGAAAGAGGATGAGAATACGGAGAAAAGAAGGTAATTTCGATTTCACGAAGGCCAGAAGCGCATCACACGGTACGGTGCCCATAGAAATTAAACCTAGAAAAAATACACAATGTCTGTGAGGTTCACCTTCAACGTCTGTAGACTAGAAGCTTGGAACTGTTGTTTAGATGACAAACTGCTTCAGATACCTAAAGTAGTAGAAGATTGGGTCATAGTTTGATGCACGAATGACTGGCTAATTCACGAAATATCTAATCTTTTCATTAGTGAGAAGTGAAAAGTACTGTTTTGAGTTTCTGTTTCCAAGAACATTTCTTTCTAAAATAGAAGTACACAAGATATTAGAGAGAACTGGAATTATTGAGGTTTAGATAAAAGATAAATAGATTGAAATTCAGGCGATAGAGTTGCATTTAAGGCAAATTGGATAAACGATGACTAATACTAATTGATCTTAAATTTCTACTTACTGTGTATGAACGAATATACACAGTGCCAAGGAAAACATTGCACCTAGTAAAAATCATTACATTTGAATGAAATTTGGTTCATTTCAATACCATATATCTTCGTCCAGTGGTCAGAGAATGCTTTTAGATGATGCATGCCTTGTTGTTTCATAAACAGCTTGCTGTACTTGATTTCCAGTGACTATTAGCGCTTATGAACGAGGAAGTGAAGAGGTCATTTTTCTTCCCATCATATCCCACACTCGTTTATGATGGAAAAACGAAATCCAGAAAGCCAAGAAAGCAGGCTGACACATATATTCTCTCTATATAAATCATGTTACTGGGTGTACTATTTTTTCGTCACTTTATATATACGTTCATTCGATGGGATGATGGGAAATAACAGGAAGCCCAGTATTCGGCCTTTTCACGATACAAATAAGACCGGTCAAATGATATACTGATATCATAGCCAATACATACAAAAATGTTCGTACTTCAGACTGTAGCAGTGGCGTAGAAATTAAGAAAATGTGGCTCCTATGGAAGAAAAAGGAAAAATACAATTCTCCAGCAGTTCCTCGACGTCAAATATCAACACAGAACAAGTTACGTGGGATAGTAAACCACCACAGAGAGATTGATTATTGATCACAGGACGAAATTAATGCGAATTTTGACACCTCTGAGTTGCCATATTTCGTCACCTGTATGGTCACATCGTGGTTGACTGTGAGTTGAAATATATTAACGTTAGAGCTAAAACGTTTTATGACATTGAGAATGACACAAAAGTAAAAGGTATATTTGCTTAAAATGAGTGAATAAATTATAACATAAACAATAAATCAAATCAAAACAACATAATAAACGAAATATATATATATATATATATATATATATATATATATAAAACAGAATTTTTATATCTTTTTAATTAATTTTTCATTGTGTTAAAATTTTTGAGCTCTAATGTGTAAGATTCACATTTTAGTATACTTCAGAATCAGTCAACCACAATGTGACTATACTATACACCTCTGAGGTAGCGAAATATGACAACGCAGCACATCCATTGTATCCTATGATCGATAATCGATCTTCTGTGGTCTATTCTCCTTTTCCAACGTCACTGTAGTCTACGTTTTGTGGTCACTTGTTGTGTTATTTGACGTCCAGGTATTTGTGGAAAATGGAATTCTGTAAGAACAAATTTCTGTATAAAAAGTGCTCCGTCCAATTTTTTTGTGCAGAAGCGTGAGCCCCTTCCCACTTCAGTTGGCCCACTTCAAGATTTGTACCAAAATATGCCTTTATAAACTAAACATGACAAAACTATTTACGTCTAGAACAATTTATTTTCTCAAAAACATTTTAGATACACTCTAGTCGTAAAAAATACATATTTGAAATCACTTAGGCCCGTATCGTCAGTCGTCCCTACAATTGTAGGGCGCGTTTATGGCCTCCTTGATTGTCATATTCCTTTCTCTCCTTCAAAAATTTCTAGATTACACTTGTCCCGTGTCAGCGTCAGCGCCCTCCTATTGTTAAGATATGTTTTCCTTTTAAATTGTAGGAAATTTCAGGCTGACAAAACATGATATAACTCAAAAGCAAGCACAATTTGATGCAAATAGATGTTTGTGACATAACCTCAAAATAGAGTTCTGACACGGAGAAGTAGAAAACTATGACAATCAAGGAGGCCATAAAGGTGCCCTACAATTGTAGGAACGACTGACGATACGGGCCTTAGACCTGTAACTAATAGAACATCTGAACAAATAAACAATGTGCGAATAAATGCGCGAAGTTAACAAAGCAACAATTGAAAGATTACCATTGGGTAACATCACCTTTATTTTTTATTACGGCTCAATTTCTTTGGGGCATAGTGCTAACCAAGTTTTGGCAAAAATTTGGTGTAAAACAATCCCATATTTCTTGAAGCTTTTGTCTCAGTTTGGTGATTGTACGAGCAGGATGTTGTCGTAGAACCTTTTTCATCTCGTGCCACAAAGTTTTAATAGGTGACAGATCTGGACTGCTAGAAACCCATTTCAAAAGTGGTACATTATTTTCTTCCATCCATTTTATAGCCTTTTTTGAGGTATGGCACGCTGCACCATCTTGCTGAAACAAAATCTTGGCCAAATGTCAAACATTCTTCCTTCACTGGTAAAAGCGATTCTTCTAAAATTGCCAAATATTTGTTTGTATCTACATTTCCATCAATAAAATGAAGTTTTCCTACTCCTTTTGATGACATACTGCCCCTGACCATAATGGATGCTGGAAATTTCACTTTTCTTTTCAGACAGTCAACATGGAATGCTTCATTTTTTTGCGACTATCACCAACACAAACTTCAAATCGGCCCTCATCACTCCATTGTATTGCACACCATTGTTGAGGTGTCCATTGTCTATGTTCCTTAGCCCATCTAAGCCGATTTTTCTTTTGCAGTGGAGTTAATAGTGGCTTTTCTTTGGCCTATAAACAAGTTGCGCAACTTTAGGGTTTTTACTTCGCTTTTTTTTATAAGAAAACTTACCCTGCAGGTGCTAAATCCCAGTTTGTGGTCCTCTCTATCAGTTGTGGACCTCGAAATTCTCCTTCCAACAGCGTCACTCCACAGAGCACTTAATTGTAAATAATTGGCACTTAACAAAAATTTGAGTGAAAAGGCTTTTTCATGTAAGGGTTTGGAAGTGCAAGTTTGCAAATGTAGGATGAACTATAAACAGACGGTAAGTGGTGTTAAGTTATTATAATCACATATGGATTACAAAAGTTGCAATAAACACGGAGAGACCTTCAGCTAAACTGAAAGAAATAGATTTTACTCAGACATCAAGTATTTTTTTTAAATTTAAGGTCAATTTTATATAATTTCATAATATTTAATAAATCGATAACATTTCAATGGCAAATATTTTACGGTGGTTTGTTTTGAATACTTTTATGCGATTTGCTGCCAAAAATCTGACGGAGAAATCTTGAGGTTGATTGAGTATATTTGACGGTCTGTTGGTACTCGTACGCTATTGGTGGAAAATAATGGTTTGTTAGATTGTGAAATCGGTCCAAATATTATGATAGTAGGTATATGTGTTGTCCAAATGTCAAGTATACGCCATCGGTATGTGTCTGCTACATCTGGTACAGAAATGGCACTCGCAGCAGTCATTCATATCATTCATTCTCATTTCATGTTTATTCCATGTTCAGTAATTCCGTGTGATCCGTGTCAAGTGTCCTTGACAAGTTGACACTTCAGTACTTCAAACATGCTTCGAATTTCAAAAACGATGCGATACAAGTTATCAGGGTGGTAGCCTGCCCTCATACATAATCCATTAATTATGAATAAATCGTTTTCAGAATGGTTTAGACAAATAAATATTGAGCAACGGACAGCCAACCATGACGAGCTGTTTCACGCTGTTTGGCAACTCCTCAACATAGTGTAGGCTTGGTCTAGGTAGACAATGAACAACCACAGATTATACAGATGCGTCACCTGCTGTCGTTCCCTTTGATCTTCATGTACCCAACTGCTTATCACATTTCCCGCTTATGTTCATTAGCGGAGGATTTTTTCCTAGGGGGTTGATACGCGCGTTATTAGCAAGACGTCACGAATGTCATTTGTCAAACAACATAATCAAGAAATTTATTTGTGTTCATTTACCCAGATGCTTTTTGGCGAGATTATTATTTCTTAAAAAGCTATTTATATATAGAGTTGATAAAACTTAATGTTTTTTTTTCGTAGCTCCTAAACCCTAACTGTCATAGCAACACGAATCTACGAAACGCATAGGACTCAAGTTGGTGTTGATAGAACCTGATTTTTGACAGAGTGTCGCCTCTGTATAATACTCTGTGGAACAACCCTATTCACAGTAAGATGAACAGAGAGATAATGGTACCATAAAGTGTCATCTACTACCAGAATCGACCACTGCGAAAGTGAAAACAACAAGCTGTTGGAACTGTACCCCACTTCGCATTGTTAGCCGGGACACCACTGTGGCCGCTAGATGCGCCTCCTTCCATCCTGCCCCTGAATCTTGTATTTGCAAATTGTTTATGACAATAAATCACAGAATACACATTTAGTAAGCAACTAAGACAAGTAACTTGGTGTTAGAACATATTTGAACTGATACAACGTTTTCGCCTTACGTACTTAGGGTCGTATCGTCAGTCGTTGGATGCCTTTATGGCCTCGTTGATTTTTACAGTTTTCTACTGTTTTGAGTCAGTGCTCTATTTTGAGATTATGTTACAAATATCTATTTGCATCAAATTGTTCATGCTTTTGATTTATATTATCAGTTATATCAGCCTGAAATTTCCTACGATTCAGAAAGAAATCATAACCTCACAATAGGAGAGCGCTGATGCTGAAACAGAACAGTATATATCTAGAAATACCCTAGCGTTTCTGAAGCAGAGAAAATACTATGAAGATAGAGGTCTGCTCTATGATAGCGATTATTTCAAATAATACGGATGCCAGCGTGTTCAATGTTTTGCTAGAAAGGAGCCAAAAAAGCTTTCTCCTGTCTAAAAAATTGCATGTACCTGTAGAGCTTTGCACATATAGTAAACTTATGTTTCAGTCGATACAGAACACTTTTCTGTCGCATATTTCATTTCTGTAGCTACCTGTGGTAATTACCATCAATTGACCCTGTCAACGCAATCGCAAAATTTTTTTTGGACCGGTTTGTGTGTGGTGTAACGCTTGCGATTTGGATTTTTTCAATAATTCTGTGAAAGATTACCATGTCTCGCAGCCAGCCGCTATGGTGAGTGGTTGTCCAATATGCAAATGAAATTTCAGCCTGGGAATATCCGAATTGGATTCCATGCAAGCTGTCGAAAATATGGAATTTAAACCACAGGATGGCGTGTCCATTGTAATTCAACCAGAGATTATATGACGAGAGTTCATTTTTATTAGTTCGGGAAGCCGTTTGGTAAAAGAAATGATGAGTCATTTCCCTTTTTCCTTTATAACAGAGTTTCGCAGTTGTGACTCCGTTTTATAGAATTCACAGTGAGGTGGATGTGCGAGGGTTTATGAGCAGCGCAAAACTTAACGCTCTCGCCATTTTTGAGAGACAATAACAAAATATGTGGCGCCGCTGTGCACACAGAACCTGCAGTCCAAGTACCCTGGTACAGCGGCAGCTGTAAGTTGGTATGGGTGCAGCGGTCAAAGCGAACACCCCGGCCAAAGGGAAATCTTGGATCAGATACAACATGAATTTCTAACAAAAAAACTGATTTTCCAAAACTAATGCTGTGCTTATAATTCCAGTTTTGTATCGTTTACATTATTGCCTGTTGATGGAAAACAAAATAGTTCCCAAGTAAGTGGTATTGCTGAAAAGGGATAAGGGTATGCTATAAATGGTATATAAATATGAGGAGAAATCAAATCAAGAAGCGTGTTCGGAAGGAGCAATAAAACCTCAATTAACTTATGGAAAATTACGATTCTCTAGAAGCAACCACAGCACCGACGACAACGTTTGTTTTATAGTTCTTTAAGATAAAATTAGGCTCTTTATTAATATTATTAATTATTATTAATATTTCAGAGCAGCAGTGCATGAAATCACAAATCTAATATGTGATGAAACTACAGCGGAGAAGCAAGACAAATCTATGAAAAAGGACTCACCGTTCATCGAAAAGAAATTACAGCTCCGTCACCTGCAAGTACTGCCCAAAGTTGTCTGCGATAGATTCAAAAGCGCATGTAACGTATGTGCTAGACATATCCAAGCATCGCTGAAGACTTCTAGAATGGACTATCTTTCTCGAATAAATGCCGTAGTATGCTAAACCCACGTATTTCGTCAACCGTTGACCTCAGTTCTGCAAACGTTTCATTTCGCTCCTAAGAAAGAAGCACAGAGAATCTTAAAGAACGATATGCATGCAGCCGCGAAACCTTGGCAGCATTTCGAAGACACCCACCATAAATTAAAATAACATCGACAACTCCTTTATTGGTGTATGGGTGTGTCACTTTTTTTTTTGTGGAACGAATTTGTAAACGTTTTCTTTACTACGCGACTGGCGCCGGTAGGGTACTGAGAAAAGTAATCTTATCACTTTTTCCCTTCAACGAAATTTCTGTTTTTCTTGAAACCTCATTTTGCAGCAAATTGGGTTTTCAAGAAATGCAAGAAATACCAATAACACCTCGAATCTTCTCACTACATGAGCAGTGTTGCCATTTTTTCTTAATTACGTTTTTTTTATTTTGCAGTTGGGACCATCAAGAGGGTATAGATACTATACAGGTGACCTGTGCGGACACTTTTAGATGGCAAGCAGAAACGATCTGATGAGTGATCGTGCGTTTTCACGTTTGACCTGATTGAGGTGCAGGTCCGGATTAGGTTTTGCTTGGGTTTGGTTGAGTTTGCTTAGCATTACATCTCGGCTATCTTAAGACTCTAGCGTATATGATACTAGAAAAAATCGCTTATTTTTCCAATATATAGAACAAATAGAAAAATAATGGGCAAAATCCGTAAAACGGAGGAAAGTCGATACGAGCAGCAAATAGGATAGGTAACTCAAGCGATACGTATTTATGCTTGTTGGCTTCATCAGGCCCGAAAGCAATGCACATATGCAGCTACAAAAGTAAATACACATGCCCATACATCCGGATACGGGTGTGACTTGAGGAATAAAATGAAGAGGGAAAAAATTACACACGAGGTCACCAACAAGAGGCAACCTACACATTGTAGTGTAAAATGACTAGAAGACCTCGAATTTTATAGCCACCTGCTGTGGTACTCCAAGCCCAAAGGATCTACAAAGAGAAGAGGATCATGCGGAAAAAGTATATAACAAGTAGAAAAATAATGGGCAAAATCCGCAAAAAGAAGGAAAGTGGATTCGAGCAGAAAATAGTCTTATCATTACACCCGAAGAAAGAAGAAATTGGAAGGAATCTACTATCAACATATACAGTATCCTAATCGAAAATGTTTGATCCTAAAATAAAAATTTTTGGTTACCACTCTAAAGAAAAACTTCAAGAACGTGAAATAGGAGAAGATACCATGTGGCAAAACCACTTTGTAACAAAAGAAAATTCCAAAAAGCACCTATGCTAGAAACCTTGCTCAAAAAAATATAGAAAGATACGCAGGGGTATCAGGTAAACTATTCAGGCAAATATGTGATAATAACGGAAGGAAAGTGCATTAGTGATAAAGTATGCTTCAAATATAAAGAACATGATGATGATGACTTCATGCAACAAATCTACTAATGTCATTTGTTGGAACTGCGTATATTCAAACAGAAAATACAATAAAAACTATGATATGCATCACTCCCCTACAGATAAATGTGCTGTATTTAAATTTTTCCAAGCTAGACATACATTAAGAATTTTATTCTGAATTCTTAAGGACTCAAATAAAATTTATGAGTAGCTACATTAAATAATTTAGACCAGAAATAGATTTTAGACAATTTGCGTACAACAAAATTACATTTTTCTAATGATACTGATTCAGGATTAAACATCTTTCAAACGAACATAAGGATCATTTATAGGAATGTGAATGAAATCCATGCCTTGTTTGACATACTAGATTTCAAATTTGAAATTATAGTGCTAACTGAAACATTTAAGGAATTCCAAGTTACGATTTATATTATAAAGATGGCAACTTCAATAAAAATGACGGGGTTCTGATTTACGTAAGACAAAATTACAATAGTCAGTACAAAAATATAAATATAACTCAAACAAAACTTGTTACAGTTATTCTTTATAAGAATAACAAACGGATACAGGTCATTGGTGTATAAAAATCATAACATCATTTAGCAGTGAATTACATGATTATCTAGAGGGGAATAGAAAAGTTGACATCAAACTACTCAAATATAATGGCTGGACATGGTTACCTGCCAGGCATTAACGAAATCACAGGAGTACAGGGAAACAATGGGAGCTGTATAAATCATATTTTATATATATATATAACTTAACAAAAATCATATTCAACAATCTTTAAGTACAATATTTTTAACCGTTTACGTACTTTGTCCTATATCGAGCATTGAAAATCTCAATGCTGAATGCACCAAAACAGTAAAGATTCCACGCACGGAAATAAAAAGACAAACATGGCTATCAAAAGGGATTATTACCTTCATCAATAGAAAAATAGAATTATATAAGGAAGCCAATAAAATTGGTTGAATCTGTTGAATGAAATTAAATCCCGTTGAAACAGACTGACAAAAACGATTAGAGAGGCTAAGATAAAATATATAAAGGAAGAGTTTGCTAATCTACAAAGTTGTTTGTTCAAGATATGGCAAATTATCAATCAAGTACACGACAAAAGACAAATCAAAGTTAGTACAATTAAAAAAGAAAGTGGTGAACTAGTCAGTAATGATGTAAATATAACAAATGAATGTTGTGAATATTTTTCAAAAATCGGTAAAAGAAAACATAAAAAATGCGAAAAATTGAATTATAATAGGACTAGACTATATAACTCATATCTAGAACCTACCGATACGCACGAAATTAAGACAATAATCAATTAATTAAAATTAAGGAAATCTCAGGCCTAGCATGTACTCTCAAGAGGATAAATTTCATAATCTTCGGCATAGTGACATATTTGACAAATTCTTGTATGAATAATTGAATATTCCCTACATGTTTAAAACACGCTATGATAAAGCCATTATTTGAAACCAGATAAAGAGAAAAACCCAACAACTACCGACCAATTTCCATCTTTAGTAATTTTTCTAAAATATCTGAAAAAGTGATTCACCTAATTTGCAAAAATGTATAATTTAATGGCGGAACAGCGATATGGCTTCAAGAAGGCAAATCTACTCAAAATGTTATTGTAGAATCAACAAGTAACGTATACGAGTATCTCGATATTGGCAAACCAACTGCATGTGTTTTTGTTGACATGACAAAGGTATTCTATTACTCATAAAATCGCTTTTAACAACTTTAGAAAATTTGGGTTTTCGTGGCGTAAGCCGAACACAGTGGGTCAAAATTTATAATCCATTTAGTGAACCCCATACGTATCGTATTTAATCTATTTATTAACGATTTGTTCAAAATAAATATTGCGGTTAAAGTTACCGGTTTTGCAAATAATACATCTATTCTCTATGAAAGTAACCAGTGGAATATACTAAAAACCAAAATCGAAAATGATTTCAAAACATTATATTTTTTTTTGAAATAACTATGACAATGAATTACAACAAAACACACCATATAGCATTTTCTTGTGACCCTAGTCTCTCACCATAATTTGGTAAGCTTGAATTTCATACAAGCAGTGGTCTCAAAGGGTTTCAATGAACCGATAAAACAAAATACCTAGGCGTAATTTTGGACATGAAATTCCCACACAGTGCCTGGTGAAAAGACTGAGATCTATTATTCCAAAATTCAGATACCTCAGAGATATTCTAGACAAGACATACCTATATAATCTGTATTATGCTCTTGTCTATCCTCTATTACTTTACGGAATTTTGGCTTGGGGGGAGTTATGAATAATAACCTCAGACAGGTTGATGTAATCCACAAATTAATTCTAAAGTTGATTCTCCAGAAGGTCATTTATCCAAGTCGCTATCTATACAGGGTGACTTCGAAGTTGAGTCATTTATTTTAACAGTGAGTAGATCTGATCAAAAGAAATGTTTTTTTCCTTTACCATTTTCCTGGTAAAATTAAAGTAACAAAGTTATAGCCCTTTGGAAGGTTGAGTACCGCCCTGTCTCAATAACAATATTATGTGGTCGTGTTTGGCGACAACGGATATAATCCGCCGTATCGGTTCATCGCATCGGAAACAAAAAAGCGAAAGAATTTGGAACGATGTTTTTTCAAGTATCTCATTCATTTGTATACAGTCAGTGACAGTGAATGGTGGTATCTGTTGCGTGGCTCAAACGAAATAAAAAATGGCACATGTTTATGCGGATCGGTTTCCCAATCGAGTGCAACCAACCCCTCGTGCCTTTGTTAATGTAGTACAACGGGCTCGTGAATCAGGTGACTTAAGACCTCAGAGGGGACCTCACGATCAAATACAGGTCCGCACTGAAATACTTGTCGGGAGGATACTTTATAAAACAAGGTAAACATTTTTTTTTATTTTTTTTTTATTTTTACACACATATTTTGGTTTATCTTCCTTCTACAATCATTATCTGAAAATTAATGACTCAACTTCAAAGTCACCCTGTATATAGAAGCTCAGCTATTTGATTGCAGACACATTTATTTTCATTGTGGTATTGTGGTACATTATACAGGTATTAAGCATTCGAAACACTTGAATCGTATCATTCACAACTACAGAACAAGATTCAATTAAAGTTCAATGTGTATTCCACAAACATCAAAAACCTTTACACAACGATCTCTTTTTCTTGGTACTTTAAGTATGTTGTGCATAATATTCAGGATTTATCTGTACTTTGGCAATAAACATTATATTATGAGAGAGAAACTGGACTGTCCGTGAATAAAGTTTTATCGATCAATAGGATAACCCTAACCTGAATTGCATTTGATACTACCCGGCAGCATCCCACTCATGTGTTATGTCATATAACGTGTCAGCCCTTGTACATTGTATCGAAAAGTATTTTCTAGGTCTACATAGTTACCGCAGTTGATGGAACGCGTCCGTACCACAGAAACCAAAATACCAATGCTCCGCAAATAATACATGGAGCTTGAAAATACCTTGCTTATCCGATTTTGGACTGCCTAAGGTGAGTAGGACAGGAGAAAGCAAGCAGGTTGTTTCAGTCTGGACACCCTATGAACAAAGGAGTAGTCGCAAAGGCCAGTTTCGAACTTGCTAGGCAGAAGCTAGAAGGTCAGTGTAACAGATTCAATGCGCGGCAGCATCATGGAAGCGTGATCTAAGAAGCAAAGTCCGTTGACATAGTTTTAAAAGAAGCAGATCGATAAACGCCCATCAGTGTTGAAAGAGCCCTGTGAAATTTGCACACTGATATTCATGGTCTGCTTAACATCTGTCACCGTGAGCAATCCTTCGCGAAAGTAGCTATTCAGAATTGCGACACGATGACATTTAGACGTTATTGAAGACTTTTTTACATCCGCCTTTGGAATAGACATTATTTTCTTCTCTGCTAATGGCTGATATGTGCGTCATTGCATCGTTTATATGATGTTCTAGCTGCTAACTCTAGGGTTCTGGGGTTTCACAACTAGTATCAGTTCAGCATATTTCCACTTCCTTGAGAACCAACGTAGCTTGGGATATCCCGCTAACTAAACTCATATTTGCTTAGTGCGTTCTATCACCAGTTAAAAATGAGTTACCTACTCTCAGCTCACCCTGTATATATAAGCAACTGTGTTCTTGATGTTTATACAGCGGTATATAAATTTCCTCATTATGAACCCTCGAAAATGCGGCATAACGTATACATAAACATGTTAAATCGTTATTAGGAAATATCCAGCTTGAACGAGCTAACGTAGCGTGGCATGGTGGAAAGGGCGCCATTACAGACCTCCATTACTTGCAGGTGTTGTCCTCACCAAAACGCCGCTGCTGGCCTGATATAATGCCCGATGTAACGCTTAAAAATGCTATTGCGACCAATATATTACAACCCTCGTCCATTATTCTGAGCAATTTATATATCTGGCAACAGTTTTGCATAGCGCCTTTCACTAGTATACTATGCAGGTAACCATATATTCCTGAGCGCTCCACAGGATTCGAACCTGGAACTGCGGCTATAATTGTCCATCTGCAGCTAAAAAATTTCATCATGTAGGTTAACTCCGTATTTCAGTCATCCTTCAGATTATGTTCGGCTTATTTCGAGACCCAACGCCTTATGAACAATGAATCACAAAAAATCGATTAAAACAATTGTATGTGAGCTATAAAGTCCACCTTGTTGACACAAAGTTTATTCGAAGGATTCTAATAAAATTGGAATCTGACTAGACGTACATCAATAGATGCTCATTAGAAACTTGTGTTACTACTGTATCTGAAATTCTACAGCTATACACTTCAAATTGTGGTAAATAAATGTGATGAATCTTCAAACTAGACATACATTCTTGATGCGCCACTGGTACTGGTACTACCGTGTAGCCAAGGGACAAGGAATGCGGGCGGTGGTGTCGGACGAGAGAGGCGCGGGGAGAGGAGGACGCAAAAAAAGAGAAGAGCGTGGTTTTTACGACCGATGTGCGAGGTATTTTTGGGGAGAATATTTTGGAGAGAAGAATAGAGTACATGATTATTGATCCCGGGCGTTTTATTCTTGACAAATCAGAAGTGGGATTATTCACGTGCCGTACAAGTTCTACAAGTGAGTGAGTCAAAATGGGGAAAACGAAAAGGCGTAGTTCTTCTAGTTCATCCTCTAGCTCTCAGTCCAGTTCAAGTTCTTCGACGGACGATGGAAGGAGACATCGTAGGCGAGTAAAACGTTTACGAAAAGAACTCAAATTCAAAAACAAGTTTTTAGAGAAGCAACCTGTAAGTACTGCATACAGTAGTTTAAATATCGATGAATCGCTAATACCTGAGTTTAACCCCTCAAATAGACAATGTATAGACTGGGTCAACAAGGTTGATCAGTTGCGTGAGTTATACCAGTGGGATGACCAATTGACAATTAAATTAGCAACAAGCAGACTTCGTGGAAATACTCGGAAATGGTATGATTCGTTAAACAATCACTGTACTCGATGGTGTAATATGAAAGTTATGCATTTAGAAATATTCCCTTCGACTAGGAACTTTGGAAAATTGTTTAAAGAGGCAGCAAATTATGTGCATTTACCTAATCAAAAATTCAATGATTATTGTTTTGAAAAATATGCAAAAATGACAAAATTAAATTTGCATATTAATGATGTAGATATTATAGATTGTATAATTGAAGGGATAAATAATGAAAATGTAAAGCTAGCAGCTAGAGCTGCGAATTTTCAATCGGTAGGTACTATTTAGATAGTATTATAGATATAAATAGGCAAAAACATATTGCTGCTAAACCGACTCCAGGCACGTCAAAAGTTAATCAAGAGGTGATAAAATTGGAAGGAAAGGATGGCAGTAAACGCAGAGTACTATCGTGTTATAATTGCAGAGGTCCACATATTGTAAAAAATTGTCCTAAGCCTATAATAACGTGTAAAAATTGTAAAAAGGTTGGCCATTATTCAGAGCAGTGTAGACTAAGCAAGAAAAATGAATGTAATCAGATTTCGAAGTTAATTAAAGAGTCTTTAGCAAAACGTTTAAAGATGCGGCTAACTAGAACAAATGAGTGTGTAGGACTACGATGTTTTATGGGTAATTATGATATCTTGCGACGCAATCAGCAAAATCAATGTAAATATCGACAAATCAACCGGCGAAGTAAATGCGTTCGTTTTGGCGGATAAATACTTAACTTATGATGTGATTATTGGTTGCGATTATTTAAATCAGCCACATGTTGTCATGCATAAAGCCGGCGACACCTTGCGTTTTAAAAATGTTTCTACCGTGAGCGATATACAGGGTACTACGAAAATAATTGAGTATGATAAAATAAATTTTGGTAATATTTCTCAGGGAGAAAAGGACAACGTGTATAGTCTTTTAAAAGAGTATAGCGACACGATCGCATTTACCTTAAAGGATTTAAGAAAAACCAATTTAGTAGAAATGAGTATTAAATGTAAAACGGAGGAACCAGTCATTTATAACCCATATCGCATGTCAATTCAAGAAAAAAATATTTTAAATGATTTGTTGCAAGAGTTACTTATTAATGGTATCGTACGTGAATCTAGCTCTCAGTATGCTAGTCCAGTAGTACTTGTTAAAAAGAAAACAGCTGCATCTGCAGGCGTTGCTGAAAACAAATGGGATACGTTTGTCAAACCGGTGCAATATGCGATGAACACAACTTTTAATGCTGCAATTGGAATTACTGCAATGGAGTTATTGGCTGGATTCAAGGGACATAGCCTATCCGAAGGCAATGATGTCTTGAGTGCAGTGAAACGAGAGCTAGAGCGGTGTGACTTGAAGGCACTTAGGAAATCTGTTGAACACAGATTGTCTGTAGAACAGAAAAAGAAGAAAGAGAGGTTTGACAAGACTAGGATACAAGCTAAAAAGTATCTAGTGGATGATGTCGTCATGGTGTTGAAGACGGATGCACCGTGTACTGGTGCCAGCAGAAAACTGGTGCCGAAATATAAGGGACCTTTTAAAGTGACGAAGGTTCTCTATAACGATCGATACGAGGTGGTTGACCTGAGAGAAAACTACAAGAGATATAAGACTGTAGTTGCTGCAGATAAGATGAAACCATGGATCTTACTACGTGGTAGGTATAAAATGTTATATTGCTTAAAGAGGGTCCAAATATTAAAATTTTTTGGCCTGCTTTAATATCTGTTGGAACAAGGAAAAAAAATTAATGATGTTTTGTTGTCTGTTGAGATGCGTAGGCTCAAACAACAAAAGCAGTTTATGATGTTTTGGTTGTCTGTTGAGATAAGTAGGCTCAAACAACAAAAGCAGTTTATGATGTTTTGGTTGTCTGTTGAGATAAGTAGGCTCAAACAACAAAAGCAGTTTATGATATTTTGGTTGTCTGTTGAGATAAGTAGGCTCAAACAACAAAAGCAGTTTATGATATTTTGGTTGTCTGTTGAGATAAGTAGGCTCAAACAACAAAAGCAGTTTATGATGTTTTGGTTGTCTGTTGAGATAAGTAGGCTCAAACAAAAGCAGTTTATGATATTTTGGTTCTGTTGAGATAAGTAGGCTCAAACAACAAAAGCAGTTTATGATATTTTGGTTGTCTGTTGAGATAAGTAGGCTCAAACAACAAAAACAGTTTATGATATTTTGGTTGTCTGTTGAGATAAGTAGGCTCGAACAACAAAAGCAGTTTATGATGTTTTGGTTGTCTGTTGAGATAAGTAGGCTCAAACAACAAAAGCAGTTTATGATATTTTGGTTGTCTGTTGAGATAAGTAGGCTCAAACAACAAAAGCAGTTTATGATATTTTGGTTGTCGGTTGAGATGAGTAGGCTCAAACAATAAAAGCAGTTTATGATGTTTTGGTTGTCTGTTGAGATAAGTAGGCTCAAACAACAAAAGCAGTTTATGATGTTTTGGTTGTCTGTTGAGATAAGTAGGCTCAAACAATAAAACGGTTTTATGATATTTTGTTGTCTGTTGAGATATAGTAGGCTCAAATAATAGAATGGCTTCGTGATGTCTTGTTGTTTGTTAAGATAGAGTAAGCTCAAACAACAACATAATTTGATGAAGGAAGGCTCATACAACAGAATTACTTAGGGACGTTTTGTTGTCCGTTAAATTAATATAATTAGAGTTTTAATTATATTTGGTTATAAATTAATAAAAGAGAGTATGAATTGTAAGTCAAAATGCTAATCAAGGATAAATTGAAGAACAGCTAAAGTTAGGCTCAAGTGAAAGCTCAAACATAACAGTGTAAAATTGATACGTTTCAGTGTCTGTTGGGATGGTTGATCAATTCGAATAACCATTCAAAGTTCAGCACGCTAAGCCTTACTGTAATGCAACTTAGCACCAACATCATAAATTAGATTGATCGTTTATTTATAGATGCTGATTTTTCTGGGTCTGAGGACAGACACAGCAGCAGGATGGCCGAATGTGATGAATCTTCAAACTAGACATACATTCTTGATGCGCCACTGGTACTACCGTGTAGCCAAGGGACAAGGAATGCGGGCGGTGGTGTCGGACGAGAGAGGCGCGGGGAGAGGAGAACGCAAAAAAGGAGAAGAGCGTGGTTTTTACGACCGATGTGCGAGGTATTTTTGGGGAGAATATTTTGGAGAGAAGAATAGAGTACATGATTATTGATCCCGGGCGTTTTATTCTTGACATAAACTTTCATATTCCTTTTTCAGTGGCATCCATAGGCGATATTTATCAATATTATATCTAACAGGGATGTAATATTACTGGGATCCGACACTTCTTAATAATGGATCGTCAAATATATATATATATATATATAAATATAAATATATATGTAAATATATATATACAGGGTGACTTCGAAGTTGAGTCATTTATTTTAACAGTGAGTAGATCTGATCAAAAGAAATGTTTTTTTCCTTTACCATTTTTCTGGTAAAATTAAAGTAACAAAGTTATAGCCCTTTGGAAGTTTGAGTACCGCCCTGTCTCAATAATAATATCATGTACTCGTGTTTGGCAACAACGGATATAATCCACCTTATCGGTTCATCGCATGGGAAACAAAAAAGCGAAAGAATTTGGAACGACGTTTTTATTTCATTCAGTTCAGTTATACATACATTCAGTGTCAGTCGCGTGTGAATAGTGTCTGTTGCGTGGCTCAAACGAAATAAAAAATGGCACATGTTTATGCGGATCGGTTTCCCAATCGAGTGCAACCAACCCCTCGTGCCTTTGTTAATGTAGTACAACGGGCTCGTGAATCAGGTGACTTAAGACCTCACAGAGCACCTCACGATCAAATACAGGTCCGCACTGAAATACTTGTTGGGAGGATACTTTATAAAACAAGGTAAAAAATTTTTTTTATTTTTTTTTTTATTTTTACACACATATTTTGGTTTATCTTCCTTCTACAATCATTATCTGAAAATTAATGACACAACTTCAAAGTCACCCTGTATATATAAATATATATATATATATATATATATATATATATTGGCTTGAGGTCGAAATCAAACTGATTATCGCTCAAAACACTTGTATTGCACACAAATAATTCAGATCTCATCATGTCAACAGAACGTTCATGATTGACCGCTGCAAAAACCAAACAAAACTGGTCAGGCATCCAATGTTTTTATGAACACCATCAAGTTAAGCGCGAGCAGACTGGCTCGGATACATTTATCGGGTGAGACAAAATATTAAATAATATTGATCATTCCTAACGCGGCCATCCTGATCTCGTACGCCCTCGTGCGCAAAAAAAATATTTCAATTATCAGTACAACAAATAAACATATCAACCATTTAAGGTTCCAAAATTAACATCACAACCATTAAGGTTCGAATCATACTACTTAGATCTTGGATTGTTATGGTGCAACATCATATTCAAAACATTCTTAACGTAGTGTTAAACACCATTTGGCCCTTTGATTCGAAATAATACGGCTAACTAGGTGCGTAAAATATCAACTTATCTCAACCATCTAAGGTTCTTTTTTTCAAAACATTCTTCACGTAGTGTTAAACACCATTTCGCACTTGGATTCGGAATAATACAGCCAACCGTCTAAGAATCTTTTTTTTCTTATTTTTTTATTAACCAATTTTTATATTATTTATTCAAAAGAACATAAGTCAACCATTTAAGGTTCGAGAATACACATGTCAACCATTTAAGGTTCCAAAGTAAACATAAATCAACCGTCTAAGGTTCCAAAAGGACACAGCCAACCATCTAAGTATCTTTTTTTTTATTTTTTCATTAATCAATGTTTTATTATTTATTCAAAAGAACATAAGTTAACCATTTAAGGTTCGATAATAAACATGTCAACCATTTAAGGTTCCAAAATAAACATAAATCAACCATCTAAAGTTTAAAAAGGACATAAGTCAACCATTTAAGGTTCGGAAATAAACATCCGGATACTTGAGTATTAGCTCTCTCTTACCAAACATAAATAAATTGGGGGTAAAACCAATCCAAAATAAGAAAAATGTCACAGTCTGTGGCACGCACGGTATATCCCACTTCTGATGTCGGCTTGAGATCGAAATCAAACTAATTATCGCGCAAAACACTACTTGAATTGCAGACAACAATTCAGATCTCATCATGTCAACAGAACGTTCATGATTGACCGCTGAAAAAACCAAACAAAAACTGGTCAGGCATCCAATGTTTTTATCAACACCATCAAGATAAACGCGAGCAGAATGGCTCGGATACATTTATCGGATGAAACAAAATATTAAATAATTCTGAACATTCCTAACATATATATATATATATATAAGTTATATATATATATATATATACAGGGTGACTTTGAAGTTGAGTCATTAATTTTCAGATAATGATTGTAGAAGGAAGATAAACCAAAATATGTTTGTAAAAATAAAAAAAAAAAAAAAATGTTACCTTGTTTTATAAAGTATCCTCCCGACAAGTATTTCAGTGCGGACCTGTATTTGATCGTGCGGTCTTGGACCACCGGCCTGCCCTCCCCTGTGAGGTCTTAAGTCACCTGATTCACGAGCCCTTTGTACTACATTAACAAAGGCACGAGGGGTTGGTTGCACTCGATTGGGAAACCGATCCGCATAAATCCGTGATGCCGCGTAAATAAGAATCATGTCAAGTTCAGCGTTTTCGTAAACATGTGCCATTTTTGATTTCTTTTGAGCCATGCAACAGACACCACTATTCACTCACGCGTTACCGACTGACACTGACTGTATACAACTGAATAAAATAATTGTAAAAACATCGTTCCAAATTCTTTCGCTTTTTTGTTTCCGATGCGATGAACCGATAAGGCGGATTATATCCGTTACTGCCAAACACGAGCACATAATATTATTATTGAGACAGGGCGGTACTCAAGCTTCCAAAGGGCTATAACTTTGTTACTTTAATTTTACCAGAAAAATGGTAAAGGAAAAAACATTTCTTTTGATCAGATCTACTCACTGTTAAAATAAATGACTCAACTTCGAAGTCACCCTGTATATATAAATGAATCGCTATTTCCCATGGTCAGGCCATAACTTGAGAACAACTTTACCGATTTCATAGAATCTTTTTTTTTTAGTTTCCTAATACTGTATAAAAGGTTCTTACAGAAAAAAAAAATCAAGAAAATTGCGCAGAAAATTTAAAAATAATTGAAAACCTAATGACTATTTAAGCTACGCGCGTATGACAGTTTGTGCATGGAGCACGTACAGCAGCCATCTTCATTCCAACAGCTATTGAAAGTTAGCTTTGTGAGAGAAAATTGCTTACGGAAACATGATGCTTTCTTTTTTGGACTTTCATTTCTTTATCATCCGTACTTCGTGATGGCCACTTCAAAAAAATGCAGTGTTGCCCGATTGTTATCTTTGTCAGTTAACTCCATGAATAAAAATGGCTGATGAAAATACGTTTCTTTTGCCTAATTAACTTTCACTATCCTATCATTTTGAACTTGACAGCTAGCACGCCTCAAATTCATATTATCGTTTAACAATGTTTATCGATGAAAGCATATTTTTTTATTCAATTAGTAGTGCACAGTCCATTCAATTAGAGCCTTTATCCTGTTTTCAGTTTGTTCAGTGGGTTTTTAGAGAAGTATTTGTTTGAAAATAATTAACAAGTGTAGAAGATAGTTCACCGCAATTCACGCCTTATATTAAAATTGTGATCCTTTGTCACCAATTACGGTAAGTTACCAACCTAGGTCGCAGAACTTGCAATCCTGCAAGTCAAAGGTATATACGAATAAGTCAAACTGACGATCAGCGAGAAGTGAGAAATGAAGTTGAACGAATCGTAGGATTGAAAATCAACAACGTAGAGGTGTCGCACTTAATCAGAATCGAGCTGCATTCAATTATGACGTGGCAATCGATTACAGTTCACAACAATTCATTGCTATTGGACCAATGAACGTTGTGAGTCCACATTGCAAAGCTTTCAAGTTTAAAAATGAAGCCCCTGGATTATGTTGCGTCAGTGGAAAGATCAAATTGACTCCACTGGTACCACCACTAGCAATATAATAATTGTTTTCAAGTGACGCCATTTGGCGCAACAAAATTCATTCCACATAATTTTATGCCTACTTTCAAAGTAAGTTGATGGGGGAATGACAGTACTGCCAACGGATTTTTCTAGCCACATGGCGGTAAAAAACTTCGCTATGCAATTACCTGTATTCCATATATTTAGCCTTTTATTATCCATTATTCATCAAAGTTCATAGCTAAGACAGGACAACGTCTGTCGGGTCAGCTAGTTCTCTGATATAAATCATGTCTTCAGTTTATGCGTCTTTTGCATAGTACGTCAATACTGGTAGCACTTACTCAGTACTCCTATGAGTGACTATAGGACTCTCTTGTGAACAACTTTATACGGCTCCTCAGAGAAATGCCGGGAAACTACGATTTCCTGCTACCTGCAATTGGCATAGGAGGTAGTATCACCTATATTTTCTGTAAGTAATAAATGACATGAAAAATTTTGACAATTTTTGTGGAAATAGTAGCATGGTTCAAGAATACAACAGCCGTTTCATATGTGGCTGTGGCATAGAAAATATCCCAGCGGCTATTTGTCAAAGTTATATTACCTTATTACCTTATTACCTCTCCACTCCAGAAATATTTTTTTTTCATCTTTTCGGGACTTCAACTGCGGTTAGAGAGCATGCGTTAGAACCCATGTTTATAGAACTCGTTTTAACGTATGTCCTAAAAGTTTTGGCATAAAATTCATTGGCTTCAATTTTAACAAACACAAAATAATATCAAGTTTCCTTTGGAAATAAAAGTTTGCTTACTTATGTTACTGTCAGTTGACATTTATTTTTTTTAAGACGGCGAATTTACAAAAAAACTGAGGAAATTGGTATAAATTCCGTCCAGGACCTCATGAGAGACATTCGCAGAAAGTTGCCTCTGGTAGAGCAGAATGGGCAACTCCACATAGTTTGATAGAGAAGTTTAGTTGAGTATTGAGTTGTAATTTATGACAACTAGTCAGTGTTTAAATGAATTTCTTCATTCAAAAAAATCCGAAAAATATTTTGTGCCAAAACATATACTGTTTGACCTGCAGTGTGCTTTAGAAATATTACAATTGTTTTTGGTAGCAATAATAATAATACTGTTAGATTAACGAGAGTCTTTTGATGTGTGATACTGTGCTTATACAAACAGCTACAAATGTTTCCCTGATCTATACAGGTTCGTGAGCTAGGATAAGACATGCAATAAGACAGGAGAATGGATATTCCTTCTTGCTTGGTTTTACACGTGGAAGCTCAGAATCGACGCCATCTTTTACAGGAGCACTGACACTATCAATAGCAGTAACAGTCACCACTTAGAGAATAGAATAGAAATAATAACTGTATATTTATCTACTTACTGGGGAAATATCTGTATAAAAAACACGTTAGACTCGAGGAAAGCTACCATCAGCGACATATTTCCCCTCGATAACAACAGCTCTGAGGCGTTTCGCCTGTTTATGACCATATATATCGACGTTTCTTGAGATTTGCACAGAGGCGAAGGCAAAACCCCTACGGGATGTCAGATATAAGCAGTTCTCAGATATTATACATTGACACTGACAGCCTTTTGTCGAAGTTAATTGTTTACTGACCCTAGGTTGGAGAGTCCACTCGAACACTATCTGCAGTTTGGATAGGTCCAAAAGCAATCTGGTCGATAGAAAATAATAGGAATGGTGTGGAATATCCGATATTTACTTTGCTTGTTCTTCGCTTAGAAAAAATTTGAACAAAACAGCTTATTTGTGTATAAAGTGGTGTTTTAAATTAGCAAGTTGAATTTCCTAGCATAAATGGGCATACAGCTATGATGACTTCACTCCTGTTATATGTATGTCATTATCAAAGTGAATGTGAAATTCAGGTGCCTAAAAACTGTTATGCATATTTATATTCCGAAACACATCTGAGCTTGAATGGAATATCAACACGACACCATCCAAAAACCTGGGTTCTAAATAGAAAAAAGGCGATGGAAATTTTTGATCCGTCCTGACGCCACCGTAACTTAACCTATAAAAACGCGTTAGGTCTGTTAGATCAGAGTATCCATCACAAGTCATTGAATGACGTTCTTGTACTTCATAAGCTATTCATGTAAGTGCTTTAAGCACATGCGTGTTTTTGGTGTACGCATTAGAAGTACAACATGCTAAATTTACAGAAAAATTGTCAACATTCATTCAAGTTTCGTACTAAAAAATCAAACATTTTCTCGACCAGGCGACGTTATCACCCTCTTCCCCCTAGGATCATACTTTTGAAAAATATTATTTTTTTCAATAAGTGTTCAAAATGTTGCCCGTTAGAGTTTTCTAAATCCACAATTCGTTTATAATTTAAAACAAAAACTACCAACATAAGCAGCAATTCGGAAGGTTAGACGTGGCAACAACCAAATAACAACCCCCATTTTTTCCGCATTCTTTTCATCAACACAGACATCCTGGGCGAACTGTATTTATTGTTATACTTGTTTAGTTATAAGGGAGAGAAAGAATTTAATTTGCTGTCAGTTACTTTTGCGACAATCTTGGGATAGTGAAAATTAATTTATTGATTCAGATTTTACTTCCAAAATGATTGAAACGCTAGCCGAAAGAGTGGAAATGATTCGAATTTATGGTGCGTGGCTAACTTTCGTCATGTTCAAAGCCAGACATCCAGGGAAGATAACTTCGCATAGGTAAATTTTGGACCTTGTTACTAAATTTACTCAAACTGAATCTGTTGCAAATAAAAACGTGATCATCGGAGAGTTTTGGATGAAGCCGCTCAAGTTGAAGTTTTGAGTTATTTTGGAATACATCCTAATACTTATTACATTACGCAAAATTGTTGCTGCAACTGGTATTTCATTAGGATCTGTACACACAGTTACTAATTTCCATAAATGTCATCCATTCTAAATGAAAATATTGCAATATATACCTATTATCCAAAGATGATTTCGATAGGCGGGTTGAGTTTTGTAAACAAATCACTGCACCGATTAATGATAATACAATAATTAATGTAAAGAATATCTGCTTCAGTGATGAATGCACATTTTATCTAAATGGATTTGTTAATAATCATAACTGCAGGTATTGGAGCAACGAAAATCGTCATGATTTTGTAGAAGGGAATACCCAGTACCCCCACAACATGTTTTTGAAATTGTCTGTCAGGAATTCGCCTATATCATTGTTTGGCCAATCACGGGCAACATATTGAACACTTATTGAAATAAAAAGTGATATTTTCGTGTGTTTTTGTTTTCTATTTGAACAAATTAAGATAAATAAAGATTTTTATAATTTTTTTGAAAATGAATCCACCGATTCAAAAATCAAGCGTCAAAATAAAGGACTTCGGAAGACCTCTCAAGCAAGCTATCACTCGATGCCCCTTGACAGTTAAAACGTTTAAGTTTAAGCCGTTTTTGGTTAAAAAGTTGTCCATCTTTTGGCGTGTCTCGGCGTTTTTTTTTCTTTTAATCAGTGGTTTTCGATAAATCTGTGGTGGGAACACCCTGTATAAGGCAACATTAGATTTGTTCACACAGCAATCAGAAACTGTTGACGACTGTCAGGATTCTGACCAGAAACATGTTCCCCGTTATTCTGACTATTATTATGTATCTTTATTGATTCATTTAGAAATAAGTTGATATAAAGATATTAAACTTACACTAAAATAGTTTTACGCTAACAAAAACCAATAAACAATGATTTTGAACTTTTATGCAAGGCATGCATGATGAGGTACTACTCATACGAGTAATGTACGTTGATAATGCAATAAATAGAAAAGACGCAGTATTGAACAACGAACTTTTACATAGCTCAGTTCAAATGAGGAGGAACTTAATACAAACTTCGACCGTAAACATAAGAGATAAGGTTCTACTTATACAGGGTGTCCGCAAAGTTGGGGTTTTCCTTTTTATAAACAACTACCCTTGAAATAACAGAGGTAATGTGTAGTGAAACGAGGGCGACCAAGTAAAAAAAAATAAAGGAAAAAGTACTCACTCTCCAGTTGACGAGAAGGGCTAAGTACGTCTCTGCCCGAAAAAAGTCTAGGTATTGCATCCTGTCCAATCGATTTGGGAGAATAAATGGTCCAATGAGCATACCGTTCACCATGCCAGCCCAAACATTCACCGAAAATGTTTGTTGAAAATGTACCCGACGGACAGCGTGCGGATTTTCTACTGACCAAACATGAGTGTTGCGAAAGTTATTCACCCCATTACGCGTGAACGTAGATTCGTCTGTCACCAATATGCACTTCAAAAAGTCCGGATTATTGTCGTGTTGATGCAACAACCACTCACAAAACCGCACTCTTGCTGGAAAATCGCCAGGTTGAAGGGCTTGTACACGTTGGACGTGAAACGGATACAGCCCCTCTTCACGCAGCGTTTGCCACACTTTAGTTTTTGATACTTGCACTTCTCTAGCCACGTCTCTAGTGCTTGTTGAGGGATTCTCGTCAACGCAATTACCTCTACACGCGTGACCGTAACCTTCGGTTGAAGGTTGCATACTGACCTGACACACTGACCCCGACCCAGTTCTGTCGTCGGGTTGAGCTAGTGTCCTAGTACCACTCGGAGATGTCGCGGCTACAGGACGATATTCAGATATTTTTGATGTTGCAGAGCCCTTTATCTCGGTTCCCTTAAGATATTGGTGTATATGGTACTAAGAAAAATTGCTTATATTTTTAAGATCTACACGTCGTGTAAAGGAAAACCCCAACTTTGCGGACACATATGTATGTAATTTGAAATGCTAAGCTAAGCAGCTTTTTTGAAAAGGTCACTCAAATAATCTTATTGTCTCTGGCCATATGAAGATGATATGGAATAATCACATAGTTTCAGTATTGTTCAAATCGCACAGGTAGTGACCGAACTAGAAAAATTACCTGCCATTACTATCAATCGTATCAACTCGAACATCTTTTTTTGTATGCTTTTTCTAATGGCTGATAGCTCCTACTACCCCTAGCAAGTCCATCTCTAGTAACGCTAATGTGCCTAATGGCGTGTTATTTTGTCGACTACCGCAAGCGGTGTCCCAGCAATCTTCTTCTGCGAGGCATGAGCGAGATTCGGCGTGTATAAGGGAAGGCAAGCAAAAAATCAAATTGAAATTCAAGCGCATTACTATGTCAGTTGAGGTAACAGATGAGACGAAGCAGATGGCTCAACGGCTCTAACGGATACTCTCGGATGATTTACAGGGCGGAACGAGATAACAAAAAGCGACGTCTTTTTGTTTTGATGCTTTCAACTTTGATTGTCGAATAAAGGTATTTGGTGGGTCCGACATTCTATTCAATAGGTCGATTTCACAAGGATTTTACTACCTAATGCATTAATGTCATATCACCTGAAATGTCAGTGAGGCACTTTTAATCTCAACGCATTTGTAAAGACAAGCCTTATCTTAAGCATTCCGTAGTTTTAGGTGGACAGTTTTGATGATATTTCTTGATATTTAAATACCTCCATTTCGGTTCTATGTATGGTAAGAATAGCTAAATATAGAGAATTTAAACTAGACAAAACCCTTTGAAAAAGTTTTATGAATCACTACTTCTATATATTTTGATGGATCCTTCCGGAGTTCTTACTTTGTTATCCCAAATTTTAGCCGCCAATGGTGGTATGTTGGAAAAATTGAAACCAGTAATGTTTTTTATCCATGTTTTCACTACGTGATAGTTGCATTATTTTTGGAGAAAACAGAGCTGTGACAAATTAAACTAGAGAAAACTTTCTACAAGCTAATCTATCACGTTGCTTTTGAGTGAATGATGCTATTGACCTACAACTGCAACAAGTCTCATTCTAATAGGCTTTTGGAACATTAGAAAGAACACGTAGGAATATATATAAAGAGTAACTAATGTTTGAAACATCCAAGGTGAAGCTGTTAAAGCGTTCAAAAAAATGTCTGGTTATAATATAATAATAATAATAATAAACCGTCTTTTATTATAAAAAAAAAACAAATTACAGATAATTCATATATTATTATTTATAATTAGATTAGTGAGCAGCTAATGGCGAAGTTTAGCTATGGCAGCTATTCTTACACTTAACCATTAACTGCATAAGAATATAGATGGTAAAAAAGTACAGCTGTAAATAAAATAATAATGAAAATAAATGGAGGAAAATGCCCATGTAACTGATTACAAACTAAATAAAAATTAGCTTAAAAATATAATGCTGGATAAAACCACCTTTAAGAATCACCACTGAGCAGAAGAGCTCTTAAGTGCTTTTTAAAACAATACAGCGGCAGACTTTTTGTTCTGTAATCCAAGCTATTGCACAATATGCATGCATTATATGAGAAGGACCTGTTAAAAACAGATAAACTATGAAGTGGCATTGTTAAAGCGAATGTGTTACGGATATGTCGTTGATGAACATTATACCTAAAAATTAGTTTTTCACGTAGATAAGTTGGAGTTCCAGAGACAAGTAACTTATGTATAAAGGTTAGATAGTTGTATTTAACTAAATATGTCATCTTTAAACAACATATTAAAGGATAACGATCCGAAACATGATCAAATTTTCTTAAACTGAATATGAATCGTACGGAGTTATTTTGTACTACAGATATTCTGTTACGACTTGCAACATCCAAACAAGGATGATTAAATAGATTGCAATAATTAAAAATAGATACTAACACAAAAGATTCACACAACTTTTTTTGCATTTTAAAATTTAGCAAATTTTTGTTCGCATACAGAGTTCTCAGATGGATGTAACTTCTTTGTAAGAGGTTATTTAAATGTTCACGAAGCCGCACGTTTTCATCAATAAACACACCTAGACACTTGACACTTTCAGAAAAAGGAAGATTTTGATTGTTAATAGATATACTCAAGGAAGCTTTGACTTCGGCTCACAGCAGAAGATTTGGAAGCATTAACGGTTAGGCTGTTATTGGCTGAGTAGGTGCAAATAGAGTCAATGTCCTGGTTTATTTCCATAGTAGCAGTCTGGAGGTTCTCAGGATAAAAGAAGTAAAGCAGTTGAGTGTCATCCGCATAAGATTGTAGCTGTGAATTTTGATTGGACTTAGCAATATCGGCTACATAAATTAAAAATAGCAAGGGTCCTAAAATTGAGCCCTGAGGCACACCCGAAGTGATAAAGTGCTCATTTGACAAAACTCCAGAAACTGAGACGCGCTGAGAACGGTGGGTTAGGTATGATTTAAAAAACTGCAGTGCTATTTTATCAAAACCATAAAATTTTAGCTTAGCGCACATCAGTGCGTGATCAATTCTATCAAAGGCCTTGGATAAATCCAGTGAAACTAAGGTGACACACATTTTTTTATCAAGGGCCCTGATGATGTTATCCACTAAATTAAGAAGAGCAGTTGTAGAACTGTATGATTTTCTAAAACTAGACTGATGTACTGGGAGTATGTCACTTGACTTTAAAAAATCTATGATTTGCAAATAAATGATTTTCTCCAAGATCTCTCTGACAAAACACTCAGAAGACTGATGGGCCTGAGATCCGAGAAATCGGTGGGCTTCCTGACCTTAGGTATTGGCTTTACTATTGCTCGACTCCAAGATTTAGGAAAGTAGCCCTTCTCAAGACACAGATTGATAATATGGGTCAAGTAAGGTAGTATAATAGGGAGAGATAGCTTAATCATAAAAAGAGATATACCGCATTTGACTTAAGGCCACTCACAACAGTTTTGATAGTAGTAGGCTCAACCAGAGTGAAGGAAAATCTCCGATTGTCAAACGTGTTATTGTGATGAAAATTGAATGTTGCTTCGTCGGGCTGAGCACAATGAAACACTGATGCAAAATAATCGTTTATAGCGCTTGGATCATTGAGGTGAGATGGAATACTTTCAGTTCTTTGAATTAAAGCCACCGATATTTATGTAACCTAAAGCTCTCCAAAGTTCTTTCGACATATGATGCTCTTGTAAGAAAGATAGGTAACCCGCTTTTTCACGCCTAATTGACGCAAGAGCAAAATTACGTTTTTATTTGTAGCTTAACCAGCTCGATACTGTTTTATCGGATTTATATTTTCTAAGTGCAACATCACGTTCTTTCAGAATAATTTTTAACGGAAAGGTCAACCAAGGGGCCTGACGTTTATTGACTCTCACCGTTGTGAGCGGCGCGTGGATATCGAAAACGTTAAGAATGTTCCTTGTAAGGAAATCAACTTTTTCATCGATGTCATTCAATAATATCAGGTCGTGCCAAACAATTGAGCTTAAATCACTACAAAATCCGTTTTCATCAAAGTTTTTAAAATCTCGAAAAGAGATGAAAGTTTGCTTAGTTTTTTTGACAGCAATTTCCAGCGAGCAACATGCAAGTCGATGATCGGAATTTTCCCCAGCATCCAAAACCATTGTGTCTGTAAAAATTTCTTTAGTATTTGAAAAAACTGCATCAATCAGAATGATACGGGTGGGTTCTTTAACCATTTGGCAAAAACCATAACACGAAAAGCATTTATTGAGATTATTGTCGGCATTAGATAAATCAAAGTTTATGTCACCTAATATTAAAACGTTATCATACTGACAGATGCACAAAGGCAGGACAGAGTCCCACACGTTAGCAAAATCGCCAAAGGACTTAGATGGGGGTCTGTAAATGACACCAATGCAAAATTTTTCTTTATGAAGAATAACCTCTAGCCAGATGCTTTCCATAACTGTGCTGGTATCAATACCAAAGTCAAGAAGTCTCACCTGATACATAGATTTAATATAAATGTCAATGCCACCTCCTCGGTCTTCTCTACCTCTGCGATAAAAGTTATACTCTGGAACTTTAACAACTTCAGTAGGTATATTGCTAGTCAACCATGTTTCGGTCACTGCAAAAAAGTCGTACTCTTGTTCAGTTAATATATCCACAAAGTCAGAAAAACTAGACAGGATAGAACGAACGGTAAGGTGACCATACTTGCATACTTGATAATTGAATTGTTGAAGTTTCACTGGAAAAAACGGACAAGACAGACTTGTTGCGGACTGTTCAATCGAGAATGAAGATTGTTTAAGATTGGAATACTTTACATTTCCCATTGCCTCTGATTTACAAATTCTTAAAGGTCATGCTCGTAAATAAAATACACAATGTTATTGATACTAGAAAATTGCGATATAACGGTTAATTGTGCTAATTTAAAGTTATGTTGGAGTTTAAATAGCATCGTAGTTGATTTTAGATTTAAGACTATAAATGTGATTTTGAAGAAAGGAGCATGAATTCACATCATTGGCAGAGTGATTTGTTTCAAATTTAGTTCCCACTTTCTCATTATACTTGGAGCAGTTTATGCATTTCAAAGTATTATCTGTACATTCTTTTAGACGGTGCTTACCACTACAGTTTAGACAAGCAACATCTAAATTACAGTTTTTCTCAATATGACCCAAACCACTGCACTTGAACCAACGAAAAACTCTGAGATGATCAGTGACAGTGCACTTGCTCGATCCAACATATATACTAAGTGACATATAAATCCGAACACACAGTTTAAATGGTTTTATTTTAATAAAAGTTGGTGAATGTATTTATCTTACTGTAAATAACAAGTGAAAAAATGTTCAGCCTTATCATTTGGACATTCCGGTTTTTATACTGCTTTTTTTTAATTCACTAACGCTCTAAAATGAATATTTCAGCCGCAGTAAAGAATCAACGTTGGCGGATTTTGGTTCTTGACATCCTTTACGATCGGTTACGATGCCTAGAGTATGGAGACCTGTACGATTTCGTCAACTTAGTGAGTTTGATAGGGGCCGTATAGTGGGACTTCGGGAAGCTGGACTTTCTTTTCGGGCAATTGCAGTTAGAGTGCAAAGAAGTGTAGACACTGTGGTTAGGTGTTGTCAGGCATGGCTTCGAGAAGGCCGAACGCAAAGAGCAAGGGGCACTGGACGCCGCCGTAGAACAACAGACCGTGAAGATCGCCGCCTAAGATTATTGGCCTTAAGGGACCGTTTCTCCACTACCAGGTCCATTGCAAATGAATGGTTTGCAGAACACGGAAGACCTATTGGCATGCGAAGTGTTTACCGACGAATGAGAAGTTTTGGCTTGTTTTCATACCGGCCACACTGGGTCCTCCCTTTAACTCGAGAACACCGACGTAATCGCCTTGAGTGGTGCAGACAACGGTCACTCTGGGATCAGGAATGGAACAGTATTGTCTTTAGTGACGAGTCCCGATTTTGTTTAGGCATGCACGATGGTCATGTCAGGGTTAGAAGGCGACGTGGTGAAAGGAGGAATCCACAGTTTTTTGTTGAAAGACATGTTCATCACACTGTTGGAGTTATGGTTTGGGGTGCTATAGCTTATGGTTCCAGGTCACCTCTAATCTTCATCAGAGGTAACATGAATGCGCAGCGTTATATCCACGAAGTTCTAGAACCCCATCTTTTACCCTATCTTGACACCCTGGCAGATCCAACTTTCCAACAAGATAATGCCCGACCACATGTTGCAAGAGTCACAATAGACTTCTTTCAACATAATGATGTCACATTGTTACCATGGCCACCAAGATCTCCCGACTTATCCCCAATTGAGCACGTGTGGGATATGATGGGTAGGAGATTGTTCAATTTGCAACGTCCTCCTCAGACTCTAGAAGCACTTCGAGAGGAGTTGGTGGTTGCCTGGAATGAGATACCACAGGAGTCACAATAGACTTCTTTCAACATGATGATGTCACATTGTTATCATTTACTTATAATTTTTATCCTTTATTTTTAGGGAAAATTTATACAAAAATTTTTCATTAAGTACTTATACAAAATTTTATTAAAATAAAACCATTTAAACTGGGTGTTCGGATTTATATGTCACTTAGTATAAAAACCCACGAGAGAGTAGAGTACACCTGAAAACTGGAGATACTTCTAGAACCAAATTTGTTGACTCACGAACTTTCAACTGGGTGATAATTTTCAAGTCAGCAACATCTAGATCACCTAGGTCGTTGACTGACAGAATATTCTGCAATATCCTGTCGTTACTCCATTTTTCGAATAGCCTAACGTTACGAACAAGTAACCTGGGATTCTTACGCACCGTGTACTTTGAACCCAGTTTCTGCGTTACATGCGTCACCAACTTATCCGTCTTCACACTGAACTATAAAACCATTTCTCATTTTCTTTACTCCACTCAGGCAAAGTTTACTTGGATTCACATTGTTTTGATTGTCCTTAATTACAGCATCATTTGGAATAGATGTATTTTCTGATTTAATCATCACACCAGCTGATGGTTTGTTATTGTTAGTTTTTGCTGCTACCGAGCATGAAGAAACATGGCCACTTTTTGTATCACCTTGACATCTTCCTGCTGTGACTGTAGCATATGAAAGGTTCATGGATGAAATTTTTTCTTTCAATAAATCATTATTAGAATTCAATTCTCCATTCAGGTTACTTAACAGGTCGATTTCACGCTTCAAATGGTCAACTTCCAGCTGGACTACTGCAAGATCCGAGACAGGGGAGGCCAAAGGTGGTTTGAGTTTGGTTGTGCAGCTCCTGCACTTCCAAGACTTACGCTCAATAACGAACAATTTTGCTGCATGCAATTACATTGTTATTAGAATAAGAAAAAATCTGGAGTATAAAGCACGATATCAGTTTCTTTGAGCATAAAATGCATAAAATGAATCTGGACGGTGATAATGGCTGCTTTGAGCTAGGGTGAAGAATGGCTCAGCTCAGTGGTTGAATATCGCTCGCTATCGACTAAATCCGCTGCTAACTAGGATAGCATATGTTAAATATGTGCCTTCTGTCAATTAATCTCTGGCAATTTGACACGATCGGTATTTACCATAGTGAGTCAGTGTCTATCATGGAATGTGATAATTATTGCCCGTGTAAATTTGACGTCAGGAACGATTGGTTCCTGGATAAAAAGTTCTGGTTGTTTCAAATTTGACCCTCACCCTTGGTATTTCGGAAACGATAAGCGATACGCATGAATATGAGCAATGTTGCGTATTTAGGTAACTAACAAAATGCCGCTTAGAAAGTTTCTAAATTCAAAGTAGTTCCGAAGAGAACCAGAAAAAAACGAATTTTTCCAAAATCGTTTTAAGTTCTTCTTGACTTTATTTCTGGTGGAATTTCAAAATAACTTGCACATAAACATTGCCAGTTTTTCTTCTCTACAAGATTGCATAATTCGATATTCAGTATGACGTTCCACCTCTTGTCCTTCAGGATCAACTTTATTTTTTTTATTACGGACGCCATATTGATATTTTGCACAGATGAATAGAATTTTGAATTCTGATTCCAAAGTGTATTATACATTTATATTGATTTTGCTAAATCTTAGTTATTTAAAAAACAAAATTTCCTAGGTAGGCTATTAAATTATTAGACAGTCATTTGCTTCGCCATATCAGATTTATCGCAAAACCATTTTCGTTTTTTCCTGACTTCATTTGAGACGAGATTCCAAGATATATTGCATGTTGTCATGGCCACTTATTCTCCTTTACAAGAAGGTGTACAAATGTTTAATTCGATGTTTCTTCTTACATCCCCAACTTTGTTTTTTCATATCAACAATCTATTGGAATTTTGTACATTTAAATTCACATTTCAGTCCCAAATTCAGTAAATTTCTTTAGTTGGACATCAATTTGCTGTTGGAACGAAAATTATAAGGAAAAGGTATGGTGAAACCTGAAACACGATGAAATTTTTATTGATGTGATAACAACCACAATCATAAATAGGCAGAGGTAAATCATAGCAGATGTTCAACATGTTGCCCGCAATTTTGTAGGCAAAGCCTATCTGTACATTGTTCACTGCTCGATTTACTTCCCCCCTTCTGAGTCTTCCAAACTCTATTACTATGTCACATTTGAGGTCTGCTCTGGTATACGAAACAAATGTCTGATAATCTGATAATTTCAATGTCTGTTTTTCTGGAAGAACTGAGGTTTGGGAATGTCAACATATCATACACCTGTGGAATCAGAATTAGAAACGTTATGGATCTGCGCAAAAATCTAATATGGTATCTATAAGAAAAAATTGATGCTGGACGACAAGAGACGAAACATCATATTAAAATTCTAATTATGCCTTCTTGTAGAGGGGAGAGGAGAGGAGTGGAGAGAGGGGGGAGAGAGGAGAGGAGAGTGGTGAGAGGAGTGATCTGACGAACCTGAACAGGTAAATGCACTTAACAAATTTAAACGAATACTAAAAACGTTTCTAATTAATCACAGTTTTTATACTATTCAGGAATATCTAAAATTTCAAACAATAGCTTGACATTATTTTAAATACCTTTTTAACGTCTTTGTGGTGCATTACGTATGCATGTTTCACTATATCTACAGATAACCACGATTATAGATTTTGTAAAAATCCTCCGTCTAACTATCTTCTGTAATTTACCTACCTAGCCGTGGCCTAATTGTTGTGTCATATTCTGAAAATGCCTTAATGGGCCTTTAGGCGAAACGAGTGTATCCCTGTCTATCCTATCCTTACTATTAGTTAGAGAAGTGATTTTTGTCAGCCTTGTCAGCTACCTCAAGGCTTCTTTTGCGAGTCGCGTCAATTGTATAAAAATGATCTGGCTAATGGGACGTAGTGCTAGTGCCAATTAAAAAAAAAAGGTTTTGTAGCGTGGTAGGGTATACACTTGTTGTAAATGCGGATGACCTGTTCTTTATTTTCTACAAACTGTAATAAGAACCACTGAACGATTTGATTTGATCTGAAGCCGCATCGGGCAGACGGTACCGATTGATAATAGACTCAAGCTAATAATACAGGATGGGGCAAAAGTCGCGAAGGGATTTGAAAAGTTAATAACTTTTTTAAATTTATTTTGTTTTCTTTTTTTTCCAGGACTGTGAAAAATAAATCCGGGAGATTAATTATGGAGCATTACAATCTTAATCAATGAACCAAACTTGTAGAATTTTATTTTGAATATCATTATTCAATAATTCAAACTCAACGAGCATATCGTTGTCATTTCAATTTGCGGAATTCGCCCTCTGAATCAATGATTCGACGCTTAGTGGCACCATTTCAACAACAAGGCACAATTATGGATCTCCCACGAAGCGGAAGGCCACGATCCGCAAGGAATGAAGAGAACATTCAACGCGTTCAGGAGAATCCGGAAACCTCAACCCGAAGACGTTCTGCTGAGCTGCAGATGTCTCGAAGGTCTCTGCGCAGAATATTAAGAGGAAATTTACATCTGTTTCCATATAGAGTGCAGCTAGTGCAAGAACTAAAACCAGCAGATTTCCAAGAACGACTAGCTTAAGCAGTTAGCTTGCAAAGAATGGCTCGAGAAGATAATGAATTTAATTATTCTCTAATCATGAGCGATGAAGCCCATTTTCATTTGAATGGCTTTGTAAATAAGCAGAACTGCAGAATATGGGGTACGGAGAACCCAAGGGCGATTCATCAAAGGCAATTACATCCGCTTAAATGTACACTATGGTGCGCAGTTACGTCTCAACGAATTGGACCATTCTTCTTCGAAGACCACGATGGGAATACTGTATCTGTAGATGGCGAGCGATATCGGGATATGATTCAAAATTTCTCAAGACCAGCTCTTGCTGACAATCAAGCAATGAGGTTCCAACAAGATGGGGCCACTGCGCATACTGCTCGAGCGACTATGCACCCTCTAAGGCAGATTTTTTGCGAACGTTTAATTTCGAGAAATTCAGGATTCAATTGACCCGTCCGCTCGCCGGACTTAACAGCCCCTGATTATTTCCTTTGGGGATATCTGAAAGGAAAGGTGTGTTAATAAACCCACAACCCTGCAGCAACTAAAGGATAATATTCGAGCAGATATTCTGACTCGGGTCATGGAAAATGCTCTTGCAAGAGCTGCACTTTGCGAGGCTTAAAATGGCGGTCATTTGCGTGATGTAATCTTTCACACTTAAATTGTAAATAAACTCCAAATATTGCATTTCAGTTTTGGGTAAGGAAAAAAAATTGAAATTTAAAAAAGTTATTAATTTTTCAAATCCCTTCGCGACGTTTGCCCCACCCTGTAGAAGCGGCAACTATTCTGCTGCATGCGTATTACGTCATACAAATGCGTCACAATCATCATCATCTACGTATGTTCATTTACTTAGCCCACAGTCCAAATGCTACTAGAGATCTTATCACTGCAGGTTCAGTTGACCACTATTATAAATTTAATTCGAACCTGCTCTACCTTAAGTATGTTATAGTGAAGTGTGTAGGGACTTTTATTTGAACTCGGAAACTTCTCCGACCATCTCACTTCCCTCTCTCAACAGCGTGTGAAGGAAAAGGGAGCAAGGTTGCATAATATCTGTTGATATGGCAGTTTAGTTGACAAGACTTATCATCGAAATAGCGGCTGTAACGTTATAGCGTAAAGCGTATGTCAGAAGGAGGGTTTCGTGCTCGTATAGAGGATTACATCCACGGCCGCTTTTGTGGAAAAGTAATGGCCCGACAACCGGGGATACAAATTAACGTCTGTGCTTTTGACATGGGATGCCATCAACACTATTGATATACAGGAGCCTTCGGAAACGCTCGTATTTGACGTATATAATAGTAGGGAAAAGTCTTATGATGCGACGGCGCTGTTTAAGAAGCCATTAATTATACGGAGGAAATTTCCTTGGGTATCCAAGAGGCGTGCGGAGTATGAAAGTGGTTTCTCAATTTTCCTTTCAACCGTCTGTAAGATCCACTGAAAAGTCATGCAATTACATGGTAAGTGGATTTCCCTAAAGGTGTTTATTTTTTGATGAGCGAGCTGACAAAATCTAAAACATATTCAACTTCCAAATCATAAGTTGCGATAGTATCTATTGCTATGGCAAAAAATATCGTCAAGGAGGTTGACCCGCTTCCATGAGCTCACAAAAAACTATGTTCGGTACACGTTAACCTCTCGTAAAGAAACTACAAATATTCATAACATGCATAACAGATAAATTACATGAATAGGCTCATACTAATAGTATCTAGTCGCATTCCGACGTTAAAAAATTGAGATATATCCTCCACCACCCCTCCGACCCTTCACCCAACACTTTTCATCTCAGATAAATTTGAAAAAATGATCAGGAGTTTCTCAGAGGTCAAAAAATGGAGTGTGGGTGATCTTTGTTTTAGTTATATAGTTATTGTTATAGTTTTTTGCCCGTTGTCGTGTGAAATATGTGCGTGAATTACCAAAATTAAATGCGGATTGCATGAATATATTAATAAAAAAATTAAATATAGCCTCCCCATTACCTATAGGCGCTACTTTCAATTTCCAAAAACGTGCAAGGACCTCGAAAACGTCAAAAACTGTATTTGAATGATTCTTGTATTGTTTTTTTTTTAGTTTTTAACCAAAACCATGCCGCCGCTGGATTGATTTTCAAAAACTACAATGCTCTTTTGCTCTCGGCATAGTAGTAGCCTTGCTTCATATCAAAATTTCATCAAAACCAAGCGATACTTTCCAGGTTATAGAGGACGCTAGTTTTCGCCGCAAGCGGACAGACAGACCGACAGAGATGAGTGGAGCGTGATATAGATATCATGTAGCATTCAAAAGAGACATCTCATTTTCGCGATTACAATACTTCCTCACCAACTAGCGTGGGATGTAAACTCACATCAACAAATCGGTATTTAGGATCAGCCTTCTAAAGTGCTCTAGGATCACCACTGACTAGTGATGTTCAAAAAGTAACTATTCGTTACTCGAGTACTAGTTACTCATAGATACCCGAAGTGACGAGTACTAATCCGAACACGAAATGATTATTTTGATTACTCTGTTTTCAGTATCCGTACCCGGTACCCGTACAATCGATGATCCTGGAGTGGCAACATTGGTTTCTCTGTACCACTGCCGCTCATGCATCAGGGTTGCCAGACATCCCAGATTGGACTGGGAACCTGAAAACTCCAGATTTAAAAACAATTACCAAATTCTATGTCCGCCTAACAAAAGAAAAATTAAGTTTACCTATTCACACCGTGACTCAAATTCGCTTTTATTGTTGTGATCTTGGCAACCCGAAAAGGAATAAGGAGTCGATTGGATTGGAGCAAAGTTCGGCAGTATTATGAGGCAGAAAAGCAACAACAAGGTAAAAGCACCGTTCAGGACAACCACAATAATAAAAATTATGTCAATTTGACTCGTGTTTACTTATACTGTCTTGCTAAAAAGAATTATAATTCAGTATGACCACCAATAGTATGTGTAGACTATAGTAAAATACCAAAATTGATGACAGTAGCGAATCTAGTTACGGGGACGCCTTCGAAAATGTGGCACTTCTTTGTGAAATGTCGGTAAGCGTCGCTTTAATCAAAAGGTACAGCGTCAAAGCAGTGGCGCACGATGACTTCTGCTACTGTCATCAATTCTGCTATTTGACTATAAGCTCCACGTAGAATATTTTATACTGGTATATGCTTAATTGGAATGCTTCAAAAAGTTACTTGTCGTTCCGAATTTCCTTGAGCCCATATACAGATCATCTTTCCGACTAAAATACATGCTTTTTAAGCATTTCTAGTGAATACAAAGTATTTTCAGTTTGTAGGCTCATATGAGTCATATGACCCTCTATACTGTAATAACCCATCTCGATAACCATAATGATTGAGGATACGATATTTGCATAAAACACGGCTGACCTGAATGAACTATGCTTAAAACATTTTGCAAATTTTGAGGTTGACTATTTTCTTACAAGATTCGGATACATTGAACTTGTTCAAATTCGACATTAATCACACGACGCATGTTGCCAAATCGGTATACTTATACTACTCATAGTAATTAAAGTAACGAATACAATAAATGATTACTATGTAGAAGAGTAACTATTATTTCCATCTCTGTCTGTGCTGTTGACCACCGCAAAGCCACAGAAACGACATATGTATGTCGTACGCTATACGGCTGTACTGGATGGACGCCGGGATCGAGCTCTGATCACGTGTTGATCACGCGTATGAGTCATTACAGTTTTAAATAGTTGTAGTATAGTAATGAGTACTCGAAAGTAACGAGAATCAACACCGCTACCACTGACCTGCCTGCTACATCACTCTCTTTGCAGTAGTCATCCATAGCTAGCTACATGGGTATAAAAAATTGATCCGCAGTTCTCATAACACACTGTATCTCATATCAAGTATTTTTATGGTTGTTTACTTTGTTGCAGGCGGCAATTTCTTGAAGCTATTCCTCCGTCAGCACTCAATTTACCCGAAACAAATCTCGGAGAACTGATAGAGGTATACTTTGTGGTGAACCCGATTGCTAGTGCCTTTGATTGCCATCCAGCCTCGCCGCCGATTTCCATTTTAAATGAGGAGGGACAACCATCACAGGACACGGAGAGGGTTGTAATAAGCCCAACCGCACGACTGCTCATTGAATAAACTTCGATCCGGTTAGGATTTGTAGTCGAGTTGGTATATCACTTTTTGCAGAATATACAGTGCTTTTCTATGATGTCCCCCTCCCCTTTGATTTTTTGAACGAATCAATTCAAAAAATTAAAACTCGAGGTAATGAAATTGATGCGTGGATACAATATTTTAGAGTAACATTGACCTATGATAATGTCAAGATGGCCGCTGGGCGCCATCTTAGAAAAAAAATTATATGAAAACGGGGGTCTTGTGGCACATCATTTTGAAGCTCCTGATGTGTACTTTATAACCCTAGAATATGAAGTCAATACCTTCACCTACTACAAAATTGTGGTACATTTAATTCATAACTACGGGGCATGTAACAATGTTCGCTGGTGACTCCTCAATCACACATTCTGGATAAGTTTAGTTTCTGGTACCAGAGGAACAAATTTATTTTCAATGAGGAGAAAACAATCATTGTAAAATAACAATACGCAGAGGCAAATTCGCGATGACCTCATACCCTTGAATTATTTGAAGTTGGCCTGAACTTCAAACACTACTTGGCATATATTTTGATGAAAAGTCATCACGTTTGTCAACAATTAAACCGCGCATTCCCTGCCATACTTCAGCTAAAGTCTATTTTGCACATACACTTGCTCAACGTATATTACAGAGCCAACTTCCAGAGGCAGGGTATTTCTGTGGTAAGAAGGCATAATATGACTGACTATCAGCATGTCACAACAAGACAGTTGCCCAGAAATTTTCGAACAAAGAAACATTTTTAACGTGCATTTACATCTTGAAGTCTGTAACATCTGCCAAATTATAACCAAAACTCTTTAAAACATTTAATCAGACACAATGTTATCATAGAACCAGAATCACTGACCTTGTTACAGTACAGAGTCATTCCACTACATTTTATTGCAATCCCTGTAGAATAATTGGTTAATATTATTTAATAAGTTGCCAAGGTGTCTTTGTGCTTTGCAGGACTGCAACATATTCAAAACAAAGGTTAAGTCATTACTTGGTAGATTTGGTAGCTGTTTCATGTAATATGTGCTTATATGGCTTTTATTTTAATTTTACTTTGTATTGTGAAATTTTTATTCTATTGACGTACCACATGCACTGCTTGTGTCCTTTGGTAAGAATAAATAAATAAGTGAGTACTCATGAATACCTCTCATTCGAAAGGTCGTGTCCAAGCGGCACTGGAATAGTGTACCGATGTACAGGACGTTGTATACCTCTATAGCGCAAATTCGTGATTTCTATGTTTTGATGTATTTGGCCATTTCTAGCAGTTTTTTTGTTATATTTTCGTTTTTATTTGTTGCCAATGCTATCCATGTGTTAAGTCAAAACCCGCGAACTGCATTGCGGACAATATACTGAACATTTTCGAGCATATCTGGAAATACGATGAAAACATGGACCGCCATTAGCGCCTTTATTTCGACCGCTCCATTTCGTTGCACCGGAATGAAACTCGCATTAGTGGGGTATTACCTTACTTTAGCATATCTCGCAGGGTCAAATTTTCTATTTCCTCTATTGCGCTACATTCAAACTGATTAGAGCAATGGTTTTGCAAAATACGAAGAAAACAGCGTGGTGGTTGGAGTAAAAAAAAAGCTGCAGCTCTTGTATCAGGTCCCGTTCCACTTTGTGGACAAATGTCAAGCTAACGTGGGATGCATATAATCTCTTATAAACAATTACAGTACTCTTGAAAACTATACAAGATACAATGCATAATGTATTAGGGACTAATAACGAGCATTTTACCTAATTTTTAAGAGGGTCAGTTCGCTACAATTGGTTGATATTTGTCCGCTTTGTTTTAAAATGTGCATAATTATGCATATTTTTGAAATATCGTATCGAATCTGGTCAGTTACTTATATATATGAAATGTTTGAATTTGCTCATAAGAAAAAAATGTAACCCTTTGTTTTCGGAATAAAAATAACAGTTATCTTTGAGAATAAACTATTCTGTGATTCACATCGGCAAGGTAAATTCTTTTATTTTGCTAGAAAATGTCCTTTGAAAGAACTCTGTATATTGCTTAGTAAACTAGTTGTGAGTGAATAAACAATTAGAAATTCTCAAAAACTACTTGACCAATCGACTCCAATTTTGTTGTGGTTACGAGTATTTAGAGGTATGACGCCTACTGATTTAAAGGATTTCAAGTGGCTGTTTGAAATTATCATTGCATTAGCAACAAGTACTAGACCCTGCATTTTGCCTCGCTTTTCGGCCATAACTCTTTTACTATTGGTCGGATCTTTTTACGTGTGGTCTCATTTTGTAGGTCTCATAAATACCTAAAAATCTTATTTACAGATTTTTTTCATTTCTGCCAACACTTTCAATTGAATCCCAAATTTGCTAATATGATTAGACTAATCTTCAAGCTAGACCCTCTAAAAAAAAGTTAGTTACGAACATGTTAAACAAGAAATTTAAATGTATCAAGTCCGTCAAACAGGCAATTACAATTATTCCATAGCATCCTTTCCCTGCCCTACGCATAGTAGCGTCCACGATACACTACCTACAACCCCTACCGCCCAATGTCTACATCTGAAATTTTTTTTAATAATGATCAGAGCCCTTTAAAACGTTAGAAAATGATGTTCGAGAGGTTTGTTTTTGCTTTTGGCCTATTCCTCCGCCGCCACTGACCCGATTTTTGAAATCTTTATAGCTCTATTATTCCTGCTGTAGTAGTAATCTTGTGTGAAAACTTTATCAAAATGGGACTGGTAGTTCTAAAGTTATAGACCGGCTAAGGATTAGCAGGTACACAAACCGACGGAAATGGTTTTTCATTATCTCATTTTCTAAGTTTTTCGCAACTATAATCCCTCCTCATCCAGTGGCGTAGGAAGTAAAGTCGCGTGGAATGCCCCGGTCATAGCCAGAGATCATTTCAGTTTTGCAGATACTAGGTTATGGCAAAATAGCCTGCTTTAACAAAATGTATGTTCAGCATGTACTTATTGCCCGTAGGCAAATGAATCCTAAAAGAGGTAGATGTTATCCAGCAAGAAGCCGTAAACTATTTTAAACATTTCTGATCAGTCTCCTACGATTCTCACTTACTTTAGGCGAGAGAGTCCTGTTTCCCCTATATAAACGAGCAGTTAAATCATACTACCCACCAAAGGTGGACTCCAGCACCACGTAAGCAGGGTATCCTATCGTGTACAAATTTGGAGGCAAATCCTGTTTCCGCTGCAAATACTTCCTTCACCAAAAGAGTTCGGCTGGGCACGATGCGGCACAGGCCAAACCGAAAGCCAACACAAGCCTCATCAGCTGCATGCAGCTACAGAAGATATAAGGTGCTGTGATTTGCGCTAATGACGCTGCCCCAAATATTGGTCAAAACAATTTGGCCGTGTGACATATTTTACCTCCGTAGCCAGGGTCCTCAAGCGGTGCCACCAAAAGTAGTGGCACCTCAGTAGAAAGGACATAAGGGCTATAGTGGTTCTGCTGACAGGACAATATCGTCTGAATGGACATACGAGACTCTTTGGTCTGGCAGAAGAGGTCACATGGCGTTTCGGCAGAGAACATGAGGAACCCCAGTGTCACTGTGAAGGCCTGACAAAGCTACGGCTTCAGATAGTAGGATCCACCGGTCCAACATCGGAAAGCTACATGCAAGGCCCTGTGTCAAGGCTATGGAGTCCAGTGATGGGCGCATTGTATACACCATGTATGTAAGTATAATATACCATTGTACGTATATACGCGTATACAATGGTGAATATATACGTTTCGATATTCACGTATACAATGTATAAAATGCATATAAAGTATACAATAGCAAATCATAGTTCAACTACTTGCATATAGTGCTGGTGCAAGTCACTTTCCCTTTTAGATTTCCATGTGTACGAGGAAGATAGAAGGGGGACAAGCAGGCACCACCTGTAGTGAAAGAGTGCGCCACACACCACGTTGCCTGGCCCAACAGTGATGAAGGCCACAGAACGCAACTGTAACTTGCTGCAACGCCTTGTTTTCTACGCTCAAATAGACAATTCTGTTGAATCTGTTTGGGATCAATTCCAGATCGATCCTAATGGTTTTCCGATTTTAGGTGGAACTGAAAGTTCAGGATAGATACAAATTCTTCAACATTGCATTATTGGTTTGATAGTGGAAGCACTGTATAACTAATGAAAAATATTTAATATTTATTTATATACGTATACAAAGATATAGATTTAAATAAATGAAGAACTACAAATGAACCCTAGTTCATCGATTTCTTTGTTCTCGGAGCGTCCAACCATATTTTTTTGAGTAGTCTTCACTGTTTACAAACTTTCTGACGTTTGCGAATAAACCTAACCTCACTTATGCTATTCTATACATTGTCTTTATCATTGTGTACATTGTATTCATTGAATACGCAATGTATACGTTGTATTCATTGTATACGCATTGTATACATCGAGACGTAGACAGTTAATGTATTCGCGTAAACACCCATCACTGATGGAGTCTAATCAAAGGATCAAAGCTGAACACAGTCCTTTAGAAACTATTAGCGGGTCAAAATAGATCTACTTGGGACATTATGACTTTAAGGCTGGCAAGTCAACCTCTTACTTCTGTAAGGTATTGGTCATCACTTCTCCTCCTTCCTGTTCCTATTTTGTTGATAGCAACGGGTTGTGCGGTTATTAGATTGTTGATTAGCGACGGCATGCAAGGAAAGGTAGAACTTATCTCTAGCTGCTGCTGCTGCTGCTGCTGAAATCTTTGCAACCATGTGCAGTAGAGGTACCTTGAATTTCCATTGTCCCATTATATTAAAGAACATTTGATTATGGATGAAATATGACCGTATGATTTTTCATACATCTTTGGAATTTTTAACATCGTTTACCTTCCAGTCAAACCAAAATTACTGTCGAAAAGTTGATTTTCTTGAGAGTGCGTATTGATTTAACAGCAAGCTTTGCTTCCAATGGTATTTCATTATACGTAATAATAGCTCAGGAGACAGCAGTCATCTTTTCTGTTTTGTCTTGCTAGGTTGGCACTAAATTAATATTCATTGAATTCGTTTCCTTATTCATCGTCTTCTGCTTCGAAGATTGACTAAGGTCCTCTAATGTTAATCAATGGTTCGATAGCCTGAATGAGGACAACGGAGGGTTGAGGGAAGAATTTGATTTACGACAGACTGAACGGTAGATAAGCAAGATGCCACAGAACATAGGCACGTCACGTAAACTCAAAAGCAAACACGGAACAAGCTGTAACGTTAACCTATGATACGTGAGCAATTTGAGGAAGTGCAATTAGAGCGTTTACATAAGCATCGTTTGTTTTGCACGTGAAGTGATGTAGTCCAAATAGAGATAGGGTCGTCAAATCAGTGGATGTTTGACTCACGTTGACCAGAACCAAACTCCTTACTGATTACTTTATTTTGATAAACTTGACCAAAAACTGCAAGTGAGGTGAGCCTATATTGTGTGTAGAACAAAAGGAACTATGCTCTGCTGTGTAGAAATGTAAGCCTGGGGAAATTGAGTTTAAAATTTTCTAACTTAATAAATGATGCTATCACGATACAACAAAAGTGAATGATTATTTCAAAGTTGCACATTTATATGTGATTTCAAGTCATATTTGTTGTCCAGGCGTAAAATAAGTGACATTCCGTCTCTAATTGTGGTGAATCAAAAAGCAGTATCATGTAATTTACTGCCTTTATTCTCTGCAAAACAAAGTTGCTACCTTTTCTCATAGTTTTTATGATCTATTTATATTATTTTTCCAAACGAGGATGCAGTAATGCAGAATTGCAATTTATTTTAATATCATTTGTTCATAAATAGCACCAATATAATACATTTTTCAACATCTAAAAATTGTAATACATATATAATTACATTTAATAATTACCTTCAGTAAAAAAAAAATATATATATATATATATAAACTAAAAACGCCATGTTTTCTTGAATGCTAAGTTAACAAAGGATATTTTTCAAAATTATTCTTTCGGCGCAAAAGTAATTATTTATAACGATAAATACCTATTCACAAATCATGGAATTATTACATAAGAAAACTAAATAAGTAATAGTGTAAAAAGGCAGTACTCCTATCATACAGAAGATAAAGGTATAATTGTTCCAAATTTACTGCTTTTTTACTTTGATTGCTGCTTGCTATCACGACACAACAAAAGTGAATGATTATTTCAAAGTTGCACATTTATATGTGATTTCGAGTCATATTCGTTGTCCAGACGTAAAATAAGTGACATTCCGTCTCGAATTGTGGTAAATCAAAAAGCAGTATCATGTAATTTACTGCCTTTATTCTCTGCAAAACAATGTTGCTACCTTTTCCCATAGTTTTCATGATATATTTATATTATTTTTCCAAACGAGGATGCAGTAATGCAGAATTGCAATTTATTTTAATATCATTTGTTCATAAATAGCACCAATATAATACATTTTTCAACATCTAAAAATTGTAATACATATATAATTACATTTAATAATTACCTTCAGTAATATATATATATATATAAACTAAAAACGCCATGTTTTCTTGAATGCTAAGTTAAACAAAGAATATTTTTCAAAATTATTCTTTCGGCGCAAAAGTAATTATTTATAACGATAAATACCTATTCACAAATCATGGAATTATTACATAAGAAAACTAAATAAGTAATAGTGTAAAAAGGCAGTACTCGTATCATTCAGAAAATAAAAGTATAATAGTTCCAAATTTACTGCTTTTTTACTTTGACTTACAGGTTTTATGCTTACGAAATGTGATAAATATGAAATATTTGACAATATAATTTATGATAAAATAAATCCATTGGAGTCGATATTTAAAAAAGGCAGTAAATGAACTTTACTGTCTTTCAGCCAAGTACGGTAGTATATGCGAACAACGTGTTAGCGTTGTCGCTAAGCGCACCGCCTCTGTGGTGGCCTCAATCTTATGACAAAATCATGGGCCTCCTGTTGTTTAGATCACAATGTGGCACTTGACCTTTCTTAAGCGAAGAAAGGCTTTCACAATCTTACTCAGGAGGAGAAGCGCAAATGGGTTGCCCCATCGCCTTTTCTTATCCGACAACCGGCAACATTTCTCGCATATGATGAGGAAGCTCCTTAGTAGGAGGTCTTAGACGGTACCACCTATATGCATTCTCCTCAAGTGCCTTACATTGCGGCAAATCCTATGCTTCCTATACTCGGGTTTCTCTTAGGTAGCATGAAGCTAGTAAATGATCTTACTTTCTCGACAACGCCCTCATATTCAGATTGCTTTGGAACCATACCTCCTAATACTTGATAGCTCCTTGATATGTCAGCATTCCCTGTCTTAACTGTCGATGAGGTGAACTTCTACCCCTCAGGACGTACCGCTACTTCCATCTCCTCAGAAGCCATCTCCAAACGGTATTCCTACATGTATACATACAGGATACCAAACTTTTAAAAAGGATATCATTGACTACATATACAAGTAAAAAATGCTCTTCCCACGCAACGCTGTGGTTGGTTCAAAAAAGAGTATGTTCGGCACAAGTTTAGAAAAAAGTGTATGTATAACAAAGAAATTATATATGGATTAAATTAGTGAAATGGACCCGCACAATTTGCTCAAAGTCCCAAATCATTTGACAACGCTGCGGTCCAAAAATTTTCCCGTGCCTACCGACAGTACCGACCACCTGGCAACGTTGCTATGACTAACATAGGTATATGTTCGTGATGTTGTGCCACGCTTGTATTGGTAAGATATCTCTATCATTTTTAAGGGGTGTAAGACTATCCGTGTTGTAAGCGTAAAAATATATTTATAAATTGAGATGAGATATAGTCTCCCTCGCCCCCTGCAACCCCTACAAAACGTTTTCTGAAAATAATCAGGAGCGCTTCTGAATCGTCAAAAAACGAAATTTGAGCACTTTTAGTTTTTTGTCTTTTGTCTGTAACTCCGCCGCAACCAGATCGATTTCAAAAAACTTCTAAATGCATCGAAATCCGATCGGTGCTTTCCAAGTTATAGGAGGTCAAGGATTGGCGAACAGACGGACAAGCTGACTGCAATGAGTGACACGGTTTTTTATGTGATTCCTTGCCACTTGGCGCGGGAAGTTCCCTCCCATATTATCTCGAGATCGTCAGTCTTTCGAGTTAGATTAAATATGTAGTTTTCTCGAAAATGACCCAAGGAACCTTGAAAACGATAATTAGTACAGTACACTTTCAGTTTCAGATACCGTCAGATCTCGATAAATGAACTTTCAGTTGCCACAACAATCCTCCCACTCAAATCCCTCCACGCTCCTGTGCCCTCCAGAATTTACATTTAAATCGCGTTGACTGGTAACAAGCGCCTTGCCGCCCGGCAAAAGAGAGACGCGCGAATGAAACTCTTAATCACTACAGTCGGTGTTCCATTTGGAACATGCCGGGATTAACAACTAAGTACTTCATAACTACTCCCGTCTACTGCCTCCTCAGAGCCAAGGCAGATGCTATTGTCTTCTAATTCGTCTTATTTAAGCACGCCAACCGCACAGAGGCGTTTCCTCCAATCCCCAAGACAGGAGTACTCTAAACGCTCTCCCAATTGTGGAACTTCACAAAACTTTGTCACAAATTAGGAGGATGACTCACTTGTGTAAGGTTGACTAACGTTGGAAATTTTCTCGAGGATAAATAATCCAATTTTCACGATATTTCATCACGTTTTGGCGTCTATTGAGGTGAACAGCTGATCAGCAAGTGATATCTTTGTGTTAAATCTACATGAGGAGGACGAAAACATTTTGGTACAGACATACCTTTACTGACTTGGAATATTGATAATAAAATATATGCAGGATGTCTAGAGGTATTCCATATACCACATAACAGTGTTGTTAGGAAGTATAAATGAGTACAAGAAGCCGAAACAAAATACGGTCACAGAACAGCCTCCCCCATTATTGTCTTAATACGACTCTGTCTGTACATGTCCAGCAAAGTTATAGAAGAGGTCTATAAATTAAGTGATGATACTATTATTTCCATTTTTATTCAAATATAATTACATTATATTGTCATCCTCAAAATGACTTATTCCTGAAGCCATAAACCGCTGGAGATGGTTCTTCCACTCCTTATAGCAATGCTGGAACTCCTATACTAGAATAGCCTTCAGCTGGCCAGTTACAGCCGTTTGAATGTATTTAACTGTACCAAAATGGGTTTCGTTGAGGTGATTTTTCAACTCCGGGAAGAGAAAAAGTCACAACGACTCAAGTCAGGCAAATAAGGAGGCTGAGGAGCCACACGAAAGCTTTTACTGGCCAAAAAATCGTTTATTGACGTTGCTGTGTGACAAGACATTATCGTGATGCAAGACCCAGTTGTTCCTGATCTAATGAACGGTGGTGTGAATCAAATTTAACTCTTTCCCGATCCTTCTGATAGTCAACCGACGGTTTGAACGCACTAGATCCCAGATTCATCAGTTCCTGACGATGAAGGCCTTCCGCTTCATGGGTCATCCTCAATCGACTCTTTCCCTTCTAAAAATGCCTTAGACCACCGAAAAACCTGGGCTCTCCACAAAACACCAACTCCGTAGGCCTGATAGAGAGGCCGATGCACTGTACCCAAGTCTGAAGTAAAATCTGATAGCACACCGTTGCTCGAAATTGAAGTCACACATTTTTAAGGCACATTAGGAAATACTGTTTCACAAAAAAAATCACTACAGACAAGCAAATTAATCGAGCGAGTTCAAACTTGTACTGAAGGCGGATCACATGTTTCTCTGTCCTGCCCCAAAGCCCGGCGCCTCCAGTTTTGCCAGATTGAACGCTACGTCAGTCTATTCACTTAATTTACAGAGCTCGTATCACTCGACGATATGAGGTGTCCACCTGTTATTTGTGGACACATTTCGCTGGAAAATAGATTATTTAGATTATTAACATTTCGACATCATGTTTTCTGATTAAAACGAAAAGCGATGTGAAGCCTAAAACAAATTTATAAGTCGAGAATTCCATGGATATTTCTCTGTCGAACAACTGCTACTATTGGAAAGCATTGGAATCAGTAAACATCGTAAGAAACATAAAAAAACGTCGTTAGTAGGCTGACTCGGCACTTCCACACAACGCTGCCATCTGTGAACAAAAGATAATCCTTTATGAACTGAGAGGGGATAAAGTGGCTTCTAAGTCAGGCACCCAGTAACCTGTCATTTCATTTAAAAAAATGTTTCAAGTTTAACACTAAAATATAGCATTCATCGTGCTAACTTGACCTGTTCAAAAAATGAATAGGAGAGGGGTACTGTACTGTACATAATATTGCATGTGATATCCTACGTGCATACAACCCACAAACCGTACTAGGGGAATGTGGATTGCAGCAGTTTAGTTAAATATAAGTGAAGAATTGTCATTCTTTACGTATTAAGCATGCTCAATTACCTATGCTTCACGTGTTAGGATCTTCACTACAATTAAAAAAATGGCGTCAAGTAGGTAGACACTGCACTTTTCACGAAACGTAATCAGTTCATAAAGGATTATTATGAGAAAAAAGTAACTACGAATATGTATAACACAAATAATAGTATATACAGGGTGTTCCATAATTATTGCGACAAAATGATAGGGGTTGTAGAGGGCATAAAAATATGCAATTTTGCCTTATAAACCCCTGTTCGTAAATATGCCGTTTGAGCACTACCGCTAATTTTACCTTAAGAGCTCATAGGAGAAACAAAAAATTCACCAGCTGCAAAATGTTCGTCTAGCACATTTAATGGTCTCGCCGGTTTGTAAAAAAAGCCTGCTGTGTTTACATTTTTGTTATCGTAAATTCTCCACACCGATTCATTTAATTTATCTGAGTGGTGCGTCAAACTAGATAGTAAATAACAATACCTTAGTGTTAAAATGCAGCGTTATTCGTATGCGGAACTTGCGGATATGCATTTCATTTACGGAGAAGCTGGTGGTAACGGGAGACGTGCCTCGCGAATCTACGTCCAACGGTTTCCAGAACGTCCTCATCCGCATCACGCCATTTTTGCAAGGATTCATGGACGTCTTCGTGTCAGTGGCAGCATAGACACCTCGCGGGAGCAGGGCGGCCCTTCACGAGGCGCACAGTAGAATTTCAGGAAGCGATTCTGCATCATGTAGAGGCCAATCCGCGTACAAGCGTGCGTGCTATTGCACATGATATGGGAGCGTCTCAAACTACTGCTTGGCGGGTTCTCCATGACCAGCAACTACACCCATACCACCTTTTAAAAGTCCAAGCCATGGGTCCAGATGACTATCTGCCGCGTCGACGTTTTTGTCGTTGGTGGCTGCAGCAGGAGTTGAGGCAACCAAACTTCGGTCGCTACGTTTTGTTCACTGACGAGTCCTGTTTTACAAAGGACGGTTATTTTAATAGCCGTAACAGTCACATTTGGGATGAAGAAACCCCTCATGCCATAGCCATCCATAGAGACCAACATCAGTTTTCAATTAACATCTGGTGCGGCATTGTGGACGAGCATATCATCGGGCCATATTTGCTTCCACCACGTTTGGATGGGCATGCTTATGGTCGATTCTTACAGCATGGGCTACCGTAAAATAGAAAATGTGCCACTGAACATAAGAGCCAACATGTGGTTTCAACGCTATGGCGCTCCAGCCCACTTGTCTTTACAAGTGCGGCAGTATTTGGACGACAAATTTCCAAATAGGTGGATAGACCGAGGTGGCCCTGTGCTTTGGCCTGCGCGGTCACCCGCCCTGACCCCACTGAATTATTTTCTCTGGGGCCATCTGAAAGCTTTAGTGTACGAAACTCCTGTTCCCAACCAACAAGAGCTACTGGGAAGAGTGATGGCCGCGTCCGCACATGTTCAGGACATACCGGGGGTATGCCACAGAGTTTGCCGATCATTAAACAATCGTGCACAGCTGTGTATTGAGCAAGGTGGAGGACACTTTGAGCAATTACTGTAGGTAAGCTGTTTCAAGAAACTGATCTTTTTTTTTTGCTGCAGCCCAAACGGCATATTTCCGAACAGGGGTTTATAAGGCAAAATTGTTCATTTTGATGCCCTCTACAACCCCTATCATTTTGTCGCAATAATTATGGAACACCCTGTATAAATACTTAAATGGATCAAGTGGGCCATGCAATTAATCCATAAACCGGCCCATTGGATAATTCTGCGATCTAGAAAATTCTTCACTGTCCTTACTGAAAGTATCGACCAATCTGGCAACTTCAGCCCTGCTATGGTGGCCAGCTCGAGCAATGTGGTGGTGATATTAGGCGCCAGTGGATCCACAGGCAGGAGAATGTATGAAACTGGATAAGTTCACAGCATACAAGTGCGTGGTATTTTTTTAAGGTTTACGTGCAAATGTACTGAGAAATCTAGGACGTAGAAGCGTAAAAGTAGCGGGGTTGAGAGCGTATGAAGAAACTACCGACAAAAAAAATGAAATATTCTCTCTTCCGCCACTTGCAACCCCAAATTCCAATTTTTAGACCCAACAAAAATGTTTTTGAAAATGATCAGAAGCTTCTGAAATGTCCAAAAACGAAGTTTTTTACTCATTCTGGTTTCTGCCTGTATCTCCGTCGTCACTGGGCTGGTTTTCAAAATCTGTTTTCGTCCTTGACATCCAAGAGGTATAAAAAGGAAAAAATAATCAGAAAATTCATTGCGCGAAAGTTTTCTTCCAGCTATACTTTATAAACTATTTAATTTCATTGTGGAGTACAACATTCGAGAATGCAGGAAAGTATGGAAATGTATGAAAAGGAAACACTGCAGGCCTTCTTCCAAATCTTGAATATTCTTGCAATCACAAGGACATTACGAAACAACCTCATGTTTCTTAAAATTAATCTATATTTGATCAAAATTCGATAGCCTCAAGCCCTGCTAAACACGCCACTGTTTTGAATTACATTGGGAAGCGACAGTCCGTTTGTCAATGTAAAACGTAGAAATTGGTCTTCAAGGATCCACAGGAAATGAATTCGACAGTGATTTGATGACACTCCAACCTTATTTAGATGTTTCGGAAAATCAATTTATAGACATCTCTTAAGAGGAAGAGCATTATGGAAAAGATAGTTTTACCTAATCTAAGCCGTTCAGCAGTTTGATATATTGATTTATCTGTGTTCACAGTCTATAGTTGAGCCATCAAAATAACTAGCTATCTATTATGTAACAGTAAAAGAGTATATAAGGCAATACTGTCATACTTAGATTAAAGGCTAAAGGCAAAGTGTAAAAATTGATGTCTGAGAAAACTGTGTTCAAAATTCTGGGACAAAAGTGAATGAATCTTGCAATAACTTTATATAACTTTATAGAGAATCACTTAAATATGGTTTCGGGTCATAATTATTGTTGAGGCCCAAATTAATGGCATTTCGTCTTTAACTGTTGAATATCAAAAAGCAGTAACATATGATTTACAGCTTTTATACTCTGCAAGTCAAATTTACTGTTTTTTCCGCAGTTTTCATAATATATTTATATTATTTTCTCAAAATAAAAACGCAGTAATGCAGAATCTTATTCAATTTTCCTATAATTCATTAATATTGAAATTCACATAAATAGCACAAAAGTAAGCTGTTTCCAAATCTACTAAATCAATTTAATAATTGTATGATCACATATAATAATAAAATTCCACAAAAATAATAATACAAACAAACTAAAACCAGCATGTTTCATTATACATCAAGTTAAATGCAGTATATTTTTCAAAATTGTTCTTCTCTGCAAAAGTAATTATTCATAACGATTAATACTTATTCACAAATAACAGAATTATTACATAAAAAACTGAATAGGTAAACATCATAAAAGGGTAAAAAGGTACTATTTGTATCATACAGAGAATAAAAGCAATATAGTTTGGAGACTACTGCTTCTTTACTTTGATAAGTTGATTTATGACAAAGTGAATAACTATGTTTGTTAAATAACTTGATATATGATATATTTTGTAATTGTAATGATGTGTTAGCGTCAAACATACGGCAGAATGGGCCTGATGATTCTGAATGGCTTTCACATTGTGAGGGATATTTAAAGTCCAGCTGCTTGACGTCATTTGTATTTACAACAGCTGCAATATTCTACGCGACATGCTGGAACTTGTACGGGCAAGAGAGAACGACTTTTATTATGGTAGAAAAGGAGTGTAACCCATTTTTCGGCATTATCCTCGAAAATTAGAGAACCAAAAGATAATATTGATCTCCAGTTTGCCGGCCGGGTAAAATTTAGGACGGCGGCAGACAAATCCCTTATATAATAAATATCGCACCCTTTTCAAGGTTCAAGGAGGGAGAGATTTCTATTTATCTAGATTTTCTGCTATGGTTACCGGATTATAGAAGGCCACTGTAGTAAAAAAGATCGTGCATAGAATGATTTGGGCTTTAACACCACGAAAACCTATCAGACCGTTGAGAGGGTAGTGCAATATAAGGCAACTGCGTTTGGTCACGTTATAAAGCTACACTCAGGGACGCAATAGTAGTTCTCGTAAGATAATGAAGTGATTTATAAAGTAGTCGCCATGAACAAAATGGTGCCACGTAGGTTGACTCTGTACTCCCCATGCAACGCAGTCATAAGTTCATAAAAGATTATGCTCAGCTAGTTAACCCTATCCAAATAAAACAGCGCCATAGACCTTATATTCTGGATAGAGCCTAGTTGCTATGCTTTCTTTCATTGTCCCAGAGACCTAGCCTATTCTGATGAGTTGTCAAGGAAGCATGAAGCAGCTGTCCATGATTGGTTGCCTTTCGTACGACGCAGCTTGTTTAAGTTAGAGCCTCTGAAGAAAGAGTTAGTTACGAACCTGAATAACACTGAACTTACACAATAATTAGTCCATAGACTTCCTTTCTTAGCCCTGCCCGTAGTCCATCAGCCGGTCAGTCATGCAAAGACACGTGTTAAGGGTGACTCGCCGGCCGGTGAAGCCACACAGTCTACGCAGAGATACATGCCGAAAACATGTCTCTATCGCTCTAAGTTTACAAGGGCCCCCGCAGACTGCAGACTTTTAATAGTTTGGTCGGCTTCTTAATCAGGTTGGAGCTGTATTCATATGCTCACATTACAGCTATTCATTATCGGCCAATAAAAAAAATAATGATGGGGTTCCCGATTCCCTTCAAACTAATCTGTCGGCCAACTGCTTAATTTGTGTTGGCTCACTTCCACTTGCGCGCACACGGCCGATAGTTCAGTTCGCTCCAAGCTTTAGTGTCGGACAGTCGTGTTTTTACGGGTAATCAAATAATTTGGAATGCATTGTGTAAAATGTTCCACTAACTTGTAGGATGCACCCAATCTGTTCTTGACTTTTCTTCTGCTTTGTATGGGAGCAATGATGACATTTCTGAACAATATTGTGTTTATTTTCATTGTGCGACCGCTTACTTCAACGGTCAGATACAAACTAGTATCGTTCGCTATAGTTGCGTCGGCCGGTTGTTGGCTAGTCGGTGCCCTCTCCACCAGCCAAACTATTTAGTTGACTCGGTGTTCGCACTAGCAACCCAATTGACTAAGCTATCGGCCGATAAAAAGCATGCAGTCTGCGGGGGCCCTTAAGTGCAAATTTACGGGGAAATATATGATGTGTTTAGTATGTCCAAAAGATGTTGGAAGTGTATTACTACGCAATACTATACAACCTCCCACCTACCAATTTCTTACCTTCTACGAATTTAGTCAAAAATGATTAGAACCCTCTGAAACGAGATTTGACTGGTTTTTGTCTTCGTGTTTTTGTTCCCAGCTCCGCCGCCACTCGACCGATTTTAACAAAATCTACGAAGTTATTGCTGTATCTTGCCATTTTTAACCAGTATGACGAATACATTTCGTGTGACTGTTAGTCCGTAAAGCATGGAATTATTCAGGAGTATACACAAAACCAGACCAAATCGTGGTGGCCGCCATATTGCGAAATACCCGTCAGGTAGTAAAACGCTTATTCCATATATCGCCGCAACCAGTGAACCAATATTAAATGTTAGAGCTCAATTTACCCCCTGTTTGCAACAAGTGTATTTGACGATTACATGTTTTAAATAGTCCAACAGTTACTAAACCGTACCAAGGACTTCAATTCTTATCAATGCGTGAAGCTATTTAAAAAACAATTCTTAATGGAAAGAAGTCCATTCTTAATCAAATAAAAATTAATTTCAAGGAGAAAAAGATATTTTATTTACAAATACTAAAGACAATTTCCGCTAATCTCGCCACAAAATTCAAATGACATTGCAAAGCTCTCACGATCTAGGATCAGCTACCAAGGTAACGTGTCAACTAATATGTCCCCTCAGTTGAATACGGGGCATTATTATTACTATTATTATTATTATTATTATTATTATTATCATTATTATTGTTCCTACTATTATTCCTTTCTTTCTCTTCCACGTTCGATGCATCTGGAAAGAAGTCAAAAATTTCTTTACTAAACGGCAAGTAGCAAGAATTGCCGCTTTTTGGATACGAGCCAGCAACCCTTTAGGAAGGTCTGCTGCTTCAAGATGTCGTAGGAACCGGTTTGTTACCATACCTTACCACCTAGATGACAATGTGAACAACGGTCTTAATAATAATAATGATGATAATAATAATAATAATAAAACGTCTTTATAGAGCGAAGCTTAGTATAAGGTATTTTACCACTTAACCGGTAAAGTGCCTATCTACAAAATAAACAACTCAAAGAAACAATATGTACCACTAAAAATGCAGAGCTTTCAACATAAATATGAATTAATTGGGTAAAATAAATCAAAATTGAATAAATTATGAGCAGAAACCAAAGATAAATATATGTTAATGATTTTTCGAAAATGATTTTTTTAATAATTTTTGAAATCCTCGAAACTTTAAGATTGAGTTTCAGAGATTGAAGCATTGTACATGAGAGTAGCATTATAAGTAAAACATTTGTTAAAAAATGTTATTGAGTTTCCATAGGCACTCAAATTCAATGCCTAAGTCCTAATACTAGTTAATAGTAAGGGAAACTGCTATATCTATATAGAGCAGACTTCTCCTTTTTTGTCTATGTATACAATGTCAGGCCGGTGGTGTTGTTTGTGCCTATATGTTATTATTGGAGGCTCCCAGTAGAGCAGTGACGTATCGTTTTCAATGACCGCGGACGGTACTTATTTATAATGAGGAACAGCCTTTACCAAGAGCCCACTTTTCAGACATATTTTCTTATGTCTGTAACCGTGCTCTGATAGCCTTTGAATTTTCGAATCAAAGATAATTTATTCATATTCTCCAGCTTTCATTGCGATGAATAGTGACGAAGGAACTATCTGACACTTCATAGTTACAAAAACGATTCCAAAATTGTTCCAATTACCTTGCAGATCCGAAACAAGTCTGGAATCATGAACAGTCAGCGCATGCGTAGAAAAGCGTACCAAATGATAACCGGATGGTTCTGGTACGATACCAAGATCCAAGGTTGGAACAAATCTATCGACAATGATCCGTAATATTTGTTCATAGTATGTGTCTCTCATAATTGCCAGTACGGATACATTTATCTGGAATTGCGTTTATATAACCTTTGGATATAGATATGCCGTCCTGAGACACAAGACGGAAGATTTTACATCAACGTTGCGGTCATGTAGTTGCTTTGGAAACCTTTATTTTACAAAAAACGAAGTAGTGCCATCCAAGTCGTGGTCGTTTTGCGGTGATATTCAATTATTTATTAAGATATCTTCGAAACCCATGGACAGATTTCAATTTATCAAATCGCACTTCACTTGTTTTCTTGAAAACATATCTTATAATCAAACATTCTTCAAATAATCCAATAAATATTCAGAGATAATAAGGTATTTAATTTTTATGAGGTGGCGAAGGTAATTAAATAGCACTACACACAAGAAAGGGTGCCACTGATTCAAGACCATGAGTTGCTATGAAATTATGATATTGATCCGAGATCACAGATACTTCAAATGAGGTAATTTCGTTGTTTTAAAGAAACTTAGCAATTTAAATTATGAAATTGACCTTAATTCGGAGATATATGTCTTAGAATCATACCGAAGTCACGATCCTCTCGATCACTCCTCTTTGTGTGTACTTCATTTTGTAAAATTGTCCATTCTGGTAGAGTTACAACAATTTTCGAAGAACTAGTATTATACTCCTAAAAGCTCACAACTATACAAATAAATCCGAAGAATGTCTAACAAACTTCCAATATTTCATCGTTTTTCGAGAACAAGTAACAAACTTTTTGATGTCGTTGTTTATGGATAGAATCGCGCTCCATGGAATTGTGTCGATTGTGTGCACCTACCAGAAGCCCTAACAAGGCATGACAAGTTAATTTGTCTAACCTTATGAATTGTATTCGTATTCCTTTCAGCTCGTCTCAATCTATGGGTAAACTAAATCTTGTTCACGTATCGTTTGCTGTTTGCGAGTAGTTTCAAATTCTAAATACATTTCATTCAGCCAAACCACAACAGCCTGAATCTGAAGGCTGCATAATATTGGGTTCGACCGAATCCGGTGAAACTTAATCATCCAGAATTAATCAGTTGAACTTCAGAAGTTTGAGGAAATCTTAAGGGGCCCTGAAAACGCTCAGCTTACAAACTATAAAAGCGCTCCGTTTCCGTCAATACACACAGAAAATGAAGTTGGTCCAGTTTCGCTGTTAGAAAAAACTTCCAATCGAACTCCTGGCTAACTTTGCTGGCCCGTTCACTCGTTGGAAAGGAGTCTCACTTCGTTTTTCCGGAAGTTTGAGTTCGACCAGTGAACGTCAAGTTACACACTAGATTATTACAACGAAACTTGAAAGTCAAATTTCAAAGCGGTCATTTCCAATCAAGTTAATCATACAGGATATTAAGATGCTACACAGACAAATGGTTATTCTTTAGATGACTTTAAGAAGAAAAGCTCTTATCAACAAAGGTACTAAAGTCTTCCTCACTGAGAAAAGGGTCGTTGAAGTTCTAACATCCAAATCTTAAAAGAGATATACGAGTATCTCCGACGTGGATACAGTTGTAAGCTTAAAATTGTGTACATCTACTAAAGACAGTACATTTCAAGGTTTTCGTGGCTGAAACTATACTAGTTTGAGTACCGCATACGTTGAAGAAACGTTTCCTGTACATTTCCAGGCTTATTTTTATCAACTTTTACTTCCCATGCCCACTGGCGAGGAACTATGGTGGTCGCGAAAAATGGCATATCATTTTTTTGATCTTATATGACATGTACATCATAAAAACATCGTGAAAAAGTCATATCACTCATTTAACTCGGTCTGTCTGTCTACTAATCCTTGGCGCCACTATAACTTGGAAAGAACCCACTGCTCAGAATTGGATGAAACATGACACAATTACACTACATGGAAAGTTAAGTTGTATTAGAAGTTGTTTCGAAGGCGTGGCAAGTATAGTGTCAACGTACTGGACGCTATTTACCTTCACTTAGAGTCGCTTAAAGAACCACCCCTCGAACCGCTTGAATTTCAATCACGTACTTTATGTAGGCCTTAGATACGCTGGATGTTCAGGGTTCTTAACGATCTAGGCAACCGAACTAGTTGAGTAAATTTTATCACATCTTTTTCACACTGGAGGCACCGCGATTGCCTTAAAGATGTTGAGACCATCTTGTTAATCCGATTTTTGAACTAGCTAGGTATACCAAATATATTGCCTTTGTCCGTCCGACCAAAGGCTGTTATGGACAGTTGTTTCGTGCATTTTGGCTACTCATCAGTATGGTCTACTCTTAGTCTTTCGTCTCTGGACAACGAATGAAAGCATAGCAACTAGCCTCTATCCAGGAGTCACGATATATCGAAATAGGATAGCACAAATCGCCATCTGTTACCAGAATCGTCCACTCCGAACAGTCTATAGCAACTACCGTTTGTAACTGTGAAGTCTCAGTGCGCAAGGGTTGCGCAGTCACTAGTGTGACCGCCATCCGGCTGACGATTGAAGCTGCTTTAAACATTCTTATCTAGCGCTAGTAGCACTGAGGTAAGCCTCTTCTGCCAGATTGTTCTACATTTCCCATATCCTAGGAACAAAGGAACGGCATCATGCAGGAGCACCCAGGGCACGGCGAGGTTTTCGCACATTTTCTCCAGAGAACAGCTCCGGAGGCTAGCCTTTTTTGAATGTTAGGGGATTACGTTCCTTGAAAGATAATAGAACAACTATCACTTGATATCGTGATAGCAAAAAGTCTACCTATATTCTGGTATTCTGGAACACCCTGTACAGGTGGAGAGCTAGGATAGTGCAGTAATCATGCCAGAGTCAATCCATCATGTATAAACACACGGAAATTAAAATCTGTTCGAGCGATGCAGAGGGAGTCAGCCATTTTCGCTTCGCCTCTCGTCCTGTCAAGCGTGGCGTCTGCAACTTCGTAACAAATTCCCCTGGTTTTTGATTTGTACGGATGGGTGTCCCCATTTCTACTGTCAGCTGTCAGAAAGAACTTCGATTTATATGCATTTTTAAATCCCTAAAATACTTCATACCGTGCTGTATAGGGTGTTTCCGAATGATTGGCAAGAAATTGAAGATGTAGTTCTTTGGGCTATTCGAAAACCATTTTGCTTTTACCGGGACGCCATGGAGATGTCAACATCCGTAGCCAGACTATTCCGTTGAAGTATATCCTGGCCATCGTCTTGGCGGGTTCAGCATCTTGAAGGCGTAGCCACACGGCCCCCTACCTGGCGACTCTTGATAGTGACAATGAGATGCTAACAATCACGCCAATGAAGCACATTGCTGGGCAACGTCTTCTAAAATGCTTCATGTCAGTGAGACGTTTGTAAGGTGTATAATCGGTATCATCGCGACCCTTGCAAAATGGTAATATTTTTCTGTAACGGGAAAAAAGTTTGACATTTTATCTCTGTTGACAGGTAACAAAATGTCACTTTTTATGAAGTTACTTTTTTCCCCGGGAAAAATATGAGTACTTTTTTCCCGGATATTGTATAAACACATAAGCAAAGGTAGATATTCAATGTGAGAATATTTTATTATACAATAAAGTGACATTTCCTTTATATCAAAAGTATGATCATTAAATGTGCATTGCATGAATGAGATGTTCCTTAAACTATTTGGTACAACAGACGAATTTTCTTGTGTTGAAATTATATGTTTCTCTGCCATCACTACTCCTGTTGATGTACTTAGTCGCAAATCTAGTGTTATTTCAGCACTACAGCACTACCACACGTTCTAAACACTTTATTAGCTATTCCTGTCATGTGTGCTACCGATTCATCAACATACCCTTCAGCGACTGTTGATCACTTCCAACCGCCATGTTTCTTTAGTGTCATCAAGTCTTCCCCAGATTTAACTAAAAGTGTAGCAGACGATATTCGAAATAAATGACCTGTATATGAATTAGCATTTTCAAGTTGAAGAAAATTAGCCACTGTTTCGAGAACCTTATTAAACTGGCACAACCTAATTGATACATGTTCCATTGTGAGATGCATAAAACAGGCGGCGATCCTGCTGGACGAAGCGATATGTACATTTGGTAAAATTTAATATATTTTTCAGTAACTGCAAATATCCTGTTTACGAGCACATCATTCTTTGTTTCCTCAAGTTTCACAATTAATAACGTTCCCGAATCCTCAATATAACCTAATTTTACCTGGCTGATTTCACAAATTCGACATGCTTCTGCAATCCCAAATACAACAACAACCTGGCCACTAAATAAACTTCATTGGGAGCATTATTTGAAAAATCACTAATTTGTGTGCTCGTAAAAATCGGAGCTTTTCTTGGGCTTGTAACCTTTCCCATTTTGTTTCAGAAATGTAATTAGTTTGAAATATTTTGAAATGTCTACATTATTATTGGATCATAACATGCTTTTAATCATTGAATAATCCGACCACACTGTTGATGGCTTTTGTTGTTATTCCAATTCCGAAAAAGAATCAATAACACCGTCGCCTACAAAGAACTTCATGTTTTTTTCATCTTCCATTCGATGAATCTTGAATACGCGGTTTCTTAATTTTTTCGCGATTTAGCTGACAATAATTTTTGTGACGCTACTTTGGCTACTTCTACTAATTCCAGAGGAGTCAAAGAAAACTCGGAATCAGACATTTTTTACTTTACAGTATTAAAAATAATTTCAAAACAACCACTAAGTTCATAATTTTTAAATCAAATCACAAAATTAAATTGACAGCTATTTAATTACTTTAAAAGTTTCCTAGCAACGCAGGTCTAATTATCGCTATAAGCCTACTAATTTCAATATTCAACTTTCACATCGATAATTTTCTGACTTAGATATTGTAATAATATAATTTTTCAATATTAAGTCGTGGTTTTTCCTTTCACATAAAAAATTGTGTATTATACACGGGAAAAATACTAGATTTCAGATCTAGAACTTTTTTCCCTTGTACAATAAATAACTTATTTTCCACTAACATATCAAAGATCTATTTAGTGGAAAGATGATAGAGCAAAACAACCAAGCTGAGCTGGATGCCAAGCCCCATTTGCAGTCGAATACACCGGACACATGTGTGTACAAAGAAATCTATAAGAGATTTAAGTATTTAATATTCAGAAATATGATGAACTTATTGTTTAATTTGCTTTTTGAATTATTAAAATCAACAGCAGTCGATGGCAGTGCATTATATAGAAGGCATTAAAGGTAAAGCATTCATGAAACAATGACGTTTTTGAAGGCATTGTTGAAGTGTCAGTGAAGCGAATATTCCGTGAGTGGATTTGCTCATGAGATATCAATTTATTTTTGAAATATGAGGGAACTGAAGTACGAGTATGTAGGAGTTTGTGAACATGGCATAATAAATTAAATTTGTACAACTTTGCAATTCAGCTGTTCGAAACATGAGCTAATATGATCATATTTTCTTTCTTTGATTTTGAAATCAAATATTTCTGTATTCAAGTACACATGCCGTAAAACAGAAAAACAACCTTAAAACTATTTACATGGGAATTAAATTTGAGATTTTCATAAGTAGTATCATAAGGGCATCTATTTTTTCCAAAAAAGATCGAAAAAACACGTAGTATTTTAACAAGTAGCATAAGTGCTGGTGGCAACAAAAATCCGAGTCGCATGTTTTTTGTTAAGAAAATATTACTTTGCATTGTGTTTTTTTAACCTTTTTCACAGGAAAAAATTAGATGCCCGAATGGTATTTGACCAAAATATTTCATGAGCAACAGATTATTCTGCATACACATAGCTTACTAAACCTACTACCTATTATACATACATACATAATAAATATGTAGGTATTAATTTGAAAACTGAAAAACAATAATTACTTGTTATCAAAGATATTGTAATTTTTGGTGATAACGGCTGTCAAGTTTTGTCGCGGGTAAACTCGAACAAACTGCTGACAGGTGCCGTCATACACTCTTTTTATCTAGAAACCATTTTTAATTCAAAATTGCGTGTTTGTGATTGGTAGAAATTAATACGAGGGTAATAGTCATCTATAAACAACCTTTATTTTTTTATCTGAAAAGCATTCCCGCTTAAAGTTATGCTCAAATTATTTTTAATAAGGGACCTTAGATTTTTAGGAGAGAAAATAATAGCTTTGTTTTGCCAAATTGATTTTTTTCCGTAAGTTGCGTATGGCTATACCTGCTGCTCTCACCATCTGACCTATTTTGTTGCCTATTGCTGGTATAGGCAACCTGTAGTAATTATCGCAGAAATGTCAAAATACCATCAAGACCCAAGTAAATGGACCATGTAGTGGTGGTTATCCCAGAAGAGCGGTAAGCCGCGAAGGATTAAAAAATGTTTGAATTGATTTTGATTTTTCCCTTGACTCGTAATCTCCGTTGATCTACTAACAGTGAGTAATGTGGAAATCGGTGTGAAAACTTTACGTCTCTTCTGGGTTGACATATACAAAAAAATCCAAAATAATTACGCCAAGACTCCAAATGTGAAATCACGATATTCGACGAAGCTCGAGATATCCCACTTCTGACATGAGTGACAAAAAACTATTCGCAGAATTTTCCCAAGGCAGAAAGAGCATTTCCTTGTAAATATCGTATAATTTGACTTTTGTAATTTATTCAGATACTCCATCATACCAGAAACAGCCAGCGTCACTTCGGCCACCCTTTTTGCTCGTATTGCCAGAAGCGCGAAGAATATTAGACACAGCAGCATATGATACACTCATAATTCACGTTTTGATAAAAATTTCCTTTATTTCATGGATGCTGAGGCGCCAATATAGGAGCAACCATGCCGGAATATAAATTTGCAAGACGAAATTCAAAAGTTGATACGTAGGAAGATAGCAACTGTAGATGTTCTCATCTCACAAAAATGAGCTTTTAGGAAATGAGACAGATATGCTCATATCCATATAATATATAAGCATATTTATAGGCAACACCATTCAAGAGTCTTGTTTGTCTTACAAGGAGAGGTCTCCAGGACCGGCATACGGATTCCGTCCAAAACAGTCGTACGTAGGCCTTGACCTCCCAACTTATGTTTTAACAGCACTTGATCCAAAGTGTTCAAGAGAGATTGACCAACGAAGAGCGTCATGGTTACGTTCAAAAATAGCTCATCGCGTAGCGTCTCCACTTTGTTTAATAATTTGATAATGATTTGTATGAAGAACAAATTTCTTTGATGAACTGTTATTCATCATATTTGGATCGGAAGTGTCTGAGTCTAGTGTTAACTCCTAATAAATGTGGTTATTTTATGTTGAAAGGGCATGAGGAGCTTGCAGCAAAAAATAGAAAATGAAGTATAAAGAGAGGGCTTCTAATAGTTGATAACGAGTGTTATTCCGCATTGGGCAACGGTTATTAATAAGCCAACCGAACATATCAGTCATCCAACAGTGGCTGGAGTACTCGTATTGAGGACATTTATTGAGTAATGAAAATAAGCACCAAATACAAACTGATTCCACAAAACTTGCTTTATACATATTGCCCCACTCTTTTTACAAAGACTACTGTCCAAGTTGCATAAATAGGTCCATCGAACAAAACATAAATAACAAAAAATGTTTGAATATCAACGTGCAGCCTGAACCGAACCTGGAACTCATTGGAATAAAGTGGATACGTATGAGAAAACAGCAATTTTGAATGTAATCAAATGACTATGACAATCTTCGTTAGCCATTTTCTCTCAAATTGCAGAGCATTGGACAAAAAGCTGCTGAGAAAAGAGTTAGGATGTCAAGTTCCACCCACAGGACTTTTTTGGACGAAATATGTATTCCGGTTCTGCTAGTTAGTAACAGTTCACAGATACAATTTTTTTTTCATAATTTGGTACCAAAATTTGGGAGAAAATGCGTTGCTGAATTCATTTGCCAATTTGTTTACAAATTACGATCCTGTCTGTCACGTAAAGAAAATTTAGTAATAAATTTCGTACGAAATCTTGCGCAGTCGGTAGAAAAAAAACTATAACTGTCAACTTCGAACTGCCATTTATCACGTCAAAGTCATACTAACCTCACTTTCCGTTGCGACTTGCTATTTTATTACTTTAAACGAATATAAAATTGTAGGCAATCGAGCGATCTGCGTTGTAGCTGCCCATCTCATGGAAAAAAAACAAGTAAAAGAAACCGTAAAATTGGTGTAGAAGATGGATCAGGGAGAGGGACCGGGGAATGAGTGTGCTCTAGTTGCTGAATAAAGGACCTCTAGAAGAGAATCGACTTGCTTTTAGGCCTCGTTGGTTTTAAACTCATTCTTATTTTATCCAACGGAGCATATTTGACGTTTCTGTTTTTATAGGCCTTGCTTTTTGCAGCGTATAATACTCGTAAATCATATTTCTCATACTCAGTTGATAGTATGTCTCAATGCTCTTTTGACCATGACACCTTTTAATTTTTTCAATCTACAAGTAGAGCAAGATACAGCATAAGCAGGGAAACTTCGCGAAACTGATGAACACAACTGATCAAAACTGATTCAAGTGCCTGCCAAAATGCTGTCTGACACTGTCCTTAATTTTGTACGAAATTTAGCGTACTAAATTTAGCACAAAATTTCGTATCATGACAGACGACCTTAAAGGTGACATAATAAATAAATAATAAAAAAAGTTTCTATAAATATAAATGTCGCACTGAGTGTTGTAACTTTGAATGACACTGATGGCACCAGTTGAGGATATACGTATATCATAAGTCACTGTTCACTGCTTGAAGTCTTATATACATCTACTACACGAATCAATAACCACACTTGCAACTAATTTATGACTACTAATGAACCAGGTGGACTGGACTGCAGCTGGTTGATCCATCGGTCGCTGACCGTTTGACTACCTCTCTCAGGTGCTTTCCAGTGCCTCGTTTGTGTTACTCGGAGTAACTCGGAGCTACCCACCACCTGTCAATACCGTTCCAGTGCTCTAGAGTGTCATGCACCTGAGCCACTCATTTTTTAAATCCCCTGCCCCCTCATGCAGCAGCTTTTTATTTGGTGTTATGCGTTCCGAACCAATGGGGATAACGAAAATGACAATGACTCAAGAATGTGAGGTTATGTTTTTCCATCGTTTTTATTTATTTTTCCTTTAAACTCACATTCAACAGATTATTCTAATCATATTCGACGAAAATACTCCTGGTTTGCGAAATAATTGTAAAGACTGGTTTTATTGCTGCAAGCCGTTCAATGGGGTATTCCAGACATGGGCGCATGAAATGGGTACAGCAATTTTTGTGGGAAGACTTTTTATTCGACAACAAAGCATGAGAAAACGTATTTTTTGTGATTCAATTGAAAGTGTTGGCAGAAAAAAAAACTTTTCTCACTAGATTGTTAGGTATTTATGAGACCTACCAAATGAGACCATACGTAACAAGATCCGACCAATAGCAAAAACGTTATGACCGAAAAACGAAGCTTTATTGTCATTGAACAATTATACCAGGGCTGCCCAATTTAAGGACGTGAATGTTCGAGAACGGGGGTTGACCTCCGTATGACATTTCTTGTATGAATCTATGTTTTTATCCATGTTTATCCATTACAGAGCAATTTTTTACCATTTCGAAATTATAGCATCAGGGCTTTATATCTCAGTAGGAAGTAATTCTAGATTCTCGTGCAAACATACTGACTTTCAGTGTTATTTTTAAACGTACTTTCAACCCAAAAAATTGTTACATTGATTTACAAAAACAAACTTTTGTAGTTCAAGCGAATACATGTTTCCATCGATTTTAAATATTGGGAGAACATTTTCGATACAATTTCAATCTTGCCTAAAGAAGATCGTCAAATTGGAAGTCCTTATCCTTGTACATTATGACGTTCTACTTTGTAAAATGGTTTCCCGGTAAAATATTTTTTCCTTTAACGGTTCTTAAACAGACCTATTAATTTTTCTCTGCCGCTAGAAATTACCCCGTTAAAGTTATCCGCTTAAAAACTTACTTGAAAATCCAATCTGAATATTAAGTAATACACAAATGAAACGTGTGAAAAACTTCCCAGAAAGTCGTAAAAAACTAGAAACTTCCAGCTCAGTTTAACGGTAATGGCGCCAGTGGCGTATGCTACTTGTGATTTAAAAGCTCATCAAACAAAATTTTAAAGTCCATTCCGAGGTATTTTTAGGTGTAAAGTTACGATTCAAAATTGAATTCTGAGTGTATTACTTATAGTCGTGAAAGGTAGAGTGCGGTTGGATTAACTCACTGAAGTAGCAAGAGTATCAGTATGAGGAGGTGCAGAGTGAAAGTACGGAATTCTGCGATAGCATGCTTCCTATTTGCATAACTTGTAGATTGTATTCCTAGAGAATTAAAGTCGTAAAGCAGCTAGAAGCCCTTATAATGAAAACTGCACCTTTGAAAATCTAACGCCTATGTTAACTAGCGGAGGAATCGTAAGAGTCGTTATATTATGTTTTTTGAATATATAGACAGGGTGATTTAAATTTGACCCTCACCAAGATATGAAGTCGTTTATTGATGGCAATATTGCGTATTCAGGTAATCAACAAAATGCCGCTTAGAAAGTTTCCAAGTTCAAAGTACTTCCGGACAAAGACGGTATAAACAGAATTTTTCCAAAATCGTTCTTACTTTACCCTGATCTTATTTGTAGTGGGATTTCAAAATAAATTGCACTTCAATATTGCTCCTTTTTCTCCTCTACAAGTTGGCTTGCTTAGAATTTCAATATGACGTTTCGTCTCTTGCATCCAGCATCAACTTAATTTTTTCTTATGGATGCCATATTGGATTTTTGCACTGATGAATATTATTTTTAATTCTGATTCCTAAAATGTGTGGTGCGTCATACATTGGCATTGAAAAACCTTAGTTATTTCCAAAAAGCAGAATTTCATAGGTAGGTCGTGAAATTATCAGATAGTCATTTGTATTTTTTAACATTGTATTCTGCCAATATTTTCACAACTAAACTTTACATAACGCAATGCTTGAAAGCAAGTGAGAAATAACTTGTAATGTAGCTACCCTTCTTGAGTATTTTAATAATCGGTGAAGTGCCAAAAAATGGCTGTTAATACTAACAGAATGACACAAACCAAAAAACACCTTACACCCAGCTGAAACTAAAATGAACTATGCCGTATGCCAAATCTGATTCCGTCATTAAATTTGTTTTACCAGTTTGACTGTAGGCTACTTGGTATTTATTTCGACTTTGAGCATTTGCTAAAATAATTCTTCAATTTATTGTTGTTGTTTAATTTGGTAACTACAGTTCATTTGCGTTTTTTTTGAGATAATTAATAATGTTTTATACTTTTAGCATTTAGTTATTTTTCACAACCTACTGGCACGAACACTGGACAGTACACCAAATTAACCAATCTGGACTAAAAATAAATGTGATCAAAATATTTCGCAGAAAGCTTATGGAAAATGGCTTTCAGCAATTTTTTTCAAAAGTATTTTGTGCACCTCACCAGGTAAAATAAAAGTTTCTCTGTGCCCAAAGTTTTTCCAAGAGTGGTTTTAGAGTGGAATCATGCATACCGTACTATAGCATACTGCGATCACGGTACCTATTGTGAAATAGGGATCGTATATTTATTTGCATTCTTATTATGTATGTATAATGTGCTGTGGGCCTATATTGCAATTTTATCACAAATACTCAAACTTCCATAGACGGCGTATTGCTCCTAAGCGAAACCTTTATTAAACACTATTCCAGATTATCTGCATTCAGTTTTTAGCTACTGAGATTGATATAAAGGTTGCATATCTAATGGACAGTATTATCTTGTTATATTTGTTAAATTAAGGTAATCGAGTTATAGAGTGTCAAACCCTATTTTTTTTTTTTTGTAAAATAGTTTACTCCAAATACGTATGAGTTTAAAAAGCTTGGATATCCAGCTCTAGATTAGTTGTAATGTAAAATCCTGATTATATTATTGCTCCAAAAATTCGGTATAAGATAAGCCTGACAATTTTTGAAAAAAAAAGTTTCATCTCGGAGAATAGTTTGGGCCAACCTGAACATGCGATAAAATGGTAATCTTGGTCACCTGGGCAGTGCAGATGATAAGAATGTAGGTAATTGCCAAACATGTATTACAAAATGTATTTAGTACCCGCAATTAGATGTAATAGTTCCCTTATATATATATATATATATATACAGCTATAAAACAGGCCTTTAGGTGCTACCCTCTTCCAGACTCTGATAGTCCTGCTCCTCAAATCTGCCATAACCGCATCATTTTATCTTCCTCTTGGTCTCCCTCTTGTCTTCTTGGTATCCGGAACTCTCCATGCTATATGCTTCATTGTTCTTTCTTGCGGCATTCTTTCCAGGTGCCCCAGCCACTGCAATCTTCTGGTCGTAGCTACTGCTATTATATTTGTTTGATTATACAGATGATTGATTTCCGCATTAGGCCTCCTAACATACCCCCCTCCACCTTGATCCCTCCATATATTCTCCTTAAAATTTTTCTCTCCCACCTAAGTAATGTTTGTTCAAGTTCTTTATTAATTACCCAGGTTTCCACTCCATACAAAAGGGTTGGCTTGATGATCGTATTGTATAGTCTTATTTTGGAGACTCTGAATACATTTCTTGACTTAACATTTCTGTTAAGCATTCCCGCACATTTATTGGCCTTACCGATTTTGTAGTTTACTTCTGTTTCCTCATTTATTTTATTACTAATCGGTGATCCTAAATACACAAACTCATCCACCTCCTCAAAAATCTTTTTTTTCCTGTGCTTACCGTTATTTCTAGCCTCGTTTCCGCCTGAAAGGTCCCTATTCTCATAAATTTACTTTTTTCCTCGCTAACCTTCAATCTCATTTTTACTGCATCTTGTATAAACTGCTCTACCACTTTTTTCATTGTCCCTTTATCCCTAGCTATTGTGTCGACATCATCAGCATAGGTAGTTAGTTGGTGACTTTTAAATAATGTACTTCCTGATCTCTTCAACTAACTATCAATAACAATTCTTTTTAGGATCACATAAAATAAAAGTGTAGATAGTGACTCCCCCTGTCTGAGGCCTGTATCAATCTCAAACTCTTCTGTCAATTCTCCTCTGATTTTGACCATACTTCTTATTTGTCAGCAGACAAACAAACAAATAGTTCGCTTAACTTGGATCTTGGCCATCTGGCTTAAGCAAGTATGTTACCTTCCATGATTAATAACACCTCAAGGTTCCTAAGTTTTCTAACAACTATAGTATTCAATTGTTTTTCAACTTCTACAATTTGCAAAGAAAATGGCCAGATGTAGCGCAATGGTCGATCTTAGAAAATAACAAGAAGTGTGACCACATAATCACACCAAATTGACCACAGTATTTTTAAGAAAATTTAGATCGAACAGTTCAACAATCAAATCTATTAGAAAAATTGTGGATACAAAAGTCGAGTGCTTTGAGGCTGGCCGTCATATGCCACTTACACTGTGTGGCCTTTCCAAAGCTTTCGACTGCGTCTCACATGATTTATTACTAACAAAATTAGAAACATTTAGCTTTAGAGGTATACTATATGTTGAATCTATTCCACTCGTATCTATACGGCAGAAAGCAGTGTGTTGTGGTAGACGAAGCTTTATCCGATTTGCTTTGGGGTGCCCCAGGATTCGATCTTGAGCGCTTGCCTTTTTATAATATACCTAAACGACTTATTCCATCATATGCCAAGCAGTTGTGTAACATATGCTGATGTCACGCCATCCATAACCTAGCTATGCTCGAAAAGAAAGCTACTGACAATTTAGAAAAAGCAAACAACTGGATTAGTGCTAATTACCTAAGATTAAACGAAGATAAGACTGAAAATATGATTTTATCCACTAGTAGGTCCGTAACGATAGATAGAAATGCTAGAGTTCTTGGAATAGTTTTTTATGACTCATTAAGTTGGCTTCACCACATTGACTCGCTTGCTGTAAAATTAAGCATACCTTCTTCACTTGCGGAAATTGAAATCACAGGTCACCCTATAAGTATTAAAAAGTTGATATCATTCGTAGCTTATCTATGGTATTATAACATTATGGGGTAATTCTTGTAAAATAAATAATTTGTTCATTATTCAGATGAAAGCCATTAGAACCGTGATGGGTTTAGGATATTACGATTCTTGTAGAGATTACTTTAGGATACTCAAAATAATGCCTGTTCCAACATTACTTGTATATGACACACTGCTAGATATACATAAACAACTACTTCACAAAGTTCCACAGTCACCAAACTAGATCATCTGATGACTTGAGGGTACCCAGATTCTCACTATCCATATCAAAACAGAGTTTCCTACGTTTAGATATGTACAATCATCTGCCAACAAGTATCCGTCAACTTAATGCAGTTCATTGTGAACATATTTCAAAGACGTTTTAATGCCATAAGTGAATTTTTTAGTCCAAAATCTTAGCCAGAGAATTATGTGTACTGTCGAATTTTTATCTGTATGTCTATTTTGTACTTCGTATATGAACAAATGAAATAAATATCTATCAAACCAAATATGTAATAATATGCAGATGGCTATATTAGAAAAAAATTACAAGTTTGATATGAACCACCCTGTATAAATGTTGTAATTCAAGTGAAAATATTTCTAGTTTGCAGCCTTTAGGGCCATCCACTATAATCATGTGTTAATAAACTCATAGTCCTACGTCCACGCACTATTGGCCCAGTCTGTATAAGCCCTTTAGTTACTCTTACTTAATGATTTCCCATATTTTTTTCATATTCTCTTTGCCTCTTTATTCCAATACAATTTTTGCAGTCGTATACAAACATGACTTTTTAAAATAGAGGAACTGTATATTCTGAAATCGAGAAAGCATGCTCTTCTCGTTACTGTTTTGTATTACTAACTTAGTGAAATTTGACACAAAAAGAGCAAACCATCCAATATGCCTGTATTAACAACTGTTATGCCGGCAGTACACGCTCGCCGAGGCTATCCGAGATGAGACGAGCGCGAGAGTGTGCTCACTATTCCCGCCTCGCCCTAGACCCTCTCGCCTCGCCCTCGGAGCGCTCGGTGTAGAAGCGGTCTCCCAGTGCGAGTCAAAGGAACCGAGAGCGTAAGTGGGAGGTCTCGCGAGCGTGGACATGGTATATTCGGGCGACCTCGGCACACGCTGGTCTCTTGTTGAACAGTGGAATTTGTGGCGTGATTAGTTTTCGTTTGTGTGAGTGGACAAATGATTTTACTATCAAGTTTTTGGAATTTTATCAGAGCGAACCTTGTTTGTGGGATCCCTCTGACGAAAATCATAAAAGAAAGGAGAAATTAGCTGACGCCTGGAATCGAATCTCTGAATCTACAGGCAAATCTGTGGCAGAATTAAAGAAGAAAAAAGATTCTTTAATGGCCACTTTCCGGGGTCACTTAAGAAGGAAAAAGCCGTCCATTAGGAGCGGTGCTGGGGGCGATGATATTTACAAGCCTATATGGTTTGCATACAGCTTTATGGAAACTTTTCTTGGTCAAATATATGACTGCCACCCTACCATAAACAGTCAAGACACGGTAAGTACATTCAATAAAATAACTATTACTTATTACTTGTCATACAATATTTTATTTGTTTCTTAAATTCACAAAATATTCAGTGAAATTATCTCTAATCTTAGTCGCACTAATCGGTGATCGACGAGCAATATGTGGTACACATCGAATAGCACAGTTTTGAGGTACTTCTTGCCTCCAAGCCCCTTCAATAAAAACGCCGTTATCATATTTATCAAGAGTGCCCGACGGGTTATAAATGTTTTTTGAACTAGAACTTTTCATAAGAAAATTGTGTAGAAGTACACATGTCATTGTTAACTGCGTCACTTTTTCGGGCATCAATTCGATTGGCTTTTTGAAAAATCGGAATCTGGAAGTTAATATTCCAAAAGTATTTTCAGACAATACACGAGACCTTGACAATGTTTCATTGAAAATACGTTTGGGAGTATTCAATTTATGATCGCCAGGATATACATATGGTAAATCGACGTTTAATCCGGGTAAGGGGCAAGATGGAGGAAAATTCATCTTATTTTCACAAATATTTTTCCATAACACACTATTTCTAAGTATGCCGCCATCACTGATTCTTCCTTGGCTTCCAATGTCACAAAATATAAATCGATATTTACTGTCTACTACAGCTAGAAGAACAATACTAAAGGTTCTTTTGTAATTGTAATATTCTGATCCAGTGTGATCAGGACATTTGATTACAACATGTTTTCCGTCGATTGCTCCAATGGCGTGGGGAAAATTATCTCTAAATCCTTTTTCAATTTCTATCCACTCATCTGTAGTTGACGGCATCTGCAAAAAGATAAGAAATTACATTTATTGTTAATATTGTTAATATGTAAGAAAATGTATTTATTTTTCAGATTTCTCTTGATAACGAAACCCTCGAGCCCACATCTCAAGAATCAGAATCAGAAATCAATGAAGTAGTGAATGTTGTACCCTCAGCTAAGTCTCAGCAAGTAGCACTTGTAGCCAAACCTCACCGACCAACACCCTTACCAATCTCTCAGCAAAGATATCGTCGTCGCCAAGTTCCTACGGAATTGCTTCAAGCAGAAAGTGAAATGAAGGAAGCCTTCTCATGGGTGAAGAATGTTGTGTCCAGAAATGATGAAAAAGAAGACGAGTGCGATTTATACGGTAGAATGTTGGCAAAAAAACTACGAAAAATTCCGGAATTTCAAAGAGAATACTTGATGCATGATATTAACGAAATGGTCCTCAGGGCAATGCATCCATCTCATGGTTCTGTCGCCACGCCATCCTGTTCCAATGGACCACCTTCCAACTCATCGCTAATTTCCTTATCGTATTCTCGACCTACATCTGCAAACAGCAATAACTGTTCCTATGCTTCATCACAGGGTATCAACGAGCATGCCCAGGACCAAATGGAAGAACACATACAGGAATCTGATCCTATCAGCCAAGCACTGTATATGCCCTTTGGAGGAAAAACAGACACCAACTCGAAAACTACTCATTTCAACATGTAGATGTAAACATTTTATAATAAAACTGTAGCTCTATAAATGCAAATGAATCTATTTACCTTAATTTCATCTTTCAAAGCCTCTCTCTCTTCACTTGAAACTTTAAATAAATAATGTAGGCTCTTGAAACTGTCGCCTGTGGCTAAATATCTCAAAGTAATTGCTAGCCGTATTTTTGGAGTTATTGCCTGTCTCATTGAAGTATCTTTTTTGGAAATCATTGGTGAGACTATATTTAAAAGATACTCAAAATCAGCTAGAGACATTCGAGTAAAATTTTCAAATTCACCACCAGGTTCCATTAACAATTCGCTCAACTGTCTGTCCATGTGTTCCCTATACGAAAATAAAAAATCAAATCAAACACAAAACACTTTATAAAATCTAATCAAATTACGTAATAATGTCAGTATATATATATATATATATATATATATATATATATATATATATATATATACAGTATATATATATATATATATATACAGGGTGTTCCATAATTATTGCGACAAAATGATAGGGGTTGTAGAGGGCATAAAAATATGCAATTTTGCCTTATAAACCCCTGTTCGTAAATATGCCGTTTGAGCACTACAGTTAATTTTACCTTAAGAGCTCATAGGAGAAACAAAAAATTCACCAGCTGCAAAATGTTCGTCTAGCACATTTCATGGTCTCGCCGGTTTGTAGAAAAAGCCTGCTGTGTTTACATTTTTGTTATCGTACACCCGTACCACCTTTTAAAAGTCCAAGCCATGGGTCCAGCAGACTATCTGCCGCGTCGACGTTTTTGTCGTTGGTGGCTGCAGCAGGAGTTGAGGCAACCAAACTTTGGTCGCTACGTTTTGTTCACTGACGAGTCCTGTTTTACAAAGGACGGTTATTTTAATAGCCGTAACAGTCACATTTGGGATGAAGAAAACCCTCATGCCATAGCCATCCATAGAGACCAACATCAGTTTTCAATTAACATCTGGTGCGGCATTGTGGACGAGCATATCATCGGGCCATATCTGCTTCCACCACGTTTGGATGGGCATGCTTATGGTCGATCCTTGCAGCATGTGCTACCGGAACTATTAGAAAATGTGCCACTGAATATAAGAGCCAACATGTGGTTTCAACACCATGGCGGTCCAGCCCACTTTTCTTTACAAGTGCGGCAGTTTTTGGACGACAAATTTCCAAATAGATGGATAGGCCGAGGTGGCCCTGTGCCTTGGCCTGCGCGGTCACTTGACCTGACTCCACTGGATTATTTTATCTGGAGCTATCTGAAAGCTTTAGTGTACGAAACTCCTGTTCCCAACCAACAAGAGCTACTGGGAAGAGTGATGGCCGCGTCCGCACATGTTCAGGACATACCGGGGGTATGCCACAGAGTTCGCCGATCATTGAACAATCGTGCACAGGTGTGTATTGAGCAAGGTGGAGGACACTTTGAGCAATTACTGTAGGTAAGCTGTTTCAAGAAACTGATCTTTTTTTTTTGCTGCAGCCCAAACGGCATGTTTCCGAACAGGGGTTTATAAGGAAAAATTGTTCATTTTGATGCCCTCTACAACCCCTATCATTTTGTCGCAATAATTATGGAACACCCTGTATATACAGGGTGACTTTGAAGTTGAGTCATTAATTTTCAGATAATGATTGTAGAAGGAAGATAAACCAAAATATGTGTGTAAAAATAAAAAAAAAATAAAAAAAAATTTTTACCTTGTTTTATAAAGTATCCTCCCGACAAGTATTTCAGTGCGGACCTGTATTTGATCGTGAGGTCCCCTGTGAGGTCTTAAGTCACCTGATTCACAAGCCCGTTGTACTACATTAACAAAGGCACGAGTTGTTGGTTGCACTCGATTGGGAAACCGATCCGCATAAACATGTGCCATTTTTTATTTCGTTTGAGCCACGCAACACATACCACTATTCAATGACACTAACTGTATACAAATGAATGAGATACCTGTAAAAACATCGTTCCAAATTCTTTCGCTTTTTTGTTTCCGATGCGATGAACCGATACGGCGGATTATATCCATTGTCGCCAAACACGACCACATAATATTGTTATTGAGACAGGGCGGTACTCAAACTTCCAAAGGGCTATAACTTTGTTACTTTAATTTTACCAGGAAAATGGTAAAGGAAAAAAACATTTCTTTTGATCAGATCTACTCACTGTTAAAATAAATGACTCAACTTCGAAGTCACCCTGTATACCTCGTTCTATTTCGATTGATTGATTTCACCCACCATCTTCTTTTCTTCCAAGGCTTCTTGATTTTTGAAGTTGATAAAATATGCAAATATTTATAGTAACAATAAGCAGCATAGGCTACAGCTACACAAATTTCCACGTTCTTGGCCATCACTCGCACGAATCTACACAAGGAGCCGGTTCGATGTTTACTGCGAGAGTGCCTCGGGGCGCCTCGCATCGGGGAGTCTCGCATTCGGATGGCTTCGACGAGCGTGTACTGCCAGCATTACGGCCTACTGTTGAATGCAAATGTTAATTCTTCTCTTGAACATCCCTCAAGGATACGACATATCTGCTTTAACGTCCAAAGTAGATCATTGCTTAACACTAGTTTAGAAATATTTGTATAACCCTCATAAAACCGAATGTAGTGAAACTCAACATATATCTTGATAATATTCCTCAGCGTTATACGTCGCAGGATGTAAAAGTGCCAATAATGGCCTACGTCTCAGCCCGACTATGTAATGTACTATTTCAACAAGTATTGCATCATCCAGATAAAAATACTCCTCCATCCCTGCTTAAAACATCCAATAACACCATTCGGAGAGCGTTGACTATTTCCTTTGTGCCCCTGCCTGCATAATGTAAAATTCCAGGAATATTATCCAAATTCCTTCCTTCGGTGCTTATGCGTTAACTCAGAACGAGACGGATGCCACGTTGAGATTAAAGACAACATACAGTGTATCGTAAAAGTACAGATGAAGCATTATATGGTGTGTATCTTTATTGACCGCAAAATGATCAAAATTCCGATGTCTACAGAAAACAGTATTAGTAGTCTGCGAAAGGCTGCCAGATGAGAAAGTAAATTGATTTAGTACTTACCATGCTTTCATACTTGTCTATTTTCCAATCTTCCCTACGTACAAATTGAAAGTCCTCAACACAAAGGTAGTATATTTGAGTATTATCACTGATATAACCTCGAAAATGAGTCTTGCTGAGCTTACAAGCTTACAGAAACTTGGAAAATGACAAACAAAAGTGTATTTCCCATAATTGTTACACCTCCAATCGTTGTTATTATTCCTGAGAATACACGGTTATAAAAACGGCAACAAATAGGACGAATGTCTGACAGAAAATATTTTCATATATTTCTGCGGTGGATACACTATACGACATAGAAAAATTTGCCAGAATTTAAAACCCCCTCAGATGCATTGTTGAGATTAACAACCTGCACAATGCGAAACGTTCGATGCATTTATTGGCGATAGTCAAGCATCATCAAAGAGCGAATAGAAGCATTGTACAAAAATAATTAATACACAAATGTCAAACACATTTAATAGTACCTGTTAATCCTAGTGTTTAAAGTATTTACCATTCTTGTAAGTATTTTTGACGGATAAGCAAGCCTCAAGTATCAGAACACTGGGAAATTTCAACAGATGATTTGACTACAAATCTGTAGAGGGCTTAGAGGGCTCAACGAAAATATCATATTAACCGTATAATCCTTTTTTGCAATATGAATGCGCGCTGAGCATCCATAAAGCAACCCAGCAATAACAAGGTACAGTGAAAGCTCCCATAAGCGGACACTCACGGTTCCGTAACTTTTGTCCGCTTATGGGAGGTGTCCGTTTAAAAGAGAGTATGTAAGTATAGAGTATAAATAACGGGGTATATAATCATGAGGAAATGAGGTATTATAATCATGAGAAAAATGAAACAGAAACTCGCCACATTTTTAAAGTATGTATTTATGCTATATATCTATATAATATATGTACATATACGCATACAAAAACATAAATGCTTCAATACATGGTACGAGAATTTAAAAAAACATTATTCTTTAGCTTGTTGAAAAAAGTTTAAAATGTTTGTCTGACGAAATTTCACCATCTTTTGCTGAAGGAGACAATTTTCGTAATAACTTTCTAAATTTTTCAAATGTTGAAATGCAGTGAAATCATCTTTAGCAAATTTTTTCAATATAGAAATATGATTTAGAGCTTCCCCATATGAATTTATCGTTTTTGAACCGCTTAGTGAGTCCACCAGTTCCACTTCTTCTTCTGAGTCGTTTGGACTACCATATTCAAGTTGGCCTGGGCTTTCTACATCCAAATTCGAAAAGTTGCCAATGGCATTTTCTTCTGTTGTTATGTTATTGTCTATGGCCAGGAAATCATCTACTTTCTGGGGATCTGCTACTCCTAAATGTTTGGCATGTCGCAGTAACTGAGCAAGTGTCGCTAAGGGCAGATCGTCTTCAGCATCGCAATAATTTTGCTCAGCAAATTCTGAGCTACATTCACTTTTTCTGAATCCAGCTTTGCCAAAACAGTTTTTAATTGTAGAGGAATTTACTTTATTCCATGCTGTTTTTATAAAATACAAAGCTTCTAACACATTGATAGACTTTGTAAGCTCAGATAAGCTTTGACCATCGTCAATTTTTGTTAAAATATGTTTTAAAATCAAGTGCCGATAATAAAATTTAAAGTTCTGAATGACACCTTGATCCATGGGCTGACAAACAGAAGTTGTGTTTGGCGGTAAAAATATAATTTTCACATTTTTCATTTTCATATCACGAGGATGAGAGCATGCATTGTCTAAAAATAAAAGAACTTGCCTTTTTTGGATTCTCATTTTCCGGTCGAATTCGACTAACCACTCAGACATGATTTCTCGGGTCATCCATGCCTTTTTGTTGGATTTCCAAGTCGCTGGTAGATCCTTAATAGCAACGTTTTTTAAAGCACGGGGACGAGCCGCTTTCCCGATCACAATCAAATCGCATTTTTCACCGGCCATATTTGCACAGAATAAAATGGTTAGTCTATCTTTAGACAACTTTCCACCCACACATGTTTCTCCTTTAAAGGACAGAGTTTTGTCGGGCAATGCGCGAAAAAAAAGTCCACTCTCATCTGCGTTGTACACATCTTCTGGTTTGTAGCCAAGCAACATGGACGGAAGTTTCTCCAAAAACTGTGACACATCAACTTGATCTACTGCAGCAGCTTCGCCAGATATGCATTTGAAACTCACACTATGTCTCTTGCGCCACTTTTGCAGCCACCCGTCGGACGCACTGAAATTATTATAGCCCAAAGTAGTGGCGATTTCTTTAGCTTTCATTTTCACTAACGGCCCTGAGATTGGAATATTCTGACTTCTAGCTTTCACAAACCACTCAAAACATGTTTTGTCTATAGCAAAACCTTCCTTTTTTTAAAAATCCTTCTTTTGATTTATATTAGTTCCTGATTGCCATTTACTCCTGATATCTTCCTTATTTTTGGCAATTTCAGCTGCTTGCGATTTCCCAATATTAAACCTCTTTGCCAAATGACGAACTGAAACACTTTCTCTGTCTAATACGTTAACAACTTCCATCTTTTCCTTTAACGAGAGCATCCTTTTTTTTTGGTGCCATTTTACAGTTACAATAATAAAATACGTAACTCAATCAACTACGAATTCGCCTGAACTGAAGACAAGCCACAAGATTACATACAGAAAATGGGGAATCACCTAATATAAATCGGGGAATTACCGAATTTTATGTATGTAGATATGTGCATTGCAATAAGCGGAATTAAAAAATCGTCCGCTTATGGGAGATTTTTTGATCACATACAGGAAAATCTAGTGTCCGCGTCCGTTTATAAGAGCGTCCGTTTATCGGAATGCATTTAACATTGAAAATTGATGGCTGAAATTCGGTTCCAGGAACTTTGTCCGGTTAAAAGAGATGTCCGCTTATAGGAGCTGTCCGCAAGGAGAGCTTTCACTGTACTTCAAATGAGTATATACGGTTGCAAAATAAACTTTCGGTAAATCCTTGGTACTCATTATGTTTTTCAAGTTACGCAACGCAAAATACGCGGAACTAAGTATTTATGACATAATCTAGATGATCTCTCCAGTTGAGTCTTTCATCTACTATTACCCCTAATAACTTTGATCTACCCTGTCAAGAACCGAATTATTTAAATTTAACGTGATAGCAGATGAAAGGTACAGGCGAAGAATAGGGAATGCCACAATTTCTATTTATTTCTTTTTTTTAGTTTCTTGTTGGAAGCAAATCCTTGTCTATGATATCCTAATTCCCAATCATTAGACTTTAAAATAAGTGAACATATGGCGCCAAATAGACATTTTTGTTTATGACCGAAACGAAAAGAACTGGGAATGGTCATGTCATACCGGCAAAGAACGAGGATTGTCCAAAATGAGGTTAGAACTTATATAAAGTTTGAGGTATAAGAATTTGAAGTTGAGTATGGTTTCTGATTCAGATAAAGTTAGTACTATTAACGCATCGACAAAAAAAGAAAGAAGACTGGTAGAACCGAAGATGTAATGAAAAAGTTGCGATTTTCTTCTCATGAATTGTAATTGTTCGAGGTTCAAGAGTTTTTTTTTCTTTTGAAAATATTCAAAGAAATAGTATTATTGAATATTTCAATTCATTGGGTAGAGACAGTGAGCAGAACTTATATTTGTCAGGGCTCATAAATGTTTATGATGTGAAACGAAGAAGATGCAGGAAGTTTGAAGATGAGGCTAATGAGGTAACACTATACCTTGAGGTACACCAATATTGATATTATTACAATTTTAGGACAAATTTTGTAATATGACATGAAAGACTGACATTCATTTATTGGATACCTATATCCATACCCTTCTAATTTTTGATAGAATCGCAGTTTGCACGCACTCAAATAAATGCCTTACTCAGGTCAAAATATATTGTCAGTATACATTTGGTTATATTTAGTTGACTATATATAAAGGAAAAAAAAAAGAAGGCTGCTGAATTGGCGGAGCAACCTGGTCTAAATCCATGTTGCTTACTACTTAATATATTGTAAGAATCTGCAAAACTATTTTCTCTATTGATGAGAGATAGATTACAACTACATATTTAAAATCACAAAAAGTGACGATCATTTCCACTACAAATAAGAAGATTTTATTTAAAAAAAGCACCTTTATTTAACAGCACATTTCTGAACTTGAGAGACATTTTACGGAATACTGCATAACTTTATATCTTCGTAAAATGAGTCTGACAAAGTTGGACTCATGCAGCGTTGTGTTTAAATTGGTTGCGAAATCACCGAAGTCATTAAGCAATTTTAAGCGATCTACCAATCATAACCGGTCATGTTTGGTTTTAACTACTTTAAGCGACGCGGTTCATAATTATGACGTCAAAAGCTGGCCCTTCGTGACGTCACTGTTACTGACAGTTAAGGCCAATAACAACCCTGTACAGGTGGTGGTTTCTATGAATATAACCTTTTCCGTTCCTTTGTGATTTTTGTGTTTGTTTTGTTTTGACTTACAATTTTCCTCAAAAAGCTAGTGAAAAAACGATATAAGATGACAGTACTACTGAGTTTCTACGAGTCATGCATTGTTTTTGTGCAGGAATTAAAAAGTAATTAGGTGCGTTGTTAATATCACAGTGAAGTATCAGATGACAGTAAGCATACTACTGAGTTTCTATGGAGTCATGCATTGTTTTTTCCTTATATTTGAATTATATATATTTATAATCATTTATGTTGGACCACAACACTCTGTTCTGTGTCAGAAGGGCAAATAATAGAATAATCAAGGGTATAACCAAAAAATAACCACGGTTCATCGCTTAACATTGATTGTTGTTTTATTCAGTAGTCGTTTCGTCGGTTGCTTGTCAGCTGTCAGTGAATGTAGACACTATTGTCTGACTCGATTATTACCTCCAGTTGCGAATTGTGTGCCGTAATTCAATGGTACGGATAGCATACAATTTGTGATATCTGAGCTTTTCTGTGACAATCTTGACTATAGTGACGCACCCAAAAGTAGGAGATACATCTGCTAGACTTGTTGAACAAGTTCATCGGTCTGGACAGTGAGCTTTCCACTGCGCTATTCATCATGACCATTTCTGCGGCCATTCTTGCAATTCATCACCACTGCATAACCTTTCTTTAACTCATAACAGTTGCTCCATAAACTAACCATACCTTTGATGAATTTGTAACTGGTAAGATTCTCCTCATAGTCGTTATGCCAAAGCACCCAACATCACATATATTGATGTCTGCTTTCACTGACAAGCAAAGGACTGCTGAATCAAAACAATGGCATCGCTGAACAATCAAAAGTGCGAATAAGTCTCGTATATGCAACTATTTGTATCAATTGTAAGCGAATTTCATTAGTTTCCCAATAACGGAAACCAGAATAGAATTGTAACGTGACAAAATCACATAAGCTTATTTTACTATTTTGTATCACTTACCAGTGAATTTCTCTTTATTAATGATAGCGTACCGAGTCCTAGGCCAAACCCTTTTCAATGATTTTCTTTTGGCAAAATTCATAATTTATTATTGTATTTTGTTGAAATTCTTTGGACATATGTTATAATATTTTATTGAAGGCTCTCTCAGAAATGTCCTCAAAATACGATATATCGTTGGTTCCCGTAAAGGTGGTTTCCTAGGTACCGCACATCGGCAACCAATGCCCTCCTACTTTTGACAGTGATTGACAGTCAACTGAAAGTCGGCAATTTCCTTTTGAAGCGTAGGCTAAGGTGTGCGAGTCCTTCGTTTGATTTCCAGATTTTGGAAAATTGAGTCCCAATCACCAGCTTATGGATTAGCATCCTTTCTTGTACCTACCTCACGATTAGTTGTTTTGGTTGTTGTTTGTGTGCTACTATCTCCATTTTTTGGGATTTGTACTTCTTCAGCGATAATTTCTTATTTATATCATCTAACCACGTGCATCAATGCATGTCCAGAAGAAGTTTGCTCAATATCTGCTGCCTTTTAGTGGAAAGTTATTGAAGAAAACCACCACCAGCACTCCTCCAGCTTTGTAGCTGACTTGTAGCTGTTTTGTAGCCGATTTCGATGACAAACGTCCCCCTTCTCTTAATGAAAAACCCTGATGTAAACAGGGAAAATATAATTTTGATTTAACCTTTTATAAATATTTGTACATATATTGATTATTATTGACTGAAATTCTTAGGGTACTTGATTTGGTTTGTGCCTATATTGGCACTTTCTATTGAGCTTACATACATTGATCATGATTTTGATTTTTGAGCTGCCATATCTTTTTCTTAGAACAAGAGATAACTTTTTGAGGGTATATTACTTTAATATATATTTCTTTTCTTTTTACCTGTTTTACTTTTTTCAAATATACATGATTTTTCAAGTTCCGAGTGTTTTAATGAGACGTTTTGTCTCATAAAGAGAGAGAAAAGATTTTTAAGCAGTCTTTCTCTCTCTAGCGATATCATACACGATACATTTTGAGTACGAGGCATGCAGCCCATACTTCGTGAATTCCTTACGTCTCTGTCCAGTACTGGCCACAGCTGAGCTCATCTCGGCTGCGCTTAGAGACTTGACTGGAATTAGACCACAAGCAAGCTAGGTTTATGTTTAGACGTTTAGCGAGGTTACATTTTAAGCATTTTGTGCGGCAATTTTAGATAATGTCTTTTTTTAACTGGCACTCCAGTAGTGGAACATTTTTATTGTGGAACATGTTTTATTTAATCAGTTGATATATTGTGATTGTTTTAAATATCTTGCGTTTTATTTGGCTCTCTGTACAATTAACTAGTTTACGTCATTGCTATTAGATTATTTTCTTTTGTGTGGGTAGTCAAGCAAAACAAGTTCACAAGTTCCAACTAGCATCTTGGGGATTTGTGGCTCAATTCGTCTTGAGTCACTGGCGCTCTTAGCCCTCCTACTCCTCGCTTTATTGAGCTAGGGCTTAAAATTGCACGCCTCTAGATAGCTGTTCTGCAGTGACTCATCGTTTGAATTTATTTATCGTGTTTTATTAATTAATTGGAAAAAAGGAAGGAGGAAACACACCTCAACTTTTTTTATTTATAAAAAAGGGGTGGCAGAATATTAAAACAAAGAGACGATTATTTAATGCGTATGAGATATGTTCACATTTAAGCCAAGTCACCTTATCGGACATTTTGCATATTGCAATGTGATTCTTTTTTTCTATACTGAAGCAGCCGCGTATGCAGAAGCCTAAATACCGGGTCACCGCGGCTTCTTTAAGGAGCTTGAAGGCACTTTGTTAACCAGATTTTGGAACTGCCTAAGGTTAGTAGAACTGGAAAAAGCCTCTTTAGGCAGGTTGCTCCACAATCTCGACTAACTAGGGATAAAGGAGCAGTTGTATCGGTCAGTTCTGGATGTTAGAAGTTTGACACCGTAGGGGTGGGAGACCGAAGTCAGGCGGATCTGTCTGGCTGGCTCATAGCGCTGCGGCATCATGGAGGATCGCTCTGAGGAGCAAAATTCGTTGACATAGGATTAGAAGGGAACCAGACTGCCGAAGGCTCGTAGCACCCCAAACGTGTGCGTAGTACTCCAAACGTGTGCGTAGTACTCCAGGCTAGGTCTTATCTGGGCCTTGTACAGAGTGGAGAGGTCATGTCGAAGAAAGTACTTCTTAGTCCTAAACAAGCCAACAGCTGCCGCTATTGACGAGATAGGTTCGTGCTAGATCACACATCGTCGGGTACCACCATTAACGAATTAATGAACTAGTTTCCTCGTTAACTGTTGACAGCGCTGTAATAGTTTCGAAATAAAAATAACGATAATAGGCAATCATGTTTTGTTGCATCCTGGACTACTCGCACCCTATCTATATAACTGTTTGAATACCAAAATCTCACGTAGTCCTGATGACAGGCATTTGAGAACTTCCGAGAACTCACCTTCGGTGTTTCAGCAGTTGTATCCAAAGTTTCCCCAAACCGAATCTTTCTGTTAGACTTTCACGCTAATTCCATCTCCATCAACGTCAGCAGTTGCAGTTCAGAGGTAAAGTTTTCGGCATTGCATCTTGTAAATTGGATTTGCCTCGAAAAAGGGAAGTAAGTGAAATTAGCTGAAATTAGTACGCGTCCAGCAGTCAACAACTGAATTTAATTAGCGCTGAGCCAGGTTTTGTCAGCAAAAATATCCTATCTCATCCATGAAACGTGTGACTGAAGCCTCGTGGTATTTAAAGTAATATCTGAAACGGTTTTCATGTCGATAATCTCCCGGATTTCTGTGGTAAATCGAAACCGCATGTGTTGAAAATGTTTATTGTTAACGTTTCGATCACAACGATGAAATTCTTCAGTAGAAGAAATATGTCAGATAAATAAACTATATTGTCAATGTCATTGTACCGAAGAAGGTTAGTGATCGATAAAAGAAAGAATATTTTCAGCAAATGGCGTTTCGATTGGCCAGAGAAATATGGGGGAACCTCGTATTCTGGATATAAACGGTTCATCTATAACATATAATAACCTAACCCGTAGTAGGTTATCTCCACTATTTATCCACGATGAACGGGAAAGGTGTATGCGTTTAGTTGTTGGATGTTGTCTCCATGTTTCTGTGTGCAAGCAAGCGAATGCCTCTATTTATCTCTTAAATGGTTGGACCGAAATAAAAACGGTCAAGTCGATACGTGTGTATTGGTTGAATTATTGCTACTGTGAGGAGTGGACTTTGGAGAGTAGTGTATAAGTGTATAGGAACTGTGGAGTAGCTTTAGTATGCGTTAATTATGGTGCGAGCAACGAATTTCGAACTAGGCAGAAGAAGCTAGTATTCGATTTATTTGTTGCCAACATTATGTAGTCAGTAGTCAGGATAAAAGTTCATGTTACATGTTGATCCAACGAATTTACACCAGGTAGAAAGAGCCGAACTAGCAAAGTAGTGCTATAAGCTTTTGCTAAAAGAACCATTCAGCCATAAAAGCTCTCTATTGTTGTTGCCTGAACACCAAAATGCTGGCTTAATGTGGTGTGGAATGCAAATTTGCTTTCTGCAACATAGCTGCTCTTAAATGAGGTGTTTAAAATATTCTTTAGCATAGTTATACACCTTATAGGACAAATTTTTAACTGTTGCATAAACGTATATACAACTATTTTATACGGCATATTTGCACGTTAGTCAAAATATTTGTATTGTGGCATCCATGGTAACGTTTATAAAACAAACCCGAGCCTTGTTGTTTTGCTGTCCATATTACACTTTAGCCAACAAGTTGCTCCCAACGGAAGCACTTATACAACTGTTGTTTAGTAACTGTTAAGGCTGCACATATGCTAAATATGTTGGTATACAACTTCACCATAACCTAACTTTCTGCTGTCATATTTTTGTTAAAATGCCATAACCAATGATTGAAGACAAACAACGCATGCATATTGGTTCAAAAGGTTTTATCAACTGTTCAAACAGAAGATATAGATCTGGTACAAATTCTGGGTAAATCATTGGACTCTGTCGATATTTCATTTCAGACATTTGTCAAATTGTTGTATAACACCTGCAGGCAACACCAAAATATTCTAATAAACTGAAGACAACATGGACGATGCCATGATTATACACAACCACCAGCCATATTGGGCATTGGGCAAACATTTATTCCTCTATTTAATATTAAATAATTATGTTTCAGTTCGAAATTACAGATATAACGTGATAAACATTAGTGTAATTGTGTCTAAATATAGGATTTGTGGAAGATTTGACGCAGATAAGTTCAGTTTTCCATCTTAAAAATTTAGACATACTTTTGATCATTATCAAAATATGCATCAAATAAGAAGCCCGTACAAATTGCGTAACTACTCTACACGATAATCACAATAAAATTTGCTGCGCAAGTAATTCAATAGCCCTATATCACAGTGTAGAAGTTTATCGTATACCTGTGTATGAAATTCACAATGGCCTTTTGTAAGTAAACAAGATGACTGTAATGTGTTAGTTATATATTATTCACTTCGTCTATGCAATACATAAGAAATAGTTTGGTTGTAATAAAGTAGAGTCATGTAACAGAATAGTTGTATAGTTGACAAAACTGAATCTTGCACTGACGCAAATGTCCTATAGCGGCTGCAAGGGGCTTACACTTTTGTTGTATAGCTGTTTCCTGCAGCCCTTATACAACCTCTTAAATGACTGAAGTGTGTGAAGATAGTTGTGCCTATTCCGCGTGTATAGCTGTTCTAAGAGGGTTTTGCCAATGTTCTTACAGTGTACAATGCTGTGTAAGGAATACTGTATAATCATTTTTGCAACCCTAATAGGAGTGATAATTGTTAGTTGGGAACCAGTTAAAGATTTTTTTGTCTCCTAATGCTCATAGTCAGTAGTGAGAATCAAAGGGCATACTATATGCACTTCACATGAGTTCATTTTTGACAGTTCTGTCATTAGATTCATACTTTTAGTGTTATTTCTAAAAAGCTTGAGTGTTTGCATGTAATTGTGGTGTTAGACGATTTCAGTACATAGCACCTCTTACATAATTCTTAAGGAGCAGCACAATCCTAATGAAGGTTGATGTTGACCGGGAAGTATTACTTACTCCTATTATTGTGTTGATAGAACGCTGTTACTTTGGTAGACATCGATAGCCAAATGATTCAAAGGTATGCACTAAAACTACGCAATTTTGGCGACACACAATGCAAAAAAATATAATAATATAATCTATTCGAATTCGTTGAGTCAATCCGGTTTAAGTCGTCAGTTTGACATTTTCTGACATTTCACATTAAATTCGTAATTTTCTGTGAAAACATGTAAAAGTGTATGGTTGCTATGCAATACTAGTGTTCCAAACAGTTTCCGAAAATGGTGGAGGTATCTGCGTGCTGCAAACAGTTTAAACTGAACAAGAACAAATCGTTTTATCGACAAGTGTTATTTATCGTAGTCATCGATGTCGCGAAAGGGCATGTTCCTCAACATTGGGCTTCTACCTGACAGTTGTGAGGTAATTATAGATTTATTTTCTTACTGTAATTCTTGCTACGTTGAGTACTGAGTCCCAATCTAAGGTTTGTTAACAGAATTTGATATCTAACGACAAATGGGGACAGTCAATTTTTGTGTGGATACTGCAAAGGGCCAACCAAGACTTTAATGCACCTGAACTAAACTGTAACTCAACTTTATCTGCTTTAGTTTTGAATCTAAAAGTTCCTAAGAAAGATGAACTTTTGCGTTATAAATAGTAATTTCACGATCTCATTTTAGTACTACGAGATTCCATGTAGGAAGCTCCGTAAGCCCAAAAAAGGACTATGACTAAAATTATATTTATTAAAACACTTCCAAATATTCTTATTGGATATAATATAGTGCTAGTGATATAATGGCAGGAATTTCCATATTCTGGTTAACAGGGGTTTTTATCTGTTAATCTGCTCGGATCATCACAACTATTTAGAAAAGCCGAGTAGAATTCATGCAAGGTGTCCCACTATTTACAGTATCAGGTGTTTCGCCATTGTTGCTATTTGATGGCGAGAATGTTTCGTAGTTTTCACCTTTCAGTCACGAACTAAGCCGAATTGTTCATTATGCAACTGTTAATGAATATTTTCTTTCATTTCTTTATCACATGTAATAATCCCTTATTATCAATAACTGAGCTATTTACATTGAAGCTCAGATAATATTTCTGTCCTGCTCTGCGTGAGTACACCCATTACTCGCATATCCTTTCCAGAGAACTGGCTGTACGCCACGTATTGTTTGGTCACTTTGGTAGGCGGTGGTAGACAAATTAGCCAAAAGCTTGCCCTAAGACTACACAATTTTGGCAACAAGCAATGTAAACATACAGGCTTGGCTCTCAATATCTTGCAATGTTTTGGGTGTAAGCAGGAAATAAATGTATTTAGGACCATAAAGTGCATTAACATGTAGCCCAGACAAACTACAGCAAAAAATACTGCAAGATTGCAAATCTGAAAATACCTTTTACAAAAAGTGTAGACAATACAATTATATAGAAAAGTTGTTCAACTACTTCTGTTCCTTAAGTTTATGATATTTATTGATCTATCGCACTATCGGGTACCCTTCGATGGGGACTTTTGATATACCTACGTATTAATTGCAATAACATAATTTCTAAGTGGAAACGCATTTTTTCCGAAAAAATGTCATCCTTTTCATTCATCTTGAGCGCAACCTAAGCAGACCAGAACGTGCTTGAATGGTACGGACCAGTATTACATTACCTTCCCACATTTTTCCAGACACAAGGAATTTATTATTTGAAAAAACGAATTTACCATTGGGACGTTGACCTTCAAGCTATTTATCGTCATAGTCGCCCTTTTTTCTACGCATTTTTTTTAGACGTGGAATCCACTTTTTTACTGCCTTGTCAAGGCGGCTGTTCCATTACAAAACACAGTAATTGCATGTTCACATCATTGGAGAAAAATCAATTTTTCTAAAATGTATAAGGCGGAAGAAATTATTAAAGAAAATCGAGCGATATTCAACTTTATGGATGTATGGATATCAAAAGACCTGAATTGTTTTATGGGAATATCAATCTAATGTGCCATAATGGTTCTGATGAACGGCAAGTAAATGAATGAATGTTTGGAAACAAGCAATATCTATGAACTTTTTGGTAGAGCCTCTCATCAAGTAGGTGATTAATGGCTATCTGCAAGAGGTTTATAGGAAGAAACACCCAGTAGGTGATGTTGAATCAGTAAAATCGCATATCAATTGAAGAAAATAATATATACATGAATAAACAATCAATAGTAGTAAAAAACATGAAATTAATTCAAAAATCAAACATTTCTTTAAATTTTGACTGAATTATATGTAATTTCTTAATATTCAATAAGCTGGTGATGTTTCAATGACAAGTTGTCATCTCATACTTTGACAGTATTTTGTTTTCAACATTTCATAGCTATTGGTTGCTAAAATTTGTTGATTGGAACTTGAAGCTCATTCCCTGTATCTGACGGTCTGTTACCCTATAGGTTGAGAATAACGGACTGTTGTTGGTGAAATTGGCTCTAATAAATGCTACAATCATTCTATTGGCAACTATTTATGAGAGGAGAGCTATAAATACATTACGCTTGTGGACACCAAATCATTGGCTTCAGCTCCAATATTTCCATAGAAGTAAAATTCGAAATAACTAAAACATTCATCTACCCGGTACTAACATACGGACTAACTGATATGTTTCTATGCGTAAGTAAAAGTGAAATTCTTAGATTAGAGCATATTATAAGAAATCCCAGGAAGACAAATCAATGGAGCCGATTTACCAAAATAGATCATCCAATCAGCCAGCGATTTCAAATAGAGCCTCCAAAATTCAAACGTCATGTGCACTATATCCCATAATAATAATACAAAAGTACCCCTGGTTTGCGAAATAATTGTAAAGTCCGGTTTTATTGTTGCAAGTTGTTCAAGGGGGTATTTAAAAAATAGACGCATAAAATGGGTGCACCAATTTTTGTGGAAAAACTTTTTATTTGACAACAAAGAATGAGAGAACGTTTTTTTTGGGATTCAATCGAAAGTGTTGACAGTAACGAAAAAACTCTTTCTATAAGATTTTTAGGTATTTATGATCCGACCAATAGCAAAAAAGTTGTTTTCTGGAAATGCGACGATGGTTTCTCGCAGATACTTGAAATTCTCAAAATTTGTAGGATTCGTACTTATAAATAACCACACCAAAATTCGAAAAGATTGGTCGAGTAGTTTTTGACAATTTCTTATTGTTTATCCCAAAATACCTGTTTTCCGGCCATCGCTACTAGTTTATTGAGCAACATACAGGGTTAGTTCAAAAAGCATTTTATAGCAAAATACACTAGTTTACCTTTCCGATATAAATCGCAAACCATTCTGCAAAATAAATGTTATTTTTATGCAAAAAATTATGGGTTAAGAATTCAAAAATTTCATATTTGTGAGTAAGTCGCAATAAAAGATGATAGACACATTCGCTTTATTTTAAAATGTGTACAGTAACGTATGACTTTCGAATATCGTAGCGCATTTGTTCAATATTACTCACAAATACCAAGTGTTTGAATTTGTTTAGAAGAAAAAAACGTAACACTTGTTTTTCGCATAAAAACAGCATTTATATTCCTGAATGGTGTGTGATTCATATCGCCAAAATAAACACGTGTATCTTGCTACTAATTGCTCTTTGAACGAACCTTGTATATTGCTCAATAGACTAGTAGTGATGGCAGGAAAACATGTGTTGTGAGATAAACAATTCGAATTTTTTTAAAATTACGTGACCAATATACTCCAATTTTGTTGTTGTTATTTAGAACTATGAATCCTACGGATTTGAAGAATTTCAAGTAGTTGCGTGCAATTAACATCGAATTACCAACAAGTACAAATATTGAATCCTGCCATTGTACTGAAGAGGTGTGCACCGGAGCTTGCTCCAGTTCTTTCGCGTCTCTTCCAGATATCTTATGAATCCGGCACCTTCCCAGAAAACTGGAAATTTGCTCATGTCCAACCCACCCCAAAGAAGGGATCTAAGACCGACCCTTACAACAACAGGTCTATAGCTCTGCTTTCTGTTTTAAGTAAGGTGATTAGCGACAGGCAGTATGGTTTCCGGCACCAACGATCCACAGGAGACCTCCTAGCTTACGTCACTCAATTGTGGAGTAAGCTCATCCAGTCTTATGGTGAGGCTGATGTCGTTGCTCTTGACATCACGAAAGCGTTCGATCAGCTGTAGCACGCTGCCCTCTTAAGCAAACTTCCCTCCTATGGCCTCCCAGAAAAGCTTGGCAGATGGGTGGCTGACTTTATCTCTGGCCGCAAGATATCCCACAACGTCAACGCGGGTGTTCCCCGCTTCGCTGACGACAGCACTCTACATGCAGGAATTCAGAGTGACAAGCCGATCTCTGCCGCTGAGTTGGAAAAAAGAAGACTAGCGATGACTTCCTCTGCTTCCAAAGCACACTACTGTACTTTGACGAACAAAAAGCGTCCTAGCGCTCATCCGGTTTCGATGGATGGTCGAGTTCTGCCATTCATTTCGGCTGGTCGGAGTCCAAATCACCGAGGACCTGATCTGGCACGAACACATCTCGTCAATAGCTGCAGCCGCTGGGAAAAAGCTAGGCTATTTGTTTAGGACTACGAAATACTTTTCTCCGCATTACCTTCTCACTCTATACATGTGCCAGATAAGGCCTAGCCTCGAGTATTGCTCACACGTTTGGGGTGCTGCCGCCCCGACTACATTATCCATGCTCCATGATACCCAGAGGAGGGCGGTCCGACTGATCGATGACTCTTCTCTAACAGACAGTCTCGGGACTCTTTCGCACCGGCGGGCTGTCTGCGATCTAGCTCTTTTTTACCGTTACACCAACGGGATTTGCTCCTCAGAGCTCTCTTCCATGATTCCGCCGCGCGATGTGCCTGCCAGACAGGCCGGCCTGACTTTGGCGTCCCATCCTAACCGTGTCGAACTTCGTACATCCAGAACCGGCCGATACGACCGCTCCTTTGTCCCGAGGGTGTCGAGATTGTGGAACAATCTACAAGAGGAAGCTTTTCTCAGTTCTATTAACCTTAGGCAGTTCAAAAATCGTGTTAATAAAATTTCTTTGGGATCATCATAGCAGCCGCGGTGTTCCGGCATTTAGGCTTCTGTCTGCGCGGCTGCTTCGATCTAAAAAAAAGTGCCAAAACCTGTATTTTGCCTCGTTTTTCGGCCATAACAACGGATCTTTTCACCTGTGGTCTGATTTTTTAGATCTCATAGATACATAAAGAAACACGTTTTCTAATTCTTTGTTGTCGAATAAAAAGTTTTCCCACAACAACTGGTGTACCTATTTCACACGTCCATGTTTCAAATACATGCATTCAAAGAGCTTCGAAGGAGTATCAAGATTGAGCTGGATCGTGCATTTCATAGATATACTTCCAATGCTGAACATAATATTTCTAACAATCCAAATAGTTTCTGGTCATATGTTAACAGAGCTAGAAATGTCACCGGTGTACCTAGTCATATGGTTTTGGATGACGTTGCTCTGAATTCACCACCTGATATTGTCAATGCTTTTGCTAAATTCTTTCAGTCTAATTTCATAACCTCTGGCAGGGGTGACACTGTCTCTGGTGTGTCTTGTAATGGTCAGTTATGCGACTTACCTAAAATCACAGTAGATCAGGTCAACCATGCTTTATCTAAACTTAGATCCAAATGCTCTACTGGTCCGGATTCAATACCTTCTTTTTTACTTAAAGATTGTTGTCATGTGCTCGCTGAGCCTCTCACTTTTCTATTTAATTTATCTTTGGAACAGAGATGTTATCCTAAGGTTTGGAAAAAATCTCGCATTTCTCCTGTGTTCAAAAAAGGTGACCGAAATAAGATTGAAAACTATAGAGCTATTGTGATCCTAAGTAATATTGCTAAAGTATTTGAATCTGTTGTTCACGAAATCATATTCACTCATGTGAAACACATCATCACTCCACATCAGCATGGCTTTTTTCCTGGTAGATCGACTACATCTAATCTTGCATGTTTCAAACAGCATGCTGCTGAAATTTTAGATACTTGCGGACAGATTGACGTTATCTATACGGATTTCTCAAAAGCATTTGACAGACTTGACCATGGAGTACTAATACAGAAGCTTTTAGAATGTGGTATATCACTTGGATTCGCAAATTTCCTCAGATCTTATCTGTTGGACAGAATACTTTTCGTTGAGTACCGTGGTTTTAGGTCTGTCAGTATTTCTGCGACATCTGGGGTGCCCCAGGGCTCCGTCCTGGGTCCGCTATTATTCGCTATATTTGTGAATGATCTCAGTGGCCAACTAAATTGTTGCAACTTATTGTACGCAGACGACTTGAAATTATTTTCTAGAATTGACACAATTGTCGATTGTATGAAGCTTCAGGATGAACTAGTACGTCTGTATGAGTGGTGTTGCCTGAATCAGCTGTATCTGAATATTACAAAATGCCAGACTATGTCTTTCACACGTAAGCAGAATATAATTGGTTATGCTTATCACATAAATGGTCAAGTCTTGGGTAGTTGTTCCATTGTGAGGGATCTAGGTGTTTCTTTCGACCCACAGTTAACTTTTGTGCAACACATTACTGAAATTGTAACCGGTGCGCACAAGACGATGGGTTTCATACTTAGGTGTGGCAAGAGCTTCAATAATGCTAAAACTCTTTTATTGTTATTCAATGCGTTTGTTAGATGTAAGCTCGAATACTGTAGTATAATTTGGTACCCTGCATATGATGTACATTCGGACAGCATTGAAAAGATCCAGCGACGTTTTGCTAAATATTTATGGTTCAAGGAAGATGGGATTTATCCTGAGGCTGGATTTCGCAATGACTTATTGCTCAGTAGATTTAATATGGTAAATTTATCTAAGCGCAGAAATTACTGCGCTGTGGTTTTGTTATATAAAATTTTGAACAACACAGTTGATTGCCAGTTTCTTTTAGAAAAGCTGTCATTACACGTACCGTACCGAAACATAAGGTTTAACAATACCAATTTCTATTTACCTGTGCCTCGTACCACTGTGTTACTTTTTTCGCCATTATATGTAATGTGTAACAACTATGAAAAAGTAAAGAATTTAGTGGATATTTTTCATTGCACTATATCACTTTTAAAAAGGTCGTTTTTGACTGTAGGTTAAGAACTTATTTAGATGTAATGTGTGTAATGTACTTGATACGTGTTTATTGATTTTTTTTACTTTTTTTTGTATTTTGTATATTTCCTGTTCGTTAAATGGAATCATCTGTTCGAGCAGTGTACTAACCGCAAAATAAATAAATAAATAAATAAATACCCCCTTGAACAACTTGCACCAATAAAACCAGACTTTACAATTATTTCGAGGAAATCTGCTAATATGATTAGACTATAATGCTTTCTGAAAAGATTTCATCCTACGCCCCCTTTCATCCTCCTTGAATTCCACCCCTTTCCCCAAAAGTACATATTTTTGATGTTTTTTTTATTTATACAGACTCCAAATGCATCATATTTATCATACTCTACATGAAATAAAGACTTTGAATTCAAATAAATTGAACATTGATTTGCTGGAGTATAGATGAATACAAGGTTAGGGCTAGAGCACAGTGTGGCCCACCAGAGGATGACTGGACAGGATATCCCCCTCCTTGACCACATTCACTGATCATCACGATCTTCAAATTCGCACTTAGCCTCTCTGCTAGTTGACTTTTCTAGTGAAGAAATGTTGTAATGCCAAAACCAAAAAAGTATTTTCCAGTAATAGTATTCCAGATATCTGCAGATCTCACCGCTTAACTGTGGCATTATTGTCCGGGTGACAAGAGGAAGTCCTATTAAAAATTCCTCTTTCCTTTTCATGAATAATTCACGGATAGAGCCGAAGTGTTTGTGTAGCCACCGCCCAACCGCAGATAGATCCCAGATCGATCTTTTTAGTAGTCCGTACAGGCCGGGCAGGTGCTTTCGGAGGTGTTGTTCCAACGGAAAATCTATGCAGATTGTCCCTTCAATAATGGCAGAGATGAACGGAACTGGTGTGTTAGCTCCGACATGTTTGGCGTCATCAGAATGTGCCAAACTAGCTCAATCTCAAGTTTAGATTATGCAAAAACACTAGCAAAAGTGTATCATTACTATCTCGACAACGATTTAGCCTGGAACTACCTCTTGAGAAATTTCAACTGAGGCCGGGCGGAAAAGTGTGCTTTTTAGTTAGGTTTTTAGAGCATCAATTTCTATCTTTCAACCACGAACTCCTTTATTCCCAAGTGCGGCAAAAAAAATTTTAGTAACCGCTATGTAATAATAACAATAAACGGCTTTATTGGCAGAGTTTATTTATAACCAAATGGCATTTATCAAATAATCCTATGCTGCATTTCTAGGAGATGACGCCTGAGATGCAGTTTGAAATGGAAGTTATTACTATTTGAGTTATCAATATTTTGTACATGTTAAAGAGATACTTATACGCGAAAGACCTATAAGAGGGTGATGTTATATGTATATACACTGGCATTGAACAATGGATTTGATATTAACGTCATGTATACTTGACCTATGAAATTGCTTTCCTATTTAATATACAGGGTTCTCAGAATGTAATACACGATTCAGTGTTGTTAAATAAAATATTGAAATACAAAACTGATATTAAGCCATTGTGAAATTTTGACACTACTAGATATGGAGTTGAATAGTCCAGGTATGAAAACCATAACCAATAATTGATAGCACTAAACTTATTAGCATACAGAACTCGCAGTTTTAAATAACACCTCTGAGATACCGTGTTAATGTATTGTTGGTAACTTGTCATCTATGATCAAACCAAATATATTACAGCTAGTTAAGAAATTAAGTTATTGTCCATTCAAGAAGAGGGTCAGACCACTGCTCAAGTTTTCTCGTTTGTGATCAGAACAGAAAGTTTCGTTTTGTCAGCCTTAGTTTCAAATTGTGTTGCTTATATAATATTTGTAACTCTATATTGATTAAACAATTTGCCTATTACACAGGAGATGGTTCAAAATTAAACAGAAGCGGCTTGTCATCAGCATATGATTGAATGTTTGAGTACTGTACAGGTTTTAAGATATCAGCTGTGTATACAGTATGTTTCACAACTTATCCGACAAACTTTAACCACATATGCACTGTTACGAAAGAAGTTGACTTCTTAAAAAACATGTAATAAACGTCCTACAGAAATTAAGTTATAAACCCGGGTTTCAATAATAAATTGAAAAATAAATACCTGTATTTTGCGTTCATCGTCGTGATATTAATAGTTTATTGTAACAAATGTTGTACCAAACAACTAACAAAAACAAAATACCAGGAATTTTTTGTTTTTTCATATTGCTATGAACATGTAAATACGGCTTAATCTGTATCGTGGGTGATCTGAATCAAGAACGGTCGATTTTTGTGAAGTTAAATAAGAAAGTATTTTGCGAGTTTATGTTCTTAGTTATTTATTAATAAAAATGGCACATGTGTACACTAATGAGGAGTTAGTGGACATTGTTTTAGCGTACGAGAAGAAGGTAAAAATTCGCGAGCGGCTTCTCGTTTGTATGCACACCGATTACCAAATAGGCACATACCACATCACGAAACATTTAGTTTAATTGTTTTACATGCACGTGTTAGTTTTAAATGCCGAAGACGAAATTTTGGATATTGCGGAAGAAAATCCGGGAATAAGCACAAGACATGCAACAGCGTGGCACATATTACAGAAGGCCCAACTGTACCCTTATCACGTCCAGCGAGTCCAGGCGTTGCTACCTACAGACTACCCCCTAAGAGTGAGATTTTGTGAGTGGTTGTTGCAAGAAAGTGCCCGTTTTCCAGCTGATATTTTGGCCCCTAATGAAGCTATTTTTACTCGTGGGATAACCAATCTTCATAATACACACGTTTGGCCCTTTGAGACACACTTCCACCATCGTTTTTCTTTAAACGTGTGGGCAAGTATTGAAGGTGAGCGTCTAATTGGACCGTTCATATTGCCAGATCGGATGGATGGTTACCAGTATTTGGAATTTCTTCGGATTGATTTTCCGGTCCTTCTTGAAGATGTGCCATTAGCGGTCCGAACACGCTTGTCGTTTCTGCTCGATGGGGCACCTCCGCATTTTCGATTTTTTTTAATCAGGTATACCAGATACCCTGGATCGGAAGGGGCGGTCCAATTGCATGGCCTCCACGGTCTCCCGATCTAAATCCTCCGGACTTCTTTTTATGAGAATACTTGAAAAACGAGGTATACCGTACTCCAGTTCAGAATATTGAAGAATTGCGTGACCGAATCACAGTGGCTGCCGATAATTTGAGCTTTCAGGCACAGCAGGAAGGAGGTGTATTTGAATTAGTGCGCCGAAATTGGATTAAACGCGCCCTGGGTTACATTGCAGTCAATGGACACAATTTTGAACAGCTTTTATAAGTAAGTGAACTGTTAAACTGTATTATTTTATTATCTCGATTTCTGTGGAACTTTGATTACATTTTTTTTTGAGAAATCAGCTTCCTTCGTAACAGTGCATATGTGGTTGAAATTTGTCGGATAAGTTGTGAAACACCCTGTATAATGAAAAACAACGGTCCTAAAATGGAACCATGGGGAACGCCTGATGGTATTTTTGTTATCTCATCAATAGATGATGGATAATAACGCTTTGCCTACGAAGACTTAGTAAGTAACTGCAGTAATTGCAAAATAAGAGCAAAGCCTTGACCATACGTTAAGGCCATAGTGGTAGAGTTGTGCATACATAACTGAATGTTCAATGATATCGAAGACTTCTGAAAAATCCAAGGGTATAAGTAGAGTGGCAAACTTCTTATCTAGGGAACGTATAATTTTATTATTTACATTTAAAGGAGCAGTGGTTGTATTAAGCCCTAAAGTCCGACTGGTGCTAAAGGAGAATATTTTAATCACTTGAATACTGTTTTAACTGTATAGGCTGTCAAACTAAGAATGAGAGGTACCTACTGTATCTGGGAACCTATCCATCGTAGAGGGTTGCGGCAAAAAAAGTTGTGATTAAAACTGCCAAGAAAAAATCTAGAAAATATTTTTAAGTTTCTGCAATGTCCGCTAGGGGGCGCAACTGAAATCTTGAATCTAAAAAGTTCTGTTTCTGTGAATTCCACTATATTAGCCTAATAAGAAAATATTGATCTCTAAACGCGAGGATAATGTGAACTTTTTCTGTTTGACTATTTTTGCTGTATCAGTAAAAATAAAATGGTGGGAAGTGTTTCCGTAAAGAAGACCCCGTATTTTCAAAACGGCTTAGCCTATTTTAACAATGAACTAATTAAAAAGGGCTATTCTTGGGCTACAAATGTTATTATATTTAATGTTTTGTTTCACGTGTAGCCTCTAGAGGGCTTTTTTCGACATTCCGACCGACAAATACCTAATCAATACATAAATAATCCTCAAATTGTCAATAATTGTAAATAGTTTCGCGTTACTTTGAGCAATTTTTGTGCTTTGTGCTTTGTACGAACGATGAAGCTGTTGATATGCTTGCAGTTTATTTTGAATCTATTCAGAATGCTGCTGTAGCAAAAAGAGTTTACCCGACTCGATATTGAAATCGGCGTCTTTGAGATGTAAGAGTTTTTCCCCGATTAGTGGCGAGCTTACGAGCCAATAGTAGTTTTCGGCCTAAGTTTCAACGAAGAAGAACACAAGAAAATATTAACCGCGTACTGGGATATATTGAAGGAAAACCTCATGTTAGCGAACAATAGTTCAAAATAATTTGAAGAACCATAAGGAAGTTCTAATGGCCATCAGCATATTATAGGTCTTTACTTAATTTTTTTCAATTACTTTTAGAAAGCATTAATATCATGTCGTTTCGCATCATTCCTTGGAAGAGGAAGACTTTGGTCGGATGTTAGGCATCATACGCGAAAATAGAGAATTTTATTTCAAATTCTTTGGACCGATGAAGCCACCTTTAATAGTGACGGGAGAGTCAATCTGCACAATATTCATTATTGGTCTGCAAAAAATCCGGATTGGTTGCGTGTAGTTCAGCACCAACGTCGTTGGAGTTTAAATAAGTACGTGGTGTGGCATACTGGGAGGCAGAATTATTGGGCCATATTTTTTCGAGCGATCCCTAAATGACAATGTCTTGCTTGATTTTTTGGACAATCAATTACCGTTGTTGTTGGAAGATGTGCTATTGAAGCTGCAGTTTTGTCTACCCATGAGAAACAACAAAACCATTACTTTCTAAGTCTTAGGACCAAACTATGAAAAGAAAAATTAGTTTAAAAAAATAAAGATTTAAGGGGTTCCCGTAAAAATTTTCTTTGGCCTAAATATTAGATTCTGAAGACGATACCGAGTTGCGGTTTTCGCGAGCTTGTAAGGCATCATTTAGCTACTTTTTTATAAAAAAAATCATATAAATGCATTTGATATTTTTGAGAAAGTTGATCATTGCTGTCGGAATATCGAAATAAGCCCTCTAGGAGCCACATGTGAAACTATTAAAACTTCAAATATTATAATATTTGTAGCCCAAGAATAGCTCTTTTCAACTAGCTCAAGCTTCGAAGACACAGGACAGGGTGTTTTTTAGGGAAACCTTTGAATATCTTCGATATACACCTATACTCCTGTACTACACTTTGGTCGACAAAGCTGAATGTGAAGCTGGAAACACTCATTTCTCATGAGTAATATCTGGTAATAAGAGCATTCGACTTAGTGTTCTCAGTATATGCAGTCGTGAGGAACCTGTTGATTTCATTAGGATCGCTTAAGGATGGTGGAAGTGAAACAGCAGAGGAATTATTTATATTCATGTTTTTCACAATTTTGCAAAATTACCTGTTATTTCTCTGAGAATGTAAATAGCTAGAATGTGCACGCTGTTCGGTTCTCGTTGCAAAATTCCTAGGTACAGTTTAGATGTAAGGCCAAAAAATGGAGCGTAAGTTAATCATGATCAAAGTCTTTATAATCACGCTATGTGACAAACTTTTGGCGAGACGTTGCCAGGCCGGAGCAATAATAATACGATCAACTTATTTTTAATTCCACTCAAAATCCATTTTTGATCTTAGGCGATTGTACATAAAGTTTTCTATGGTTCTAGGGCATAATAAAATAGTATTAGTTTAAGGTATCTTCGCATTTGCTGGGGAAAATATTCAGATTTTATTTTTAGCATAATATGATTATTGTATAATGAATCTGTTGCCAGGCTGTTTACGTCAAAAATTATTTAATCCAAAAGACTTGCTCTGGTAAACGCATTTTTAGATATTTAGGATAATCTAAACAAAAAAGTGCTGAATATCTCCTCTCTAACCTTGATAGTCTCTTAGATATAAGGCTTTCGATATTTAAAAAGTGCAAAATATGCCACTTTCAATTCCGAACGACAAAATGAAAAACCGAAAATTTCAACCTTGCCAAAATGTTCATATAAAAAGGTACTGCGATATTGTGAATAAACGATATTGTATTATTCTTACTGTTCAGTTTTCACCTACGCGCAACTTTCACGGACTGCGTAAAAGAGCCATGAAACTCATGAATTCATTTGTAAATGTTGTCGCTGTTTTCCGCAGTGGTAGCAGCAAAGCAGCTGCGGCAGCTGTATATTTATAAAGCAAACAGGCGAGTGTGAGAATCATCTCTACAGTGAAGCTGGAATGCTGGCAAATTGAATAGAAGGGCGTGAGAGAGCAATCAAACTGAAATTTAGCGAGAGGCGAAAAGAAACTCTGACTAGGGGTGATAATGGAGAGGGTGAAATCGGTATCGACAATTTTATCGTTGACGTGCTTTCTTCTTTGTAAAACTTTCTCTGCACGCCCGTTCCAGTGGAAAAGGATGTTTAGTATTCCTAATGATATTCTGAATCAAAAAGTTATGTTGAGCAATAGTAGTCGTACGGGTAGTGGTGGTGGTGGACATCTACGACATCTTTGATCCTTTTTCCCGACCCCGTAATAACAAAACTCCACCAGTAATCCACTGTAACTGATATAATATGTCAGTACCAGCGATGAGATGTATTTGTAGATAATCTGCACCTACCTACGTGATATATACATTAAATACACAATACCCATAGCAAGAAATTAATTTCCGAGACGGAGATTGGAACCCGCGAGCCCCGGTTTGTTAGCTCAACACGTTAACCACCGAGCTACCTAGACTCCCCAATGTTTAGCAAAATTGTACCTTTTTTATATTCCCACTACTGCAAATGCCCGACGGTCCACGAAACTACAAACCTATTGTCATAGAACTAGCTTGTAGGAGTGCAGAAGCCCAGGAACAATACAAATGCTAGGAAAATGGAAGAGTAAAATAAAAATGGGCAAGTGAGTAAGATGAATAGAAAAATCTTTTGAGATAGGGGGCAATGTGATACTACGTATAAAGGCGACTGAATCCTATTTATGTTTCAACCGCCACAAAGGTCTAAGTATCGGTGGATACCTTTGGGTTTAGGATCATTCAGGTAAAAGGGAAGTCACGTGGACTTTATAGGATACACATGTACATGCAACATAAATAAAGCCTTTTTAACGAGTATCTATTACGTTTCGACGTCTTCTGACGTGAACTACTGATCAGCAAGTGACATCTTTCTATTAGTCTGCAACGTTGAAAGTAATGAATCTGGTGTTAAATTTGGTAAAACTGAGGACCATATTCAGGGCTGTTGTTCACATATCTAGATACTTTTAGTGACTGGGAATTTTGACAATAAGATATACGAAGTACACACAGAAAAACTTATTTTAGTAAATTCCATACTTTTCACTTTATTGTTTTGTATTTAAAAGCATCTCGTTCAGCGATAGACATATTGATTCTAGCTATAAAAAAGTGAATATCTAAAAATCTAAAAATACCGATTTTCCTCTGTTGTGCATCAGAATGTCCTTAATCCAAGAGTAAAAGCAGCGTTACATTGTTGCGAACTGCTTGTTGACACCTTCCAATGTGAAGTCAGCTTAATCTTTGCCGTCGTCTTCTCGTCTTGTCGGCTATAAGCTTAATCCCTGACAGACATTTTCTCCTGCCATTCCAGCGCTAACTATTGCCACTTGCAACGCGGTAATCCGAGGATGTCCTCCACCCTACTCGCCTCTTGTTAATGTCCGGAATCTTGTAAACCGGAATTATCTAACGGCCTTCTTGATTAAAACTAAACACCGAACATTAAATCTAACACCAAGGCTAATGTGGCTGGCAACAGTTATATGGCATGACCTCCTACGGAATGTTTGGCGATGGTGACAGGTCAATTTGTGGGTGGTGAAATTTCGTGGCAGTACCTCTATGGGTGTGAGTGAGTATATCCTACATAAATAGCGATTTGCACCTTCGGTGTAAACTAAACAAGTTGATTCAGAAACAATTACAATATTTATGGAGCCAAATGTATATCTAGATATAACAAAAAAAGTTGAAATGTTCCATTACCAAAATACAGAGTGTTGTAAACTTCTCAAATAATGATATGGTGAGATAGGACTAATATCATAATACACTTAGGGCCAATTTCACCATCGTTAATATGTGACCGTCAGTTTGTACCAATGGGAAAAGACCTTATTGAGATGCAATTTGACGGAAGCTGTCAAAGCTCTCTGAATATCAGTAATTTCTATTGACATATTGAATAAAATCGTAATTTTTGGGCCATCAAAATAGGTCACTGCAATTTTTTCGCTAAATTGCTTAGTTTTCGCGCTACAGCTTGCTGATTGCTTGTGGCGAGGGGCTTGCGGGTTGCAGGGTCGAGGACATACACTACACATATCACCAGCCACCACACCGTTGACGGGTCGCGGACAATGTACTTTTAATATTTGCACGTACTCAGTGTCTCAGTCTCAGTAATAGGCCAGTCGATTTCGAATACTGAGCTCGTTTGTAGTTGTGGCGTTCACCGACGTATGCATATTAATGAATTTTTGAAATGTATGCGTTTAAGTATAGTACAAGATACAGTAATTTCTCTTCAGCCGCTTACCGATTGACTGGATAAGTGAGGTATAGTACCTATTTTCATTTAGAATTGGAACAACGACAAAAAATCTAAAGCTGCAAAAAAGGTGTGAACGTGTATATAAATGAGTGACAATGATAAGAATACATTGCATGATGTAGAAGCCCAATGAGTAATCAAAAGACTCGTTTTCGAGGTTCCACGTTATTTTCATAATCACCCATCAACTGAAGAGAAACTACTCCACTTGCTTAAACGCATAAACTTCGCAAAACAGTTCATTCGGAAAAGTCGGTGAACGCCAAACTGACAAGCGAGCTCAGGGTTCAAAATTCAACTGGACTATTACTGAATAACCCCCACCATGTAGTAAGAGATCGTCTCTCTGGGTCGTCAACGCATGGACGGCAGGGCTGCCAGGCGTGGCGATTTTTCGTCAAAGTAGCGATTTGACAACTTCAAATGGCGACTAAAGTTGATAGCTTGGCGATTGGCTACTTTAGTGGCGCCCAGTATCCAGTAAATTGGCGATATCTGGCGATTTTTAGCATCCCTGACGCCACTTAATTTGTAATCTATTTTTGCCGATATAATGATAATAAATAGTCTTTATTTAGGAGGCGAAGTTTAGCATAATGCTACTCTGTCACTCAACCTCGCCAAAAAAAAAAGAAAAACTGAAAGACAATACAAAAAATATAAATACATTTGATAAGTCACAAGTTTAAAACTGTAGGTGCTTAAAAATATGATGTATATAACATATATAAATGAAGGCTATTCAATATTTCACGAGTTGAAAGTATAAAATTTTAACAGTTATACAAACAAAGGAATGCTATATTGGAAATATTTTTGTGTGAGGTGACAGATAAATTTTATCAACTAATTTATATACTTCCATGAATTCAAAATGAATTTCTTCATTTGTCCTTTAAGTTCATCATATGATAGCAATTTTGTTGATCGAGGTAAAAACTTATTGTATAGATTAATGGAATATGAAACGAGGACCAGCAGAAGTTCTGTGCCCTAAGCACAATGGGTCCGCCCCATGTGAATGAAATTATACTACTACCTACCCCCCCCCCCCCCTCCCACAAATCCATTCAAATCTCTAACCTTGCGTTTTATGGTTGACTCATAGTTATTTCAAAGATTGGCGATTTCTGGCGATTTTCTCATCAAAACTTTCCGACTGAAAACCTGGCAACCCTGGTGGACGCTGCGGCGGCAGTTTGGTGGTATGCAGGAATTCAGGTGCGCGCGCCCTTTCCCCGCAAGTCCCTCACCATCAAACCATCAGCAAGTTGTAGCGCGAAAACTACGCATTTTAGCAAAAAATTTGCAAAAACCTGATGGCCCAAAAATTAGAAAAATTTACGTGTAAAAAAAGAGATTTTTTGGGTTTATCGCTGTTTTACAAAAAAAAAGGCTGATTTCCAGAAAACCAAATACATACAGCAATATTCGCAATCCCTCATTACACCATTACGCAAGCGGAAATAACTTTACGGCTATGTTATCACTTTTGTCTCAGTTTCGACTATTTAACTGGACTATATGGGCTGATAAATTTCTTCGAAGCGATCAAAACAGTATGTACTCTCCATCCTAAAACACCGGTATCTGTAAAACGTGTCAATCCTGACATCTTCGTGGTGCATAATGGAATTATCATAGACATAGACCTAAAATTATTAGTAATTACGGAAAAAAAAGAGCTAAAAAAATTATAATAGCAATAAAATATTGGTCGTTAAGTTTTTTCACTGGTGGGGCCACAAAATATATATATATATATCTACTGAGGGTGCGTCATGGTTGCCAGATTGTGCAATAACACCCCGCAACGTATCCACCTCAATATATAAATCTGGGATTACTAAAGTTTTATATATGTATAGTCAACGCCAAACAAAGTGGCGTGCACGTCATCAAGGTGGGTGTGTTGAAAAATTTACATTGTTGCCAAACTTTTTGTAAAATAATAAAATTTATTATTTACATATCTAGGTTTATAAGCAATGTTAACCTCAAATGAGAACAAAAATAATAGTATAATAAAATTACAGATCTGTACTTGCATAATCATTAAGTATGACAATTATTGATCAGATGACACTATGAAACTACCATATTTAATTGATAGCTTAAAGGTACTGAATAAAAATCCAAATGGGGTCCTCCAAATTTTATGCATGGTATTTATTTTACAGAATTCATACAGAAAAATGCATTCTAAAATTAGGTAAGCTACTGGTGTAAGCTTTTTCTGTACAATAAAGTTAGTCGGAGTTTCTTTCTTCAGCGCTGTCTGAATCTGAATCTTCATCACTCTCAAAGTTGATTATTAAAGGTTCGATGTCTGGTCGATCAAAAATTCGTTCTCTTTCATACCATTTAAAAATTTCTTGCTCAGTATGTCGAACACTATTTTTCCACATGTCTGGGGTAACCGTTTGTAGAGCCTCGTTCCACATATCCAAACAGTCTTTTTCACTGTTACCATCTCTACCAATATGTCTGTTATAGTAACCTTTTGCTATGCCCCAAATTAACTCAATAGGGTTAAATATACAATGGTAAGGAGGCAGACGAAGAACTTTGTGCCCATGTTGTTCCGCCAATTCATCAATCACGTATATTTAAGGTGGTTTGTTTCTAAAAAAGCAGTTATTTTAAGAATATGAATAAACAAAAGAAATATAAACTGTCGACCAAAATATATATAATTAAGAAGCATTATGTACCGAGCAACAATACTCAATAGCTCTGTTTTAAACATTGTGTTTAAAAATGGTATGTTTTGATTTGTCAACCAGTCTTGGATATTTTTTTTGTCCATGCATTGTTGGGCACTTTGTTCAATATCATGCTGTGATAAGGGGCGTTATCCAGTATAATCATAGATGGACTCTCCAATTTTTCTAATAACTGATGTTGAAACCATTTCAAAAAATTGTCCTGGTTCATCTCTCCATGGTAATCGCTCAATTTTGTTTTCGAAGAAAATATCGCTTCACTACCCTCAATAAACCCATTTTCATTTCCAGCATGTAATATAATGTATCTAAAATATATTAGTTTTAAATTTTATAGTGCAAATTGTGTAAAAGTACATACCTTTTACCATCTGTTTTAATAGCTTTCACGCTTTTTTGGTTTCCATTTTGCCAAGAGCGACCTATGGTCCCATTTTGAAATATCCAAGTTTCATCGAGGAAGACAAACTGGTATAAGGCCTCAACCTTGGCTTGATTGTATTGCCTTAGAAATTCCACCCTTTTCAAAGCTATACTTGGTAGTTCCATGAGCCCTCGTCGCGGATTGTCCTTAAGCCACTTAAATCCAAGATCTCTAAGCAACCGCCTTAAAGACGTGGCACTACCATCAAATAATGCCCTATCTCTTAATCGAGACCATAAAGTTTGTATCGTAACTTGTTCTTCTGAAACCATGTGTAATATGACATTATAATTTAGTTAACAAATTAATGCAAATTTCTGATAAGTTATTATAATAAGATCTTACTTTTGTGATACATATTATAGATCACTTCTCGAATGGCACTTGTATCCAATGTCGCTGTGTTGGTTACACGTTTAATATAACTCCGCTTTTTCTTGGGCGATTCTAAATTTGCATCACTTTTCACACCCTCGGAAATACGACTAACTGTCCTTAAACTAATTTTTAAAGCAGCAGGAACACGCTACAAAAAATGAAATAAAATTTCACTATTATTAATATACATTACATATAATTATTAGTAACCTACCTCTTGAACAGCATTTAAAGGCAACAAAGGCCCGTTGTTGTCCCTTTCTTGCTCAAAGTAGTGCATTAACGAGGCCACGAGTTCCTTACACCGACTATTTAACTGTTTGGGCATCTTTATATACCAAAATTGCCTTTATCTACTCGTAAAATGAATAATTTTGTTTTGAAACAAACAGTTGTTGATTTACAGTATGCGGGGCCAAAGGATTTATAAAGATTTGAAATGCCACAAATTGATTCAGTGTCAAAATTAATACAAATGTCAGTTCCCAGTTTAAATAAGTTTCAAGGTGACAATGTGTCAACGCTGCGAAATCGGTTTAGTGCGTTTACATGTCGATAAGTGATTGGAGCGTTTGCAAAACATTTTATTTCGCATAATGCGTCTAAATTTATCAGAAAGCAACTTATGTGATATTTTAATAACAATGTTTATATGACTATTAACCATAATAAGAGAGTAATGACCATTTTACAATTTATATATCACATTAATATGAAACTGCAATAGAGCAATTGTTTGTGATAGAAACCTAGGCATTAGGTCGGGGAATTTTTATCGTGATGACGTGCACGCCACTTTGTTTGGCGTTGACTATATATAGAAATTTGGTGGGATATGCGAGATATAATAGCATGTGTTATTAACAATATGCGCTATCGTGACGAATAAGTGCTTTTTTAATATTACAATAGCAATAGTGTGTGTAGTGATCTTATAACACAAGCTGTTATAAGATCACTCATAGGATAGTGGACATCTCATGCATACTGATCGGTGGACGAAAATAACTGAACACTCACCGCACAGCAAGTGGGAAAAGTGATTTTTCTCAGACACCAAAAGGAAAGGTTAAATAAGAATTCCATCTGACACGCATGGAAAATTTTTAGAAGTCAGATTTAGGTATTCACGACCTGAAGCAACTCCTGCTGGTGTTTTCTATTGTATTTTGCTTTGAACTCTATCTTTGAATGCTGTTTGCTCGTGATTTACAATTCTTTTTTTAGATAATTCACCATAATAACTCAGACATGGGAATTGTTCAATGGTGTTTTGTAAGCAAATTTAGGATCAACGGAATTAGCTAAAGTAGGGTATTTTAAACACAAAAAAATATGTTTTCGAAAATACCATTTTCTAGCAGTACCTCGACGTCAAATATCAACACAGACCAAGTGACGTTGGAGAATAGACCACCTGAGAGGTGTATGGCCACATCGTGGTTGACTGTGATTTGAAATATATTAACCTGTGAACTATACACGTTAGAGCTAAAAAAAATTATGACATTGAAAATTAAAAAAACGTAAAAAGGTATATTTGCTTTAAATGAGTGAATAAATAATAACATAAACAATAAATAATCAAAAACAACAAATGAACAAAATCAGTCACTGAAACAGTATTTAATAAAACAACGTAAATGGAATATGTATATATAAAACAGAGTTTTTATATCTTTTTAATTTTTTTCATTGTAACAAAGTTTTTGAACTCTAACGTGTATGATTCACATGTAAATATACTTCAAAATCAGTCAACCACGATGTGACTATACTATCCACCTCTCAAGGTGGCGAAATACCATGTACCATCACCGATGGTGCGACTGATTATACACTGAAAAAACAAAAAACTGGAACTGCAGTTGTATGTATGAATGTTGAAAATCTTGAACAGTTTTGGACCAGTGGTGTCAAAATTTCGTTGAGGAACTGGAAAAAAGTGTATGAATATGCTGAAATGCAACACCTAACAAAAAATTGAGTGAAAAGGCATTTTCATGTAAGGGTTTGGAAGTGCAAGTTTGCAAATGTAGGATAAACTATAAACACACTGTAGGTGATACTAAGTTATTATAGTCACATATGGATTACAAAAATTGCAATAAACATGGAGAAACCTTCAGCTAATCTGAAAAAAATGGATTTTATTCAGACATCAAGCATTTTTTGAAGATTTTATATTGATGAAGATATATTATTTATAGTGGTATAATGTTGTAAAACTTCTTCCTACATTTTCAAGCACGTGATCATTCGGGACGGTTCTTCAACAAGTTGAAACAAAACTGTTGTTACGAAATGAATCATATTTTCGAAAATGGTCTTATCCACAATGCAACAACCGCATCAAGGAGTGAACATCAGCAGATGGGATATGGACCAAAAACAAGATCTACAAACCTGAATTTCATTAATGTATTCATTGACTATCGCTAAAGCTTTATGATTTCGATAATTATTAAATGAAGACATCAACATCCCCCGATTTACATACAGCTCACAATCGCTGCATGGTTTAATTGAGGAGTTGTACACACCGGGTTGCGGCGATCGCCATTCTCGGCAATGTTTCGCTTTATCGATTCACCAAAATTTATTCAAATCTTAATAGCGGCCAGCGGTAGACGCCTCCACCCGGCGCCGTAACCATCTGGATAATGGTTTTCCATTGTGAGCTTCTACGGCAATGACGAGAGAATCCTAGCGAACTCGTTGTTAGTTTAATTCCATCGGAATCCTGCAAAATCGCTTCGACGGGAGCTGAGGTCTCCAGACTTAGCCATTATTGAACAAATCAACGAATTCGAATAGATTACAGAGAGCTAAGTCTATATATGTTTACATGGTATTGTTTGTCGCCAAAATTGTATAGTTTTAGTGCATGATTTTGGCGAACTTGACTACCGTTGCATGCCAAAGTGATAAAACAATAGTAGTAGTAGTAGTAGTATAGCAGTATATTTAGCCAAATTCCAAAGTAAAATGGCATGTCAAAAGAAGAGTAGTATGATAACAATATCACAATTAATGTGAATACACTCCAAAGCGGGTTATCAGAGTTTGTTACACCATACTTTGAAGAAAAAAAGATAAAAAAGTACAATACAACTTCATTCAGCAAGGTCAAGCTCAAAACTAGACAGAAGTAGCTACTTGCTGAAACACTATATAAAAAATATAGAATAGAAACATAATGCTTACTAATTCTGAAAATTTAAAAATTCATTTATTTCTCAATTAAAAACTTAAAAACCTTATTTTTAAATTTCATATAGCTCTCTCTATATCTCGCAGATCTCGAGGTAGAGTATTGTATAATGTAGTTGAACTGCGGTGATTTTCTTTATGCGAGTCTAAAACGATTTGCTTTCCAAATGGAATTTCTGGTCTTATAGGTGTGATGTTCATTTTTTATGCTGAAAGCGTTGATGTTTCGCTTTACATAGCTAACACACTTATATACATAAATACATGGAACTGTCAAGACCTTATTTTATATAAATGTGTTTTTGCAGCTTTGGTCAACACTAAGGCTGAACAACAATCTAATTATTTGTTTTGGTGATATAAAAATTCTGTTGATGCTTATGGCTCTGCCCCAGCATAGGATGTTATAAGAAAAATGACTGTATACGAGAACATAGTATAGTGATAATAGGCTCTTTTTATCTAAATATTGCTTTATATGAAATATGGCATAATAGCCTTTATTTGAATTCAGGCACACATTTTCAGTTTGAGTGCTGAAGGAGAGATCTGCGTCGCACCAGCTACCAAGGAGTTTCACGCTATCCACTAACTGTAAACCAAGCTCTACATTTAATGTTGTCTTACGAAAGTTGATTGCGGTAGTTTTGTTTTTATTTAGGATCAACTTGTTTCTTTGTCACCAAACTTCCATTTCTTCAAATACGACTGGGACGTTTTTATGTAATTCATCCGCATAACTTCCAGATACAGTGATCGTGGTATCATCAGCCAACATTGCAACTTTTCCTCTTGAAATGAAGTTTGACAAGTCATTTACAAACAGTAGAAATATTGGAGTACCTAATACAGACCACTAGGGAACTCCCAGATTCACAGGGAATTTATCTGATAAGGCATTATCAATCTTCACAATTATATTTCTATTAGACAAGGAAGTCTCAAACCATTTCAATATATGACCTCTCAAGCTTAGCGATTCTAATTTTTCTAGAATGATATTTTTATCCAGCATATCAAATGCTTTAGACCTTAGATAGATCGAACATCATGCTTACTACATGGTTGTCTTGATCTAGTTGCTAATAAATATAATTCAAAAGGTCAGAGATTGCTGTCTCTACAGACCTATTTTGTCTAAATCCATGCTGAGCGTCAAATAGCAAGTTAAATTTCACTGCAAATTCATTGATGATTGTATACACTGTTCGCTCAGTAACCTTTGAGAATTCTGACAGGAGTAATATTTGTCTATAATTCTCAATATTTTCCATATCACCTTTGTTATGCAGAGGCAAAAAAAGATCTGTTTTTAATAGATTACGGAATATTCCGCTGCTCAAGGAAGAGTTTATGATGCAAGTCAAAGGTGCCAGTCTGGAAGGAACAATTGATCTAAGAACTTTTGGAGGAATTTCGTCTCAGCCATACTGGATTTGTTCTTCAGGGAATTTATTATCACGTAGGTTCGGAGTCTTGAATGTAGTCAGATTGTACAAAATATTATCTAGCTTGAACTTTAGTTGTTTTAACTCACTTGTATGCCACTGGTTATCTACATGTTGTTCAGATCGAACTTTGACATTTTGATGGAGGCATGTTACGTCTAAACACCATTTAAAGGTTTTTGCAAATTCTTCATATATCATGTCAATATTTGACTCACAATATAAGTAAGATCCATCAGTCTTTCCCAGATAATACGAAAGATCCTCTATTTTTCCCTGGGAAAATTTACGCAGAGTTATGGCATTGATTTTCGGACTTCTTTTTACTGCAGAAAAGTTTTTTAGTGTAAGGAGATGCGCCAGATGATCCCCAAGATTACAATTTAGCACAGAGGCTTTATAGCAATCTGAAGGAATCCTAGTCAAATAGTCTATTTATGAGATAGAAGTTTGGCCATTATTGTTTGTGATAATACGAGTTGGTTGATTGATTGCTAATTGAATGTTGAAGCAATCTAAAATGTCTTTAAAGATTTGAGACTCAAGCGATCCTGCTTCATTCATATCTGATATTAAAGTCGCCTAATAGAATACATCGGCGTATATTCTCTTCTTTGAAGAGGTTCTGAATCGCTCAGTTATTGCTAATGAACAGGGTAAAATTAAATCAAAAATATGAAATGAATTGAAAATATTAACTGTTCAGCATATGAACAGTTCTGTGATTTTGGAAGGTGAAATATATATAACTAATTTTTAGTTAAAGGCTAATAACTAATTGAGCATAATATGGCTATTACCGCTACTATATCATTGTCACTCTACAAATATGTATCCTTTAAAATTACTTTGAAGTGATTCAATTACATCATTCGATAATCATCCTTTTTAGGAGGGGGGGAGGCGTACCGGGGTTCCTCAATAGAAACTCGTGGCACTAAAATGAGATCGTATTATTACTATTTATAACGCAAAAGTAAAGACGTTTTCTAAATTAAGTCAAACATTTGTTTTTTTCCAATATTTAGCATTTTCCAATGTAGCTGTAAGGTATAGAATTATTGCTTGCTACTTGCTGCTAATAACAAACCGTTGATTCGGACTGAGAACTTGAAGAAATAAGAAGTGGAATGAAACAAATCAAAATTACCTCACAACTTTAAAGGTAAGCGCCCCACCTATCGAAATGCCGCTGACTATCATTATTGACATTTATTGATAACGATATTCTGCTCTTATTCATTTTAAAGTGCTTTTCGCACAGAAACCTTCACCTTTTTCGTTATTACCTGCTATACTAGGATTATATGGAACCCACGTAATAATATTTTCACAGAAAAATACGAATTTATGGTGAAATGCCAACAGCTATCAAACTAGCGGCTTGAGCCTGATCGACTTGCATCCTGACTACTGACTACGAAATTATGGTTCAGAACAATTCGAATGAATGAACAAATAGTGTCAAGCACTCGTTGATCTGAGCAAATATTTAATTTATTTATTTACCATTTATGGGGAAAATAAAACAAAGTATACATGAAACTCAATAGTTTCAATATCATCTTCCTGAAGTTTACTGTCATATGAAAAACATTAAGTAAGGACTTTCTCATTCATACAAATTATGTTTATTTATTGTACACAATCAGGATCTAAGCAGTCACACACAGCAGCTCATCTTCTTGGGTAAAAAGGTGGATGTCAGGTATAGCTAAGCGGATCCAGCATTTGTATGAGGGGTATGGGGGTCACAGGACTCTTCACGAGGATGTTCGTCTCCGTAGGGGGAGATTCCGATTTAATGAACCGTTCTGGGGTTTTGGAATAAAACAGCTCTATTATTTTGGTATAGTTTTCTAAATGGAACCGTTTCCGGATGCTGGTTCTTCCGTTTTGAAAATTTGGTAATTCTCATAACAGATACGTCATCAGCGACCTGAAAAACCACGGATATGTTTTCTTAAAAACGGTTGATATTGTCGAAATCAAACATGGAACAACCGCAGGTAGCATAACATTGATATGTATGGTACCTACAGTCAACACTATCGAGTCCAATTTAAATACTATTTTTAAGTCACTACTATACAATACAATACATTGCGTTTATGGCTAGACCGTCTCTGGCGAATTAAATGAGTTAATAGTTTTCATTGAATAATAGCGTCGCTTAAGTTCTAACACAGCGTAACTCAACACTGACAAATTTAGATAGATTCCCTATCTAATGATACACATATTTTGATAACGCCATTTTTCGAGTTGAAACTTTAAACGACGATATGTGAATAGAGAGTTTCAGAATAGTCCCAAGAGGGGAAGACATACATAACTAGACTAAGGCAATACCACCATGCTAAGTTACAAGTAAAAAGTGTCAAGAATATCAAGTAGTATATATGTTTATGAGCTGATAGATGAAGAGAGCGAGATTTGAACACTCTTACGGTAAGATAAATATGATGGTTACTACTTACCATCTCGTTTCATTCAAATCAAACCTCTTTTCTCTGGATTTGTCCGTCAAAAAGTATCTATGTTTATCAAATTTGCTCACAGCGTTAAACACGCGTGCGAAAAGGGATTTTCGTATATTCCTGTCCGAATATCTGAGTTTTCTATTAACTACCTTAATCACAGAACACATAAGGCTCGATTTCCAAAAATGCACTAACGGACATGCAGTTCTACCAAACCTAAAACTGCAGAATCATTATTTTATTTATATTTGCGTCAAGCTGCACGTATATGCAACCCTCTTATATCCACGCCACGCCGTTTGTATCCATCACATATTTGCAAGAAGTCTTTATTTTATTAAATTTATCAAAAAGACTCGAAAGTCATAAATACTAGTGGTCAAGCTAGATGCGCCCAGGAGAAGTCATGACCCCCATGATCCCTCCCCCTGGATCCGCGCTTGTGACTAAGGCATTAATGCATTCTCTTCTCAGTTCGGCAGAGATTTAAAAAATAGACCATCAACTCAATGTTCTTAAATTAAAAATCATTCAAATTGATTGTCTTATCAAATAATAATAATAGTAATAATAATAATAATAATAATAATAATAATAATAATAATAAATGGGCTTTATTTCGAGTAAAAGTACAAAAAAGGCGAAGTGTCGCTAAGATTAGCGTTTTTCAACTTAACCTTTGAATGAACAAATTATATATATATATATATATATATATATATATATACTAAGTGACATATAAATCCGAACACCCAGTTTAAATGGTTTTATTTTAATAGAAGTTGGTGAATGTAGTTATCTCACTGTAAATAACAAGTGAAAAAATTTTCAGCCTTATCATTTGGACATTCCGGTTTTTATACTGCTTTTTTTTAATTCACTAACGCTCTAAAAATGAATATTTCAGCCGCAGTAAAAAATCAACGTTGGCATGTTTTGGTTCTTGACATCCTTTACGATCGGTTACGATGCCTAGAGTACGGAGACCTGTACGATTTCGTCAACATAGTGAGTTTGATAGGGGCCGTATAGTGGGACTTTCTTTTCGGGCAATTGCAGTTAGAGTGCAAAGAAGTGTAGACACTGTGGTTAGGTGTTGTCAGGCATGGCTTCGAGAAGGCCGTACGCAAAGAGCAAGGGGCACTGGACGCCGCCGTAGAACAACAGACCGTGAAGATCGCCGCCTAAGATTATTGGCCTTAAGGGACCGTTTCTTTACTACCAGGTCCATTGCAAATGAATGGTTTGCAGAACACGAAAGACCTATTGGCATGCGAAGTATTTACCGACGAATGAGAAGTTTTGGCTTGTTTTCATACCGGCCACACTGGGTCCTCCCTTTAACTCGAGAACACCGACGTAATCGCCTTGGGTGGTGCAGACAACGGTCACTCTGGGTCCAGGAATGGAACAGTATTGTCTTTAGTGACGAGTCTCGATTTTGTTTAGGCATGCACCATGGTCGTGCCAGGGTTAGAAGGCGACGTGGCGAAAGGAGGAATCCACAGTTTTTTGTTGAAAGACATGTTCATCACACTGTTGGAGTTATGGTTTGGGGTGCTATAGCTTATGGTTCCAAGTCACCTTTAATCTTCATCAGAGGTAACATGAACGCGCAGCGTTATATCCACGAAGTTCTAGAACCCTAACTTTTATCCTATCTTGACACCCTGGCAGATCCAACTTTCCAACAAGATAATGCCCGACCACATGTTTCAAGAGTCACAATAGACTTCTTTCAACATAATGATGTCACATTGTTACCATGGCCACCAAGATCTCCCGACTTATCCCCAATTGAGCACGTGTGGGATATGATGGGTACGAGATTGCTCAATTTGCAACGTCCTCCTCAGACTCTAGAAGCACTTCGAGAGGAGTTGGTGGTTGCCTGGAATGAGATAATACAGGAGGACATTGACCACCTGATCAGAAGCATGCCTAGGCGCGTTGGAGAATGCGTAGCACATCAGGGTGCATCCACACATTATTAAAGGTCAAAGGGCTTTAAAGCAGTGCAATCATTTTGAAATTTTTATCATTTACTTACTATGCTTCATTAAGTACTTATACAAAATTTTATTAAAATAAAACCATTTAAACTGGGTGTTAGGATTTATATGTCAATTAGTGTATATATATATCTTGAGACGTGGTCATTGTCGTATAGACCAGTTAGGTAAAAAATTAAAGCTTCCGCCTTTTGTTGGGTACTTCGACAAAATTTAAGCAAAGAGGACTCTTTATACTTTTTTTAATTCTCTCTAGCTTTCAATGGACTTTGCCATCATCATCAGGAGCTGCAATTACAATGATAACAGTAGCAACAAAAGTGTAAAATGAATTTAAATTGAATCAACTTACAGTAGTATGTGAGGATGTTGCTAATTGTTGTTTTCGTATAGGATGAGGGAAACGTCTAGTAACATGGTGAGAGCTGGATACATGGTACAATGGTTAAAATTATATAAAATATGACAAGACAAGTTAAAGACAGATTAAAAATTATTTAGAAAACATTAGAGCATTACGTCGTGAAGCCACTTGATGAATGCACAAAATGGTGGTCATGGAATAATGAGTGAGATGAACCTTTGACAGAAGGCCGAAGGTTGTCAATGTCTGTGTTGAAAGATGGAACGAATTGTGGGCGTGTGCCAAAACTTTGCCAAATCACTTCAGATGATGCGTTTTTCAGAATGTTATGTAAGAAATTGTTAAACTGGCCAGAGGCATTTGAATAAACTATATTTTAATTAATGGGAATTTTAAATTAACAATTATTAATAAATCGTGAGAAGAGAATTATTAGATTTTGAGTGGACTGAAATTTGTTGGTGGAATCGGCCAAAACACAGATTATATTTATGGTTGTGAAAAGTCGAAATTTGGGGAGATATGTAAGCTCTCCAATTTTTCGCAGTTTAGCAAATATGAGTAAATGACACTCAGTTGTTTAATATCTGTCTTTTTGTTGATACAGTTGTTATTCATGAAAATGTGGGACATTTCCAGGAATAAACGTTTGGAAAGGTGTTTTTCTTTATCAAGAACTTTGATACTTGTGTAATTCATAGAATGCCCTGTTGTGTTAACATGAGATGCTAGAGCGCATCTTTCAGGATGAAGCCTAGCATCACTTTTGTGTGATGTAATCCTTCCTTTAAGAGATCTGGAGGTCTGACCTATGTATATTTGGTTGCAGTTGTTGCAATTGATGGAGTAGACTGAGTTAGTTAAGCCAAGCCGCGGGACTTTGTCTTTCATTTTTGAAAAAATGCGGTTTATAGTGAGGACGGATTTGCAAGCAATTCGAAAGTTCAAAGGAATGCACAATCTGATCAGCTTAGGGGTCAGTTCCTTGATATAGGGCAGGACAGCAAAACCAGGTCTGGAGTCTGGGTTGGTGCTTGTACTGTTTGGATTGATGCTATTATTGGGAATTACATGAGTTCCGTTATTATTAGGGATTATGTGACTATTACCTGCATCACCAGAGTTCGGCGAAATATTGGAAGGTGAACTAAATAAGATCTTGTTAATCAGACACTTCGGATAACCATTATTGATGAATAGTTTTGATAGTTTATGTAAATTTGAGGTGTGGAAAGTATTATCTGAGATGCTGATTACCCTTGTTTTCATCTGTTTTACCAAATTGATTTTAATCCCTAGCTTATGGTATGACCCAAAATTGAGAAACCGACCTGAGGCCATAGGTTTCTGGTACCAGTCTACCAATAAATTGTTGTTGTTGGTGCGGATGAGTCTTGTGCCTAGAAAGGGGACAGGTTCTCATCTTCTTTTTCAATGGTAAATTGGATGTAGGGGTCATAGCTGTTGAATTCTTTGACGATACCATCCAGACCTATGGAGGGGAGGCATAAAATAATGTCATCTACGTATTTTTTTATGAAGAAGAGGTTATAGGGTAGTGTCGGAATAACAGTGTCAAGCAGATCATCCATGACATATTCTGCCAAAATTGGTGATAGAACAGATCCCATAGGACAACCATGTGTTTGAGAATATATTTTGTTGTTGAAAGAGAAATAACTGTTATGAAAAAGGAATGTTATAATGTTGGTGAAAGATTCTAGAGATATGTTGCAGTGTTGACTGATCTAATTCCAGTGTTTATTAATAGTTCTTGTACATGCATCCAGATAGATATTGCTGAATAGCGACACCACATCAAGACTGGCGATAATATGATCGGCTGGTATTGTCAATCTGTTGAACTGACGAGAGACCTCAAATGAGTCTTTGATGTAGTAATCATTATCTGCATGTGCTGATTTTAGTGTTGTCGATATTAATGAAGACAAAGCCTGGGTGGCTGAACCTATTGATGCAACTATAGGTCTTACTGAGAGTACGGGTTTGTGAATTTTCGGAAGTGCATAGAATTTGGGAGGGATAGAGTTATAAGTGGTCAAAGTTCTTTTTTGTTCTTGGGTTATTTGTCCAGTGCTGAGAAGTTCCTTAACAATGTCATTACTTTTCTTTTCAACTTTAGGTGTGGAATCTCTATTAATTTCATGATATGATGGGTCATCATTGATGAGATTGTTGCAAAGATCTAAATAGTGTTGTTTAAGCATTATCACTGTAACATTGCCTTTGTCAGATCTTGTAACTATAAGTTCAGAATGTTGTTTTAGAAATGTTCTAGTTTTGTTTAAAAGGTTGTGATAAAAGGAATGCTTTTAATAAAAAGCAAGATTGTTACTATGATAATAGTTAGTGATGAGGTTAGTGGAACGAGTTGTGAAAATGTTTCTTTCAGTGTCATCACTTATGGAGGATGCTATTGTGTCTACATCAGCTAGGATTGATCTAATTGGAATGTCATTGTTAACAATCGGCTCTACACTGAACTTAGGCCCTAAGGAAAGAAATTTTAATATGTCATGAGGGATGTCAACATTACTGAGATTTTTTATCCAATTTTGTTGAGTGTTGAGCAAGGTTTTTTTGGTGTCATTCAACAATCTGTCAAACTTACGAGTATTAGAGTTTTTTATGTTATGAAAGATTTTATTGTAATGTCTGAGTTGTCTATATTTGAAATTATCGAAGATTAAGGGAGAAGTGGAAGAAATTATGTCACTTTGGAGTGAATTGAGTATGGAATGAAGTTTTTTCAACTGTCTGTGGCAGGAAGATATCTGAAGTGTGAGTATTTTGTCACCTAACCTGTGCAAACGATTTTTCATCCCATCTTCTATTGAATGGCTTTCTAGTATGTGTGCGATTGATGTTAAGCGGTGGGTGATGTGATGTGGTGTAATGCTATGTTTTCTACATTTTAATAATCTCCTGTGCCAGTCGTTTTCTGCCCTTGATCCAGTCCTTCATCATTCTTACTGCCTGGTTCCCATGACGTTCTGTGATGTTATTGTTAACACAACAGGGCATTCTATGAATTACACAAGTACCAAAGTTCTTGATAAAGAAAAACACCTTTCCAAACGTTTATTCCTGGAAATGTCCCACATTTTCATGAATAACAACTGTATCAACAAAAAGACAGATATTAAACAACTGAGTGTCATTTACTCATATTTGCTAAACTGCGAAAAGTTGGAGAACTTACATATCTCCCCAAATTTCGACTTTTCACAACCATAAATATAATCTGTGTTTTGGCCGATTCCACCAACAAATTTCATTCCACTCAAAATCTAATAATTCTCTTCTCACGATTTATTAATAATTGTTAATTTAAAATTCCCATTAATTAAAATATAGTTTATTCAATTGCCTCTGGTCAGTTTAACAATTTCTTACATAACGTTCTGAAAATCACATCATCTGAAGTGATTTGGCAACGTTTTGGCACACGCCCCACAATTCGTTCCATCTTTCAACACAGACATTGACAACCTTCGGCCTTCTGTCAAAGGTTCATCTCACTCATTATTCCATGACCACCATTTTGTGCAATCATCAAGTGGCTTCACGATGTAATGCTCTAAATGTTTTCTAAATAATTTTTAATCTGTCTTTAACTTGTCTTGTCATATTTTATATAATTTTAACCATTGTACCATGTATCCAGCTCTCACCATGTTACTGGACGTTTCCCTCATCCTATACGAAAACAACAATTAGCAACATCCTCACATACTACTGTAAGTTGATTCAATTTAAATTCATTTTACACTTTTGTTGCTACTGTTATCATTGTAATTGCAGCTCCTGATGATGATGGCAAAGTCCATTGAAAGCTAGAGAGAATTAAAAAAGTATAAAGAGTCCTCTTTGCTTAAATTTTGTCGAAGTACCCAACAAAAGGCGGAAGCTTTAATTTTTCACCTAACTGGTCTAGACGACAATGACCACGTCTCAAGTTACATCCACAGATTTGGGGTTTTTCAATAACATCACAGAACGTCATGGGAACCAGGCAGTAAGAATGATGAAGGACTGGATCAAGGGCAGAAAACGACTGGCACAGGAGATCAATCGACGGATTTTCTTATTAAAATGTAGAAAACATGGCATTACACCACATCACATCACCCACCGCTTAACATCAATCACACACATACTAGAAAGCCATTCAATAGAAGATGGGATGAAAAATCGTTTGCACAGGTTAGGTGACAAAATACTCACACTTGAGATATGTTCCTGCCACAGACACTTGAAAAAACTTCATTCCATACTCAATTCACTCCAAAGTGACATAATTTCTTCCACTTCTCCCTTAATCTTCGATAATTTCAAATATAGGCAACTCAGACATTACAATGAAATCTTTCATAACATAAAAAACTCTAATACTCGTAAGTTTGACAGATTGTTGAATGACACCAAAAAAACCTTGCTCAACACTCAACAAAATTGGATAAAAAATCTCAGTAATGTTGACATCCCTCATCGCATATTAAAATTTCTTTCCTTAGGGCCTAAGTTCAGTTTAGAGCCGATTGTTAACAATGACATTCCAATTAGATCAATCCTAGCTGATGTAGACACAATAGCATCCTCCATAAGTGATGACACTGAAAGAAACATTTTCACAACTCGTTCCACTAACCTCATCACTAACTATTATCATAGTAACAATCTTAATAAAAAGCATTCCTTTTATCACAACCTTTTAAACAAAACTAGAACATTTCTAAAACAACATTCTGAACTTATGGTTACAAGATCTGACAAAGGCAATGTTACAGTGATAATGCTTAAACAACACTATTTAGATCTTTGCAACAATCTCATCAATGATGACCCATCATATCATAAAATTAATAGAGATCCCACACCTAAAGTTGAAAAGAAATGTAATGACATTGTTAAGGAACTTCTCAGCACTGGACAAATAACCCAAGAACAAAAAAGAACTTTGACCACTTATAACTCTGTCCCTCCCAAATTCTATGCACTTCCGAAATTTACAAACCCGTACTCTCAGTAAGACCTATAGTTGCATCAATAGGTTCAGCCACCCAGGCTTTGTCTTCATTAATATCGACAACACTAAAATCAGCACATGCAGATAATGATTACTACATCAAAGACTCATTTGAGGTCTCTCGTCAGTTCAACAGATTGACAATACCAGCCGATCATATTATCGCCAGTCTTGATGTGGTGTCGCTATTCAGCAATATCTATCTGGATGCATGTACAAGAACTATTAATAAACACTGGAATTAGATCAGTCAACACTGCAACATATCTCTAGAATCTTTCACCAACATTATAACATTCCTTTTTCATAACAATTATTTCTCTTTCAACAACAAAATATATTCTCAAACACATGGTTGTCCTATGGGATCTGTTCTATCACCAATTTTGGCAGAATATGTCATGGATGATCTGCTTGACACTGTTATTCCGACACTAAACTATAACCTCTTCTTCATAAAAAAATAGGTAGATGACATTATTTTATGCCTCCCCTCCATAGGTCTGGATGGTATTGTCAAAGAATTCAACAGCTATGACCCCTACATCCAATTTACCATTGAAAAAGAAGATGAGAACCTGTCTGTCCCCTTTCTAGACACAAGACTCATCCGCACCAACAACAACAATTTATTGGTGGACTGGTACCAGAAACCTATGGCCTCAGGTCGGTTTCTCAATTTTAGGTCATACCATAAGCTAGGGATTAAAATAAATTTAGTAAAACAGATGAAAACAAGAGTAATCAGCATCTCAGATAATACTTTCCACACCTCAAATTTACATAAACTATCAAAACTGTTCATCAATAATGGTTATCCGAAGTGTCTGATTAACAAGATCTTATTTAGTTCACCTTCCAATATTTTGCCGAACTCTGGTGATGCAGGTAATAGTCACTCAACCCCTAATAATAACGGAACTGATGTAATTCCCAATAATAGCATCAATCCAAACAGTACAAGCACCAACCCAGTCTCCTGGTTTTGCTGTCCTGCCCTATATCAAGGAACTGACCCCTAAGCTGATCAGATTGTGCATTCCTTTGAACTATCGAATTGCTTGCAAATCCGTCCTCACTATAAACCGCATTTTTTCAAAAATGAAAGACAAAGTCCCGCTGCTTGGCTTAACTAACACAGTCTACTCCATCAATTGCAACAACTGCAACCAAATATACATAGGTCAGACCTCCAGATCTCTTAAAGGAAGGATTACATCACACAAAAGTGATGCTAGGCTTCATCCTGAAAGATGCGCTCTAGCATCTCATGTTAGCACAACAGGGCATCATTCTATGAATTACACAAGTATCAAAGTTCTTGATAAAGAAAAACACCTTTCCAAACGTTTATTCCTGGAAATGTCCCACATTTTCATGAATAACAACTGTATCAACAAAAAGACAGATATTAAACAACTGAGTGTCATTTACTCATATTTGCTAAACTGCGAAAAATTGGAGAACTTACATATCTCCCCAAATTTCGACTTTTCACAACCATAAATATAATCTGTGTTTTGGCCGATTCCACCAACAAATTTCATTCCACTCAAAATCTAATAATTCTCTTCTCACGACTTATTGTTAATTTAAAATTCCCGTTAATTAAAATATAGTTTATTCAATTGCCTCTGGTCAGTTTAACAATTTCTTACATAACATTCTGAAAATCACATCATCTGAAGTGATTTGGCAACGTTTTGGCACACGCCCACAATTCGTTCCATCTTTCAACACAGACATTGACAACCTTCGGCCTTCTGTCAAAGGTTCATCTCACTCATTATTCCATGACCACCATTTTGTGCAATCATCAAGTGGCTTCACGACGTAATGCTCTTATGTTTTCTAAATAATTTGTAATCTGTCTTTAACTTGTCTTGTCATATTTTATATAATTTTAACCATTGTACCATGTATCCAGCTCTCACCATGTTACTGGACGTTTCCCTCATCCTATACGAAAACAACAATTAGCAACATCCTCACATACTACTGTAAGTTGATTCAATTTAAATTCATTTTACACTTTTGTTGCTACTGTTATCATTGTAATTGCAGCTCCTGATGATGATGGCAAAGTCCATTGAAAGCTAGAGATAATTAAAAAAAGTATAAAGAGTCCTCTTTGCTTAAATTTTGTCGAAGTACCCAACAAAAGGCGGAAGCTTTAATTTTTCACCTATATATACAGGGTGACTTTGAAGTTGAGTCATGAATTTTCAGATAATGATTGTAGAAGGAAGATAAACCAAAATATGTATGTAAAAATAAAAAAAAAATAAAAAAAATGTTTACCTTGTTTTATAAAGTATCCTCCCGACAAGTATTTCAGTGCGGACCTGTATTTGATCGTGAGGTCCCCTGTGAGGTCTTAGGTCACCTGATTCACGAGCCCGTTGTACTACATTAACAAAGGCACGAGGGGTTGGTTGCACTCGATTGGGAAACCGATCCGCATAAACATGTGCCATTTTTTATTTCGTTTGAGCCACGCAACAGACACTATTCACACGCGTTACCGACACTGACTGTATGTATAACTGAACTGAATAAAATAATTGTAAAAACATCGTTCCAAATTCTTTCGCTTTTTTGTTTCCGATGCGATGAACCGATAAGGTGGATTATATCCGTTGTTGCCAAACACGAGCACATGATATTATTATTGAGACAGGGCGGTACTCAAACTTCCAAAGGGCTATAACTTTGTTACTTTAATTTTACCAGAAAAATGGTAAAGGAAAATAACATTTCTTTTGATCAGATCTACTCACTGTTAAAATAAATGACTCAACTTCGAAGTCACCCTGTATATATATATATATAATAAAACATTCTACCAACAAAAATGTATCCATAATTCTCAATAATTACTAAACAATTAACAACACACAAAAAAACAGAAAAATTACAAGAATAGTCCATATTTCTAGCATTTTGTATTCATCATCAGACCTCGATTTGTAGTTTTAGTTTAAGCCTCTTTTCAAAATTAAATAATGTATAGCTTTGGAATGTAACAGGCAGATCATTATATAATTTAATAGCGTTGTAGCTGAATAATTTTTTGTAGACAGCCTTAGAATGTAAGGGTATCACTAACATATTTCTATTCCTTATATTCAGTTGATTTATGTCACTACATCGTGTTAACTAATTATGCAAATATTGTGGTTGTTTGGTAGCTAAGACCTTATGTGTGAGTGTCCATAAGTGAAGTTTTTGCGTGCCTTTAATCTGCAGAATACCAAGTTCCTTAAATTTATAAGAAATATGATCAAACTTTCGTATTCCGCAAGAAAATCTGACGCATGAATTCTGAATACGCTGTAATTTGCTTTGTTCACTATATGATCGAGCGGCGCCATATATACTATCACAATAACTGATCTTTGATATAATTAATGTTTCACACAATTTCAGCTTTACTGAAGTAGATGCTTCAAAATGCAGTATGCACTACATAACGAATTTAAGTGTTTTTTGTATTTGAGTTCTGTGTCAATCCAGAGTCCCAGGTTTTTACACTCGTTCATTATAGGAAGCCGGCAATTATAGATGTTAAGGTTAATTTCTGTTTCGATCAATGTTCTTTTGTTTTTTGAGCCGAAAACCATAACTGAAGATTTAGATGGATTAATGTTTAGGTTATGCGAGCAATACACGTCTACTAGCCTTGTTAAGTCTTCGTTGAGCAACGCTTCTGCTATTTTAAAATCTTTGTGTTGAAAACTAAAATAAATTTGAGTATCATCGGCATAGTGATAGATTGTGCAATTATATGGATATATTGATGAAAATCCGATATATATATATAGAGAGAAAAGTAAAGGTCCCAATATGGAACCTTAAGGAACACCAAACTTTATAGCAGTTGACTGTGACGTTGTTAGGACATTTTGATTTCTATTTGACAAATAGCAGTTTATCAAATTGAATGCAGCGTCAGTAAAACCATAGTAAGACAGCTTAAGTAGCAGAATTTCAGGGTCTATCATATTGAAAATCGAGTGTCATTGTAAATATTTTTTACCAAAGAATATTTCGAAGTCGATTTTGTAAGCAGATGTGCCTGATTTGATCCGCCTGTAGCGATGTCAAGAGTAATTACTTAGAAAATGGCGCTATTTGATATTGGGGTCGTAATCACTGCTGTGACAGAATGAGAATGTAACGTTTCGTTCTGGAAGCGGCGGCTCAATTCGATTTTCCTATGAACCAGGTCATTTTGTCAATAAAATCTTGACAGATAAGGATTTAACATTTTAAGTCGATTGTTTAAGCGAGGACAACTACATAGATGATTGTCATTTTTTGTTCCCACAATTGATGATTTGTGTGCATTATAGTCTAATCGTATGAGACGAAAATACTCCTGGTTTGCAATTGTAAAGTCTGGTTGTATTGTTCAAGGGGGTATTTAAAACTTGGACGACTAAAATGGGTACATCAATTTTTGTGGGAAAACTTTTTATTCGACAACAAAGAATGAGAAAACGGGTTTTTTGCGATTCAATCGAAAGTGTTAGAAGGAACAGAAAAACTCTTCTTATAAAATTCTTAGGTATTTATGAGACCTACAAAGTGAGACCACGCGTGACAAGATCCGACTATTAGGAAAAAAGTTATGGCCGAAAACCCAGGCAAACTGCAGGTTTTGGCACTGCTTGGTAATGCGATACATGAAATTCTTCAAATTCGTAGGATTCATACTTCTAAATAACCACGACAAAATTGGAATAGATTGGTCAAGTAGTTTTTGAGAATTTCAAATTTTTTATCCCAAAACAACTATTTTCCGGCCATCACAACTACTTTATTGAGCAATATACAGGGTTAGTTCAAAAGGAAAATTATAGCAAAATACACTAGTTTACCTTGCCGATATGAATGAATCGCAAACCATTCCGGAAGATACATGTTATTTTTATGCAAAAAATGGTAAGTTACGTTTTTTCTCGTATTTGTGAGTAATTCACAACAAAAGATCATAGATATCCGCTTTGTTTGAAAATTTGTATAGTAACGTATGTTTCTCGAATATCGTAGCGCATTTGTTCAATTACTCACAAATTTGAAATGTTTGAATTTGTTTAAAAGAAAAAAAAACAATCTTCGTTTTTCGCATAAAAATAAACACGTGTATTTTGCGAACGAACCCTATATATTGCTCAATAAACTAGTAGTGATGGTCGGAAAACAGGTGTTTTGGGATAAACAATAAATAAATTCTCAAATAACTACTTGACCGATATACTCCAATTTTGAAAAATTTCAAGTAGTTGCATGAGATTATCGTCGCAAGTGTCAAAACCTGCATTTTGCCTCGTTTTTCGGCCATAACATTTTTGCTATTCGTCGGATCTTTTTATGTGTGATCTCATTTTGTAGGTCTCATCAATTCCTAAAAATCTTATATGAAAAGTTTTTTCGTTCCTGTCAACACTTTCGATTGAATCCCAAAAAATTCGTTTTCTCATTCTTTATTGTGAAATAGAGTTTTCTCACAAAAATTGGTGTACTCATTTTATGCGTCCATGTTTTAAATACCCGCCTGAACAACTTTCACCAATAAAACCAGACTTTACAATTATTTCAGGGAAATTTACTAATATGATTAGACTATTAAGGCAAAAGCATAAATGGTGTGTATGGTATGTATTCCTTGGGATAAACATTCACCGTTACTGAAAAAATTGACAAAATGACATTTTGTAAGAATTTTGAATCTGGATTGTAGAATACAACTAAACCGTACACGCCAAGGAAGAGGTAATTATCTCTTACGAAAAATGCACCATCAGTTGAGTTGTCGGTATCGTTAGAATACTGGTTTGTAATGATAAACTCAAATTAAAGTCATTATAGCGAAGCACCCTTCACTTTAAGATTCACCTTTATTTAATTTTCGGAAATGTTACAGAAAAAAGGTCTACGAAAAATAGGTTCTAGGCATAGGTATACTCTTCTAAAAGCTGATACCATAGCAAAGATTTTGAAAATAAACTCCGGCACGACATTCTTACTATTTTCAAACAGGCACAAATGATACCAATATTGTAACAGTTGGTACAAAAATCCTAAAAATATCCATAACTCGGAAATTGCTGGTTTTTGTAACACCAATTATATGGGTTGTTTGGTGGCAAATCATTATTCTGAAAGAAAGAATATTGGTCTCGTGCCAAAATCACGTAACCTTTTTTTTACTATTTTGATCACTTATCAGTAATTTGAATTTCTATTGATTATACGAGTAGAGTACCGATTCCTAGGCCTAACGCTTTTTAATGATTTTCTTTTGGCAAATTTCATAGTTTGTTGATTGTATAATTTCACACGTATTATAACTTTTTTCTCAGCGACTCAGTATTGTATTGAAATCTTTTGGCCACCAATATTAAATGTACCACCATTTTGTAGTAGGTAAAGGTGTGTAGGTTATAAAGTACTCGTGAGGAGCTTCAAAATGATGTGCCACAAGACCCCCGTTTTCATATAATTTTTTTTCCGTTCAAGAAATCAAATGGGAGGGAGACATTAAAGAAAAGCTCTATATATATATTGGCCATGTAGTCTGCACTTCAGTAGTTATTATTGACATATAAGGTAAGTAAATACTAATTGTATTAGCCGAAGAATACTCACTATTGACGAGAGCCTATGGCACAAATTCGACCAATGAGAATGCATTTTGTAGAATGGGCCCCTAATTCTGATATCGAACCAAGAAATACTTCATATTTATATAACCTGGTATAGCTTCAAAAGCCCGTTTTTTCATTGGGCTCCAGAAGCAATCCAAACCAATCAAACAGAAGGATTTGCGATACTTATGCAAATTCGACCAATCAAAAAGAACGATTTGCAGCCTGCTCGAATCATGGCTCAAACCTAATACAAAAGATTAATATGGCAGCAACTACCGAGTACTTTATCGAAAATAACAGTGTCACTACTTACCTGAGAGAGACAATTTGAAAAAAACAGTTTTTTACAATCCCTTCACACGTCGATTGAGGTTTCAAAAAGGTTTGTATTAGGTTAGTCAAACTAGATCATTGACTCTTGTCCTTGCTATACAAAATTCTGTTTAATAAATTCTTTGAAGACATGAAAAAATTAGCAGAATGCTTATCATTTAACAAAGATCGAGTAAATATTTTATTTATCAGTCTACCGTGAAAACACCTTGTTGCTCTCTAACTACCTTTATGGTCAAAACGTGTTAACAACTAATTTTCTTAGGTTAACAACCAATGCTACTGCTCTCGCGCCCTCTACTCTAAACTTATATACCATTGTTATTTCAGTCTACATCTCCTTTATCAATCTAACACTAAATGCATTTTAAACTACTTTGATTTTTTTTTAAATATACACGTACCTAGTTTCACGTTTTCATACTATGGACATGGAGTTAATAGTTTGTTGTTTGAGATAGTTTCCTGAATCTACTTAAAAGGATTCACTGTCGTCCAAATTTCTAGAGAGCTAATGCTGCTTTTGGCTTTGATCGCAGTGTAGCATAAAAAAGAATCCACAACGCTTTGGACGACATAAAGCTGCCGTTCGTCCTCTACCGCATTTCGCCCTTTGAGAAAAATACGTTATATCTTAAGGGCAAGGCACCCTGGCAAGCAGAATTCCAGATTCAAAAGCAGAATGCACGGAAAGATTAAACAGAAAGTATTCGCTGAGGTGGAGTAAAAAGGGGTATAGATTCAAGATTTTGCACATGCAATAAACACAACGTGTACAGAATGATGATAGGGACATTATTGGGCAGATTCAGCATTTCACCACATTTAACACAGGTCCGGAAATAATTTCCACAATATGGGGCTATTAAATTTTAAATTTTGATAGTTCACCTTATATGTCTTTAAGATGGATTGAGATACTGAGGTGAGCTTAGATCCAAGCAAGTGCTATTAACGTTCACATTGTATTGTGTACAATCCATGCTTTTCGAAACAAGAATGATTTTATTTAGAAATACTTCAATCTATCTGTATTAAAAAATGGTTATCAAGATGTCACTTCTTAAAAAAAATATACTGAAAAAAAAGTGTGGCAATTGTGTCGCAATGTCATACGAAATAAGCATACAGACTGACTAACTGTGTAAATGTGAAGAGCTTGACTTTCCTAAGGGAAATTGCACATTGCTCAAGTCAAACCTCAGCCCAGCTGCAAACTCATTTTTGCACACGTATATGAGTTGGGTGATAAAGGTCCATCATTTTCCCTCACTTTTTGAAAACAATCAAGTAAATTTGACATAGACTATCGACTTAGAAGTTATATTTGTTGGCCATCTCTATATTTGACATCAACGATCAGCAAAAACGCTAAACTTAAATTGCACACTCATAACAAGTTGTCATACTGACATTGACAAGCACAAATTTGGAAGATGAGTAAATGTTCGAGGCAGTAAGACAAAACTAAAAAACGTATGTCTGTGAGCTTTCATAAACGAACGTCGGCAGGGGTATTACGTAACTTGAAAGGTGACATTATGTCGGTATTCTGAGATTACGTAGATTTTTGTGATATTATGTTGGTTTTTCAACAAGACATCAACTTGGAACTAGCTCACTTGCAACAATCGTCGAATGCTATATTTGCACACTAGCCTACTTAGCCAACAAGTTGACATTTCATAAGTGTTTTTCTTTTGACGTAATGACTCTCTCGCACTTGAAGGCCAATTTCATATACAGGGTGTTCATTTGAAAACTTCCCATCATGGAATTATCGAAAACCACTGATTAAAAGAAAAAACCCGGAGATGCGTCAAAAGATTTGTAAAGGGACAACTTCTTAACCAAAAACTACTTTACCCCTTTCACCCTCTGCACCCCAGTGTCATCCCATTGAGAATTTTTAATGACAAAGCTGCTTGTTGGCCTTTCGAAGTCCTGTACTTGTTTTTATAAAATCGGTGGATGCGTTTTTATGAAAATTAGAAAAATCCTTATTTAGTAATTTGTTTAGATAGAAAACAAAAACAAACGAAAATATCACTTTTTATTTCAATAAGTGTTCGAAATGTTGCCCGTTATTGGCCAAAAAATTCCTAACGGACATTTTCAAAAACATGTAGGATATCATGGCAGCTTTCGATGATGCGTTGACCAAGTTCATCTAAGCCTTTAGGTGGGGGAGTAAACACAATAGATTTCAAACATCCCCATATAAAAAAGTTATGCTGAAGTTGTACACCCATATACGAGTATTTAGCAACAAATGTATGCCGGGCACAGCAATTTTTTACTATGAAGGTTGTGATAGTGATGCAGATGGACAGCCTTTAACAGTTACTAAACGACAATTCCGTTGGGAGCAATTTGTTTGCTACATAGTAATTTTGCACACCAAAACAATAAGGCTCAGAACTGCTATTATGTAAAAAACCTATAAAACGTCAAAAAAACAACAAATTGTCATCCTGCAGACTAGGGAGTTTTTTGAGTGCAAATAGTTCATTCCACGTTTGCTCGCTATGATCGCTTTGAGCGTCCATCTATGGAGGAATGATTCAACCACATCCATTGTTGGTTGCAGAGAGCAGGTATACGTTTTGTGAAGCCGACGGGTTATTTATATATTGACCTTGTTGAAGGCAGGTTATGTTCAAAGATATAAATTACGATTTATCCCGTATTTTTGTGTTTTCAAAACCTGTGAGGAGCATTGCGAGAAATTGCCACCGCGCCCGCGTTGTCTGCAATTATTAAATCACATCACAGAAAAATTAGAAATGACACATCACACTTCAAAAATTTTCGCAATGCCTCACATCTAGGCGCTGATTTGTATTTTCTATTGATATTGCAAAATAAATTTCTATAAAATTTAAATGACTGGAAATAAAAAATAATGTAAGAACCTTTTCACTTTCATAAGTATTTTTGCCTGTAGCATAATTTTTCACTTATTCCTTCATCAACCAGGGATTTTCTTATCTTATCTCTCTCATTTTTAAAATTAAGCAAATTTGCATATGTAATTTCCAGAATGAATAAAAAGACGTGGATGCGCAACTAATTTCTAGCTTTGAATCTCAAGTAAATGTATTTAAGACAAAAAACCAATGGAATCAGCACATCAAAAATCAGACAAACAGTTATCACTTATTTCTGGACACATTTTCAGAATTCAAAAATTTTGATATAATATATAAATCTTCATTTCATCAAGTTACACCAGATGACATTGCGCAAAAATTGAAAGAAGTGAGACCGAATGCTGCGGATATTGGTGGTATCACAAAAAATATGTTGAGAAACGCGTTCCCTTTTTAGCAAAGAACTAGTATTATCAACCAGTCACTAACCACAGGAGAAGTACCGTCAATATGGAAAGAGTCAATTGTAACACCGATTGCTACAGTCGATAATGCTACAGAATTGAGGGATTTGAGACCAATCACTGCTGCACCTATAATGTCGAAGTTGTTAGAGAAAATAGTGTATGATGAGCTTCGTGAACACTTAGAGCAAAATAAAGTTTTGCCTGACACCCAGTCGGGTTTGAGGAAACTACACAATACGTCAACAGCACTAATCAAAATTACTAGCGACATAATCAAGTGCACCGATGACGGCAAGGTTACACTGCTAGTGATGTTGGATTACAGCAAAGCCTTTGATATGGTAAACCACAAGATCATGTGTACAAAATTGAAACATTATTTACTATTATATATTATATACTTTACTATTATATTATTATATACTTTCAGATGGTACCGCTATTCAAATTGTAGAGGAAGCAAAAAGTTTGGGAATACTATTAGACGCAAATTTAAGCTTTGAATTTCATGTTAAGAATAGACTCAAGTTGTGCTATTATAAATATAAAACGCTTTGGAAATATAAACACATACTGTAAATTATTGCTTGTAAGCTCGTTAATCCTTACACATTTGGATTATGGTCTATTACAACTTCCTTACAGAGGAAATAAGACAAAAAATTCAGATTTTACAGAATCGTTGCATAAGATTTTGTTATAATAATATAGGTAGAGAAGAACACTTCACTGGCTACTATGTGAGAGAAGACATTTTAAAATATAACTACCGTTCATTGCTTTTTTGTGGTTATATAAAGTTTTAAGATATAAATCTCCAAATTATCTGTATAATATTTTAGAGAAAAGATCCTCTGTTTGATATGTTTTTCTAAGAAACGATAATTGTTATAATATCCCAGGCCAGGTAACATCTAAATTCAAAAAAGCTTTCACTTATACAGCACCTTGTTTGTTGAATAGATATTTAGAACTTTTCCAAATTACTTCCAGTAGTAGTTTCAGAAAGGAATTCAAGAAGGTACCTCTCCAGTTACAAGCTTCTGAAGCTGATGATTAAGAACTTACAATTCAATATTGTATTTTATTTACAATTGTACCTCAATTTTATAGATTACTGATTTACTGAATCTCTCTGTAATTGCTGTAGGCGATGATGAAAAATGGCAGTGCCAATCCTCAGCCTTTTGGAGCGTTTTTTTTAATGCATATATATTATTCATTTTGTATAAGTGCTCCAATAAACATTATTAATATTATTATTATTATTATTATTATTATTATTATTAGCACACAAATCCTCACTATGCACCTAGGCACTGCCGTTTCCTTCTAGCTGTAGTATACAACTTACAGCTTATACCTCCAATAACGCCATCTCTAAAGCAGATTTTACAATCACATCAGAGCCAAACATTGGTAACTGAAGCATCATGACGTTTGGGCAACACGTACAACTACAAAGCGACCTCACAACAAGTGTCCGTCAGCTAGTGCTAAGTTAACTTCTTGCAGAAAAACCTACATAACGTCACAAAAAAACAGTATAATGTCAAAGAAAAAATCGACCTAATCTCATTTTTCGATACCCGGGTTTGTTGTATAAACCATGGATGCAACAACAGAAGTATTTGGACTACCGTGAAAACATGCCGTTAAATAATTGTTGTATAAACGTTTATGCAATAGTTCAAAATTTGTTCTATAAGGTGTTACACAGCTATGCTACAAGAATGTTTTAGACACCTCATCCAAGTTCCGGTGTGAATACTGTGCTAATACATTGATTAACATACTCCTCATGGCGTTAAATCACCCTTATTAATTAACACTTATGAATATTTGCGAACGCATCCTCCCACCCTCATCTCTAGTATTAATTTTCCCTCTCTACTCTTGAATGTTGATACATTTGTAGTGCTGCCAAGCTAACACCAGTAAACATGAATAACATGTGTTAACACACAGATGTTTGTTTTTTTTAACACATAGTAGTTGAACCTAATAACATTTATTTTTCAGTTCAATGAAAAGAGTCAAACTGGAATGTAATACGACCAATCTCTCGTTTATTTTGTGGATTACTGCAATTACAGCCTCGTTGGACAATTCGACGTGGTAGCACTGGACAGCTCCATGACTGGACAGGTGAGCCGATGAAAGACAGTCCTGGTTTCAAATATAATAAACATTTCTCTGTATTCTTTCTTTTCCCCAAGAAACGTACATAACGTTATATGCATACTGAAATACGTTTATTAAAAATATGATAACCAATCCCAACTAACAATTATCACTCCTATTAGAGTTGCAATAATGATTATACAGTATTCCTTACACAGCATTGTATACTGTAAGAACATTGGCAAAACCCTCTTAGAACACCTATACAAGCGGAATGGGCACACCTAATAGGACGCATCAGTCATTTAAGAGGTTGTATAAGGGCTGCAGGTAACAGTTATACAACAAAAGTGTAAGCCTCTTGCAGCCGCTATAGGACACTTGCGTCAGTGCAAGATTCAGTTTTTGTCAACTATACAACACTATTCTGTTACGTGATTCTACTTTATTGCAACCAAACTATTTCTTATGTATTGTATAGACGAAGTGAAGAATATATAACTAACACATTACAGTCATCTTGTTTACTTACATATCGGCCATTGTGAATTTCATACACAGGTATATGATAAACTTCTACACTGTGATATAGGGCTATTGAATTATTTGCGCAGCAAATTTTATTGTGATTATCGTGCAAAGTAGTTACGCTATTTCTACGGGCTTCGTATTTCATTCATATTTTGATAATGATCAAAAGTATGTCTAGATTTTTAAGATGGAAAACTGAACTTATCTGCGTTAAGTCTTCCACAAGTCCTATTTTAGACACAATTACACTAATGTTTATCACTTTATATCTGTAATGAAACATAATTATTTAATATTAAATAGAGGAATACATGTTGTCTTTAATTTATTAGAATATTTTGGTATTGCCTGCAGGTGTTATACAACAATTTGACAAATGTCTGAAATGAAATACCGACAGAGTCGAATGATTTACCCAGAATTTGTACCAGATCTATATCTTCTGTTTGAACAGTTGATAAAACCTTTTGAACCAGTATGCATGCGTTGTTTGTCTTAAAACATTGGTTATGGCATTTTAACAAAAATATAACGGCAGAAAGTTAGGTTATGGTGAAGTTGGGAGCAATTTGTTGGCTAAAGTAGTAAATTGCACAGCAAAACAAGGCTCCGGTTTGTTTTATAAACGTTACCATGGATGCCACAACAGAACCATTTTGACTACCATGCAAATATGCCGTATAAAATAGTTGTATAAACGTTTATGCAACAGTTAAAAATTTGCCCTATAAGGTGTTGTATAACTATGCTATAAGAATATTTTAAACACCTCATTTTAGAGCAAATATGTTGCAGAAAGCAAATTTGCATTCCACACAACATTAAGCCAGCATTTTGGTGTTCAGGCAACAACAATAGAGAGCTTTTATGGCTGCATGGTTCTTTTACCAAAAGCTTACACTACTTTGCTAGTTGGGATACTTTGCATGAATATGGCGCACACACAGAGGATGTGTATTCCAAACAGTGGTTCATATATCTACAAATTACAACATTGAACGGCAATTTAATCAACAGTCGTCAGGTTGATGCTCTGTTTAAGAGATATAGTTTTTTTTCCAAAATTATCGCTCTAAGTTAAGCGATACACTGTTCTTTTCAATATATTACTCAGTAATAGATGTCACACCAATCTAGCCGTTATATCAGATTTGATCCACGATTCAGGCAGGCATTAAAGGCCCATCTATGATTGGCCAATTTTCGATGCAGTTTTAAGAAAATCCTAATTGGTCGTCATTGATCCGGATCATAGGTTTTGATCTCCGGATCAACTGAAAAAATATGTTGTAACTAACTATATGATTTATAAAAGAGTGTTTGATTTGATATGAGGATTAGAGGCCCTTCCTACACAAATCGTATATGTCTTAGCTAGTTTGCGAGTTTAAAAAGACCGACTATATTCGTCAGCTCCATTATAAGAAAGATGCCTTCTCATTGGTCCATTATGATCCGGATCAAGAATTTTGATCCGCTGTTAGTAAAATCGCGCCCAAGAGCATGTTGCGCAGAATGTTGGATTTGCGCGGATGTGGTGGTAGGACATGACTTAGAACTGCTAACCAGTAGACTAGGGAGACTTGATGGTCCCTGTTACGAGCCTCATTGTTTAATTCAATTGCGCGTCTACCATTCTTGAAAAAGAACTGTCCAGGCAGCATTCAGCAGCTAAGTAATCAGTTCAGGAATCCAAGCTCGTAAAATGGTAGCCGTTTTAAGTTTCGCAGCAGTCTTTGAGATAATGCTTAAAGGATACTATTCTTGACACGCCTTTTTTATAAATAAAGGTTATGATGGTGCGTTTCCTTATTTTTTATTAAGAACGCGATAAGTAAAATCAAACGATGAGTCAATGCAAAACAGCTGCCTAGTGGCGTGCAAATTTAGGCCCTAGCTCAATAAAGTGGAGGACCACAAATCCCCGAGATGTTAGTCGGACCATGTTTTGCTTGACCGCCCACACAAAAAAAGAATCTAATAGCAATGTCATCAACTAATGAATTGTACAGAGAGCCAAATAAACCACAAGATATTCAAAACAATTACAATTCAATTAAGCAAGCAAAAAGGTCTTGTCACCGTGAGGACATTCGTAGAGCGACGAATCTCGTCCATGAAGTGAGAAATGCACTTCATGAATTCCGCAATGAGCAGTGGAGCGGCTTTCTGGCGGGGATGCTTGAATCAAGTATTCCTCTCTGGAAAGTGGCAAAATCGCTCAGAAACGGAAGACAAGAACAAATACCACATATTCAAGGCTCTGGAGGCATAGTTTTCAGGACTAAGAATAAAGTGGGGGTTTTTGCTCACGTCATGGAAAGGCAGTTCTCTCAAAATTATGATCTGGACAATGACCTTGACGAGGAACGACAAATTGTAAGATCTGTCAGGAGATACTTCCGAGTGAATGGCGATACCAACATCGATGCTAACATCGTTGACGCCTTTTCAGAATATTCTTCTACGGAAGACTCTTCAGATGAATCTCAGCACAGCACATCAACGGAATCCTCTGAGATTCCGTTTTGCACACCAGCAGAGCTCCAAGGCCACATTAAGGACCTAGAGGTGCGTAAAGCACCTGGAGAGGATCAAATCACCAACAAAGCACTGAAGTTGCTTTCGCTCAAGGCTTTGACTTATCTGGTGGCAATAATCAATGCAATGCTCAGAACTCATTACTTTCCTAAGGCTTGGAAGGTCGCTGAAGTCATCATGATCCCAAAGAAGGCAGAATCGATATTCCCCCAGGATTACCGTCCCATTGTCCCATTGGTCTGCTGTCAGCTCCTTCTAAGCTCGCTGAAAAGGTAATTTATCGTCACCTTGAGAATTTCTCGTCAGATCACCATGTGATTCCTGACGTATAATTCGGCTTTCGGTCTGAGGATAGTACGGAGCTACAGGCAGTTAGACTGGTAGAGCATGTAACCAGGGGGTTCACCCTGAACAAAAGTACTGTTATCTTGCTTTCAGATGTATCAAAGGTGTGGCACATGGGCCTCTTGTATAAGCTCGTCCAAAAGGGTTTTTCATTTTGGCTACTAAAACTGTTGAAATCTTTTCTAGAAGGAAGTTTCGGATCAAAATTAACAATGTGTTGTCTTCAACACGGCCCGTAAGAGCCGGTGTTCCTCAGGGTTCTGTCTTAGGACCAATCCTTTATTCACTTTATATACTTGACCTCCCTTGCTCCAGCAACTGTGAAGTCTATCTCGATGCTGACGACACTGCATTGCTAGCCCAGTCTTGTTCTGGTAACCTGGTTCACGACAGGCTGCAGAATGCGGTGGAGGAAGTATTGGAGTGGGCGGATCGGTGGTTGATCAAAATTAATACTTCGAAAACGCAAGCAATCTATTGTACTAAAAAACGTCGCGGTAACCCCCTCAGAGATATCAGCGAATGGAACTCGTATACCATGGGAGCAATCTGTCAGGTATCTTGGAGTCATCATTGACAAGGGGTTGACCTGGCAGAAACATACTGATATTTTTAACAAAATTCCAAATTACCTTTCGGCAGCTTTATCCTTTGTTGTGCAGAAATTCAAAATTAAGTTTGATTAACAAGATTCGGTTGTATAAAATGGTCATAAGACCCGCAATCACCTACGCATGCGCGGCTTGGTGTTTTCTTGCCAAGAGGCACATGCAGAGACTGCAAGTCCTGCAAAACAGAACCCTACGCACAATTACTAACGCTCCTTGGTACGTGTCAAATGAGACCATTCACAGAGATCTTGATATCCCATATCTAAGGGATTACGTAAAACAACAGACGCAGCGGCGTTATAACCAAGCGGAATCGCACAGCAACCCTCTGTTGCGTGATTCAGTAGACTACACTGTCGAGCAAGTTCGCAAACATTCCAGGCCGTGCCTCGCACTGTGATCAAAATATTAAATTGTAAATTCAGACCAGCTAAAATTATTTCAGCATACAAAACCGATCAAAATTATTTTTAGGAGTTACAAAAAATTCGAGTAGTCAAAGCAATAATGCTTAAGCTATTTCAAATGATTTACTTCTTTTCTTTGCTCTATTTCTTCCTTCCTTTCTTTCCTTCTTCCCATTTTCCCCTTAAACATGTTTGGTATCTGGGTAGCCAGACCTGACAGACTAACAGACCGACGAGACTTTTAACTAAGAGCAAAGGTCCACCGGACCGCTCTGATGAATAATGACGAAAAGTGTATATAATCACAATATAATGACTATTTAAGTGATCCATGCGTTCCATAATAGCATGTTCCACTACTGCAGTACAATAAAAAAAGATATCATTTTAAACTGCAGCACAACTTCTCAACCTTCTCAACCAAGGCTTCATCAGGAAATGACCGACACACTTTCCGGTCTTTCGTCAGTGAATTGTATGTCAATCAACGTCAAAAGTACATGAACTTCACGAGGGACCAACGATATTTTTTGAGGAAGTTTTAGTGTTCAAAAGATTTCAGCACAATACTGAGTCGCTAAGAAAACAGAAGGTATAATATGTGTGAAATTGTACTTTCAGGATTGGGTAGTTTCGAGCTCAATAGATCAATAAGTTATGAAATATACGATAAGAAAATCATTGAAAAGGGTTTGGCCTAGGAGTCGATACTCTATCATTAATAAAGAGATATTCAAATTACTGGTAAGTGGTCAAAACAGTAGAAAAACAGTTGTGTGTACTTTTCGCATGTTACATTCTATGGAGTATAACTCTCACATGTCTGGGGATTTTGTTGTGTGTGAGGAAGGTATTACCAAATTGAACCCTCCCAAATGTTACCTTTTTTGATGAAGATACAGATACAATATTTTAAATAATCCTGTCGAGATCAAAGTTTATATCATAGCAGGAATGCCTGTGAAATATTTATAGCATGCTGTTTTGTTAAAAAACGTTGGATTATGAACGAATGCGTCTCTCAACCCCCTTCCAAATAAAAATGGTGGTTTTCTGTAGAATTTCCCGTAACCAAACAACCCATTTTGCAGAAATGAGTTCCGATATAATAGAGGAACATCCGCAACGATGAGAATTAATCATTTAGACTCCCGGGCTGGTTTTTCAGAAAAGAAAAATTACATCAGGGTGTTGTTGGTGCTACGGTTGTTATTCTTAGATACCCCCTGATGCTGCTGTTGTGTATACTGGGTGTTAAAAGACAAAGGCTATTGCTGGCTGGTACATACAAATATGATGATCTCCTTGAAACCAACGAATTCAATTAGAACGAGCCAAGACTATATGTTTTCAAGACATTGTTCGTCAAAGTAAGAGGTAGCAAAGTGGTAACTCGGACAAAGCCACGACAAAACCAATAAAGATATCGATTTTTCAAAACATTTCAGGTGACTTCCATTTTGAGCGCCTTTGTAGTATTGCTCGATATCATACTGGTTAACAAGCGGTATTGTTAGAGCTACAAACATATCATTCAAACCTGCTTCTGTCTGACTAGTATCTATTAGTACAACTACACTAATAGATGAATGCGTGATTTAATGCTGAATACAATAGCAACTGTAATTATGACTCTAATATTATAATACCATTAAATGGATTTGTTTAGCTTCGGCGTATTTTTATCCGTAATGCTACATATATGCATAATCTGAAATGTATTTCACGTGGGAATACGGCAACATAGGTAGCATCTATTACCGGAATCTTCACTACAAAAGTAAATAGTAAGATTTTATTGGCACTGTAAATGTCTATCAGTTCGCGTCATCATAATTGCCGCTTGATGCCGCTAATTCTAGCGTAAAGTAGATGTGGTCTACTCGACATTGATAAATAATTATCAGCACGGTCTATTCTGTATCTAAATGTTATTTACACTCCATCAAAATAAACACAATCATGAGAAGTTCAAATTTACGCGGTCCTATTGGCCAGTGGACCATAAATGCCTTGACAGGGAACTACAAGCGAATAAGACAGACAATCTCATATATAGGGTGGCGCATCGAAAACGAAACAGACGCATTTACTGGCAGCTGTTTTTTTTTTGGAAAAACGCTCAGACCCGTCGATTTTGGTTTCGAGGGGTTCACAAGTTTGGCAAAAAATCACGTTAGCACGTGTAGCCCCCTAAGCGGGGGTACACCACCTCCAAAATGTTAAATGGAAAGGGGGATCGAGTGATACCTTATTTTAAAGGTCTTTCAATTCCCTTTATAATGATATAAAATTAATGTATTTCAGTTCAGTAGTTTAGCTTAAATAAAACTAATACACCATCATTAGTGGAGATCAATAAATTTGGCAGCAAAGTAATTTAAAGATGACGAATGAACTGACCCGTTAGGCAAGTACATGTTGAAAATGGCCACCATGACTCTCCATGCAATAATAAAGATTTTGGTCGAAACGTTGCCGCACATTTTGCAATATTTGAGAAGTAATTTGAAGGCACTCATTTACAATTCTTTGTCGCAGGTCTTCTAATGATGTTGGCTGAGTAGCATAGATTTTGCTCTTTGAATGACCCCACATAAATAAATCCAAAGGAAATAAATCCAAAGGTAATAAATCTGGCGATCTTGGGGGCCATTCAATGGCACCTCCTCTACCAATCCATCGATCTGGAAACGTCAGATCTAAATATTATCGAACACGTAATGCGTAATGTGGTGGGGCACCATCCTGTTGGAACATTAACCTATTCGCAATGTACCTCCGATCATTCTGATTTTCAATTATGGCTGTTAATGCAGGAACTATGGCGTCTTCCAGTAATTCCAAATACATTTCACAGGTCAAATTTCCAGTTAAGAAAAAAGGACCAACTAAATGATCGCCATAAATACCTTCACAAAATTGTAATCGCCGATCAAAATCGTCTTCATTAAGTTCTTGTACCAGGTGAATTTTATACCGATGAAACCTAGGGGCCTTTAGAATCCGTTGGACAGTACGTCGAATAACACCACACACAGTCTCCAATGTGCGGGTACTTAACGTAGGATCTACATAAACTTGCCCTAAAACCCCCACTTCTATTGCTTGGTCAAATCAATCGCAAACTATGTACTAAATTCCTAATTAAAATAAGTACGAGATATTTCCTTATCTTTCTTCAAGAAATAACTTTTTTGCCAAAAAAAAACGCTCCAATAGCTATTTTCAACAACAAAATGAAAAACAAACCATGGGCGTAGTGAAGAAAAGCATTTACTTATTAAGTAAATTCTTTTAGTCAAATTTCTTCTGAAAGTAGTACAAACTAATCTGATGTACCTATTAAAGTCTACTTTAAGCTTCAAATCAATAAATCTTCAAAACTACTGAACTGAAGCTCATGTATTTTACATCATTTTAAAGGGAATTGAAAGACCTTTAAAATAAGTTATCACTCGACCCCCTTTCCATTTAAGATTTTAGGGTTGGTGTCACCCCCAGGGGGCTGCACGTGTTAACGTGATTTTTTGCCAAACTTGTGTCCCCCTCGAAAACAAAATCGACGGGTCTGAGCGTTTTTCCAAAAAAACTGAGCTGCCAGTAAATGCGTATGTTTCGTTTTCGATGCGCCACCCTGTATAATAAGGTCACAATCAATGAAACTCAAAAGTATTGAATTTTGTTGAGACTCTAAAATTCGCAAGTGTGAATTTTGATTCAGAAGCATCAAATATCAATATCAATTTTCACAAAATTTTTGATTTCTAAGATTTGTCAGAGCACAGTAACAATATACATTATTCAGCTAAATGCAATTTGTTCTTTTGAATTCCAAATACTATTCAAATATACTCTTAAATCTAAATAAAGCAATTCCTCAAAATACTTTTATGCCAAATACTTTTACCTAAACTAATTAAACAAATTTAGTTATACTATATTATTTTTTTTTTCACTTGAAGCAGATAAATTCATTATAATATTTCATCAATTTCAAGCAAATTGGTGTACTCAATCTAAGTAAACGGTTTAATATATTTAATTACCATTGTGTTTAGTTTAATTAAACTAGTTTCATAGATTCCAGTTAACTGTCTTAAACATCGGAATTTCGTTAAGCTAATGTTCGCTGTGACATAGTTAAGTGAATCTTTTAATTGGCCTAATTCAACTTTTAATTGATTTATTTGAATTTTCTTCTCATTGTATTAATAATTCCTTGGAATGAAATACGGAAGATACAATATGCAGATAGAGATGCAAAATCACGTTCTAAATTCGTTTGTACCAGCATTTCATCAAAAAAAAAAGGATAGATACAACCTTTTCAAATCACATCCGATGCAAAGTATCTTCAAAAAAAGAATTCGTATAGAAATCAAGATCAAATCAGAATAAATGTTTGCTGAATAGAAGCAGGAAAGTAAAAAAATTATATAGGGGTGTCCTGAAAGTTGGGTCGTTGCTTTTGAGAGTGAACTACGTTTGCAATACCAAAGCTAATTTGCGGCGAAACAACACCGAAAACGTGAAAAAGAAAAATAGTCACTATTTATTTTGTAAAGAATTTCAAGTCCTCTCACATGTATTGTTTGTAAACACTACTTGAAGTTGTCGCTGTTCGATTCAAAAATATGAGTTTGTTTACCTCTTCCTAAATTCGCAACATTTGGGGTTGTCTAGCTCTTCAAATGAGTTCAACCTGACGGCTTTTCACGATATGAACAAACATATGCAGGTTTGGTGGAGAGAAACATCTAGGTCGACGCAGACGTTCTGAGTACACTCGCGAAGTATCAATAGGATCTTAAAGATGCTCATATTAAATCGATAACTACGTTATTGCACTAAGAATGTTCCAATTTATGTTGCCCTACACATCACGCGACGCCTGCTTTGGACACTGTCTCACAGCCTAATACATCATACGTTTTGACGTAGGGGGGAATTGTGGGAGAGGAACCTAATATCTTGATTATGTTGAAGCTTTGGAATATATGTTACTAAAAAACATGCTTGTAAGAAAAGTCCCAACTTTGAGGATGTCCTGATTTATTATGTCATTCTCACCATTTTGTCTAACTAGGCTAACGATATCAGATTAGGTAGAAGAAGCAGGTCTAGGACTTGTTTGTCTCCAAAACCTCATCCTGTGACTAGGATAAAAGTATATACTCCAAGTGGACTTAACGTAAGTGAATTTTTTGACGGGTCTGTCATTAGGTTCCTATTTTTACTGTTATTTTTTTAAAGTGAGTGTGTTTGCAGATAATTGTGGTATTAAACGAATTCAGGACATGATAATTGCATAATTTGCAAAGAGTGGCACAAGTTTAATGAAGGTGGACGATGGTAGGCAAATTGGTCAGAAGTATACTCCAAAACTACGAAATTGTAGCGACAAACAATGCAATGTAAACATATTGGTTTGTCTCCTTCTAGTCTACTCGAATTCTTTAAATTAAGCACACACATAATTAAATTTAATTAAATAATAATTTACTGTCAGCAGAAGAAAATTAGTGTGTTATCTGTGTGGTCACTAAAAAGAGAAGAAACAGAGGAATAAGGATTTCATTAACGGTGGAGCTGTAAAAACTTGCCCTTATCCCGTGCTTGCCAAGAATTTGTTCTTCCGAAAACATTTGTTTTTTCTATTTTGTTCAAAATGGGCGTATTCCTCCAAAAAGGGTTTGACTGCAGCAAAAAAATGTTATTTTTAGCGGTTAGTTCATTCTAAGTTGCTTTTTGGCGCATTCATTACCGCTTCGCTTCTAAAGCAATCTTCACAAATATGTTACAATATCATTCACTGACAAAAAAACACCCTGTATACATTAGAAGTTCTGTGTTAACAGCCGAATATGCAAATAAACAAACTGAATTCCACAGTCAACTTACCATTACTTGTTCACATTCTGTATGCAGCCGTCTGTAATTTTTTCATTCGTTTTATCGTGCGAGTTACTGCATCATTTCTTCGGTCCGTAGAACGTTTTACAGTGAAATAAAACTATTTTCTATGAAAAGTTAACCGGTTTATTAACTGAAAGAAGTGGCTGAAAGGAATATAAAAGAGAGGGAAATGGCTCACTGAACTCGCGAACGCCAACTGTTAAGCGAGAAATAAAATGCGTCCTGCTCTAAGACACCACTAGTATTACTTGACTCACAAGAATGGGAAAAGTTGTTTGTACAGGGTGTCCAATAAGTACCGTGACAAACTTAAGGAGAAGGTAGGCTTTGGACTGACCTCCAAAATAACAAAAACTTACCTATATAAAAGTGTCACCGTTTTTGAGATATTGAATTTTTTCTTAAATTTTTAAAAAACGAACCTTTTCATCTGTGGTCTTTAGCTGCGCATACAGATAAGGTTATACTTTGTTAATTTTTTCTATAAAATACTTCTAGATAGTTGCTTTATCATATACAAATGCAATGTAATTAAAAGATATTAAGGAACCATGGTCAAATAAGGACTATTTTGGGATTTATAACCTGATTTATTTCATCAACTTTGACCATCTGTGGTGAAACAAAAATGTACTGGGTTATAACTGCATTATATTGTGTTGGACTATTTAGCATGTCATTGGTCGGTAACTTAAAATGAAATTCGATAATTACGTGTGGCGCCGTTCTGAAATCTGTATTCAATGGCCAATCTTTTATTCAATAAATCCAGTTATAGCCCAGTATATTTTTGTTTCACCACAGATGGTCAAAGTTGAGGAAACAATATCAGAAGTTTGTAGATCCCAAACCAGTCCTTATTTTATCATGGTTCCTTAATATCGTTTGACTACATTGCATTTGTATATGATAAAGCAACTATCTAGAAGATTTTAGAGAAAAAATAAATAAAGTAAGACCTTATTTGTACATGCAGCTAAAGACCACAGATGAAGGTAAGTTTTTGTTATTTAGGAGATCAGTCCAAAGCCTACCTTCTCCGTAAGTTTGTCGTGGTACTTATTGGATGCCCTGTAGATATATATTGGTAAATAGAAAAACATCACGAGAGATAATAATTCCATTATCGATGTCGCATGCAGAAATCAAGATTGTAGGTACCAGCAACAAATACAGACTAGTTAGAGGAAGCAAGTATGCAATTTTTGATGATCCACTATATCCTAACCAGTCGAAAAAAGACAGCGCAAATATCCATCTAACACAAGAATCACCCAATGCCGACAGTTAATAGCAGATATATCTTAGTTCGCAATTTAAGGCCCAGTCACCACGTGGCCGCTAGATGTCGACGATTTTAGTAGTGTAGTGGATGTGGTTTACTTGCCATTAAACAAACTACGCATGATGCTTTCGTCCGTCCAAAATCTGCCAATCTTGGACAGCTGAATCATGCTTCTTGGCTACTCCTTAGCATAGCCTAGGCCCGCAGGAGTATCATGTAAAAAAACCTAAAAAACGTCAAAGAAAACCGACAAAATGTCATGTTGCAGACTAGGTAGTATTTAGTGTGCAAATAGTTCATTCCACGTTTGCTCGCTATGATCGCTGTTCGCTGACGTTTAGGCAACACGTAGAGCTACAAAACGAGTTCACAACAAGAGTACAACAGCCTGTGCTAAGTTAACATATTGTAGAATAACTTACGTTATGTCATTTTTACTTGACGTTTCGCCACCAACACGAGTGGTTGGCTTCTTCTGAAGATGTTCGCAGCGGTTGATTCTAGTGATAGATGGCGCTTTGCACTTCTTACTTCGATAGATCTCACACTTTTGATAGTATAAAGTTACGATACTTCCGTTCGTAGTCCGAGACCAAGCCTAGACAATGGTGAAGAGTAGCCAAAAAGCACGAAACAGCGGTCCGTGGTTGGCTGTCTGTGGTCGGATGAACGAAAGCTATACTGCTAGTCGATTTTTTATTAAAAAAAGAATAAAAATGATTGCTAGTTTTTCATAAAGTTTTTTCATTGGTAACAAAATGCATCTTCGGTACTTTTTTTTGCTCAAAAGTATCTACGAAACAAATTTTGGAACACTTAATTCGGGCAACAGATTTTTAACTTATTGCTAAAAAACCGGCAATAATGAAGCAATTTGGAACATTTTCTGAACTAAACATAAAAAATTTCAAACAAAAATATTTGTTTTCTTCAATTAGTCGGTATTCGAAAAATGTGTCATACAGATAAGGATGTTTGTACAGTGTGAGAGCTGATTCTAATAAGCAGATAAGGTTTCATGGTAATGGTGAACGGATGAAAGCAGCATGTTTAGTTTACCCGAAACAGTGTATACTGCAAGTCAGCCAGACTCAAGCCGCCAGCTTAAAAACCATTTCACAGTCCGCAGTTGCAAGACGGCCCTGTTCCCTTGATTCAAACGAGCAAGGTTAGCCAACCTAAACGAATGAAATATTCCCTGTCACTCTCCTAACCTATAATTTTGATTTTAGATTTAATATTATAATTAAGTAGTAAACAATCAAATATAACCACACAAACCACCGGACCAGTCTAGGAACATTAGCATGCGCTGGTAGCTTGTAAGTTACTAACTATTCCACCACAATTGCAGACAACTGATTCATTTTCATTATTAAAGACTCCGGCAGTTGCAAGAAAATGACGAGAGAAATCATCTGTTTTGTTAGAGCGCATAAGTCTGAACACTTTGCTCTTGCTTCTGCAGTTGTGTTCCAGATAATTGCTGGACATGGTGAAGTATTTTGTCGATTGGAAAAAGCAGTTTAACCTGAACATAAGCAGATCTTTTTATCGATAAGTGTTAATACCTCAACGATGGAGTTTTACTTGAGGATTTGTAGACAGTTTTGATTCATTTATTGTTTTTTTAACACTAGGTTGGTGCTAAAACTAACCTGCAAAAACATTGGAGAAAAAAATAAAATGTAACATAAATACTGCAAAGGTTTAACTCAAATTTCTTGGGTCTTTACTCTCGAGCTATAAATAGGAATTTTACGTCCCAAAAATCTATTGCTGTCAAATTAAATAAATCATTTTATTGGCTTAATGTAGTGACAATAATGTAACAGCAGCAACTGCAAATGATCTTGAACTAGGTATTTGCCTTTAGCCAAGGCAAGGTTTAGACAATTCTTCAGAAAAACCAAGTCTAGTTGACGCAAGGTGTACTATATTTCTAGTATCAGGTATTCCGCCATTTTTGCTCTTTGGTAAAAACAATTTTTTGGATGTCAACCTTTGAAAATCACGAATTACGTTGAAATTGTTCATATGATGTACCGATAATAAATATTTACTTTCGTTTCTTCGCCTTATTTAATTAACGCCTGTTTAGCGATAAGTGGATGATTTACTTGTGCCCTACTGTGGGAAAGTAAACCCAGAATAACTAGCTACCGGAATATCTCTCCCAAAGACAAGAATATGCGACGAGATACGGGTTTGCCAATTTGACAACATACAACTCCTTGTAAGCATATATGGACTACGAGCCGCTTCCCAGTTGGCCCAACTATTGGAATCTTAGTTTTTTTTATCAAACACAAATAATAAAAATGTAGCAGGGAGTTATAGGTTTAAAATATTAACAATGAATATTTTGATAATATATAGTAGAAAATACCATCTTTATCACTCCCTAATCAAATTTGCAACATAAAAATAACACATGTTGCAATTACAGCATATCAACCTATTTTCATTTCAATGCAAAATAAGTCTATAACGCATAGGTGGCTGTGAAAAATAAAAGCCATGACAATTGTTTTCATTAATCACAGCTGTCAGCATACGTTTAAAATAGTTTTGGGTAGTTAAGGTTTTCAAGATGGGTAGAGGAAAGGTTATTAGTGAGAAAATTCGGTTACTGATAATTAAATTTTTTAATTCTTGGAAATAAAACTCAGAAATTGCAACTTTGTTACACTTATCGCGGTACAATGTGAGAAATATTGTTAGAAGTTCAGTTAATATTAAGCCACGATATGTGAAAAAAAGTAATATCACAAATGCCGACCGAAGAGCATTAGGAAGAATGATCGTAAAAAACAGGCGTGCCAATTATTTACAATTAAGTGCTCTGTGGAGCAACGCTGTTGGAAGGAGAATTTCGAGGTCCACAACTCATAGAGGCCCACAAACTGGGATTTAGCACTTGCAGGGTAAGTTTCCTTAAAAAAAACTGCACAACTTGTTTTTAGGCCAAAGAAAAGCCACTATTAACTCCACTGGAAGGGAAAAATCGGCTTTGATGGGCTAAAGAACATAGACAGTGGATACCTCAACAATCGTGTGCAATACAATGGAGTGATGAGGCCCGATCAGAGGTTTGTGTTGGTGACAGTCGTAGTAGAGTTATTCGCAAAAAAAATGAAGCACTCCATGTTGACTGTCTGAAGAGAAAAGTGAAATTTACAGCATCCATTATGGTCTGGGGCAGTATGTCAACAAAAGGAGTAGGAAAACTTCATTTTATTGATGGAAATGTGGATACAAACAAATATTTGGCAATTTTAGAAGAATCGCTTTTACCAGTGATGGAAGAATGTTTGACATCCGACCAAGATTTTGTGTTTCAGCAAGATGGTGCAGCGTGCCATACCTCAAAAAAGGCTATAAAATGGATGGAAGAAAATAATGTACCACTTTTGAAATGGGTTTCTAGCAGTCCAGATCTGGCACCATTGAAACTTTGTGGCACGAGATGAAAAAGGTTCTACGACAACATCCTTCTCGTACAATCACCGAACTGAGACAAAAACTTCAAGAAATATGGGATTGTTTTACACAAAATTTTTGCCAAAACTTGGTTAACACTATGCCCCAAAGAATTTCAGCCGTAATAAAAGATAAAGGTGATGTTACCCAATGGTAATCTTTCAATTGTTGCTTTGTTAACTTCGCGCAGTTATTCGCACATTGTTTATTTGTTCAGATGTTCTATTAGTTATAGTTATAGGTCTAAGTGATTTCAAATATGTATTTTTTACGACTAGAGTGTATCTAAAATGTTTTTGAGAAAATAAATTGTTTTAGAAGTAAATAGTTTCATCATGTTTTGTTTATAAAGGAATATTTTGGTACAAATCTTGAAGTGGGCCAACTGAAGTGGAAAGGGGCTCGTACATGGATATACAGGATATACAGGGTTTCCCAGAAGTCGACGTCAAGCCAGTAAAGGGGAGATGGGACAGGTCATAATAGTTATATCAAAAACATCCTAGTCGTGCTCTTTTCAATTTATAGGCTTGAAAAACAATCGGAAAAAACTACATCCTGAGATGTTTAGTTTCCATGACTACAAATTTAAATTTTTTTATTAATTTACAATAATTGTTCATACTGCCTTCCTTCAGCAGCAAGGCAAGCTTGACGTCTTGACGTTATCAGACGGGCGAATCTTCCGTTATTAACAAATTCAGCTGCTTCGGTTATTCTGTCCCATAGCTCAGATAAATTTTTAATTGACTTTGAGTAAACTTTTTGTTTCACCGATCCCCAGTGAAAGATCCAGTGGTGAACGAGCTGGCCACGGATTTGTACCAGACAGTCCTATCCATCTGCTCGGATATTCCGCATCAAGATTCTCTCACTGAACGGGCATAGTACGCCTTGCTGGTACCACATATCTCCGTAAATGCTTAGTGGCACGTCTTAAATTAAATTTGGTAAACCAGTTTGTAAATTTTCTAAATAAATTTCATCATTCAAGAACTCTGGCAGCTCAAAGGGTACAATAAGTCTCCCATTTAGAATCTTGGTCCACTTGTTTACTTTAAAACGATACTGTGATCTATCTTGTCTCATCAAATGTGGATTTTCTACAGCTCACTCGTGTAAGTTGTGTAGATTCATGTAACCATCTTTTTTAAATGTCCACACATCAGTCCATAAAATTTTCTCTAAAAATCGTGGATCTTTCAGGTCTTTCTATAACATTGACAAAACTCAAATCTTGGAAATTAATCCCAGGATTGTAAAGATTGTACTCGCTGTACATGATACTCGTGGAGCTCGTTCTTTTGCAACATTTGGTGGGCCCTTCCGGGTTTGCTTCTCTTTGACGTACTGAGATACCCAGGTCTTCTTCGATTGCTTGTTATACGACGTCTCGTGAAGACAGGAAATTCTTCCTTTACTATGTGATTGATTTGGGAGCGACCCTCTGAGAGCAAGCGATACCCATTTACACAAATTCGGTGATCGGGATGACAAACAGCATTTGGGTACCTCTCACGATAAATCCTAGCTGCAGCACCAGCATTTCATCTACATTCCCCATAAATGATGTGCATGTTGGCGTATTTTTGTACAGTGTACACGGACATGATGGCACTACACAATCATGAATTAACAAAGGTAAAAGTGGCGTTAGTATATGTCTTGCTGTCACTACGTATAATGATCCTGTCCGTCATTGCGTCTAAGAAAAAATGGAATGTGTAGTAATGGAAATTGAAAGATCACCAGAGGATGTAGATTTTTCCATTTTTTCATTTTTTTAAAGCCTACTATTTGAAAAGGACACGACTTATTTTTTTTTATTTTTGATAACTAAAATCACTTGGCCTATCCCCCGTTTCCGGCTTGACGTTGACTTCTGGGACATCCTGTAGAAGGCGTTTTGGAAGTTGGAACTTTCCTTTTCAGAAACAGAACACTTAAAATGCAAGTCCCAAATGCAGAAACGGCAATCGAAAAGTAAGTAAGGAATGTACCCAATGCTCATTTGAAAAGGACTTGAAAGATAAGTGAATATTGGACAAAAATGTCAGAATGGCACTTGGGGATTTTGAAAATCAATCAATTACTAACATTAGAGAAAAATGGTTATTGAAGTTGGAAATACATATGCCTATATTCTAATTATTACACAGTATATATTATAATAAGCTGGTTGGCTTGTTGATTCTGGTTAAAAAAGAAATCAAACTCATTGATGTATGATGCAAAGCGTACCTACATAAACAATGGATGAGGACAGTATGTAAACCAATCCACAACAGAATAAAATTATATGGCGATCATAGGTTTTATCCTACAGCTGACCGATCAGCGAAATAACATAAAATGGAAATTTAATTAAAAACTGAATTAAACCATAATTTTCAACGACCGGTTTTGTTTGGAGCGATGTGACCGTGTTCTTTCAGACTGACGTATAATGCTCGCGAAACCAATTTATTTCGTACAATAATATGAATGACGTTCAATTTCTGGACGCATTTCCAGTATGGTATTCCAAAAAATACCAATTGGAAAGAACGGATCCTATTTAAAACTATATGAAGAAGCATTTAAAATGCAAGCGATAATAATGCATATATGCTGTTACCCCAAAGACTAACGTTATTTAACCGTACTCTTTTTGTGGCGTACCTATGGTATCGACAATGTGGAATAATCACCAGGAGACTGTCTACCACTCCTAAGCTCTAGGTTTATAAGAGATCTGTAAATTAAGTGAAGAGGCCTTAGGCTTGGAGAAGAGACAGGAGAACATCCGCCCCCAGTACAAGTTTGAACTTGCTTGAGTCGTTTGTTTGTGCGTAGCAATTTTTTTGTGAACAGTTTATGTTCTAAAGATGAGTGACGTCAATTTCAAGCAACGGTGTGCTATCAGGTTTTGCTTCAGACTTGGGCACAATGTAACGGAAACTCTTGCTAAACAGGCCTATGGAGATAAAGTTTTTAGTGGACTAAGGCATTTTCAGAAGAGAGAGAGTCGATTGAAGAAGAGCCACGAAGCGTAGGGCCTTCATCTTCAAGAACCGTTGAAAATATCGACAGAATCCGGAATCTTGCACGTTCAGATCGTTGATTGACAGTCAGAATGGTCATGGAAGAGTTAAATTTGACTCACACCACCGTTAATCAGATCAAGAACAACAGCACTACTATGGGGAACCCTGTGTGGCTTCGAAAAGAAGTTATTTTGAGGGTGACGATACAAAATTTTAATTATATTTGAATAAATAAACAAAAAAAACCGGTTTCATCGCTTAATTTACAACCCTCGTACCTTGGAAACCAGGGGAGCCAAATTGAATTTTTAGGGCGTTTATTCGTTAATGAGATACAAGCTGATCATTTTTTTGGTACACTTTTTGTGCTTCGCATCACTTACACAAGTAAACTTGATAAAACCCTCTTAATCGTCAGAAGGTATGTTGAAGTTTAATCCGTGTGGATTATATTCGATTCAATTGTCGTACTTGACTGTAAAAACAAACAAACACCGAAATAAAAGAGAAAAAAGACAAGAAGTGCTTAAAATAGATATACAGTGCTTTTCAGAAAAGCTCATTTCACTTATTTTTTGATTGCATGGGGGTGCAAGCAGAAATGCGGAGTGATGAAATACCATATTTTAGCGTAAAACTGGCAGTTGAACATTTCAAAATGGTGATTGGGCCCTATCTTGTAATATTTCTTAAAGGGAATGGGGAGCTATGTGGTACCTCTTTGAGGCTCCTTTACTTTTCCGACCTAGAATATACATTGGATCGCTTATATCTCAGCAACAAATCATCAAAACGCTACGTATTTTATATGAATATTCTTCTTTTTGATGCATATGTCTGTTCCCTTTAAAAATTTCAAAACATGTCTAATATTTTATTACACATCAAGAATACACTTCCAAAATAATAAGATTGACATAACACGTGTTTCAAGTGACATGCAATACATACCACAGACTCAATTTACAAGTGTGGTCAACCTCAGCAACTCGTCATTTGTGAAGTGAAATACCAACCATTCCAATCAACAAGCGTTTCAGGAGAAATGCTTAAATAAGAAAAAATACGGAACATCTGTTTCTTACCCGGGCAAAAAAAAAGTTCTTTAGTGACATTTTTTTTGTTCTGTAGTTTTCTGAGGATCAGTCAGTTTTGACGTATTTTTGTTTGTTTTATTTGTGAAAATTAATACAATTATAATCGTAATTAATAACCGTCAGCAACTCGCTTTTCATTAAGTTAGGTGTACATTTACTCCGAACATCAGTCCAATTGAATACCATCACCGAAAACAATTTTTACGAAACACTTTGATCTAGGAAGACTAAAAAATGAAGGATAAAATCCCAAAAATGTAAGGAACTTCCGTATTGGAAAACCCTCCGATGACTTTCTTCCACTTTTCGATCACACCCTGACATCAGAATTTGTGCTAACATTATTTAGGCCATTTCTGATCATTTCTTCCATCTTCAAAAGTTTCCCAGCTTGTTGACAATTGTTGTAGTTTATTTCACATTTGAAGCTTAAAAAGGGCTCTTTGGAGATAATGCTATTATCTGAAACTCATAGCGTGATATAAAATTGCATTTTATTGAATTGTTTGCGTCACAAGTTAAACCACGCATTATGTCTCTTGTTTGACTACAAAAAACTTTACTCCTATTCCTTGGTCGATGTTCATCTCAACAACCGACACAAATATCGAACCGAGCCTGTCCCGCCGGGGCAATTCAACCACAATCTTGAAATGTTCAACTGCCATTTTTACGTTAAAATATACATAGTATTCATGTATCAATTTCATCACTCCAACTATCAGCTTTCTGAGTGCAGTCACTCAACAAACAATTATGTTTATTAACAAACACTGCATAGATCTTAACGGGAATTCACACTACAAAAAGTTGTTGATATCAATAGCTAAACAACTAGAAACCGCCAGTCACTAATTATACGCCACCAATTTACATTCTTGTATGAAAAAAGCTTTCCTTACAGCGCTGCCAAACTATATAAAAATTCCCAATAGACCGTTATACTATAAGCAAACTCAAGAAAAATTGGAAGATATGCTTCTGAATTACATTCGACCATCCTCTGACATCTCTGTCCCAACTCTTCCCAAAGCTATCACGACATGAAACACCCAAATATCAATATTAATAATTCAGATATGTGCCTTATGTTCAAATGCTTATTTATGAATACGTAATGTTTGGAACCATGTAATGTTAATTTCACTTTTTTATTACTTCAGCTTGGCTTGTCTATAATTTGGAAAGTACTGCTCATATTTGGATGAAACTTTCACACAACGTTACTACTATGCCAAGGACGAAATGGCTTTTAATCTTTGAAAATAGGCAGATAGTTGGCGGAAAAAATGCAAAAAATGGATAAAATAAAAATCGCTCAAATTTTGTTCAGATTTTCCTTAATTGTGAAAAAATATTTAGGAGTCAAAAATTGGAGGTTGGGGAAGAGGGTAGGGCAATTTTTCAATGTTATTGTATTAATACACTCCCAACCCTGGTAATTATATGCCTTTAAAACTTAGTTGCGTCTGCCATCTGGCTTCACCGGGCAGTGAGGTGTCTTGCAATCAGGCATTGGGAAGAGGCGGCGTTGATGTGTGGATGATACTATGGGTAGGGCAGAAAAAGATAATCTATGGAATAATTGTATAGGCCCCGTTTGACTTACTTGATCCGTTTAATTCCTCTGTTATACACTTTTTTCTCAGTATGGTCTAGGCTTGGTCTCTAGGACAACTAACGAAAGTACAACAACTATGCCCTGTCTAGGGTGCGACGATAACTTATTTCGATACTGTTTAAGTTATGCTGAACATAATCCTTTATGAACTGATGATGGCGTTGCGTGGAAAGTTCAAAGCCATCCTACTTGACGCTATTTTTCGAAATAATAAATCGTTTATAAGTGATAAAATATTTAAAATCAGCTTTTACTTTTACATTTTGTTGGGCTGTGCAATATATGCGTATAGTAAAAAAAACTTAAATTTTGGCATATCAAAACAATATGAAACTGAAGTCTGGTACCTATGCTCATAAAGCATTGTTACAAATTAATGTTCTATCACACATTTTCTACTGGTCATAGCTTCTTAGTTGCTGAAAATTGACATCTCTCTAACTTGCTCAAGATGGCTTAGAAAATAAATATCTGGTTTAATGTAAACTTTGTTTAATGCTAGATTCTTTTTTGTATCATCAGAAAAGTCTCATCGAATTAGGTTGTATTTTTCAAACGGGACAGTCGATAGCACTCACACCTTATATAAGAAAAAGACAATGCATGAAAGATGTTACACATTGGACTCAACATTTGTTTTAAATATGTTTTTCTGAACTTTTATACAAAAAGTTAAAGTGGGGTAAATTGAAGTGTCTGGCTGGCGGTTGTTGCTTGGCAGTGTTGAATATTACTTTGCAGTGATGATTTACAAAGTATATATAATAAATAATAGTTTAAGAAAACTAAAAGAAAACACTCTTTTATAGCTAACCGAACTAAAAAGTAGAAAATAATTTTAAATTACAAAGAGTTTATATAACAGTAGGAGATGATCGAACAATCAATCATAATTAATGACCTCAAATTAAAATTATAATCAAATTTAAGTTATTAACAGAATAATTCAATTCAGAGTAAAAAGCGTGTGGTGCTTGATATACAGGGTGTAAACGTTATGACAGTCATTATTTAAATGGTTGATAGAGGGGGTTGAACGAAGCAAAAAGTTTCATATAACATGGGGGTCAAAACGGCATTTTTTTAGAGCAAACCGAGTTTAAAGAAAAAGAAAACGGCGCAATGTCAGACGCAAATTACGACGGAACGCAATGCAAATAAAGATGGAGTTTGTTATTTTTGGCTGTTAAGTATTATTTCATTATTTGATAATGTACTCGTAAAATGCAAACAATTAAAAAAACGGACTTACCACTAACTGTCTCAGCGCTTCACCTGGTGTGTGAAAGATTATTGAACGTATTAAAAAAATCCACTTATAAATAGGGAACCCAATTTTGATACATACTTTGTTTTTCTTTTTAAAACCCACACTGCTCTTTTTTGTATTTAAAGAAGGTGTTCAAAATGTCGTCCTCCACTTTCCACACAAGCTTCATTACGACGAACCCAGTTTTTTCTTAATCTAGGTCCTCGAAGTTGTCCATTTATTATTTCAGCCGCATTATAGTTTTTTTCGCCAAGTTGTAGCTTCAGTTGTTATTGTTAAGTTCTCCCCAATACCAGAAATCCATCGGATTGAGGTCAGGAGATCTCGCTGGCCATTTTCGAGGATCGGGAGCTGGACAATGTTCATTCAAATACTGAATGACGCCTCTAAAAATGTGTGGTGGTGCCTCGTCATGAAGAAACCACAAATTCTGTCTCCGTTGTAATGACATGTTGTCTATGGTCTGTCCCAAAAGTTCTGGTAGGTTATTGGCTAGAAAGGTAAGGTATCCTTCTCCTGACTACTTTTGGGGTAACTCGAAAGGGCCAATTACCTGATCGTCAAGAATCCCCGCTCAAATATTTATTTTAAAACGTTGTTGGGAATGACCTTCGCGAATAGTATGAGGATTTTCTTGGGCTTGGGTTCACGTGGGAGTATTGTGGAAATTTAATATCCCGTCTCGCATAAAAGTACATTCGTCCGTCGCTAGAATGTTTTTAAAAAAATCCGTATTTTCATTGTTTTTGTGCAAAAACCACTGACAGAATGTTAGTCTGCGAGGATAGTCTTCTGGTAACAAGGCCTGCACTCGTTGTACATGGTAGGGATAAAGCAAATTTTCCCGTAGGATTCTATGGACTATGGTATGCGATAGCCCTACGCGGCGGCCTAATTCCCGAGTGCTGATATCTGCATTGATTTTCACGATATTAAAAATTTGTTCCTCCTGCTCTACAGTAACCTGTCTTTTACGAGTGCGAATATTAGTGGGCTGAACACTTCCTGTATCTCGAACTCTTTGGTACACTTGCACAAATGTCCTTCTGTCTGGGTGTATGTACCCGTTGGCGAAATCTGTCGCGATAAATTTGAGCTGCAAGATTAGAACTCTGACGAGCTTCACCGTAAACTAACAACATGTAGGCGAACGCTTGATTCGAGAACATTGTAAATCAACACGACGACGTATGCGAACAAAAACAGAACAACCTACTAACCACTGTTACCGTTTGCGATCGATTGATGGTTCGATAAAAGTGATGATGATCGACGTGCTGTTGACATGTGTGTTTGAAATATTCAATTTATTGAAACTTACTTACTGACTACAAATTTTGGCTTAACTTAGAAAAACGTATTACCATTTATTTGTTAATTACCCAATTTAAAAACGTTTTAGATTAGATTATAAAAATTAGTAAGATTGTGGTGGTTGTGGTCGATATAAAGCACTTGAAGTTGTAAACTATAAAGCCATTTAGACAAAAATCTATTGACTTCTGGATCATGGGTCATATGAACTTTTTGACTTGTTTTGACCCCTCCCTATTATCCATTTCAATAGTGACTAACTACCATAACGTTTACACCCTGTATTTACAATTACTCTATTGACAACTATCTATGAGAGGAGAGTTATGAAAACGTAGTAATTTCCATCTATGAAATATTTGCATTTTCATATTTAAATATGGATTTGAAAGCTATGTCAACAGTTTTCTCTTTATTTTAGTACTTAATTATCCTGTTAAAGGAGAATGTTCGCAATTTTGTAATTTTTTACGAAATTCGCTCATCTTTGAGCATTTAACTTGGTGTTTTTATATCAGTGCATGGCCACAATACTGTATACTTCAAATCTATAGTAGAACACAGTGAGGCACAAAACACTTTAGAAAGCAAAGGTGTTGCCACATTAAAAACCGAAGTTTTCATATGTACTAAAGCAACCACGTGTGTAGAAGTCCAAATACCGGGGCACCGCGACTGCTATAAGTAGCTTAAATCTGATGTTAATCCTATTTAAAACTACCTGAGGTTAGTAGAGCTGAGAAAAGCGTCCTGGGGTAGATTATTTCACAATTTCGATAATTCATGGACAAAGGAGTAGTCTTACTTACTGACTACAAATTTTGGCTTAACTTAGAAAAACGTATTACCATTTATTTGTTAATTACCCAATTTAAAAACGTTTTAGATTAGATTATAAAAATTAGTAAGATTGTGGTGGTTGTGGTCGATATAAAGCACTTGAAGTTGTAAACTATAAAGCCATTTAGACAAAAATCTATTGACTTCTGGATCATGGGTCATATGAACTTTTTGACTTGTTTTGACCCCTCCCTATTATCCATTTCTATAGTGACTAACTACCATAACGTTTACACCCTGTATTTACAATTACTCTATTGACAACTATCTATGAGAGGAGAGTTATGAAAATGTAGTAAACGCTTTATACTCTGAATGGAATTATTATGTTAATAATTCAAATTTTATTATAATTTCCAATCGTGGCGGTCCTAATAAGGAGAATGCAAAACTGTTATCAAATTATTGCGTTGTCATCGGTTCTTGATACGTGTGCGAAGTTTCAGGTTAATCAAACTTCTGGAAAATGGTGATAATTATGCTCAAAGATTCCGTAACATACATACAGGCCAAGTTAATAAAAAAAGCGTGTCAAAAAAAGTATTCCACAATCCGCCTCCTGTGAGGATTGAACTCTCGACCCCTGGTTTACAAGACCAGCGCTTTGTCAGAGAGCTACAGAGGCTTGTAGTTTCGCTATTCGTAAGGCAGCACATGAAATCCGTGGCTTTTTATTAACATATCAGTCTGCTTTTTACAGAATATTATGAATAAAGATCATGGAAAGCTGTTATCAGGTCTTTGATACGTGTGTGAAGTTTCAGATTAATCAAGCTTCTAGAAATTGGTGAAAATTATGCTGGACTATAACTATTAAGCTTCTCATTGCATTATAAAATATCTGCTGAATTTGATTGGGTAATTTTAGCATCAATTCTTCTTGGTAACATATTTACAGTGCTTTCAAAGCTTTATGATTTCCAGTACCTTTTCAACCTGTAGCACCGTCCTTAGAAAAGCATACGGGGGCAGGAAATTGTTTTAACGTGCTCCCATATAATCAAAAGGATCCACTAATGATATCGAGTGACCTACATACTTGTGGCCGGAGAGCAGCAACGGTCCGAAAAAAACATAAAACGTCTCATCATCACCATAGAGAGCGCCACCCTCGATTGCTACCCTCAACCCGCTCAAGTGGCGCAGCCCATCAATCATTTATTATTAGCAATCGACAAATAACCCCTAATGGATATCGGCCCGCCGGTATCAGAGCCCAACTATAAAGTTTTCAACCCTACCAGCCAGTGCCGTAGATATTGGATCACGTTATTTGGAAAAAAATAGGCTCTGATATACCTACACCATAACGGTTATGTAAATATGAAGTATGTAGGGGTCCATATCGAAAGTCGTGTTACATGGAACTCGCAAGAACATTTTGGGGTTAAGAAGCTTAGATATAATAATATTAATAATGCTGTTTATTGCCACAAAGTACAGGTAAATCCAAAGTATCGTGCACAACAACGTACCCAAAAAAGATAGCACTTGTGCTTGGGTTATTTTTTTTTATACTCCAACTACCACGAAGGCCTAAACACCCATTGGTACCGTGGGGCTATAGGGGGATACAGGGGAAAGGAGGAACTCCACACGGACTCTGGCGAGGGAACACGTGTACATGCAACATGCCCACATTCTGGCTCCGCCTACGAGATCCGCCGGGTGGTACCTCCGCGTTCAACAGTCAGAGACCGTCTACCACATACGGACAATCACAACATCCGTAGCCAAGAGAAAAATTTCTCCTGGGTCGAGATTCGAACCCGCACAGCACACGGCGACTGATCAGGAGACCAAAGAGTCTACTACTGCGGCCACCGCTGCTGCCTAGTTACTTAAAACTAAAAGGACAATGAATGACTGAACAATGTAAATATTATATAATTTCGTGAGTTGAGTAATTACGGAAATGTCAGGAAAAATATCCAGACAATTGTAACCGAAGTAAAGTATAAAGTAAAAGTATTATTTGTATAAGATATTATAAAATATTATTGACATTGATATTGATTTTTCATGTCTTTAATTTCGTGGATGGAGCATTTTGGTTATTGTAAAATCCATTTCTCGAATTCTTTTTTGAATAATCTAAGTGATATTATTGCTTTTAACGACTGAAGTTATAGAATTTTCGTCCCATGAAAAAAAGAGAACATCGAGTAATAGTTTTTGATGTTTGTGGAATACTCACTAAATTTTGATTGAATCTTGTTCTGTAGTTATGAATGATATGCTTCAAATTTTTCAAATGTTTAATACAATGTGCTAGACCACTATAAGAATAAATTTTTCTGCGATCTAATAGTTGAGCATCCGTATAGAGAGAATCACTTGGATAAGTAAACCTTAGGACTAATTTTTGAATGACAAACTTTTTATAACAATTATTTGTAACTGCCCCAAAGCCAAATTCCCGTAAGGTAGTTGAGGGTAAATAAGAGCATAAAAACATTGTATAGATATCTTTTGTACAGAATATCTTTGAAGTATCTGAATTTTGGAATAATACATCTCAGTCTTTTCACCAGGTATTCTGTATGGGCATTTCACTTAAGTGTTTGTCCAAAGTTACGCCTAAGTACTTTATTTTATCAGCTGAATCTCATTGAGGCCACTGCTTGTATGAAATTCAAGCTTACTAAAATGAGGTGGGAGCCTATCCTCAAAAGAAAATGAATTGCAAGTGTGTTTTTTAAAATTAATTGTCATATTTCTTGCCGAAAAGAAATTTATAGACGTTTTGAAATCATTTTGAATTTTGTTTTTTAGTGGATTCCACTGATTACTCTCATATAGAATAGCTATATCATTCACAAAACTGATAGCTTCACACGCACTGCTTACAAATCGTTGATAAATCTATTGAATAAAATGGGCACTAATACTGTTCCTTGGGGTACAAAGGATATCGAAGAACTAAAACTGTGACTGTGAGGAAAAATTAAAAATATTCATTAGACAACAGGATGTTGGCGTGTTAAATAATTTTTTATGTGTGTTTTAAGTATTTTCTTGTGTATTTTTAAAATTTGCCATTTTGCAGATCATCTATAACTTATACAAATACAAATATGATTATTTACGCAAAAATACATATATATTTACATCTTGCATCCTGTTTCAGCTCATCCATTATTCGACGTTTTTGTGTGTTTATAATTTATACAGTATTTGACTGAGCAAAATCTTATATCGTGTATTTTAAAAATGTTTGACTCCAAATATAAGTTATTTATTTAATTCTTTAACAAACATCGAGTAAATAATCAATTTACTTCACTGCCGTGTGAAAAACCCAGTTCCCCAAGTCATCCCTATTCACAGGGAGCTGTCATCCTACCGTCCAGTAGAGTGCGCGACATCTACTTGTAACAGTAACAGTTCCGGCTGTTTTTCGCACTGTAGTCAAGTAAATTGATTACCTACTCGATGTTTGTTAATGAATAAGTATTCTGTAATTTTATTTATGTATTCCATGAATTTTGTACAGCAATAGTGATACACTGTTATTTCCAATAAAAGGCCAAGTAATGGCGTCATGTCAATGTACTGATCCATGTTTCGAGTATGCCACAAGTCGTTCTTTTTGATTGGTGGAATTTTTCTGTAGCTGAATCATTGGAGATATGAAGTATTTCCTAATTAAGTATGAGAATTAGGAGCCCATTTTGCACAAATCGTAAAGTTTATTACTAGTTTGAGTGACATTTTACAAGAAATCGACCAAATTGATTAAATCCATTACTAAATGCCTTCTTATTGATCCAATTTGTGCCAAAGACGCAAATTGTGATTTTCGCCAGTCTTCAGTAAAATGGGGCCTTTAGGTTACGAATACTTCAGAATGTTTTAAACTAATGGCGAGGATCCAAAAGTAGTACCAGATAGTGCTTACAGCAGTTTGTATAATAACGGTATAGGGAAGACATTGCTTTCAATCTGAATACATGCGCCTCTGATCACAGCGTTTGCATTTTTATGAGACGTAATTGTCCTGAAAAGTTCCTACAGATGCACTGTTGTCATATATAACTGTATATTAGCTAAGATTTCACCAAATAGATGTGGTGCAAGGTTGACCTTCACCTATTTGAGATAGACGGTGCAATCAAGCATTAGGGGCAGTGTGCTACTAAACGTAGCCCATGTGCATCTTTCAAAAAAGGTCGATGGTTTTGTTTTATATCGCTTTTTGTTTGGAGGAAATATTTCACAATGTATATTCACTTAAGGACGAAGACCTTGTTCGGTAAAATTAACTTGAATCAAAAGCAAAAAGGTATTGGTACAAAAGTATCTTCAAAGTGCAAGTTTAATTTTGAACGCGTATTATAAAAATGGCGTGAGGAACCCAATTCTTGAAGTTATGGGATAGAGTAGCTAGTAGAGAGTGTTCTGTTACCTTTTCTGTTAGCATTTGATGTGTTTTCTGACATTTATGAAATAAATTTATGAATACTTTTATTTTATGCAAAATAATTTGCTTCTAGCCTTTTCATATCATTGAGTGTTTCATTACAAAGTTAACAACTTCTTTAACGTCGCATATCCTTTCATTCTTAAAAACTTTCGTCTGATTTTGTATAGAGATGACTGAAAAACAATGTTATCAGTGCATATTTTTTGCACTTTTCTTTAATCATAGCCGAGATCATAGCTTGTTAACAAATAATACAGCTCTAGAATTGTAAGTGAATGTTCCACTTTTATGGGAGAATTGAGTAGGTCGGTACTTTTTCTCTTATCTCTTCCTCTCTTCAAAGAAACTTATCTTTTCAGAAAAACTACTTCTGGATAAATTGAAGGGGGGGCTTGCCATATGACACACGAGTAATACCGCGTTACAATTCCGCCTACAGCAAGCTTAAATCCGTGACCTATTTTACAAGCGTATCTCATTACAATTTTCTGGAATCCACACGTGTCAAAGGGCCGTGCATTGAGCAACTATCACCTGGCGATAATGTTTAAATATAGGTTGTTATTAATATAAATAGCGAACTTATAAGCTCACAAATATGCTACACGCAAGAATAATTCAAATATTCAAGACCTCGGACTGGAATAATATTACGTTTAATCAAAAAAGTGAGAGGGTGAAAGCTAAAATTGAGGTTGGTAATGAATTAATAAAGAAATCCTGGACAGAAATGGTTGATGAAGCAGAAGGCATAGAAAAGCTAACCCGAGCCATACGTTTTTCTACTACCTGATTCCATTAGGATAAAAAAGCATACCTATACCAAAGGGTAACAATATCAGGAGCATAACTACATTACTTTTTCCTTCGTCATGTGACCCCACAAGTATACCTTCTATGAAATCTTATTCTAGATCATCATTAAATCGTATATAGATACTTAACAATCTAAATAATTAAAGAACGATTTCACTCAGAATCTAGAATCCGTATTTTTCACGCGTTTATATGCAGTGCTTTTCAGACCCCCCCCCCCCCCCCCCCAGCTGATTTTTTGCACGGGTCAAGTTAGCAAGCTAAAATTCAGGAAGATAAAATTTGCATATAAATACTATATCTTAACGTGAAACTAACAATTGAAGATTCCAAGATGGCGGCTGGTGCCTTTTAAATGGGATGCGAGCTCATGGTACGTGACCACCCGTTTGATTTAAATAAGTATTCCAAATTGGCGCCCAGCCACCATCTTTAAATGTTGAACTGCCTTTAAGATATACTACTCATTGTATCAATTCCAATATCGCGATTTCAGCTTGGTAATATGATCCGCTCAGAAAATGAGTAGGGGGGACTTTTTGAAAAGCAGTATATGTTTATTTTCAAAGTATCACGGTCTATAAGCGAGGTTTTTCGCACTGACAATAACTAAAATTTCCATCTATGAAATATTTGCATTTTCATATTTAAATATGGATTTGAAAGCTATGTCAACAGTTTTCTCTTTATTTTAGTACTTAATTATCCTGTTAAAGGAGAATGTTCGCAATTTTGTAATTTTTTACGAAATTCGCTCATCTTTGAGCATTTAACTTGGTGTTTTTATATCAGTGCATGGCCACAATACTGTATACTTCAAATCTATAGTAGAACACAGTGAGGCACAAAACACTTTAGAAAGCAAAGGTGTTGCCACATTAAAAACCGAAGTTTTCATATGTACTAAAGCAACCACGTGTGTAGAAGTCCAAATACCGGGGCACCGCGACTGCTATAAGTAGCTTAAATCTGATGTTAATCCTATTTAAAACTACCTGAGGTTAGTAGAGCTGAGAAAAGCGTCCTGGGGTAGATTATTTCACAATTTCGATAATCCATGGACAAAGGAGTAGTCTTACTTACTTCTACAAGCCTGTGAAAAGCACTCGAGGCTAGCTCTTATCTGGGCCTTGTGCAGAGTGGGGTCATGTAGAGAAAATTACTTTTTAGCCCTAAATAAATAGCCTAGCTTTATCCTGACAACTGCCGCGATTGACGAGACGTGTTCGTGCCATATCAAGTCCTCGGTGATCTGGACCAACCGAAATTAAGTTAAATGCTCGTAAATGGCTGAATTTTGGACAATAATGCCAAAATTGCTTACTTTAGGACGCTCAAGTACTGAAATATAAAGAAAAATTATTGAAAGTTCAAAATAAATGTTCTTAGATATTTGACAACAGACACTTCACCGGATGCAATCAACTGGAAATTTGATTTATTTTCAGTAACGAAAACTTTTTTGGCATATTTACTGATGTAGAGGAACTGCAGCATATTCGGAATACTGGTTTGTTTTTTGGAAATAAATTGCAAGATAAACGGGATAGCAAAATAAAAAATGCATTAAATTGTTGGGAAATTATATATAAATATATATAAATAAAATATTCCAAATTATAATAACCTTTTTTGACAATTATTTACACCTTTTCTGAGAAACTAATAAATTTCTCAACTTTGTGATTACATTCTTACCGAAGGTTTTCAAGGTAGACGTCTCGTTCCCGTGTGGCTGGTAACAGGAAATGTCAAGGTGGTGTCCTGTTTTTAGTACTTGTAACGTAGTTTAGTGTGATTTACGACATTACATTCACGGCAAGAAATACAGATAGCTTTTACATTGATTCAGATAACTAAGCATTCCAAGTTACCTGCAGTATTCCAAATATGCTGCACTTCCTCTATGTAATTCAGCCCTGTTTCAAAAATTTGGAGTCGCCCAATAAATGTTTACCATCTTTTAAAGTGATCGGAGACTTGTGAAATGGCCTTATATAAATTCTGTGAATTATTAAGCATGTTGCCCCCATAAAAAAAATGCTCAGGAATTATTAATTTCAAGACAAAGTTTTTTGTGTTTTGTTCATAGTTCCGTCACAAGTACGTCAAAATCGGTTCAGCCAGTTCTGAGTTTACGCGGTTAGAAGACTATCACGGGGCAGACCAACAGATAGACCGTCGGAAATGAGCAACATTGTTTTTCGCAATCACGACGTTATGAAACATGAAAATTTAATAAAATTCGAAAATGTTTACCGACTATGTGGGAGGAAAATGCTATAAACACAAATTCATTTAATGAAAGAAAAACACATACGTACAGAACTTAGGAATTAGAATGGAAATGTTGAATTCGCTACGCCTCTGGTAACCTCAACCCTCAAAAAGTTTCGTTCGCCTTTTGAAGGAGAGATGTGATATAAGGCATTTTAATCATTCTTGCAACCCCGTCACTCATAAGAGAAGTGATATATTACTTGCGGAGCTTACAGACTGCAAAAAGGCTCGTGGATTACGGATTCTAGGGAAGGAAAGGATCGATTGTTGCTAATACTTTATTCAATGTCGACATAAAATAGATTTTTAGAGACCCAAAAATTTCAAAAGGATACTTATCATAATCTCGTGTCCTTCTTAGAGGCTAAAAAATATCTTTAGGCAGGATATTCATTATAATAAGTATATTGTCTTATTGTCCGGGCAGTATTTTGAGATCCTGTTTATGGAGATGATTATATATAGTTTTCTAGGGTTTTTCCTTACAGTAATGCAAATGAAGACTGTAAAATAAACCATCCTACTGATTTTATGCATGAACCCAAACATTTCATCTATGGCAGATTCCGTAATATATACCTATCTATATGTTATCCCGCCTTGCAATAAAAGGGAGGACCAAACATTACCTATGTAGAAAACGATGGATGCAAATGCTTTTGTCATTAATTATATCTAGGGCGGTAAAATGTACTTTATGAATAGAGCTATTCAGCCCAATGACTTGTTTATGCTCCAGGGCGGCAAAGTTACTTTAACGCCCGATATACTCAACTCGATCCCGGAACTCACCGAAGTTGAATACAGCATAACAATCATGGTAACTGTCATCTGTTTGTTGATAGGTCGCCGGTGTTACAATATGTCAATGTTTCTAGTTATGATTTTCTGTATCTACCTTGAACGCATCTTGGACTCTTATTTCATGCCGCGGGTCATAACCGCATGCTTTATGTTCTAGATACATACATATATATACTAGGATTTGGATAGGTTTGTACTATGGTGAATAGTTCTGGATCACCTTAAAAAGTTTGCACCAAAATTCTTCACCTATACTCCATTTATCGAAGAAAGAAGCTAATCCCAAACGTATAATATACCCATACTTCAGGTAATCAACCAGAATGCCTAGCACGCTACAGGGCCGGCGAGGCTGCATGTACCGTTGTGTCGCTTCCCAGTCCACCTTCTTAGTTTGGCTTGGCCCTGTGCAAGCGCTCGATCGATTCTGCTCAATGACAGTTATGCTCCCCGTTTCTTGAAATATACCAAAGTGTTGATCAAGTACGGAACAAGCGCTGGTTATTGTTTCGGTTCAATGTTCTTCTTGGACAAATAGACGGTAATCTCAAATTCTCAAATTGAGACGTATTTGAGCAAGGTCTTAGAATTTGCTTTTCCCACCAATTAACAATCAACATAATTGCATTTCGGATAATATTGTAATTGGTATAAACTCATTATTCTGGAGAACGTCCAGCAGTCTCCGATAAATATAAAAGTGAACATTATTCGAAACTTACCAACCGAAACTTTCAGCCATTATTAATTGTGTATGAACGTCCCACAGAGCCTACAAAGACAATGTGGTCATAACATAGACGTAGGGCCGTATAGTCAGTCATTCCTACAATTGTAGGACGCCTTTATGTCCTCCTTGATTTTCATAGTCTTTTCTCGCCTTCCGAAAAGCTGGGGTATTTCTAGATTCAAACTGTTCCGTGTCAGCGTCAGCGCTCTCCTGTTGGGAGGTTGAATTTTTTAAATTGTAAAAAATTTCAAGCCGAGAAAATAGATAATATAAATCAAAAGCATGAACAATTTGATGCAAATAGATATTTGTAACATAACCTCAAAATAGAGCGCTGACACGGAGCAGTAGAAAGCTATGAAAATCAAGGAGCCATGAAAGCGTCCTACAATAGTAGGAACGTCTGACGATACGTCCCTTAATCAATTATCATACTTTGGTTAACACTTCTCAAGAAAGATATTTGCCAGAAATGGAGTCAAGCATAAGTTAACGTTATGTGACCTCAACAACACGTCAAGTTTGCGTATTGCCATTTAGCAGTTCATAATTATAATAATATGTAGTTACTACATCCAAAAAAAGAGCCTGAATAAAATTAATTAGTTAATAAAAGTTAAAAAAAACCGTCGGGAACGCAGACAAGTGATCAGATAGTTGAGAGGCGAGCAAAAGTTTATGGATTTTCAAAAATGTAACCGTTCCGAGAAGTTTTTGATTATGGCCAAAAATTATCAGGATATGATATCACCTGACACGTACCTTATGAAAAAATATGTTATTAATTTGCGTCGATCTGTCATTTTTCGTCTGTCTAGGTGCGTATTTTTAAAATTCATACTAATTTCTTGGACGTACCTAGTCAAAAATATTTTTGAACGGACCAATAATTTCAAGAAACCTCAACATTTTTGTCGTTTATCGTTATTTTGGTCACCTAGATGTATGCATGGTCAACCAAAATGTTGGACCTCATAATTCTTAATATCAGGCATATCTCATACTCCACTCAACCCAATAAAATATTGGATTTTTCTTAGGACTCACTACTGATTCAATCTGCTTGAGACTGATCCCAAAAATTAAGAAGTCCTTCCTATACATATAACTTCAAAGCTCACGGCTCCCAAACATCAAAATCGGTGTAGAGGTTTCTGGAGTTAATTAGATTGAGGAAGGCTAGTTTCGAGAAATCTGGCATGAGTGAGGAAAGGAAAAAATTTAACGGAATCCTCAGACTCAGACATGGTCCTACAACCACATATGCTTTCCAAACTGATTTTTACTTAAAAGACATGTTACATGCTAGAAGAAACTACGTGTGTACCATTTCAGCAATGTTCGACATATTTGAAAAAATTGTTCGTATTCTAAAATAGGCATCTTCCTTTCATATACTGTGACTTGGTATCCCTTGCCAGTTCCAAGAACACAACTTAAATGTATTACCAACAGATTTATTTTATGTTAGTCTAAGTTCATATCATACCGACAACTGCAACGAAGACTATAGTGACTCAAAAATCCTTGCTTTTGACTTACTATATGGTATCGATAGACTTTATCGGGTTCTCTTTGGTGGAAGAATATGGAATCGCAGTCATGCAACTATAGGCAGCCAGTAAATCTTCTACGTCATATAGTAAGTATAATAGTGGCGGTTGCTCCCGCGAAAACTACATCAAATTGAGTTACTTTAGTCACCGAAGCAAAAAATCACGGAAAGCCTATCTTACTGTTAGACCTACTGTCTGGCTTACTATGATTTTCGCGGCATAGTTGGAGGTTACGGTAATTAATAGCGAAAAGTATTAGCTGTATGAAAAGAACAGTTTTCATAGCGAACTAAAATGCAAAAAGCAAAATAATTCTGGCAGATGCAAAGACGTGCAGTTGCTGAACCGTTAAATTCAGGCAAGTTTGGTTCATAAATAGTGATGAATTCTTTTAACACAACACGTCTGTGAAATAAAACAGTTTGACACAGAATTCAACTACTACAGTCCTCGGTTTTGCTAATACGACTCTCACAAGTTTGCTTTTCATTCTTTCATTTCCAAGTCTGGTCCTGATACATACCTATATTACAGACCTATATCGTACTGATGAGGGCTAAAGAGCCCTGTCTGGGGTTGGTCGTGGATCCGTTAGTTTTAAATAAAAGGTAAAATCGGAATATTGCAACAAAAACGATTGTGGAGAAAAATTGAAAATAAATAAGTGCGTTGTGAAATAAAATATAAGTGTGATATGCTGATAATCTCACGATAGCAACATTGATTATACTATCACAGAATTAGATCGTAAAACAATACGCTTTAAAAACTACCTTTGCTGTATACAAGCTTGCTCCCACTAGATGCTAGAAAATTAAATAGTTCATTAGGCCTATGTAAATCAAAAGCAAACGGTCTTCCTGGCATTCCTGAGGTTTACCTGCTTTTCATTTTTCTCTAAAGGCCAAGCAATAAACATAATATTAACAGTGCTGAAAATACAGAAGTTGAGAACGATGACAGTGGAGAACACGAAGCTGAATATAATTTGAATGACTCAGATTGGCATGAAAGAGGTTTTTTCGACCATTTATTTAAAAAATACTGTAATATTCCAATAAATATGCTAGTCTAAGTCTAGAGCAAATGTACTTTTTCTTCAATTGATCCAACAAAAACTGTATTAAGTAAACAGAATCCGTTATTTTGTTTGGCCAAACTTCTAGAGGACGCCACTTACAGCACTATTTCGGTAAGTAACTCATCATAACTTTTTTCTACCGTGTGTAGAACAACTGACCAAAAGCTTTATCTTCTCGTATTTCCACAACAAAAAAGGTTGACTTCTTGTGTCTAAAGATAATAGTTTTCGAGATATTTGTTTTTAAACATTTTTATAACATAATAATCAAGCTGCTTTGGATATCTGAGTAACGTTTCTAATGTTTGTCATAATATTGCTTTAAACCTCATGAATAATTTTAAGTTGACAATAAGTTGTTAAACATCATGGAGTGTACGTTTGATGAATATTCTGATATCCATTGTATTGGCAAAATGTAATGCTTTAAAAGCACGACGATTGCACGCTGACAGATTCCCTAATAGACACCTGCCTAATTCAAAGACTTTCCAACGAATCGATCAGCGGTTACGAGAAACTGGTTGAAATATACTAAGTGACATATAAATCCGAACACCCAGTTTAAATGGTTTTATTTTAGTAAAATTTTGTATAAGTACTTAATGAAGCATAATAAGTAAATGATAAAAATTTCAAAATGATTGCACTGCTTTAAAGCCCTTTGACCTTTAATAATGTGTGGATGCACCCTGATGTGCTACGCATTCTCCAACGCGCATGCTTCTGATCAGGTGGTCAATGTCCTCCAGGTAACCACCAACTCCTCTCGAAGTGCTTCTAGAGTCTGAGGAGGACGTTGCAAATTGAGCAATCTCCTACCCATCATATCCCACACGTGCTCAATTGGGGATAAGTCGGGAGATCTTGGTGGCCAAGGTAACAATGTGACATCATTATGTTGGAAGAAGTCTATTGTGACTCTTGCAACATGTGGTCGGGCATTATCTTGTTGGAAAGTTGGATCTGCCAGGGTGTCAAGATAGGGTAAAAGATGGGGTTCTAGAACTTCGTGGATATAACGCTGCGCGTTCATGTTACCTCTGATGAAGATTAAAGGTGACCTGGAACCATAAGCTATAGCACCCCAAACCATAACTCCAACAGTGTGATGAACATGTCTTTCAACAAAAAACTGTGGATTCCTCCTTTCACCACGTCGCCTTCTAACCCTGGCACGACCATCGTGCATGCCTAAACAAAATCGAGACTCGTCACTAAAGACAATACTGTTCCATTCCTGATCCCAGAGTGACCGTTGTCTGCACCACTCAAGGCGATTACGTCGGTGTTATCGAGTTAAAGGGAGGACCCAGTGTGGCCGGTATGAAAACAAGCCAAAACTTCTCATTCGTCGGTAAACACTTCGCATGCCAATAGGTCTTCCGTGTTCTGCAAACCATTCATTTGCAATGGACCTGGTAGTGGAGAAACGGTCCCTTAAGGCCAATAATCTTAGGCGGCGATCTTCACGGTCTGTTGTTCTACGGCGGCGTCCAGTGCCCCTTGCTCTTTGCGTACGGCCTTCTCGAAGCCTGACAACACCTAACCACAGTGTCTACACTTCTTTGCACTCTAACTGCAATTGCCCGAAAAGAAAGTCCAGCTTCCCGAAGTCCCACTATACGGCCCCCATCAAACTCACTATGTTGACGAAATCGTACAGGTCTCCGTACTCTAGGCATCGTAACCGATCGTAAAGGATTTCAAGAACCAAAACCCGCCAACGTTGATTCTTTAATGCGGCTGAAATATTCATTTTTAGAGCGTTAGTGAATTAAAAAAAGCAGTATAAAAACCGGAATGTCCAACTGATAAGGCTGAAAATTTTTTCACTTGTTATTTACAGTAAGATAAATACATTCACCAACTTTTATTAAAATAAAACCATTTAAACTGGGTGTTCGGATTTATATGTCACTTAGTATAATTATAGCCTTATTTTGAGTAGTAAGAACCATTTGGATTTTAGGTAGCTTTGCTCAAAATATGGGCCGACATAGTGCAGCTCCCAGAACTGGAGGTTGAGCTGAAGTTGAAGAAAATGTTTTAGATGCTACCTTTGAGAATCCTATAGTTGGGGTTGGGAATGCAGCTCGAGAATTTTAAGTTTCCAAATGTACAGTAAATACCATTTTTCAAGAGCAACTGCTCCATCCATACCACCTGCAAAAAGTACATGGTTTAAGCGCGGATGATGACCCTACAAGGGTAGAATCTTGTACATGGCTCTTTAGGAAGTTTAACCACGACAGTGGTTTTACGTCAATATTATTTTCGGACGAAGCAGGACTTGGAAGGGATGGGCCCATTAACTCGCATAATCTTCACATTTATGCAGACGACAATCTTGCAATAATACAATTCCGCCACCAAGTACAATTCCAAATTAATTTTTGGGCAGGAGTAATTGAACAATATTTAATAGGACCCGTTGAGTTACCACCTAGACTAAGGCCCGTATCGGCAGTCGTCCCTACAATTGTAGGGCGCCTTTATGGCCTGCTTGATTGTCCTAGTTTTCTACTTCTCCGTGTCAGAACTCTATTTTGAGGTTATGTCACAAACATCTATTTGCATCAAATTGTGCTTGCTTTTGAGTTATATCATGTTTTATCAGCCTGAAATTTCCTTAAAGAACAATTACCCACTCTGCTGGAAAATCTTCCATTACAAACACGCACGAATATGTGGTTTATGCACAACGGCGCTCATTTTAGTATATTAGTTAGAGAGCACCTAAATAGAGTTTATCCAGACCAGTGGATAGGCCGATAGGGACCTGTATCGTGGCCGGCGAGATCACCAGATTTGAATCCTATGGATTTTTTCTTCTGGGGTGATTCAAAACAACGCGTTTACAATACTCCAGTGGAAACCATAGATGATATTCGACAAAGAATTTTCCACCATAGCCAGGAAATGAAAAATAACATCCAAATGCTTTAGAGAGTGCATCAAGGATTAGTTCGTCGAGCTCGAGAGTGTGTTAGGCAAGGTGGTGCTCATTTTGAACAATTTTTGTAGTTATTATTTCTGTTTATTAGTTTTGTTACCATCCTCATTTGTTATTGTTAAAAACCAAAGCAACGCTACTCAGATATTATCCAAAGCAACTTGATTATTATGTTATAAGAATGTTTCATCATCATTGTAAAAATAATGCATTGGAACTGAGACAAATATCTCGAAAACTATTAGCTTTAGACACTTCTAACAGGTAAACCTTTTTTGTTGTGGATATACGAGAAAATTAGATTTTTCGGTCAGTTGTTGTATAGCACAAAAAAGTTATGATAAGTCAAAAATAACGGATTCTTGTTTCTCATACCGGAAAACCTCTCTATACCGAGCTTTATGCCAAAATCCGAAATACTTCTCAAGCAATAAAGGAAAATTGAAAATAAAATTGTAACTTTGACCTAGGTGTGTTTAAGTCAATTCACATGTTTGGTCTGTTGTATCTCCAGTTTCGAGATTTCCCAACCTTTCGCAGACACACTGTATACAAGAATTACTGCAATTTGCAACATATTTTTGATGAGTTCGTCATTTTTCTGATAACGAAATTCATCACAAAGACCTCCAAATGCCTGTATCTCAGTTCAACCAAAACTGAGTTAAAATAGCCTTCCTTCCTAATTTTAAGAACACTATACATTAAAACTAGAGTCTTCATTTTGCACACATAAAATTGACCGATCCTTCGGTTTCGCCTTCAAGTTCAGAAGAAGGTTGTATTTAAAGTCGAACGCCCGACCCTACTCATTTTCGAGACAGTAGTTGTAATATACTTTTCCGCACTAACGTTTACTGTTATAAAACGTCAGTTGAAATAACTTCAATTTAGAAAGGTTATTGAAGAATAAAAGGATACAAAATCCACCAGCAGGTTTGTTTTCTTCCTATTCCGCCCCGGCACTGCAAAAATGAGGATCCGGGAGGATGTCAAACAAATGGAAAGACATTAGAGACACGTTTCATCCCATTCCGTAGCTGTGTACAACGTCCGAACCAGTAGCTTCCGCTTCATAACCAGCAGCAGCACCTGTCTGTAGATATGCTGCATCACGGCTACTGCTAGATGACATGTGTTAATAGAGAAAACTGCTTGCTACTACCCGTTGGCAAGCTCAGCTATGAAAGAATACGCTGGACACTATTGTTGACAAGCCGTTGGAATTCTAATGGAAATTTATCACCAGCAGCTGTACATTTTAGCTGTATTGCGCGGTTGACAAAGAGAAGTCCAGCACAAAGCCACTGAAAGGGCGTATTGTGATACTGGACAGTAGATGTGTGTATTTGTATCCGTATATATAAACCCTCACAATATAACACACTGAAATAGCGTACTTTAAATTTAAAGCCAAGGCAGGAAAGGTTTAACGTCTTTGAATGAAATTTTCAAGTATATGACATCAATTCTAGAGGGGAATCTTAGTAATGCAGCACCTAGGAACAATGGATGTCTTTATCTGTATCCGCATATACCATGGGTTTCAAATTCCACTCTCACCATTAGAGTGTCGAAAACGGTAAGAGCTACGAAGTGGGTTAAATGGGGGCAAAGTTGCGCATTTAGGTAAATAAGAAAATGACACTGAGAGTATTTCCGGCGATAGACGAAAAACTGAAAATAGCAGTTAGAAAGTTTCGCAAATCCAAGTGTTTTCAGAGATAAACGAAATACTCCGTACTTTCCCAAAACCATTTTTATTTTCTGCTGGCAAAACAAAACTACATCAACATTAACATTGCCCCTTTGTCTTCTTTTCGATATGGCATAATTAGAATTTCAATATGACGTTTCGTCTCCTGTCCGCAATTATCAACTTTATTTGTCATAACAGACGCCATATTGGATTTTTGCACAGGTGAGTGGAATTTTTAGTTCTGATTCCAAAAATATGTAGTATGCCATACATTGTCATTATCAAACTTAAGTTATTTAGGAAAAACTAATATTTTTACAGTTGGCTTTGAAAATGACACTTCATCACATGATTCGATTAAATCGCCTAAACTTCAATTTCTGGGAAGCCGGCATTCAGATAATTTGTCCATTCATCGACTGAAACAAGCGTTATTTTAGCACGATTACCTAATGCCCTCTACATGGTACCTCAGCCGTAAATTAATAGTGTTTGAATGCAATAGGTGTACATCGGTTTATACTTTCTCCAAAATGTATATATCACTTACAAAAAGTGTAATACTGTTTTCAATATGGCCTTTAAACGACAAGAAAATGTTTAAGCATTAGGTTGTTCTTTATTTGATGAGTTAATACCAACTATAGAACAATTATGTTTTTTGATATTTGCAATTTTCTAATTCTAATCCATGTCATGACATGTACAATATCACATCATTAGAATCGGAGTTGCGGCTGTTCACCTATGCCTAGTTCTTAAGAACTGAAGGTATGCTTGGCTTATGATATTATGAAACAAATAACTATCTGATAATTTCAAGACATACTTAGGAAACTAATAAAATAAGGGCCATATCGTCAGTTATTCCTACAATAATTGTAGGACGCCTCCTTGATTTTCTAGTGTTCCGTGTCAGGCTATGTTACAAATATCTGTTCGCATCAAATTGTGCATGCTTTTATATTGATATAAATATATCATGTTAAATCAGCCTGAAATTTCTTATAACTCAACAAGAAACTATAGCCTCACAATAGGAGCTGATGGTGACACGAAACAGCAGAAATCTAGAAATACTCCAGCATTACAAGAGGAGAGGAAAAACTATGACAGTCAAGGAGGCCATAAAGGCGTCCTACAATAAATTATCGGAACGGCCGACGATACGGCCCTAAGATTTGTCTATGTGTGTCATATTGTACGTTTTTGGAATCATAATTAAAAATGCTATCCGCCTGTGCAAAAATCCAATATGACATTGATGAGAAAAAAATAACGTGTTTGGTTGAGAGCAACAGACAAAACATCATATTGAAATTCTAATAACACCACCTTTTATAAATAAAAAAACGAGAAAAATCTGTTTTTTCTTTAGAGTGTCATTTTCTTAGTTGCCTAAATGCGTAACTTTGCCCTCATTCTGCAGACTTCGTATCTCTTACCGTTTCTGAGATCGTAACAATAAGAATCACCTACTATACAGCGTTTCTGGGAATTCTCTGTGCTCGATCCTGGGCGGGATAGAAAACCTAAAATGGCAATTGCTTTGTTCATCACAGATATAAGTGTGGTCGAAAATCATTTTTTATAGGTTTCTTCCAATGGTAGGAATGCAGCGAGTCACTAGTAACCCTGAATAAACGTACAACGTGTACTCACTGAAACCGCATACCTCAAAGGCAACGATAGGTAAACATTATAGATACTACATGATAATGTGTGTATATATAGCTGTGTGCGTGTGTGTATGTGTGTGTATGTGTGTGTGAGAGAGAGACGGGGAAGAAGTTGGCATCGGATGAAGCCTATTTGCCACATACTGTTTGTTTTAGTTTTATGTGGAAAATCTGTTAGCAGATCAAAAACGAAATATTGTTACAGAAAAGAAGACAAGTCGGGTTTGTGGGAAGCGAAATATCTAAATTTTCTAATTCTATGATTCACCACTATTCCTCGAACACTAAAAAAAGATGTGGTTAAATTTTCTATTCAAGCACTATTGCTCGGATAGAAAGGGGACTAAAATATACCAATTTCATTTAGCTGGCCAGGAAATTTCGCATGATTAATTTTAAGACGTGTGACCATAAGACTTAAGCTTTATAAGGAGAAAATGAAAATGGCTATCTAACAAACTTGCAGCATTAATTTACCTTACATCTGTTTGTATTATGTCGTCTTAAAATGGCTATCACTTCAAGATTACATGGAGAATCCAGCTAACTAGTCGAGAATAATCACGATGCAAATATCTCTGAGGAAGTTAACGACAAGGGTGCCTCAAGTAAATAGAACTGAGATAAGCAGTTAATACTACAATCTCAAAACCCTAGGAACATAGGAGAGAACAACAGAATGCAGGCAATTTGGCCATATAAATGATTTTCGAACCCTACTTATTTTTTTAACAGATCACGTTAACAAGGCGAGATTTGAGGTGATGGAGTTGATACATGAAGCATTACATTTAAACGTAAAAATAACAGCTAAATATTTCAGGACAGTGGCTATGCACCATCTTGGAACATTTTTGTGGCTTCTCATCAATACTTCATAACCCTAGAGTAAAATTTACTATATTTCAAAATAGCGGACAGGATATCGAAGTTGAGCCTTTCTTACAGTGAATAGCTTGTAACTCAACAACTAGACATCAAAACATTATATAGCTGATTCTTCTTCTGGAAAGGTCTATTTGAATACTGGCATTCATTTTAAAGGAAAGTGGCAGATTTGTAAATGACATGTTGCATACTTCATTATATTTTCAAATAGATCATTCCAAGAGAAGAAGATTGTCACAGCAGACTATAGCGTTTTGATAATAGGTTGTTGAGTTATTAGCGATTCCATGTAACTAGACGCTTAAATTTGACAGCTGGCCGCTATTTTGAAAGATACTTTTCTTATATTTTAGGATTATAAAGTGCTTACAATAAATACAGCCATCACCATCACCGAATTTGAGCTTGCTTCCTTAACATAAAAAATAACAATAAAGGAACGTGAGCCATACTAAAGGAGTTATAAATTGCGGCGCCCGCCAGTACATACGATGTCCACCTCAAGTTTTAATTAGAAAAAGTGTGACGAGTCATTGGTATATACAAGATATCCTGGAACCTAAAATATTGCCATTTGTCCAAATGCTCGGGGACCCCTCTTTTTGAACATTTAATGTGCGTCCTCACATTGCTAAAATTACAATGGACTACCTTTTGCCCATATGAATATGTCTTAGATATGATGGTAAGAAGAGTGGCATCTTTACCTCACTCCCAACAAATGCTCTTCGGAACCTATAACAGCTAGCTTGGGATAACTCAAGAAGACATAAAAGTCACATCCTCAGAAGCATGCCCCGTCGACTGTTCGAATGTATACTAAGGAAGTCCAGCAATATTGCAAACATTTCCGCTCCAAAATCACGACACGCGACGTCCTCTCGCTTATGCCTAACTCTATTTAAAATTTCATTTAAAAAAATCTTTTTTATTGGGTGTTCTATTTTCTTTCTCACTGTGTATATTTCTGGAATTCATATGGCAAATAGTATAAACTAAGAATTTTAAATTGGCCGATGGTTCCCGGTGCTGTTTAGTGTGCAGTATACAATACAGCCCTGAGAAGCAAAGTGCACAAAATAGAGTCTGCCCTGACCCACTATATACCGTATCTATAGAGAAAGGTCCAGTAGTAGGGCTCACGTCGCCATTTGAAAACCGTCTAATCCTCGCGTCAGTATGTGCTCGAGTGTGTGCAGGAGCGAGATAGCGACATGTACTCATGCGCGGATTTCCGTTGCGACATTCCGACCAAATCGGCTTAAAACTTTCCAGAGAACCATTGGCATGCGATCGGGGGATACAAGCCGGAAATGCCTTAAACAGCATTGTGCAGTTTCTCATAGACCAGACGATAGAAGCCACTCGAATAGATAAAAGGGACCAGCAGTCCACAGGAGACCTCCTAGCTAATTCCATGCAACTGTGGAGTAAGCTCATCCAGTCATATGGTGAGGCTCAGGTCGTAGCTCTTGATATCATGAAAGCGTTTGAAAAGACGTGGCATGCTGCCCTTTTATGTAAAATCAGAGGTAAGTCATAGCAGATGTTCAAAATGTTGACCGTTATTTTGTAGGCAAAGCCTGATTCTTCTCTATTCATTAGGGTGTCCCAAAAAAATGAAAGTTCTTTTTTTCAAACGCATACCCTCTAGTTTTGCTTGGACAATGTCAAAACACTTGTAAATAAAGTTTTATATACCTAGGACCAGGGCAACCCGTACCGAGTTGCGTTGGAACATGTCAAAGCTTGCATATATTATTTATTAGCCGCACCCTAGCTAAAGTATTGCAGTGCTTCATTTTTTTTTTTTAGTAAACGCATTCAGTGTTGCCAGACATGGCTACTTGTAGCCAATTTGGCTCCTTAAATGGAGTTACTGGCTACCAAAAAACTAATTTTACTACTGGCTACCAGTTTGGCTACTACTAAGAATAAGTTGAAATGACTTGCATTTAGGTTGTCTGCATGTACTATAACCTTTTCGTGCACCTCTCTCCTCACCAGTGTTTGATCAGATGACCAGTCGCGCCTCTGCTGATTGATCAGTTCCCCCACATCTATTTATCAACAATCTGCGTTCTCTCACTTCTTAACAAGATCTGTGGTAAGAGATTAGAGCCTACACCACAAATGTATAAACATCTCAGAAGTGACATGTATAAAAGCTTACAGGCCTTGCAGCTTGAGTCTGAGGAGGCTCAGAGTGATTTCCAGATTAGGGAGTTATTGAACGTCCAATAAAGCCAGCCACTAATAATTCGTGGCCGCATCTGACATCTGAGCAGGCGCAGTAAGACAGTGAAAGGCTTGAAATTAATAAAGTAAGTGCCTGCCACTATTACAGGACCCTTAAAATCGTGGCCAAGACTATTTTTTTCTTTTTTGTACGAATAAAGTTTTTGCAGATAAAATAAATTATATACGAAAAGTAGTTTCCTTTGCCGTTTTCTCCCTATTATTTTATTCTGTTCGCTGATTTTAAGTTTAATTTGTGAAAAACATGGACCCTTTGGCTGTAAAATTGCAACCAAAAAGACTGATATTCACCTACAAGTTGCAAAACACGAAGAAGTAAAAAAACAATAGTAAAACATTGTAATCAATAAGATGATTGGAATTAGATCAGTCTTGGTACTCTTTTAAACAAGATAAAAGTTTATTTTATTCCAATATTTTTAGGTTAGCAATGTATGCACCCAACACCAATAACCACTCAATAATTCAAATCCTTCAGCCCACGGTAAACGCTACATCCCATCGAAAGAATAATTTTCTGGTCTCCTTTATGGTAAGTCTGACGGATAAATTTTCCTTTGTCTTCTTTTCCTGCTTCGATATAATATGCTGACTGTTAAAATAAGCCGGCATGAACTGCGATTCTTGCAATAGATGCACCTCATACTGTCTTGTTTCGATACATCATATACCTCAGATAAAGGTTAGTTGCTATGCTTTCGTTCGCTGTCCTGACCTGAGGCCAATCCTATACGATTCTGATGAGTTGTCAAAAAGCACAAAACATCTGTCCATAGTTGACTGTCTGTGGTACGATGGTATGTTTAGATGGTACTATTCGTCGTTTTGTCAATTCGTAGAAAAATATCGGTGCTTTGTTTCAATCCTTGTTCAGTCGAGTCAAAATTGATGACAGTTTTCTCGACGAGTGTCCAACTTCATGGTCACATGATGATTCTTTTCAACACGCTGAGAATAAGGTGCAAACAGTGACAGCAGTTCACGATACAGCAGAAAGCGCAGTCAAGTTAATGCAAGACTTAATCACTGCTGATGAGGAACAAAAACAATTTTTATTACGTTCGGTACAAGAACGCAGGCAGGTATATCCTGACTGTAAAAAAAAACTTTGAAAAGAAAATTTAGTATGCAATGTTCTTTTAATGATAAATATCTAAGAAATATAAATTAAAAATAAAGAGTGTTTTATTTGTCGTACAAGAATCAGGTTTTGAAATCCATACATGGTTTCCCTATTAACTTTCAAATTCGAAGATTGACCGAAAGTCACGGGTTACAGTTCCTCGATCGCAATAATGTTTATTTTTTGAGCTGTTAGAGTCAAATAGCAAAAAATTATAGGATATGCGGCCCTTAACTATTATTTATTAACAACTAACGTTCACCAACATCAACGTATGACGTATTATACATTTTTGGAATCAAAATCAAAGACCCTATTCTCTGTATAAATCCAATATGGGGCCTATTAGAAAAAATAAAATTGATGCTGGAGGACAACAGATGAAACCTCATATTGAAATTCTAATTATGCCATATTGAATAGAAGAAAAGGTGGCAATGTTAATTTGCAGATTACTTTGAAATCCCACTACAAAAAAACGCAGGGAAAAATAAAGATGATTTGGGAAGTTTCGTTTCTTTCCGTCTCTCACCTGAAGTAGCTTTGAATTTCTAAACTTTCTAAGCTGCGGTTTGTTGATTATTTAACTATTTAAGCGACTGCGGGTCTCTTACAATCTCCGAGATCCCAATGGTAAGGGTTGAATTTCAACCACCCTGTGTAACAAGCAGTCAACTTTCTCATTCACCTTTTATTCTGCTTATTCGGTAAGACCAGCTTTATATTAAAGTCCGCGATTTTACCGTAAAAGAATTACCACATTTACCATATAGATGGAATAACGTGGTTTGACGATTTCTCTTGAGAAAACGGAGCTCTTTTTACAAGACGGAAGTTAACCACAGCGACAGCTGAAGTGCTTGAAAGAAGGAAGCTAACAATGAAACAAAATACCGAGAGGTTGAACAAGTGGCCGTGAAACATAATACAATTTGGTTGAAGGTGGGTAGTTTGAAACATACCTACCATAAACGTCTATCTAATTCAACTGAAAAACTGGAACGACGAACAGCCCTAGCTTCTGACTTGTTTGCTTTTTTGAGTTCTCTTTGAAACAGTTTTTAGTAGCTAGTTGATGTTCATTCACCTCCTCACTAACATGCACTCACAAATGTCAAAAATTGGGTACTTTAAGCCGAAACTGGGAACCAGACAATTTTCACCATGAGCTTACGTTAACGATTAAATTGCGTATAATCTTATAAAATAAGATGACAAAAGGGACAAACCACGGAATATGATACGATTAATTTGAGGTGTGAGTAGATATTCATTTTTAACTCTTAGTCACTGTTCTCATCAAAAGCTCTACGTCTACATGATTTCAACTTATGGGTTTTATTGTATCACTTTTCCGATTTCCGATCTTAAAAAAAATTATTGATATTTAGATACACTTACTTCTTCTTCTTGTTTCTGCGTCGATTGATGTCATTCAGTTAAAGCAGCAGTATTCAAAGCCTACCAGGAGAGCTCTAGTTGATGCAAGAAGTGAGACAAGCAGGTTTATAGTGTACGAGTAGTCGACAATTTAAAAATTTATTTTTGCACAGATTGTTGATTTTTTAGTTAATCTGTTTAATAGTCCCGTCATTCTATTGAGGAACAAGCTGACGGTACTAGAGAGTGCAAGCAGAAAACCACTCATGATTATACCACAGATAAACAGATTCCTTTGTGATTCACTTATAGATGTTATTTTTTTTTATATCGAAGCAGCCGCCCAAGCTGAAGCCTAAATGCCGGAACACCGCGGCTGCTATGATGATCCCAAAGAAATTTTATTAATACGATTTTTGAACTGCCTAAGGTTAATAGAACTGGGAGAAGCTTCTTCCCATAGACCGTTCCACAATCTCGACACCCTCGGGACAAAGGAGCGGTCGTATCGGCCGGTTCTGGATGTACGAAGTTCGACACGGTTAGGATGGGACGCCAAAGTTAGGCGGGTCTGTCTGGCAGGCACATCGCGCGACGGCATCATGGAAGAGAGCTCTGAGGGGCAAAGCCCGTTGGTGTAACTGTAGAAAAGAGCCAGATCGCCGACAGCCCGCCGGTGCGAAAGAGTCCCGAGACTGTCTGTTAGAGAAGAGTCATCGATCAGTCGGACCGCCCTCCTGAGGACAGCATCGAACATGGATAATGTAGTCGGGGCGGCAGCACCCCAAACGTGCGAGCAATACTCGAGGCTAGGCCTTACCTGGGCCTTGTATAGAGTGAGAAGGTCATGCGGAGAAAAGTACTTCTTAGCCCTAAACAAATAGCCTAGCTTTTTTCCAGCAGCTGCAGCTATTGTGCCAGATCAGGTCCTCGGTGATCTGGACTCCGACCAGCCGAAATGAATGGCTCTTTGGCAGAACTCGACCATCCATCGAAACCGGGTGAGCGCAGGGACGCTTTTTTTCGTCAAAGTACAGTACTGCGTTTTGGAAGCATTGAACTGTACAAGATTGTTGCGTCCCCAAGCAGTGATAGCCTCCAGGCCTCTTGTCAGAGAGGAAGTCATCGCTAGTCTTCTTTCGCTTATATAGAAACTTTGAGCCCCAGATTGATTTCGTTCTTTGGATATATTGAGTGAGAATTGTTTTCACTACTTTCCCATTAATTTCATCAGCCAAACGTAATTATTTTCGTCTAGGAATCGCAGAAATCACAGCAGTCCGAATTACTATTCGAAGCAAACGAAGAAGTAATAAATATTAATAACGGTGAGAGAACACGTCCAACAGGGCCTTTGGGAAGACGCATTAGCATCTCAATGGGCTCTAACGTAACTGTAGTCTCGCAAATTGCGTCCCGTTGTGATGCCACCACTAATTTCTTGCATGCAATTAAGCAGTCCTCGCCAGGCAGCGCATCCCGTGCGGTGCGGTCTACCAAGTCAGCGTGCTACCCCTTCCCCTGGATGCAGCCTTCACCCTTCTTGTACCCCGTGTACTTTATAACCGTTCTATAACTTTCCGGGGGATCAAGCTGCTACTATACACAGGGAGTCCTGATCATATAATAATAATAATAATAATAATAATAATAATAATAATAATAATAATAATAATAATAATAATAATAATAATAATAATAATAATAATAATAATAATAATTAACGTACCCCCCAGCTGCGATATCGATAGCTCATTTTTAAACCTGCATAGAGATAAAATGAGACAAGAAGCCAAAATGAAAGGTGCCCGGCTCCAAAGATATAATGAGACCAGCAAGAGAAAGCAGCAAAATGCTTTGTTCGAGAGAAACCAAAACCAGTTCTACAGATCTATCATCTCAGAATCATCTTCGGAACCCAAAGGCATTAGAGATACGCAAAATTTTGTTAAATTTTGGAGTGATATTTGGTCCGAACCAAAGCCATCAGACCTTAATGCGCCTTGGATCAAAGAGGTAGTGAAGGCAGCTAAGGTAAACCCAATGAGCGTTGCAATATTCTCTCAAGATGACGTAAGTAGAGTGCTAAAAAATGCTGCTGATTGGAAAGCGCCGGGACCCGACAATATTCAGAACTTTTGGCTCAAGAAGTTCCTAAGCACACATGCTGCATTGGGTCGATCACTTTCTAAAGCAATCACCAACCCGGAGATATTACCTAACTTCTTGACGAAAGGAATAACACATCTTATATTTAAAAACGGCAATCCTGAGGATCCGAAAAACTATAGACCAATTACATGTCTCTCTGTGTTTTATAAACTACTAACAGCACTTTTGAATGACCAAATATATACTCACTGTGAAAGCAACAATATCATTGCTACAGAACAGAAGGGGTGTGTCCGTGGTTCTTTCGGATGCAAAGAGCAACTTATAATTGATTCCGTTATTACGAAGCATGCGTGTAAAAATAAGAGAAATCTCCATGTCTGCTACATCGACTACTCTAAGGCGTTTGATTCCGTGCCACATAATTGGCTTTTAAAGGTGCTGGATATATATAAAGTAGACATCCGCATCATAAACCTATTGTCTCATCTGATGATGAACTGGGGAACCTCTTTAAGAGTTAATTCGGAGGACATAGGAGACGTGCGCATACGCAGAGGCATATTTCAGGGTGATTCTCTCAGCCCGATGTGGTTCTGTCTAGCCCTGAACCCACTGTCATCACTGCTGAATAATTCCAAGTTCGGGTATAGGCTCGATGTGAGTGAGCCTACCAGATTCAACCATCTGCTATATATGGATGACCTCAAACTATACGCCGAGTCAAGGCAACATCTTGCTTCTCTAGTGCGAACGACAAGTATATTCAGCAATGATATAGGAATGAAATTTGGGTTAGATAAGTGCGCCACTGTCACTATAAGGAAAGGTAACCTAACTCTTTTGGAAGAAAATTTAGAAAACATCGCGCCTCTAGCAGAAGACCAACCGTATAAGTACCTGGGGATGCACCAAAGTAGGGGTGTGTGTCATTCTACCATGAAGTCAATCTATAGAGAAAAGTACATCCGTCGGCTTACAAAACTACTTAACACCAAATTAAACTCGCAGAATCTTTTCAAAGCAATCAACAGTTGGGCAATAAGTTCACTTACATATTCGTTCGGTATTGTGAAATGGAGTAATACAGACCTTGAAGAGCTAGACAGAATCACTCGTGTAAAGCTCACAAAGTTCCATTGTCACCACCCAAAGGCATCAACCGAACGGCTGTACCTCCCTCGCGCACAAGGGGGCCGCGGATTGCTCAACATAACACAACTCTGCAAGTCTCAGATAGCCAAATTACAAAATTACTTTAATAACCATCTAAGTCCTAAGATAGCAGCTGTAGTGGAGGCAGATGACTCATTTACCCCTTTGAGCTTTCGACAACCTCAATCAAATACGGCCTCGGAATCGAATACTAGGAGGAGAGAATGCTGGGAGGAGAAAATTCTCCATGGCCGTTACCCATGTCAACTGAGAGGTGACAACATAGATAAAGCTTTGTCATTCACCTATTTGAGAAAGGGATATCTCCATCCAACAACGGAAGGGTTCATAACTGCCATCCAGGACAAAGTAATAAAAACAAAAAACTATGAAAAACATATTCTCAAATCCAACGTCCCAGATGAATGTAGGAAGTGCAACCAGGCGGGCGAAACCATCGAACATATTACTGGAGCTTGCCCTGCGTTGGCAGCTGGCGATTATTTGGGAAGACACAACCAGGTTGCAAAAATAATCCATTCACAGCTAGCTCGTAAACTTAACTTGGTACAATCTCCTCCGCCATATTACAAGTACACGCCTGAGCCAGTTCTGGAATCAAAAGATGTAATACTCTATTGGGATCGGCCATTTCTAACCGACAAAACTGTAGACTTTAACCGTCCCGATATTGTCCTGATAGACAAAAGCAACCAATATGCACAGATAATTGAGGTTGGAATTCCGCTTACACACAACATCCTCAAGGTAGAGCGTGAAAAATCTGTTAAATACCAGAACCTGGCTATTGAAATGAAGAGGATTTGGAAGCTAAGGGAAGTGCAGATTGTACCCATTGTTATCTCCGTGGAAGGGGCTGTTACCAAACAAGTCTCCTCAAGCTTAAAGACCTTGGACCTTCCAAACGGCCTTCACATACTATTCCAAAAAGCCGTTATCTTACAAACGTGTCATATTGTGAGAAAGGCACTGTCTCTGTAAAAATTATCCTTGGTTGGGGTGAACTCCCCCTCAAAGATAGTACACCACCATACGTGAGGACTATGAGCATGAAAAAAAAAAAAAAAAAAAAAAAAAAAATAATAATAATAATAATAATAATAATACATCAGATGGACGAAATTCTTTTACGCCACCTAGAACACTGTGATGACTTAGAAGAAGTACATCTATCTATCTATGCGGCAGCTGCTACTGTGGTGAACGTGAATGGTCAAAAGTTACTACCACCTAATGACGCGCCTCTTAAAAAGACATCGAAACGTAGTGAGGAGCCATGGAAACTAAGACTCATGAAAGATATTGACTCATGTAGAGCTGAGGCGGATCTCATTTCAGAATACCAAGGAGGCAATAGGTCCCGAAAGGTGATCAAGAAAATTGCAGATATTAAACGGAAAATTAACGTACCCCCCAGCTGCGATATCGATAGCTCATTTTTAAACCTGCATAGAGATAAAATGAGGCAAGAAGCCAAAATGAAAGGTGCCCGGCTCCAAAGATATAATGAGACCAGCAAGAGAAAGCAGCAAAATGCTTTGTTCGAGAGAAACCAAAACCAGTTCTACAGATCCATCATCTCAGAATCATCTTCGGAACCCAAAGGCATTAGAGATACGCAAAATTTTGTTAAATTTTGGAGTGATATTTGGTCCGAACCAAAGCCATCAGACCTTAATGCGCCTTGGATCAAAGAGGTAGTGAAGGCAGCTAAGGTAAACCCAATGAGCGTTGCAATATTCTCTCAAGATGACGTAAGTAGAGTGCTAAAAAATGCTGCTGATTGGAAAGCGCCGGGACCCGACAATATTCAGAACTTTTGGCTCAAAAAGTTCCTAAGCACACATGCTGCATTGGGTCGATCACTTTCTAAAGCAATCACCAACCCGGAGATATTACCTAACTTCTTGACGAAAGGAATAACACATCTTATATTTAAAAACGGCAATCCTGAGGATCCGAAAAACTATATACCAATTACATGTCTCTCTGTGTTTTATAAACTACTAACAGCACTTTTGAATGACCAAATATATACTCACTGTGAAAGCAACAATATCATTGCTACAGAACAGAAGGGGTGTGTCCGTGGTTCTTTCGGATGCAAAGAGCAACTTATAATAATTGATTCCGTTATTACGAAGCATGCGTGTAAAAATAAGAGAAATCTCCATATCTGCTACATCGACTACTCTAAGGCGTTTGATTCCGTGCCACATAATTGGCTTTTAAAGGTGCTGGATATATATAAAGTAGACATCCGCATCATAAACCTATTGTCCCATCTGATGATGAACTGGGGAACCTCTTTAAGAGTTAATTCGGAGGACATAGGAGACGTGCGCATACGCAGAGGCATATTTCAGGGTGATTCTCTTAGCCCGATGTGGTTCTGTCTAGCCCTGAACCCACTGTCATCACTGCTGAATAATTCCAAGTTCGGGTATAGGCTCGATGTGAGTGAGCCTACCAGATTCAACCATCTGCTATATATGGATGACCTCAAACTATACGCCGAGTCAAGGCAACATCTTGCTTCTCTAGTGCGAACGACAAGTATATTCAGCAATGATATAGGAATGAAATTTGGGTTAGATAAGTGCGCCACTGTCACTATAAGGAAAGGTAACCTAACTCCTTTGGAAGAAAATTTAGAAAACATCGCGCCTCTAGCAGAAGACCAACCGTATAAGTACCTGGGGATGCACCAAAGTAGGGGTGTGTGTCATTCTACCATGAAGTCAATCTATAGAGAAAAGTACATCCGTCGGCTTACAAAACTACTCAACACCAAATTAAACTCGCAGAATCTTTTCAAAGCAATCAACAGTTGGGCAATAAGTTCACTTACATATTCGTTCGGTATTGTGAAATGGAGTAATACAGACCTTGAAGAGCTAGACAGAATCACTCGTGTAAAGCTCACAAAGTTCCATTGTCACCACCCAAAGGCATCAACCGAACGGCTGTACCTCCCTCGCGCACAAGGGGGCCGCGGATTGCTCAACATAACACAACTCTGCAAGTCTCAGATAGCCAAATTACAAAATTACTTTAATAACCATCTAAGTCCTAAGATAGCTGCTGTAGTGGAGGCAGATGACTCATTTACCCCTTTGAGCTTTCGGCAACCTCAAGCAAATACGGCCTCGGAATCGAATACTAGGAGGAGAGAATGCTGGGAGGAGAAAATTCTCCATGGCCGTTACCCATGCCAACTGAGAGGTGACAACATAGATAAAGCCTTGTCATTCACCTATTTGAGAAAGGGATATCTCCATCCAACAACGGAAGGGTTCATAACTGCCATCCAGGACAAAGTAATAAAAACAAAAAACTATGAAAAACATATTCTCAAATCCAACGTCCCAGATGAATGTAGGAAGTGCAACCAGGCGGGCGAAACCATCGAACATATTACTGGAGCTTGCCCTGCGTTGGCAGCTGGCGATTATTTGGGAAGACACAACCAGGTTGCAAAAATAATCCATTCACAGCTAGCTCGTAAACTTAACTTGGTACAATCTCCTCCGCCATATTACAAGTACACGCCTGAGCCAGTTCTGGAATCAAAAGATGTAATACTCTATTGGGATCGGCCATTTCTAACCGACAAAACTGTAGACTTTAACCGTCCCGATATTGTCCTGATAGACAAAAGCAACCAATATGCACAGATAATTGAGGTTGGAATTCCGCTTACACACAACATCCTCAAGGTAGAGCGTGAAAAATCTGTTAAATACCAGAACCTGGCGATTGAAATGAAGAGGATTTGGAAGCTAAGGGAAGTGCAGATTGTACCCATTGTTATCTCCGTGGAAGGGGCTGTTACCAAACAAGTCTCCTCAAGCTTAAAGACCTTGGACCTTCCAAACGGCCTTCACATACTATTCCAAAAAGCCGTTATCTTACAAACGTGTCATATTGTGAGAAAGGCACTGTCTCTGTAAAAACTATCCTTGGTTGGGGTGAACTCCCCCTCAAAGATAGTACACCACCATACGTGAGGACTATGAGCAAAGAAAAAAAAAAATAATAATAATAATGACTTTATTCAGAAGATGATCATAGTATGGCGAAGTTTAGCCATGGGTACTCTACCACTCAACCATACTACAACCAGACATCACAAAACATTAGCATAACAACATGAATCAGTAGCTGTAAGGAATGCATTAAAAAGGAGTAAATATATAATATGAACATATACAAAGAAAAGAAACAAAAGAACAAGATATCGTTCAGCAAAATGAATTTATCACTCAATGTGCTCCAGAAAGTGCAACTTGACCGTCTTCTTGAAGCGCTGCAAACTTAAGCTCTTAGAGATAGCTGGTAAAGAATTGTATACCTTGACCACATTATAAGTAAAGACCGACGTACGATGTATAGGAATGGAAAGCAGATCATTGTGCCGCAGATTTAGAGTAATTTGGTTTCCACGAGGAATCAACTTACAGAGCAAATAGACGAGTTTACCAGTTTTAAAAATTCTATGCACCAATGAAGCCATACAGTAGTTGTATAAGCCGTCAACTCTGAGCCACTGTAACTCCTTGATTTTTGAAGAAACGCTAACGCCCAAATATGAATCTGCAACAGTTGTTCTGAAGCTTCTGCAATTTTGACTTGCAAGCTGAGTCCAGGCATGGGTAAATGATGACTAGAGAGTAAGCTAAAATTGATAATATGAGGCTTTCACACAACTTTTTACGGCACTTAAAGTTTTGAATATGGCGACTAGAATATAAAAGCTTCATCTTCATATAACTCGACTTCATAATATTATTCACATGTAAGTTAAATCGAAGATTTGAATCAAATATAACACCTAGATTCTTAGCATTATCACAAAATGGAATATCTATGTCGTTGATAAATACGGAGACTCGATTTGTGATGTTGTAATTTGAATGTCTAGGACAGTATGGTATCGCGGTGCATTTTGATGGATTGATGCGGAGACAGTGTCTATTGCAATACGTTAATACGTTATCAAGATCTAGGTTAATTTTATAGGATGCTTCATGTAAGTTGGATTCATTGAAACGAAATGTTAGCTGTGTATCGTCAGCATACATTTGAATGCAATAATGTTCTATACACTCATGCAGATCGAATGTGTATACTAGGAATAAAAGAGGTCCCAGTACTGAACCCTGTGGAACTCCTGATGACAGATACCGTGCATCAGAAGTTCCTCTAGATGTTTTCACTCTTTGGGTGCGATCAGTTAGGTACGATCTGAAGAAATTCAAAGGAACTTCGGACATACCATAATATTGTAGCTTACTCAAAAGACTCTCATGATTGACCGTATCGAAAGCCTTGGAAAAATCAAGCATGACCAACAGCGTGCCGGATTTGTTGTCAAGGCTGGAAAGTATCTCATCTGCAAGATGTAGTAGTGCAGTAGTCATACTGTGACCTTCATGAAAACCAGATTGGTATACTGGAAAGAAATTATTATTAGCAAAATACTCAACAAGCTGTTCGTATACTATCTTCTCCAAGACTTTCGACAAGAAACATAAACCACTTATAGGTCTAAGATCGGCATGTTCAGAAGGATTATTACTTTTGGCTAGAGGTGTGACTATTGCCTCCTTCCAGTTAGAGTGGAAAACGCGGAAAACGGGAAAAATATAAGGTTTCTTTAGGCAGTGTTTTCATCAAAACCTCGACTTCAATACAATTCCAACTTTAGTTGCGTTTCTTTTGCGTTCTTACTGAAAGCGTCTGCAAAACAACGGTGAGCCTCGTTCTAAGGTTATGGAAGAAGCCACTCACTGGTAAGAATGCGACCTATAAGTTGACTACTTTGGTTCTTAAAGGCATGATTGGGAGAAATTTCACATAAATAACATATTTCGCAAATATTTTTCACTCACCAGAAAGTCCGAATACGTAACAAATATATCTAAACGTGATGCTTTCGTTCGTTAGACCAAAAAGACATCCCACGATAGACATCTGTTTCATGCTTCTTGGCTACCGATCAGCATGGTCTATACTTGGTCTCTTGTCTCGTGAAACGTAAACTGAGTTCCAAATGATAGCAGCTATGCGGTATAGGATAGTGATGCGATGCTTTCGTTCGTTTGTTCAAAGATCATGCTGATGATTATTCAAATAATTTACTCAAAGCACTATACAATTCTTTATGTCTTATTTACTAGAACGGAAGCAGTTTGTGGCATACAATGGTTTCAAACCTGACACCTACTTAGCTCCATCTGGTGTCCCACAGATGTCTAATTTGGGACCATTATTGTTTTTGCTATTGATTAATGAGCTCTGTGATGAATTGATCTGCCAAAGATTGTTTCGGGGACGATATGAAAATATATTCTTTTATCAATGATACGGAGGACTGCTTGCACTTACAGATGCAGTTAGGTTGTAGTAAGGTAGTTAGTTACACCAGGAAGAAAACCATTCATATATATATATAGAGAGAGAGAGAGAGAGAGAAAATGATCATGCGGAGAAATGTATATAACAAAAAGTAGGAAAGTAATGCACAAAATCCGCAAAAAGGAGTAAAGCGGATTCGAGCAGAAAATAGGATAGGTAACCCGAGCGATACGTATTTCTCCTGGTTGGCTTCATCAGGCCCGAAATGAATGCATATATGCAACTACAAAAGTAGATACACATGCCCACACATCTGGATACGAGTGTAACCTGAGGAAATGAAGATGGAGATCCTTTGGGCTTGAAGTACCACGGCAAGTGGCTTCAACTGGCCGCGTGGTTGTAGTTAGATGTCTTATTGAAAATTCGAGGTATTTTAGCCATTTTATACTACAATGTGTATTTGGCTCTTGGCTTATATGTATGTCAGCTGAACTTCTAATTTTTTAATTGTTATTTTTTACCACTGTGCATGATTTTTTGTTAATGTCCATATTCTATTTAATTGTCCTATAAATGGGTTACTGTTCGACAATAAAGCTGTTATCATTATTATAAGAAGCACGAAGCAGCTGTCCATGGTTGGTTGTTTTTTTGGTCGAACGGATGAAACCATCTTGTTTAGTGTTATTCAATGGCAAGTAGACCACACCTACTTTACAGCCATCTAGCGATCACGTGGTGACTGGGCTATTGAACGTGAACGACATGGGCATCATGTAATGATGATTCATGTGTATTGGTCTGAATGTGTATAAAATCAGTGATATTTGCTGTGTGAGAAAATCATTACTGAATAGGCTGCCAATGAAGTACATCTGTTGACTGTGCTTACGGGTTATTTGTATGTTGTGCTTTCTGAAGAGAGGGAAGTTATAAATTACGAAAAACTGAGGAGAATTACAGAAAATCATCACCGCGCCCGCGTTGTGTGATTACTGTTAGCATGTGTATGGCTTATAATTCGACAGTGTACAGTGAATATAATTATTTCTTATCTCATTTTTTAAATTCAGCAAATTTGTATATGTAATTTCCAGAATGGATAAGAAAATGTGGATGCGCAACTAATTTCTAACTTTGAATCTCGATTAAGTGTATTCGAGTCAAGAACCCAACACATACAACTAACAGCTTAGACCTCCAGTGATGCCATCTCAGCAGCAGACTTTACATCACATCAGAGCCAAAGATTGATAACAAGCCTCATGACGTTTAGGCAACACGTACTGATAAGATAACATCTTGTAGAAAAGCCTACATAATGTCAAAAAAACCAGCATAATGCAAAAAAAATCGGCATAATGTAACTTTTCAAGATACGTGATACCCGTGCCGATATCCCTAAAGGTTCCAACTAATAGCAGCTATGCGCTTTCAGCGGTGGTCGATTCTGGTGTGATAAGTGGCACTTTGCGCTGTCTTATTAGTGACATAGAAATAATAGATGATATCGGTTTATATGTATTTTTTTCGTTACAAGTAATAATATAATCATGTAAGTACAATGTTTCAGTCCGCTTTCCTCAATAGGGACGCTACTTGGAAAGCTAGAAGTAAATGGCAGTAGTTAGGTTGGCGGCCATGACTACGGTAATAAACAGCGATGTTCGCAGGGTATTTGAAAAGAAGAAAAGAGAACTGTCAGTTTAGAAATTTTTTTCCTAGATTCAAGATCTCTGCGAACCTCACCCACACCTATCAAATCTACCTTTTTCGTTTTTTTTTGTTTGACCTCAAACTACAGCAGTGGAAGCAGAATTGGACACCGCTGCTGTTTCCACCAAATAGTTCGTTGCTCTCAGCTCAAAGCGGCTGATTCAATGGTCAAAACCAAGCGATTTGTGTGGAGTGCTTGACCTATAATCCGCTGTTATCCAATTGAAATGCGGAGTGATAAAATTAATGTAAATGGGCCCGTTCCACATTGTTTATATCTAAGAAAAAAGAGTTATGGACATAATTTATTGGGTTTTTTTTAATACAGGATTTCATAGGACTATCGAGTAATCTTGCTGTTTTTTAAATCGATATATATATATACAGAGTGTTAGGGGAATAATATTCGTAACATAAATATAAAAGAAATGATGAAATCGAGAGATAAGGCATATAATAGGTACAAGCAGAATAAATCGGTAGGCAAGTGGATTTTCTATAAAGAAATGCGCAATGAAGTTGTGAAGGCTATCAATAGGGATAAAAAGCCTACATGGATTTCATCCTGTCAAAAAAAGATTCTAAAGCTACCTGAAGCTGCCTTCGGAAACTTAGCATTATCAGCAGCAATTTGAAAGAGTTACCTGGCCATCTGCAGGACGTTAAGGACATAAATAAGTATTTTTCTAGTTTACCTACCATTGTTAAGTCTGAGTTACAAATGAAACTGCTGGAAAAATATAACACCAGCCAGAAAGCCAGACAATTCACATTCTCCCAAATAACTTGCCACGATGTTATGGGATTTTTCCAGAGTATCAAAATTAATGCCTTGGGTATTGACGGAATCAACCTAAATATGCTAACAATCATATTCGACCTGCTAATTGAAAATATAACTTTCATCATCAACTATGCAATTGCATCATCAAACTTCCCTAACTGTTGGAAAAAAACATATGTTCTCCCCCTAACTAAAATAAGTAACCCTACAGATATTTCTCATCTGAGGCCGATAAATATACTACCAGCATTTTCCAAGTTATTAGAACTAGCCATGAAACATCAGGTATCTGACTACGTCTTCTCTAATGGTATCATTCCTGAAATCCAATCGGGTTTCAGGAAAAACCACAGCACAACAAAAGACCTGGCTAGCATCATGGATGACTTAATCAGATATGTAGATTAAGGAAATTTAGCATGATTAGTGTTACTTGATTATACAAAGGCTTTTGATCCTCTAGAACCATCTATTCTTGTGAAAAAGCTTATATACTTTGGTTTTTCGGAATCTGCATTAATTTTGTATTAAGTTATTTCACTGACAGGAGTCAGATGGTTGTGATTGGGTCAAGTATCTCGGAGGAGATACCAGTTAAACTAGGGGTACCACAGGGTTTCATTCTGGGACCATTATTGTTCTCAATTTACATTTCTGACTTCCACGAGTACGTTGAACACTGCAGTATTCATCACTATGCTGACGACACTCAATTGTACTTTATCTTTGATATTAAAGATTTAAAAAATGCCGAAAATTTGATTAATAATGATTTAAAGAATTTATCTATCTTGTGCACATAATCTCAAAATTAACCCCTTAAAATCATCCACAGTTATATTTGGACCAAAAATCAAAAACAGGCAGGCAAAACCAACTGATCCCTATAAAAAATGAGTGCAAGAATTTAGGACTCTGGATTGATTCTGATTTGAGATTTGAAATACATGTTAGTCAACTGTGCCGAACATCATTCGGCATCTTGAAGCAATTATTTCCTCATAAGAAAAGTATGAATACTGGTCTCAAGCTGAAGTTGTCCGAAACCTTAATATGATCTAGAATTCACTACTGTGACTGTATTTATGGGCCTGCACTAAGATCGATTGAGATATGGAGACTTCAGACTATTCAAAATGCGTGTCTTAGATTTGCTGGTGGAGTGAGAAAGTTTGAGACAGTATCACATAAATATCGTGAGCTGAGTGTTCAAAAAATAGAAGAGCTACAAAAATGCAGGTAGTGATCTTGACCCATAAAGTAATCACAACACAATCCCCTCCATATGTATCAACCAAATTTATCAGATACTCAGATGTTAATCAACTTAACACAAAGAATAAGCATATCTTGGTTATCCCGAGACATTCTACATCTCTATTTAAAAGGTTAACTAACCATTTAGCTCATCTCAGAAAAAAATCACAGCCCTAGACCTAATGACTTAGATGTAATTGCGATTGAAAGTTCATTATCCCGTTTTTTTCGAAATTTCACAAAATTGCAAATATCTCCTAAACTATAAAATATATATGTATATATATAAGGTTTCATTAGGAAGTAAGAGAATTCACATAAGTATGTGTCCTTGTAGCGATTATGTCATGAATTTTGGCTGTAGTGTGCATTGCATAAGATAACACTGACTGAAGGATAATTATCAATTTGTGTGGCACCTCGGGGGTAGTCTCAGGAACGATATTGCCAAAATCTGACATATGTATATGTCATAGCAGCTAATGGTTAACTTTTTTGTCTCATGATATCTCTTCGTGTCCTGCTTCGTTTTCGAGGAAACAAATTAAAACAACTTCATTACATGTCGAAAAATCATTAAAATAAAATCAAATCTACTTTGTTCATTGCTAGGAAGTATTGTTCTGTTATTATCAACATATTTTTGACCTTCCGAGACGGTTTGCTGCTATTTTTCCTCTGTTAAAAATCTTTTTTTTTCTGTATATGAACTTTTCTACTCGAATTTGGTTCAAGAATGTGTCTTTGTAATCACGGCCCATAATTAAGTAACACCCTATCGGTTCTTTAAAATCCATTTTTCTAAAAATGGTTTACTGGTATTAAGAAAATCGATGATTAAAGATCCATTCTTAAAAAAAATATATGCAATAAAAATGTATATCGATTATTTTTTAACATCCATAGCATCTTCCTGTAGTAGGTTACTCACCGAAAACAGCGAAAGCCACCAAGACGCCCAGCGAGTGTAAACGTACACAGGAGGTGGGAATAGCAGCAGGCTTCCCAGCAGCAGCCATGACAGAGCTGAAGCCCAAATATGGAAGGCGGTTACACTACACGTCGCGAACAAAATAAACGGAAGTTATCAGATGTTTACGTTTCACATACAAACACAGAGCCACATGCGAAAACACTGTGTGCGGGTTGCACTGTATACTGAAGGAGGTGGAGTGAAGTGAAGTGAACCTGAAAGAAACAATAATATTATACGATGCAAAAATGTTTTTCCAGGTTCACACATAGGTCAATCAAACTAGAAAATCAAATTGAAAATGTCACTTTCACACAATTCTGCCAGCAATCAGATTATGGTCGGCTTGGAATGGTATAGAAACTGAAATTCAAAAAAGCGTCAGAAGGTTAATTCATTATGATTTCATTTCAAAACCAAATGCAATATGCAATTATCAATTATAATTCCAAAAAAATATCTAAGCTATCTCATGAGAGGTATGGTGTCAAACTATTTGACTGATTTCGTTCGGATTTTTTGTCTTGTTAATATAATGTGGAGCTATCTACTGTTGTTAACAGTACCTGCTTAAATGAAAGCTAACTACTCACCAGTATAATATGGAGGAATAGGTCAAATTTATTCAAAATACTCAAATGAAACCAAAACTTATAAGCATGTTTCAATTTCAATAGCAAACATACAGAAAATGTATGTGATTATTATATCTAACAAGGGCGTAGAAACTCTTCAATAATGCAATGTCTTTCACTAATACCAAAGATTTTTTTAAAAACGAGCAAGAGTCGCTGAAACTATAAAACTTCAGCAATTTTAACTCTTTCATATTTTGCTAGTAGGTTCGCCGCCAGTGGATCAATGGATTGCATAAGGGAGAACTACAAAAAACTATATTGTTTCATTTTACCCGATGCAACGCTTCAAACAAACTTCCGCAACCAAGACCCGCAGCAGATGAAGTTCAACTCATTTTGCTTGATTCTCAGCATGTGTTTCCTATATATTTTGTAAAAAAAGCTGAAATTCTAAACTACCTTACTCTATCAAACAAAGAAAGTGTAATGGTAACTCGCTAATGCTATAGCTAGTCCTTCAATTTGTAATGGATTTGAACGTGACTATCAAATTATCAATGTTCCGTCACACATTTTTTAATAGAATTAGCAGCAGAGCCCCAAAAACATTAATTTGTGGCCCACAAAGCGGCATTATGATATATTACGTGTTTCATAAGCCTTCAGACTTATTAAAGAGTAGGAGAAGGCTTTTTATCAGGAGGTGGTACGTGCAAAACTTTAGTATTGTAAACACCAACTGATGACGTAGCCTTGGTTTACCAATACTCCAGCCTATATGTGTTCATGCAGTTCTACAAACAACAGGCAATTTATCGGAACAAAAGGTTCCCCAATCGTAAATAACAAGAGTCTTAAAAGGAAAATTCACTCTTAACACCTGCTGGTAGGGAGGTATTAATTTTAATTGCTCCCCTGAGCCCGGGCTCCCCCCTTATAAGTGCGGTTGCTTGCGATTTAGTTTGTGAACAGCTGGTTTCTAGTACGGTCATAAACTCCCAATATTGAAAACTCCTTCACAATCGGGAGTATCCCTCTGTTTACGGAACTTTGTAGAAAAAAACTATAATGCAAGTGAACCATTATCTCTCAACTCCTAGCCGTACTACCTTTCTTATACGTCTATTTTCTAGCATTCCTTGCATTCACATTCAGAATCCCTGATAAGCAGATCCTATTACATTTTTTACTTCGTCATAGGACGAACAGAAAAAGATAGCGACAAGTAGGTTGACTCTGCACTTCCCTCGCAACGCCCTGCTCAGTATATAGAGGAATATATACAGCACAAACTAGACTCTCTGAGAATAAAGTCAGTCAAACAAGTCCATACAATTAGTCCATAGTCATTATTCCCCTGTCCTACCGGTAGTGCATCTGGAAATGTCGCCTCTCCCCAATACCTTATAAGGTTAGACGTGGCACCGCGCCAGCGCATCCAGAGCATTCGAAACACTATGCTGTTGCTGTTGCGGGGCAGACATAACAGAATAGTCATCACGGTGGCGCACGACAACAGCAGTAACCGCGTCCGATAGGTATTCCGAGGTTGTCCGAGCTAATGCACAGAGAAATCTATGATGTGTGCGGACGGGACACTGCCTGACAGACCTACAGATATGGTTTTTCGTGATGCACAACAACCAAAAATCATATCTCATTTTCGAAATTTTTCTTGATTACAATACTTCACTGCCAGTAGGCGTGGGGAGGAAAAAGTAGTGGAAACCGATAATAGATAGTTTTTAAAAATCTCTGACACCACAAAATTATTTTGACTATGCGGAAAAAGTGTAACACACAGCACATTTCTCTCCAACTTCAGCAAAACTTATCAAGTCGTTTCTAAGGGCCGTATCGTCAGTCGTTCTTACAATTGTAGGACGCCTTTATGGTCTCCTTAATGTTCAGTATTTTCTCTCCTTCACGTTCCATGTCAGCGTCAGCGCTATCTCTTGTGAGACTATGTTCTCTTTTTGAATTGTATGAAATTTCACGCTAATATAACAGATGATAGTAAATCAAAAGTATGAACAATTTGGTGCAAATAGATATTTGTAACAAAGCCTCAAGATATAGAGCTACAATTGTGGGACGCCTTTATCTCCTCCTTGATTTTCATAGTTTTCCACTATTCGGTGACAGCGCTCTATTTTGAGGTTATGTCACAAATACATATTTGCATCAAACTGTTCGTGCTTCTGATTTATATTATCTGTTTTATTAGCCTGAGAACATAACTTCGCAATAGGAGAGTGCTGATGCTGACATGGAACAGTATAAATCTAGAAATACTCCAGTATTTCTGAAGGAGAGAAGAGACTACGAAAATTAAAGAGGTCATAAAGGTGTCCAGAATTGTAGGAACGACTGACGATACGGCCTTAAGTTTCCGGGGTTAGAAAAACCTCAACATACACACAGACCGACTGAAATAACTGAGATGGATGCAAACGTTATGAACGGTACACTTCAAATGAATTTTCGCTTCCCACACTTTCTCAGTTGCTCAGCAACTTTTTGAGCTCAAGAAAAGACTGCTCGACAAAAGACAGTGTTACTAATTTTCATCTCACTTTCGATCTGTCATTCGCCGATGTCAACGCAGAATGCTAGTAAATGTAGAAACGAGTTTAATTGACTTGGTCGAGCAATTTGCCGTAGGCCATGTTGTTACATTTTTAGAAACACGTTTATGGTCAGTTGAGTTATTGGCAAAAAATGAATATCAAAACGTTAAGTACACTTACAAGTTTTCAAAATTATCAGTTACCACGTTAACTTGAAGGGTTCTATTAGTGTAGGGCGAAAACCGAAAACACAGTAAAAGCTGGTTTTCTGCAACCAGCGTCGATCGGAACCAAATTTCGGCGCTGGTCATGGTCACAGTGCTAACGAGATCAAAGCAAATAAAACCAGCCTCTTGTCGGTTCCAGCGTAGCCTTCGGGTCAACATGTGAGTCTAGCTCATCTGAAGATTAATTTATTGCATTGGACAGCTCTGTAACTAAAATAATCACTAGAAAGAAAGTTGGTATTCACCCCACAAACCGTTAAAAGATGACCCCGACTGCTTTTTTCAGTTTACCAGAATGAATCATGAAACATTCAATTATATTCTGGAAAAAGTTGAACACTTTCTGGTAAGTAAGTGTACTTGAGACAAAAAACTATGGGAAGCAACATCAACATAGATTAACAGCTAACTATGCACCTATGCACTACCGTTTTCTTCCAGCTATCGTACACAACTTACAGCTAGGACCTCCAATCATGCCATCTCTGAAGCAGGTGTTAGATCACATCATAGCCAAACATTGTTAGGTCAAACATCATGAGGTTTAGGCAACACGTACAGCTACAAAACGAGTACACAATAAGTGTACAACAGTTAGTGCTAAGTTGACATTTATCTCTCAAATAAACGTGGTAAGTCAAAAAGAGCGGAGTGTCCAGCTTAGTGTTTTTGCAAAACTGTACTTGCAAAGACTTAATAAGGTGACCTGTTTCTTGCACGAGTTTGTCAATTAAAATGGATTCAGGCAAACTTTGTTTCAAACCACTCTATGTAAAAGTTAGGCGAATTTCTGGTTATACACTTACTTATCGTTGTAGTCGAGTTTCCACAATTCTCTCGCTTGTGTTGTAATAAATAAGAAACTTTTTTGTTTTAAAATGAATTATCGACCTAATAAATAATATCTCGGATCTCGCATCGGGGCACGGAAAGCATAAAAAACATTCGCGAAAAGAACACAGCTGAAACAAAGTACCTGCCTACTTTATGAGATTTTGAATACCTGTAAAGTTTTTGATGATACATATGCATGGTTATAAGAATAAATGTTTTGTACTTTAATTAAGCACTCGTTATAATTTTATACCCATTCAAAAAGTAGCATTTAACATCTTAAGGGTAAAATTTTAACAAAATATCAGAAATGTCTTAAATAAATCATTGCGCCAAAATATGCAAAACTACTGACAGCACTGACATGTGACTAAAGGCATCTGTCACGATTCGAAATTTTGTGCTAAATTTCGCGAAACTCCCCTGCTTATGCTGTATGCTGTTCTACTTGTAGATTGGAAAAGTTAAAAGATGTTATGATCAGAAGAGCAGTGTTACTACTAAGCGAGTATGATAAATACAATTGTTTATATGCTGTAAAAACCAAAGCCTATAAAAACAGAAACACCAAATAAGCTCAGTTGGATAAAATCAGAATGACTTTAGAACCAATTAGGCCTATAAGCCAGTGGATCATCCACTAGAGGTGCTTTATTCAGCATCTGGAGCACACCAATTCTCCGGTCCTTCCCCCTGATTCATTTTTGACACCAAATTCTTTTACGGTTTCGTTTCCTTCATGAGGTTGGCAGCTATAACGCAGATCGTTGCTCCCGAATTTTTGCGAATTACGTGATCGCTCAATTTTCTTTTTCTATTCGCTCAAAGTGATAAAGTAGCAAGCCACAAAGAAAGGAGTGCTTAGTATGACTTTGACGTCTTAAGTGGCAGTTCGATGTTGACAGTTATAGTTTTTTCTACCGACTGCACATGATCTCGCACGAAATTTATTACAAAAATTTATTTTCGAGTCAGACAGGATTGTACTCTGTAAACAAGTTGGGAACTAAGTTCAATAACGCATTTCCACACCAAATTTAGTACCAAATTATGAACAAAATTTTGTATGGTGACAGACGGCCTTTATAATCTGACGAAGCAATAGTGTTATAAAAGATTGAAATATAGTCATTGGCAAAGAAAAAACACCTAATGAAATGATTTTGACTAAATGAATTTTTATTTACAGCTAGAAATAAGCAAGAGAGTGTTCATTGAGCTTTGAAGCGTAAATATTTGCGGCTTGCTAAATAATGTGTTGGACGATCTCGGTGCCGTATACATTTCCAGTCGTCGGAGTCTGCTACCGAGAAGAAGATCTACGTTTCTTGAGATATCTCATCGCAAATTAGCTGTACTTGATTTCGAAGACCTGCTAGCAGATTCAAAATGGGATGCTGAATGGGGTAACATTGTTTTAAGTGGTGACACTCAGTTATGATGGATGAGCACTGTGTGAAAGTGTCGCGGAGAAAGATGTCAAGTTATCAGTCACGACACCTGCACCATACTCTAGGAGTTGTGATTTTGTAACACAATTACATATAACGTTATCACCTCTAGTTTTCATTAAAGCAGGTATGACGTAGCAATCTTTACTGAAGCCTCATCTTACGCCATTTCTCAAACGAATGGAAACCCTTTTTTCTGTAAAAAGGCTTGCCCTCTAATGCAACAAACTGCCCCTAAAACGCTCTCCGGACTTTTCATCCATTAAATATGTGTGGAGCATTTTGGAAAAAATAGGGAGCTCCCCACCAATGCTTGCAGCATTGGGGAACCAATTGAGATAAGGTATCTCAAGAAGTTATAAATCACCTCCTCAGAAGCATGTCCCGACTATATATGGCACCAGCATCACTCAAAGTTTAATTACAAATTTCTCTTCCCTATAAGGTTTCGTTCAAACCAAATCATTTAGGTCTCCTATTTTCTAGTTAACATTGTATTGACATCGAATCTAAAAGTGTACCTAAAGCTTCACAATTGAGGTTTATTCATTCAATTTCAATTTGAAACCTTTGTTTTATATAGATCATGTTCATTAATATCATATGGGGTCCTATGTACCACAAAGTGTCCATCATACCTTGACGATGCAAATTTGGCAGATTATACAGAGTTGAGAAGTCAAATCAGTCAAACTGGCTCATACAATTAGTCCATAGACATTGTGAACCTACCCTACCGGTACTACCGTCCATCTGTAAATTTCGCCCATCCTGCATACCGGATTGCTCGACGCGACGGTGCGGCACAGTAATGAAAGGCGACTCATATGAAAATATTTATCGAGCTTAGGAAACGCCAAAAAAAGATGTTTGAGCGTTTTTGATTCTTTCGTTTTTCTTACACCTAGCCCCGCCGCTACTGAACCAATTTAGAATACTTCAAAGATTTTTCATCCTTGGCATAGTAGTAACCTTTACATTACATCAAAAGCTATACGTCCCAAGTTAGAGACAGTTCAAGAATTGACGGAAAGACAGACCGACAGAAAGACTGACCGACAGACGGAAATGGTTTCTCGTGATGTACATGTCATATAAAATCCAAAGAGCATATCTCCTTTTAGAGTATTCTCGCGATTACGGCACTTCCTCGCCAGTACAAACGGATTTCACCAGTTCTCATGAAACAGTGCCCAACGGGACTCCCCTATGCCCTGAAGTGGCACTACTGCAAATCGCTTTTTCTTATGTAACTCTTGAACAATACTAAATAATTAAATTAAACTTAAGTAACTCGACTTTATTGTAACAAATACGTAAGCACACTTACAAATGGCGGAGTCTGGCCAATGACCATTCATATTTAACCATAATTAGTATCGCCACGAAATTTTGACAGCTTATGAGCCAGATGGAGCCGAACTCTTTGGTGACTATCAAGAACAATCAGAACGCAACCATTTTATCGATGTAAAACAAGATAACGTTTTCTTTTTTCTTAAAAATCAGGCTTTCCAAAATTGTTATTGCCAGACCATTCCGATAGAGGGCAGACGAATTTTTGACAATACTGCGTTTGGGTAAGTTTGACCTAGCGTTCTGAATCAGTTAATTATTTCACATGAACACTGTCATATTAGCCCCCAACTAGTCACTAAGCTGTTAAAACTCCGCCGACTTCTGGACTGTCGTTCAAAAGTTTTTTGAGAAGAACCGATTTCTAGCAGCGTCCAGCAGGGGCCTAAGAACTTGGTTTTCTTTGTATTCCAGGTGCATACAAAATGTCGACATGTTAGTCTGGGACTACCTAAACATACAGCTCTGGTAAATTCGCATAGCAAAGACTTACCAGTGAAACAATTTTTGGCCAACACGTACTTGTCACCTCGTTAGCCCAGAGTTTTATACAGGGTGACTTCGAAGTTGAGTCATTTATTTTAACAGTGAGTAGATCTGATCAAAAGAAATGTTTTTTTCCTTTACCATTTTTCTGGTAAAATTAAAGTAACAAAGTTATAGCCCTTTGGAAGTTTGAGTACCGCCCTGTCTCAATAATAATATTATATGTTCGTGTTTGGCGACAACGGATATAATCCGCCTGACCGGTTCATCGCATCGGAAACAAAAAGGTGAAAGAATTTGAAACGTTTATCACGATGTTTTTCGTCAGTCGATAACGCGTTAGTGAATAGTAGTGTTTGTTGCGTGGCTCAAACGAAATCAAAAATGGCACATGTTTACGAAAATGCTGAACTTGTGGACATGATTCTTATTTACGGGGGGGCAGTCTTTACAAAATGCTCCCGGATGCATCACGGATTTATGCGAATCGGTTTCCCAATCGAGTGCAACCAACCCCTCGTGCCTTTGTTAATGTAGTACAAAGGGCTCGTGAATCAGGTGACTTAAGACCTCACAGGTCAGGGCATGCTGCTCCAAGACCGCACGATCAAATACAGGTCCGCACTGAAATACTTGTCGGGACGATACTTTATTAAACAAGGTAACATTTTTTTTTATTTATTTTTTTATTTTTACACACATATTTTGGTTTATCTTCCTTCTACAATCATTATCTGAAAATTAATGACTCAACTTCAAAGTCGCCCTGTATAGAACTGCTAGTTAAAATATATGGTTTTATGGGACATAAAATCCCAAAGCTGTGAAGTGCGATGGTTCTCAAAGTCTGGAAATCCGTGGATTCGGATTGGGTACTACAAAGACATAGAGGATCTTCAAGGGTCAAGCTGCTTTGTACGCGATTATACATACTTTCTTTTTAAAGGCAGCAGATCATTCATGCGTCTGATATGGATATGTCGTATTTTTTAGAATTGGTATCAAATCCGGTGATGTCAAACCTTAATTTCGGTCGCATTATTCTGTTGTTGTTTGCAGAAATAAATTTTTGGATGTGTAACAAATTATTTATGTATCCGTAGACTAACACATCACTTCTCACGCCTTCATTATGGCTTGTGATATTATTTTCCAAGTAGCGCAACTTCATACATCGACACCGACATCCAAAAGCCGTAGGTTTTGTTCTGTCACTCCATAAACAACGAAATATTGAGAGTTTGTTGCTTGGTATTCTTATAATAATTATAAATTGTGTAGCAGATCAGTACTATTCAAACGATTGAAATGGAATTCAAACTTCACTAGATATGTTCACTTAAGTACCATAAGAACGTAAACTTCTACATCTCAAAATACAGAAAATAAGTCGATCATATTTCTGTTCCAATGGCCAATGAATGGAAAAAATATGTATATAACAACAAATAAAATCAAATACGTAAATAGAATACGTGTGTACGTACATTATCAAAATAAATAAAGATTGCTGCATTTGTGGGTGACAGAGTCCAGGAGATACCAATGAATGTGTTCACTCATAGCGAACATCACCGTGTTATGCTCAACTAATTTTTGTTTGCAGAAGTTGAAGAGGGAGGCTTTTGGTTTCACCATTTGGGACGCCGTTTTCGAATAATGAATACACCGCCGAAATTCTGATGGCCGTCGGGGTATTTTCTGAGGAGAGCTGCTAAGACTAAATATTATACTAACCACCCACAGATAATTAAAACACGAAATCTGCGTTGCGTCCAAACAATCAAAAAATATTTAAAAAAGTGAGCTAATCGAGAAAGGTTCTGACGGGCAAGCCGCGGTGATCATTTGATATTGTTTTATTCTTAAATGTCATGGTTCGTTCCTACCAATAAAACTAAAGATTGCTAAAGATATTCCTTTTCCTTTTTTATAGTCGACTCATATTCCAATTCTTTATTGGCCCACCCTACGATAAAACCTATTCCACTGATACCATAGATTCAACATTAACATGTGTCAGTTTTCAATCCAAAAAAAAATCCGGAAAGACAAAAGGTGGAAGTCTGTAAAACGCCAAAAACGAAGACTTGGCAATTTCAACCATCTCCGTTTTTTGCTCATAATTCCACTGCAACTGGATCAATCACGACTATAATGATTTTTCATCTTTGGCACGGTTGTAAATAATGGTCGTAAGTAATTGTATCAAGATCCGAGCCTAACGGGCAGACAGATAGATCGAGGAAATAAGTAATATGTTTTTTCGTGATGCTCATGTCAGGAAACATTAAAAAACATAGTATCCCATTTTAGATATGTTTCACAAATTCAGCACTTAACGGTATTTCCAGTACAACACCAACCTGTGTTCCTAAAAAATTCCCAGCCGATGCGAAGCGTGCAACGCGTGAATCCTCCGGCAGGCGTTCGCGCCGTCGAACAAGATATGGAAAGACGGGAATATCCCGTGGGAAGCGAGCGAGGCGATCGTATCCCGGCCGGCGACCGAAAAGAGCGCGGGATGCTGCCGAACTGACGCACCCGCGGCGCGGGACATGCCGCCGCGTTGCTGGGAACCCTGCCGCCAACGCCGCAAACATCAACGCGGCGGAAAACGGCAGCATCCCAAAGGAGTCACTGACCAACACCAGGTGATACTATTAGCGTAATTTCTTATCCAATGCTTTTCATGCTAATAGAATTCCATGTGTCTGTAGCAAAATGAAACCACATTTGAGTCCCCTAGTTTCAAAACCCGACAAATCCACTTAGGTCAAATTTTGGTAAAATGCAAGAAACTGTTCTGATATGATCCAGTCATCTAATTTTGAAGATATTTGGTAGTCATATCAGGACCACGTTACTAAGATATAAAACGGAATTGCTTCTTTCTAAAGTACATTAATAAAGTCAGAGTTTAAATAAATAAAATGGATTTGTCTGATTTTGATATTAAAATTTGGATTTGTCGGATTTTGCAACTCACCTAGAAGAGTTTGTCTTGATTCAGACTTGAATAAAAACAATAAAAATGGCGTATTACTTTGAAATTATTTTAATAAACATAAATATACAAACGTGTTTTATAATACAAAAATAATTAGACCACTAAATCGGGAATTTCCTCAACTGGTTCACATAAGATTCCAGCCTCAACTTCCGCGCTGCCAACGAGGGGAGATTCATCATATTTCTTTAGAACTTCACTGTAGTACTGCAGATTCTCCAACGCATGCCATTCCTTACCCCAGTGTTTTTCTATTAGCACCTTTACTTCGCCGTCGTTAAGTTTCGCCTGATTGGGCATAACACCATCAGGTATTTCAGACTGTATAATGCTGCTTACTGTCTGTCCTTTTTTAAATACGGGCTTATACTCTCCAAGATCGGTCTTATAAGACTGTTCTCCTCGAACTGTGACTACTTTGTTTCTACCTTTCCTAAGTAAAAATCTTTTACTCATATTAAATCGAACATGCCATTGAGCAGGTGGTTTGATTGAATTCTGAGAATCTTTTTCCCAATCGTATACCTTGACATCCTTACCAAGTATAAAAACAGTTCCATGATCTTTAAATATATTGCGAAACTCATCTGGCGATACGATGGTCTCTTTTTTCTTTATCACTTTTTCGATACGAGCAAAAACCCTATGAGGTGGGATGCATGAGTGTCCAGCCACGGGAAATATAACTTCCATATTTTTAACGTTGGAAGGAGAATCTAGACTAAGCCATTTAATGCACAAACTCATCATTATGGAGTTCTTATTTTGTCCTCCGCAACCGTCAGCAATAAGGCGAACAGTATCTATACCATCCATGTTTGTGCTGCAAAGTTTGTGGAAGACTGCACTGGCAATTTCGTTGGCACCTTTATGATGTTGGTCCTCGGTCCACGTATAAAAAAATACATTTTCCTTAGATAGTAGTGAATGAGAAGATCCTGTTACGGCGGCAAAATTATAGGTATATAGCTGTCTACTATAATAGACCGACTGATCAGGAAGCTTTGGCATTGCCTGGTTTTTCTGACAGTCAAAAGATATTGTCTTAAGACCTTGCCTTTCTTCCCTAAGTAAATCAAAAAAAGCTTTTGCCCGTAATTTATGGACCCTGCGTTGAGTCATAAGGGTTGCTTTAAGTTTTTCATCTTTTTCGACTTTAATTTTTTCCATTAGTTGAAGGCAAGTCGATCAAACGTCAGTTCTTGGAGAACCAAAGCCAATATTATAATATTGCTATAGCGAGTATTAAAAATATGTCGGAAGTAACTTATTTTAACTATGATTATCGAAGCATCAACCTCTGCTTCCTTACGGTAGTTCCGCCACATCTTAGAAATATTTAGTTCAGATGGTAAGTAGGTGCGACAGCTCCTATTTCTGCAATAATGAGATTCCACAGATCTGTGTTTTTCAATAAATCTCATTATAGATGATTTTTTCGTAAATACGGGCGTTTTTCGATCGCCTCCTCTGTTTTCGCGAGCCATCTGTTTTTGTTCATGAAATCGCTTCAACACACCTATTATGCGATCTTTCTTTATCTTTAAAATAGAAACAAAGGCTTTCTGACAAACAGGAATTTTTTTAGTTGAGTCGGCGAGGCCAATATTATACGTTATGGAAAAGGTTTTTCGATAGTTTTGATTGCCGGTACGGCCTCGACGTTTGATGTCATGTGTCTCGCAGTATTTAATAATGAAATTATCCTGGCCTACCTTATCTTTATGCAAATAAAAATGTCGATGAAACTCTTTCACATCACGCATGGACAGGTAGCTACATCTATAAGATTTTTTAGCATGCTGACAACTTGGATAATCAGGTAAATCTGTAGGTTTATATCTGAAAATTATGGAAACAGAAGTAATATTAATTTAAAAAAAAATGCTTTTTACCTCTCATTCTTTTGCACCACTCGTTTCCACATGCTTGGTCGGGATACACGTTTTCGCGCCAAATCTGGAGTCACCGGCTTAGGGCACTCACCAATAAGCTCCATTATTAGTATCTAATAGTATTTGTATGTATAATATTGTTTAGCGGTGTTATTACATTAATTAAATACACGCTATTGGTAATTATTTTCAAATGTATACACAAATAAACTGTTCGTTTTGCTTAAACGTACTAGCTCTGCGATGTTACTATCAAAATCTAGACGGTTGAATAAACAGTGGAGGGTGGAAGGTATGACCTCGTTCGGCTGTTCTGATTGGCCAAACTGGATTTGTCGGTATTTGATTTCAACTCTGACTGTAATTGTCAGGCTTTGAAGCTAACAGCTATTTTTAAATTCAAATATTATACGGATTTGCTGTATTCTGAAGTATCAAGATATACTAAATGATAGAGAATTGATATTAGAGTACCTATATTGCCATATCAAACTCATTTTCCGCAAAAATTGGATTTGTCGAGTTTTGAAACCAGAGCATTCATTTGTTGAAACTAGTTTTCACTGACGTTTCGCCCACCACTCTAGTTTAGTCACCACCAAGTCTAGATGTTTTTGTTGCAACTTGCAACAGCAAACTGAGTAGTACTATACCAAGTCGAGATTATTATTTGACACCGCGCAAAACCAGCAAAGCGCAGGAGTAGGCGTTCCCGTTCCGAAATGACGCCGAGCTCCCACCGCAGTTTGGAGAATATCGATCATATCTCTCATCAAAAGAAATGACAAACTAGCTTGTTCTAGATCACTTTCTCATTCTGGCCGTCGCCGTCGGTCCGAAAGTGTTCCAAGGCTGTCCGTTAGAGAAGAGTCATCCATCAGTCGGACAGCCCTACTCTAAACAGCACCGAGCGTGGAAAATATAGCCGATGCGGCAGCACACTAAACATGTGAGGAGTTCTCGAGTTATCTGCGCGTTTTACAGAATAAGGAGATTATGTGGAGGAAAGTACCTCTTAGCCCTAAACAAATAGTCTAGCTTTTCCTAGCAGCTGCCGCGATTGACGAGATGTGTTAGAAACGGTATGAGCGGCACTTCTTGTTAGTCACGGTGCAGTAGTGGGTCTTGGAAGCATTAAGCTGTACAAGATTGTGGAGTCCTCAGCACTGACCAGGTCTATCGTCAAAGAGGAAGTCTTCTTTTCTCCAGCTGACCGGCAGTGATCAGCTTGACATTCCTGCATGTAGAGTTCTGTCTTCAGCAAAGCTGTGAATCAACCTTCTTGGATAGTACCAAGAACATGCTAAAGCATAGTTGTTTTTTGAAAACATCAGAGAAGTCTGATTCAGTTGAACATACTATTTTGGATTATACAGGGTGCGGCAGAGAGGACGGACGTTTTTGGGATGGGTAGTACTCTCCGCCTCCGTCTACGAGAGAGGTGGGGAGGGTGCCGTTTGACTCGTGAGATCCTAGCATTATTTTATCAGTTGTCGTTATGGAGCCTTGGACGGTGGAGTACCGTGTTTTCGCCTATGATTGTTTCGTCCGAAATAATGAGTCAGTCATCGTCGTACAGCGTGAGTTTCGGCGCCACTTCAACATTCATCGGAATAGAGCTGTTCCCTCTCGAAACACCATCCTTCGTTGGGTTGAATCACTTCGCAGGCGTGGTGAACTGATCAACAGAAGACCAAGAGGAGCGCCGCGAACAGTTCGAACTCCTGAAAATGTTGAACGCGTTCGACAGGTCTTTCTTCGCAGTCCGACTCGATCTGCCCGGAAACATGCTGCTGCACTTCGCCTTAGTGATCGTTCGGTAAGGCGAATTTTGCATATGGATCTCCGCTTTCACCCCTACAAATTGGCCATTGTGCAATAGTTACAACCCGGAGATTATGCACAACGAATGAACTTAGCACGTGAGATGGAAGCACTGATCGATCAAAATGAGAACCTCATTTTGTTTATGAGTGACGAAGCCCACTTTCACCTAAACAGCATCAGTTACACGAAAGACCGCTGCACAGCATAAAAGTAACGGTTTGGTGCGCTGTATTGCAAACTTGCATCATTGGCCCTTACTTCTTCGAAGACGGTAATGGTCGTGATGTTACCGTGAACTCAGAGCGCTACGTCGACATGATCACCAACTTCTTTCTCCCTGAATTACGACGGCGACGTGTTCCAATCCGACGTGTGTGGTTCCAGCAGGATGGGGCGACCGCCCACACAGCGCGAGCATCCATGGTCGTTATTCGCCCTCCCTTCCCTGGTCGCCTTATTTCCAGGTTTGGCGATGTTCATTGGCCTCCTCGGTCCCCAGATGTATCCATATGCGATTTTTTCTTATGGGGACACCTCAAGGCTAGAGTATACGCGAACAAGCCCCGATCTCTGGACGAATGGAAGGGCGAAATTCGCGTGGAAGTCGCCCAAGTTGAGAGAGCGATGTGATTTTCCACACTTGACTGTCTCAAATGCTATTTCCTTGTGAACCTGATTCCATCAATAAATTTGTTTTCGAGTAAAACTTAACTATTTTATGATTTTTATAAAATCGTCCATCCTCTCTGCCGCACCCTGTATTTGGACATTAAGATTAGTGTAGAAATATTCAAGATGGGTGGCAGATGAGTTAGGTGAGAGGAACTTGAATGATAGACTCTTGACATGCATATCTCTGCTTGCATACAGCAGAATCGAGCTTTTATTGAACCGATAAATAAAACTAAAGGAAAAATAGATCAAGTACAAAAATCTCATGAGGAAAAAGAGATATTGCGAGCCAGAAAAACATGCTCCTTCTACCTATAAGCTGAATTTGAAGAATAAATGAGAGAATGTATATTATGGTGAAACATTGGAAGACCAACTCAGAATGAGCTGTTGAAATCGAATGATAACCTAAATTCGGAGAGGCATTGTCGGTAGCTGAGTAAAATTTAATCAATATTCCAAGAAAGATGCTTAGAAGTAAGAACAACATGGTAATTCCAGACCACGTACTGCTCTGGAGAACGGTCATAATCGCAAGGGCTAGGTCGGGAAGTTGTAAGGCATCCGCCAAAATCTCCATACCTAATACCCTCCTATTTTCCTATTTTCGTCGTTACCAGATTTTCGTAGTATAAAAGATTTGAAAACACGGATTATATCGAGCAAGCTCTAGATGAGTTTTTGGCATTTTTATCAAAACAGATGGGCCTTATATTATTCGATTAAGTTTATTAAATATATGAGAAACTGTTTTGTAAATTTTTCACATCTAGAGATATGGCATTTTATAAACACTGAATATTCAGATTGCCATCAGTAATGGTGAGCATTATATTATTCGATGAAGGATGGAAAACAATGTATATCATGTATGTTGTTACAATCTGAAAACGGACATAACGATGCGGTAGACCTAATACAGGGTGCGGCAGAGAGGATGGACGGATTTAAAAAAATCATAAAATAGTTAATTTTTACTCGAAAACAAATTTATTGATGGAATCAGGTTCACAAGGAAATAGCATTTGAGACAGTCAAGTGTGGAAAATGACATCAGGCATGTGGTGGCCGAAATCGTTGATGCAATGCTGGAGGCGTTCTTGGAAGTTCGCGTAGACTCTCTCCAACATCGCCCTCTCAACTTGGGCGACTTCCACGCGAATTTCGCCCTTCAATTCGTCCAGAATTCGGGGCTTGTTCGCGTATACTCTAGCCTTGAGGTGTCCCCATAAGAAAAAATCGCATATGGATAAATCTGGGGACCGAGGTGGCCAATGAACATCGCCAAACCTGGAAATAAGGCGGCCAGGGAAGAGAGGGCGAATAACGTCCATGGATGCTCGAGCTGTGTGGGCGGTCGCCCCATCCTGTTGGAACCACACACGTCGCCGTCGTAATTCAGGAAGAAATAGGTTGGTGATCATGTCGACGTAGCGCTCTGAGTTCACGGTAACATCACGACCATTACCGTCTTCGAAGAAGTAATGATGCAAGTTTGCGATACAGCGCACCAAACTGTTACTTTTGGGCTGTGCAACGGTCTTTCGTGTAACTGTTACTGATTTTCATTAGCCCAATAAGGACAATTCTGCTGGTTAACTATGCTGTTTAGGTGAAAGTGGGCATCGTCACTCATAGGCGAAAACGCGGTGCTCCACCGTCCAAGGCTCCATAACGACAACTGGTAAAATAATGCTAGGATCTCACGAGTCAAACGGCACCCCCCCCCCCTCTCGTAGACGGAGGCGGAGAGTACTACCCATCCCAAAAACGTCCGTCCTCTCTGCCGCACCCTGTACAATAGATACGGAAGTTAGCTCAAAGTCTGTGATTCTTCAACGCTGACGCCAAAGTACTCGCCAAGATCTTGCAGTCAAATTATCGTTGGTGGTCAGACCGGGTCGTAAAACCTCAGTTCTAGTATTACAATACCTGTTCGTATATCTGTCAGGTCTAATAACCTAGAAACCACAAAATGTTAAGGAATAACATGGCATCAAATACTGCGCTTATATTTGATTAAAGGATTGTATTCGTCACGAGTTAGCACCTCTGAGAAAAACGTCAGCTACGAACATGTATTAACAAAAAAAAACAATGGATCAAGTCAAAAATAGGTCCATATAATTAGTCCATAGTCCTCATCCATTTGACAGCGTTGCGATCTAGAAATTTCATATGGCAATGTTTCTATGACTATCCTCGCCACTAGCCAGCCACCGGTCGGTCAGACATTAATCAGCTCTCGATGCATGTGTATTTTTTATTTCATAGCTTGTATTGCAAATATTTCTCTATAAGCCTAAGCTTGAGGAGCAAATGTACGGGAAAATATGTGATGTATGAAGTATGTTTAATAGGTGCGTAGAATCCCCAAGGTGGGAGCTTATAAATATACTGTCTAAAAAATTTAGAGCATTCCGCATATGGCCGCGCTTTAGGTGCTATTATTCAGAATGAATGCTTTGTTAAAAAATACCAACGTGAGTCAGTTATTCAATTTTGTGGTGGAAAATCTTGGTGAAACACATAAAACAGTCGCATCGCAGATAATTGTACTGTTGACGATTTCCAAACATGATACTTGAATAATGTGCAAAGACACGCATAATTCTAATGAAGATAGATCTTTCCACTGATAAGTATTATTATTATATTGACACAATGTTACCACTTTTGTGAGCAATCGTAGTCAAATGAGTCAAAAGTATGCAACAAGAATTTGGGCGGCAAACAATGCAGTGTAAACATATCGGCTCCTTCTAATCTATTCGAAATCGTCGGTCTGACTGGTTGTATTTTCCTTTTAATCTCTGAAACGGCTTCATCGGTTTTGACAGAATTTGGACTGCGACCTGCTGTGGATTCACTTCCGAGTGATGGCGAAGTCATGGACAAAATATGAGAAATCTTCAGATCGTTTCCAGGCATCGTATTTACATGTTTCGGAGCTTCCGTGTGACTTTCATTCATATCATTCCGAGTGGTTATTTGTTCGAATTAATTTCAATCTATGATTTTCAATGTCTTACAATGACTTTAGGTCATAGTGAAGAGAAGTTTAGGAGGCTGATTTTTTTAAGTACGTACGTGCATAAATGTATGTGTTTTTTGCATATTTAAAGATGACTACGATATTTGCGTATAGTTTATTTTAATTTTTTATTTACAAATTTACGGGTGACCCCACTTTTACAAAATACAATCACGAAATGGGAACAACATTTACAACATGGAAGCTCACAAGACAGAATTATAAAAATCACAATTTAAAAGACAATTTATAAAGCCTGAGACTGTACAGGTAAAAATGTCAATATTAGACTGAGCTAAATTGATAACACGAAATGCTCTATCGAGTGGGGAGTGCTGACCATAGGTTGCGGGATGGAACTTAATAATAATAATAAATTGCTTTTATTGCTCATGTAAGTACAGAAAAAGAAAAAGTACATAAATCTGATGCAGTGAGCAAACGGCAAGGTTCGCTTGATTGACAAGCATTAGTTGTCAATCCGCGCTCTTCCACCTAACCAAAAAAAAAAAAGTAGTATATCAGTAATAATGATAACAGCAAGAGAAAATTTAAACGTTAACACAGATACATATAGACATATGTTTTAAAACTATATATTATATTATACATCCATAGATGACATATAACTGTTGCAGGCACCTTGGTAAAACCTATAATATAAAACGAGTTGATGCTTGAATGAGATTGCTAGAAGTTGTAGCTAATATCTTATGAAGGGAAAATGTCTGAGATCAAACGAAAAAGACTCCTTGACTTTGTCTGGTTTCTGGGCAACCAGGACTGACAGATTCGAATAACGTACATCAGACAGTGAGTAATGGGCAAAGGTCCTACGGACCGCCCAGACAAATAGTACGAAAAAGACATACAGAAGAATAATTGGCAAATCAGCGTGCAGTGTTAAATTTAAGTCATCTCAAGTCTCAACATAGTCTTCACTTCTCGCTTAAATCTCAAAATTGATAGGGCTTTAATTCTATCAGGCAGCGAGTTGTAAACCTTAACAGTCATATGAAAAAGAGCACTTATAATTTGAAGTTTTAAATTTAGGTAGTGAGAGATGATGTTTAAACCTCGTGTTACGACTATGCACTTCTGTGCGGGTCTTGATCTTCTTGTAAAGATAGGATGGTGATTCAGTATTGAGTATCTTGTGGTATAGTACGGATCGATGAAGGAACCTTCTTTTCTCTATATTGAGCCAACCTAAGTTCTTTAAGTGAAGAGATATCGGCTGCCGCCTTCTAATACCACTAACAAACCTGACACAAGAATTTTGAATACGCTGAAGGCGCGCCTTATCTCGATGTAGCAATGACGGGCCGTACGCGCAGTCTGCATAGCTGAGGTGAGAAAGAACTAAAGACTCGCACAATATTATTTTTGTTGTCTTGGTTATGATGCTTCTGCTATTGTATAGCAGTTTCAATGATGAAAATGCCCTTTTGGTTATAAGAGAGACATGCTGGGAAAAGCGTAGATCTGTATCCATAATAACCCCTAAATTTTTAGCGGAGTTTGTAAAAGTTATTTTGTCTTGTCCGAAATAAATGTCTAAATTATTGGAGTATAGTTCACGATTCTTGTTTTTACCAAATAGTAGAGCCTTAGATTTAGTGGCGTTGACGGAGAGACAATATTTTTTTGTTAGCTGATAAAGAACCTGAAGGTCCTCTTTTATGTTACTTAAAGTTCGGTTTATATCTGATTCATTAAAAGCAATATATAATTGAGTGTCATCGGCGTAATAGTGATATGAGACGTGTTTAAAACTTTTGTGCAGCTGAGAGGTATACAGAGTGTACAAGAGTGGACCTACAACAGATCCTTGAGGTACACCTCGACAAACTTTAGACAATTAGGATGTTTCACCAAAGCATTTGACAACTTGTGCCCGATCTTTGAGGTAATTTCTTAATAGCACTTTTAGAAAAACCCAAGTAGTGAAGAACAGCAATCAGTAGATCATGGCTTAGCTTATCAAAAGCCTTCGAAAAATCTAATAAGATTAAGATGCATACGTTGCCATCATCAATGTATTTGCGAATATCATCTGTTACTTTGTGCAGCTGAGACCTGATCTGAACCCTGATTGGTTTTCTGGAAGAATGTCATTTTTAGCAACAAAGTCCCTCATTCTAGCATCCAAAATCATTTCGAAGACCTTTGATGGAGTACATAGGATGCTGATGGGTCGAAGGTCGCCCACATCTTCAGGGTTGCTCTTTTTTGGTATGGGAATTACTTGTGCAAGCTTCCAAATTTTGGGTATTACATTGAATTTTAGACAATAATTAAAAATATGCGTGAGATATGGTAAAATTGTAGGACAGCCGTACAGCAGCATGCTGATACTTATACCGTCGGCACCAACGGCTGTTGATTTTACTGAAAGCAATTTTTGATATACTTCATTGTCATTAGTGTACGAAAACTCAAATGCTTCATGAGGGAGTTGCGTATCGGAGAAGAATCGAAGAGTGTACTGATCAGGTTCATTATTGTCACCCGAGATGGATTGCATGAAGAAGTTATTGATTTGGTTTGCAGTTCCTAGGTGTTGAGGTAGTGAATTCTGTTTTTTATTAACTATATTCAATTTTCCGAGTTCTTTCCACATGCGGTTTTTATTTAATGCAACTTGTTGCTCAAAATATACTTGCTTTTCTTTGTTAATCGCGTGGTTAATTTTGTTCTTTAGTGTATTATAGCCTAACCAATCATTGTGATTCTTTGTACGATGATACTTTCTTAGTGCCTTATCTCTTAGTTTCATCATTTGTTTCAAATTATAGGTAAGCCAAGGTGACCTTTTTCTAGATATGCGGACTGTTCTGATAGGAGCATGGAAATCGAAAATATTTAACAGTAGTTCATTCAGATAATTCACTTTCATATCTATATCCTTAAGCAGATATATTGGACTCATGTCAACATTATTCAGGTGATTTGTAAAAAGCTCATAATTAAAATGTTTAAAGTCTCTATATGTGTAAAGAAAAGGTACAAAAGTATTCTTTGAAAGTGTAACCTCACATGAAACTAGGGCATGATCAGATATCATAGAGCAGTCTAATGCATCGATAGCCGAGATGTTTAGTTCATCTGTGCAGATAATAACATCTAGCAACTGTGAGGACTTAGGTGTACATCTAGTGGGTTGTTCAACTATCTGCTTCAAATTCATAACGTCTACCAGGTTTAGTAGCTGTCTACTACAAAAATTGTCATCCAAAAGGTCGATGTTTAGGTCTCCTGCACATAAGATATAATCATGATTAGGAGCAAGTGTGGACAACGTTACTTCCAAATTATCTATAAATTGGTTCACGGGGTAATCTGGGGGTCGGTATAAAGATCCTACAGCAAAATTTTTCTGGTTAAAGCTTACGGTGATCCATAGTTGCTCAGTATCATGATACTCAATATTATTTATAACTTTGCTTTTAAGGTGATTTTTGACATATAAAGCTATACCTCCACCTCTCCTGTGGTGACGATCACCTCTATACAGTGTATACCCTTCGAGACTGATGATATCATCAGGAATGTTGATATTTAACCAGGTTTCCGATAGTGTTATGATATCATACTTGTTAAAAAATGCATCTTTAAAATAGATGACAAAAGATGAGAGACATTACGTTGAACAATTTCGAAATAACACAATATAATGTACTAAAAAGAGTTAAAAAGTAATATGGCGTACAAGGAAATGATAAATATTATAGGAGATTAAAAAAAATCCACACAGCACCACCAAAAACACTCGATTCGATTTTATCCATACACTCTCTCAGTTTTGTTTGGAGTCTTTATTTTTGCTCGATGTAGGATTACTGTTGATCCTAGGTCTTAACTGCTTAGCGGCTGGCTCTGCACTTTGAGTTATCTTCCTTTTGCTTGTACTCTTAACTATTTCTGCAACTTCATGTTGTGTATTAACATCTGCACCAGCTTTCTGACCTACAGTGAAGACCTGTTTCAATTTCTTCTTCCTCGTCTGAACTTTTTTCATCAGCAATCAGTTCGTGGGCTGTAAATTCTCTACCATTCACGACTAGCTTTCTGTTTTTTATAAATGCATTTTGATTTTGTTTCCTTGCTTTCTTGAGTTGCTGACGCAAAATTGTTTGTTCCTTTTGCTCTTCAGGAGTGAGTTCAACACCAATAGCGATGTTTGTACCTTTTAATTTTTTGCAGTTCCTAAGGATTTCTTTTTTCTTTAGGTATGACACAAGTTTCAGGATTATGGGTTTGTTACTGGTTTGCTTCCCTATGGTATAAACATCGTTGATATCGCTGGTAACCAACGATAGCTCGAGTAGGCTGTTGATTTTGCCAATAACAAAGCTAATCAAGTTACAATCACTTGGAGCATTCAAACCAAACACTATCAAGTTGTTCTTTTTAAGCTCTTTTTGCAGTTTTTCATACTGGACTTTCAGTTCATTATACTTCTCTTCAATTTCAGAAATTTTCTGATTAAGTTTATCGTTTAGTTGTACCGAAAGTGAGTCAATCTCGCTTTTTATGTATTCTTTGATTTCAGTAGACTGTTTTGAATTTGCTTCTTCGATTACCCTTCTACTGCTCTCTTCCGTAATTTCCATCAGCCTTTCCAAAAATTCTTCATTGTTCATTTTTTGGGAGTCTAGTTATAGCGCTCGGATGTCTGTGGTTAAACGCAAATTCACTTTTTACTAGTCTAGTGTTTACGTTTTGTTGTATATGTGCTGGCAGTAATTGTAACTATATTATTGATGAACTTTTTGGCTTACCCTCACAGTATCACCTCACTTATCGACAAAACATTTAGCACAACAAATTTCAAAATAATCTGTTGCGTTGTTCTGGCAGTGTACGAAATTTTTGCGTAGGTAGAAAACGTTGAACAATGTGGTAAGACGGCAGCAACTATATATCGCAAGCAGATTATTATTACGCAATGTTCTACAGGGTACATTAAGATTGATTAATGTTAACAAAGTTTCGCAATCGGTGATCCCCAATAAAATCTTGAAAGCGAAACAACCATCAAAGACCAAGCGTCTATGCTCCAATGTAGGTAAACGCAAATGTTCTAACATGTCAGCTCTATGATATTCCGTCATGTGTTTAAGTTCCTCTTTAATGCTGCAAGACGTGAGAATTTAACCTGGACACGCTCTAAATCATCTTTAATGAGGGGACCATACTACTGTGGCATATTCTAAATTTGATCTTACCAAGGAGCAGTATAAAATTCGGAAGGTATTGATTAAAAAACACTTACAGTTTCTCCAAACAAAGCCCAGCATCTGTATGCCCTTTATACTAACTTTAAGAACATGATCTGAAAAGTTAAGCCTTTCATCAGCACTAAAAGATTCCTTGCGGTAGCCTCATAAGAGAGAGTATCATTATTTAATCTATAGCCAGTTGAAATTCTACTCCTACTTTTGAAAAAACATATGAAAAAGCATTTATAAGAGTTCTGATACAAGTGATTAAGCTGTGTCCACTACCACAGCGCATCAAGGTCCCACTGAAGGTCCACCATGTCATCTTTCTCTGTTATTCTCCTGTAAGTTTTCAGGTCATCAGCAAACATAGTTCCTTTGGAATGAATAAGAACATCAGGGATGTTATTCACAAACAAAATGAAGAGAAGAGGAGCACAATGGGACCCCTGAGGAACCCCAGTTGTCCACTAATTTTAACAGATTGAGTCCTACCCTTAAGGAAGCTCTCCAACCATCTTATAGTGTTTTCTGAAAAACCATAAGCTGACAGCTTTGCCAATAGAATGTCGAAGTTCACTCTGTCGAAGGCTTTGGAAAAGTCTGTGTAGATTGCATCCACCTGGTGACCCTTTGCCGAGGTCTCCAATAGATCAACTTTATAAGACACCAAGTTCTCCACAGTTGATCTACCCTTAGTAAACCCAAATTGACAGCTACTTACAAGCCCACGGCAATACCAGTTAAGTTGATCATATATCAAGCTATCAAAACGTTTCGGAATTGATGATTGGGTACATACACCTCTGTAATTGCTAATATCTTCAACATCTCCTGACCTAACACTTGGCTGAATATAACTGTGCTTCCAAGTGTCAGGAAAACCACCTGTTTGGATGGACATGTTAAAAATAAGATGCAAAGGTTTAGTAAGTGTAAAGATACATTCTTTGAGAAAAACCTCTGGAATTTGGTCAGGACCCCAGCTGAACTTCATTGGGAGACTTACGATTTTATTGAATACTTCCTCAAGAGAAATTTTGTTTAGTAGTATATCTCCTGTCTTCTCAAATAAAAAAGAGGGTAAAGGATGTACAGAACTATCATATACACCACTAAAGTGCTTTGCAAACAAATTACTTATTGTCTTCCCATCTTGCATTCTAACTCCCTCTAAGTGCATACTATTAGGTAAGCTACTTGAATTTCTTAAGCTCTTTACGTATTGTGCTCTATAAAACTAAGCCATAATCTGCTCCTTGAATTAGCAAAATAGGTTGCCAGGAGTTATGGAGTACGTACATCAGAGTTTTGACAATTATTCGAATTGTTATTTAGGATACCTCTAACAGTTTCATGATGAGCAAAAAGTATGACAATTGAATATACGTGTTGTTATATACTGTGAAGAACATTTTTCTCGTAAAATATGAAAGTTGCTTCTTCTAATTACGGAAGGTAGGTCATCATATTAAATATAGCGAACTAATTTCCAGGACACCTCTACTTCTCAAAGACAGTTCAAAGAATCCGTCCCATTCCATAGATTGCAACAGCGACCCTTGCAGAAAGGTAAAAATAGACTGAATGGATAAAACGTCCCAAACTGAATGTCTGAAGACTACATGCTGTTGAGAGGAAATTCAGTAATTTCCATTTTATGTATGTACTCCTCACTTATTTTGTCCGTTATTTTGACCTGCCTTGCTTTTTTCTGTTGATTGGGATGTAAGATAGCATTTTTCTCGGTCATATTTTATTATTTATTAACATCTCATGGCCGTACCATATGAGCTATCGGCTTTGTATTCGATCCCCAATGGTATATTCTGCATAAGCCCTTCAATTTCGGTATTACGCAGGATGTCCCGCGCTTAAGTGGACATAGTTAAATGGTAGGCAGGTTGGACCTGAAAATTAAAAGACTTCTAAAAAACCGTGTGGGTGGGGGTTAGTCTCAGTTTTTGATGCTGGTACATTTATAAGATCCCAAAATTGGTAATTCTACGTACTCATTAGACATATTCCACACACCATTCATTTCTGTGTACATTAGCCCTGAAAACTCAAACAAAAAACATTCTCAGCAGACGAATCACGTAGCAATCGGCTGCGGCTGCTGCTGCTGCTGCTGCTGCTGCTGCTGCTGGCGTCGCGTCGTGCCCCAGCTAGGTATCGGGGAGAGACGATGTTTCCAGGTGGTCCACCGTTAGAGCAGAGAAATAATATTTTCTATGGACTAATTGTATGAACCTGTTTGACTGACATTTTTTCAAAGTTTGTGCTGAACGTATGTTCTTTTCTGCTCTGCCATTTTTCAAATGCCATCAAAATCAACACCTTTTAAATCGGTGAATCAAATGTTTGACTGGAAAAGGTTATATGTGGTGCTGATTAAATAGCAAAACAGATTGACTGCTCCTCTTTTGTTTTTTAGTAAAAGGTCTTTATTTAAATATCTTATTTTTATCAGTCTATGTGACCCAGAACTCAAAATTGAAAGCGCTACCAATTTCTTTCCATCAGCATTTTACAAAATAGTGTTTAGAATTGGTCATAAGATGTTTTGGTATCTCAAAATACCAGGGCAGGATTCAGGTTTCTTTATTCCTTTTTATTTTATTGAGTGCAACCCCCGTAAGTTATACTATGAGTTTATTATTATTTCGTAGAAAAAAATGTCAATAAATGATACAAATAAAAGGCGAATCAATGCACCATATTTACTTTTTTGGATAATTCTGATATAAAAACAAAAAGTGGAAAAATCGAGTCCGGCCCTGAATTCTTCAATCGTCTATCTAGTTTTACATTACTCTTAATGTTGTTATCGTAAAATAATTCAACAGAATCGGTTCAATAGTGCCCGTGATATGTGATATTAAAGATTTGGCATGTTTAGATAAATCACCATATCCGAATAATAATAACTGAATTTATATTCAAATATGTAAAGGTCTGGTTCTATACTACCTACCACTTCACTATGTCCATTTAAATACTGAATGATGCGAAATACTTGTATGGAAAGATTTAATATCGGTAAATCTGGAACAGGTAGTATAGACTGTACTCAAAATATCAGGCAAACTAAAATTCTGGATAATAACTTGGGAAACACTTGTCGGTAGCTTGTTGACTGAATCTGATTTTGTGGCGGTCCATTATCTTATCATAAATCTCTTTTCGTTTATATTTATATGTATGTATATCAATATTCTCCTCATCTCAAGGCTGGTTACTTTGTATTTCAAGCGCGGTAAAAATGACACACATTGATGCCGATCGTAAGTAGTGAAATTGTTTTTCTGTACTTTTGTTTTGTCGGGAAAATTGATTTGTCCGAAAAAAAATAATTTGCTACTTGATATTTCTCGAAGCATACCAAGTCAGCATACCATTTGAGAAAGTTTTTTTTGTTTGTCTTAATTATATTGACGCAACTTTTATACACAATCGAATCTATAATTATCTTGAGCCGCACTTAAAGGATACTTCAAATACCATTGCTTTCAGAGATCTAAGTAAAATTAAGTACCCACTTAAATGTCTTCTATTTCTTTATTCATAAACATACGTATTTTTCCTGTCGCGTTATGTGTTTTAGATAATGGTAACCAACAATTATCGGTAAAATAAATGAAACGTAAATGTCCAGTATATTTCTTAATTCGAGTAGAAGCGACAGCAAGACTTACTATTATTATATTTCACACTCAACTATAAATACGTAGTAAAAATTTTACGTATATTGTATAAAAGGAAAGATGTTTGACCTCCCCTTTCATGTCGAGTAGTAAGTTCTGGCTTCAAACACCAACAGTAATCTCCCAACATATCTACCTCCCAACGAACCTGAGATAATTCTTCAGGCTTTTTTATATCCTGATGAAACAGCTCTCCCTGCTCAACACTTACAGTTCCAAGAGTTAAAGGAAAGGAATGGAAATTAGAGTAGAGAAAATAAATTTTGAGTGACATCCGGAAACTTATCTTTTTAAATGTAATTTACAAATTTTATCAGGGGCTTACACGTTTTTAGCTTTCAACGACTTCCACACACATAGTCCTTTGTCATTTAATCGACAATCCAAATTTTGGTTTCGCATTAATAGGTGTATTTGTAGCCCGATAAAACTGTTTGGTTGTTATCCGTTAATCCGTAGCCCGTCTGTAACTTGAAAAGTACTGGTTGGATATTGAGAAATTTTTACACAAAAAGTTCTATAGCTTTTGGAAATCGGTCCAGAGCTGGTGGAGCTACAAGCCAAAAAAAAATCGCACTTCGGTTTTTGACGTCACATGATCGCTTTCAGAAAAATTATTGTTGGGGTCAAATATTTGGTGGTTGAGGTTTAAGGGGGTGGGTGATGGTTGATCTCAATTTGATGCTTCTACCCCCGCTAATTCTATGCAATTGTTAGACATATGTATTTAACGCATAGATTTTCTCTCACATTTGCAACTTTTACTTAAAATGAAATATTTCAACTTCGCCCGCTCATTACAATATAAAGTTCCCCAACGTGTCTGTCTGAACGCGATAAACTCAAAAACTACCGAGTAGATTTTTATATGGGTTCTACCAGAAAGATTCATGAGGAGTGTTTAGGTGCATAATTTTTTAAAGATGAACGTAAATTGACTGAAGCATGACGGAATTGTAACCTAAGGTATCAAAAATTTGCCCATGTCATTATTTGTAATACGCTGCAAAACTTACATACAATGAAGTACTTATGTCACAATCACCGATTCATTCAAATTAGTCAATCACGTATAGGTAAGCACTCGATTATATGCAATGTTTGGGCAAAAGATAAGCAACTCGTTAGTAGCCTAGTGGTTACAGTATACAGCTTATTTATTGCGCGGTAGATTTTCAGGCTTACTACGTAAAAAATCTATAGAATGTCAAAAAGTCATTAAATGTCAACTATTTTGAAGGTGAGATTTTATAGGAAAGCCTACATCATGTTATAAACAAATGATTATACTCGTTTATATGTATATCTATGGTAATCTTTATTTTCTTTGAATATTCCTAAGATCGGAAATAAAATACGCAAAAGATAATTCAAGAAGTCTTGTCTAATCCGGCAGGAGTATTATGTGGAAAACCTAAAAAATGTCATAAAAACCTACCAAACTTCGTCTTGCGGACACGGAGTGTGTAAATATTTAATCCCTATGATCGCTGTGAGCGCCATCAAAACCGTCCGTCTACAGAGGAATGACTCAACGACACGGCATGCATTGTTGGTTGCGGAAAGCCGAGTAGTCTGTAGTGCTTATCTCTGAGAGGAAGCAAGAAAGTTATTTGAGTAGATCGGATCTGGGTCATTATGTGTATTGGTCTGCATGTGTATAAAAAATATAAATATGTGGGAAAATGATTACTGAATGTGCAGCCAATGAAGAATATCTATTAGTTGTGCCTGACGGGTTATTGATATGTTGTCCTTTCTGAAGACAGGTTATATTAAACTTACATTACAATCTTCCCCGTTTTTTTGCGTTTTCAAGAACTTTAATTGCGTTGTTTGTAATTAAGCCACACCACAGAAGAATTAGGAACGACACATCACAAAACATTTTCGCACTGCCTCACATCTATGCGCTGATTTGTATTTTCTACTTGACATCGTAAAATAAAAAAATATATAAAATATGTATAACTTGAAATAAAAATTGATGTGAAATGTAATAACTTTTTTAGGTTTCATAGATATATCTGTATGTAAATTCAGCAAGTTTGCATATGCAATTTCCAGGTTGAATAAGAAAAAGCGGATGCACAACTAATTTTTAGCTTTGCATATTTCCCAAGTAAGTGTATTTGAGACAAGGAACCAATGGAATTACGAGTATCATCAACACACATTATTACCACACAAATTTTCACTATGCACATATGCACTACCGTTTCCTGCCAGATATAATATACAACTTATAGCTTAAACCTCCAATAATGCCATCTCTGCAGCAGATGTGACATCACATAAGAGGCAAACATTGATAGCTGAAGCATCATGACGTTTAGACAACACGTACAGGTACAAAACGAGTACATAATAAGTGTAGCACAACTAGTGCTAAGTTGACTTCTTGCAGAAAAACCTACGTAATGTCACAAAAAACCTATATACCCGTGCGGATGTGCTACTCAAAAACATGATTCGGTAGTTACGGGTGCAAAGCCGGGGCGAGCCGCTAGTAGAAGACAATTCTACATTTCTAAATCTCAACATTGTGAACAGGGTGAGGACTAATTACATGAGCCATTTTGCGCACCTAAGTCCCGATTTTACTACTGACCCGCGCCTTAGGCACAAACTAGACCCAAGGAAAGGCGTCTTTGAACTAATGAGTGTGGTGTATTTCTTGTAAAATATATCTCAAGCAAGAGAAATATCATGCGACTTGTCAAGGCAGGCTCCTTATTCTCCTAGTAAGTCAAGAAGTGCTTCATACGGGGTGTTCCAGAAGTCGACGCCAAGCCAGTACTTTTCAAATATTTGGTTTGAAAAAATCAGAAAAATCTACGTCAAGAAATACTTCATACAGGGTGTTCCAGAAGTCGACTTCATCTGGTACTTTTCAGATAATAGGCTTAAAAAAATCAGAAAAATCTGCGTCATGATAGCAAGACAGATAGTAACGACACTTTTATTGATTCAGGACTGGCTGAAGGAACAGAATTTATCAAGCTGAATTTTCTACAGCACGAGTGAGACACTGTTGTTTTCAATGAAATGATCGTTTAATTGATGTCATATACGGTATCAGAAGTGTATTCGTTTCGAGTATGGGGCAAATGCTTCTTTTTGATTGGTGCATTTTATCACCATGGCCGCTAATTTAGTGTCGGGATGCAAATGAAAAATAGGTTTTTGTAACTAAAACAAGTTATTCATACGTATCTCTTGATTTAGTATGAGAATTAAGACCCCATCTTATACAAGGCGTGTAAGTAATTTCTAGTTTGAGAGACATTTTACAAGAAATCGACCATATTCATTAGATCCATTAATTCAAAGATGCGTTCTCATTGCTTTAATTTTTAACCAGGGTACTTTTTTGCGCCCGGCTTAGTAAAATTGGGCCTCATAGACACTTTTCACATATAGATTTCCCCATTTATTTGTCCTTGCCGGATAGTCGATCAGGGCTATAAAGAAATGCCTAGGTAGCAACGTTATCAAATGGGTGGGAGCTGGGAACTAATTGTATGAACCTACTTAACCGACTTCTTTTTTAGTAGTTAGTAGCTAACTTTATCCTAAGAGGAGTCAACTTGAGCCGTACAATGTACTGACCACAAACATTTTTGCATTAGCGGCGGCTACTTCTTTCGTTATTCATCTTGAAAGTCATACTATTACGAGCCCCTTTCCACTTCAGTTGGCCCACTTCAAGATTTGTAGCAAAATATGTAAAAAATACTTATTTGAAATCACTTAGACCTATAACTTTCTGATAATATAGCTTCACATTGTCCTTCTGTAACAAACATACCACCGACAAATAACAGGAACATACAGGATGGATCATATACCAGATGTCATTTATCTCCAGGAAACGCATTGTCACGACACAAAATCACGCTCGCCCAAGAACTATGCAGGACCGTTTAAAAATAGGCAATTATCTACAGCTAGGGGTGGAGTCGCAATACTATTTAAAAGGGAAATTCCTGTCCGATCAATTCCAATAAATACAAACTTAGAAGCTGTCGCTATATCCATAGACCTTAAAGAAGCAATCAATATTTGCAACATTTACACATGTACATTCCACCAGACCACTATTTAGAACCTGACGAATTCCAGGCTCTATTAGAACAAATAGTTAGGCCTAGAAAAATAGTTCTCGAGGGAAAATAAACAAGGAAGCTCTTGATACAAATATCCTAGCCTTACTTAATCATGGAAGCAACATATGGTTTAATGCTGCCTCATGGAGGTTATCTAACATCGACTCCAGCACAAGCTCACCCAACCTCCTAACACACCTGAATTGAACCACTACTGAAGACCTGTATAGTAGCGATCATTTCCCCATTATCATTTCAGACTCAAGAAATGGACAACTGGAGTAATTACTTGCAATATATAGATGACAACATTACCAACATTGATTTAACCCAAAAAAAAAGGATTATAATAGAAAAGTTTAATGACTTAATCACTAAATCTGCAGACCAGCACATATGGGAAACAAAAATCATAAAAAGAAAATAAGTCGGACCCAAATAAGTACAAAAGACACAAAACTTTTGAAAATCTACGTGAATTAAGACAGAAGCAGGCCAAAGCAAGACTCACAACAAACAGAATTCAGACAAAGACGTGACGAAATGTTGTTGAGGAAATAAAGACAAGAAAACCAATATCATCAGTTAAAAAGAGTTTCTGGTGTGAGCAGCTTTACCAAAATGTAATCACTAAAAGATAAATCAACATTGCAGAAATACTATCGAAAACTTATTATGAACACTCCAGCCATGATAACTACTCCCAAAAGTTCATAACTTACAAAACATATCAGGAAATAATTACAGTCTCAATTGAGTACAATGAAGACTCCATCAACACTCCCCTAACTATGAACTAGTATCACGATGGGATTCAAGATATTAAAAACACATCACCAGGAGCTGACAACATTCCAACCATCTTCCTCAAACATCTATTGGATAATTAAAATAATTATAATATGAACAAAACACGTGTTTCCAAATAGCTGGAACCAAGCAATTACCCTTAGTTATGCCAGGTAAACAACAACTAGATCTACAGTCATACGGAATAGTCTCCATGACCTGTTACCATGCAAACTACTTGAGAAAATTGTAAACAAACGTCCGATTTGTAGCTTAGAACAAAGACACATAGTGATCCAGGAGCAAGCTGGCTTTAGATCGAACAGATCGACTACGGACAACATTGTTGACTTGAGAAACTATATTGATTATGCATTTGAAAACAATCAACGCCGTTTTGCCATTTATTTTGACATTAAAGCGTTCAATGCGGTATGGGGTATATAAAATAAGTGCGAAGCTTAAAGACTATGGATACTAGATTTAATTGCCAACTTTCTGAGAGAAAAAAATTTCCAGGTTCGAGTGAATGGATCATTGTCCAATCTGAAAACACAGGAGAACGGAGTAACAAAACGGATACGGCATGGATATATAAAATAATGGCGAGGCTTATAGGCTGTGGCTACAATGATCACGTACTAGCTGGCATTGCCAACTTTCTGAGAGAAAAAACTTACAATAAATGGATCATCGTCCAAACTGAAAACACAAGAGAACGGAGTACCAGTGGGATCATTATTAGTCCGACCCTTTTTCTAATTGCAATGAATGACATCCTAACTAATATTCCCCCATTCAAGCCAGACCCTAGGCAGACGACAAGAAAATTTTTTTATGTAAGAGGCCAAAATGTTGGAACTAGTGCCACGCTATTGAAAACGCAGTTACTCAAATTAGAATATTGGTCCAATTAGTCAGGCTTTTCGTTTTCTCCCAACAATACCATCTTAGCAAAAAAGGTGAATAGAACAAACCAATTGAATTGCACAGCGCTAGAGTACACGGATGAAATCAAGTTTCTAGGAATAACATTTGACATCTGACAATCTTCTCTAAGAAGACTTCATATATGCATCTGTTTTACATCATACCGGGGGCCCATCGAACAACACCGCAGGAATGCTTATAGTGAGAGGCAGGAGAACCCCCACTGCAACTGATTCGTGACGCCCAAGTTCATCACACGTTATTAAAATAGCATCAAACCCAGATACTCCTGGTTACAAGAACCTACTCACCCTCATGGAGCAAATCCGATACGCATACCACCTCTGCACAAGATACTTCAATCCCATCTAATGAAGTTAAACATAAGCCAATACCACAACCATATAGAAACAATGTCTCAAATACATCACCAAGGGCTGTTCAGCTTCCTTATGTAAATACCCAACTAACAAAACTAGATAAACATATCCTTCCCAATTAGATAATACAACAAAATTTCTACGAATTTCTTGTTGATTATACTGACCACAAGCAAATGTATGCTGACACCTCAAAACAAAGATCAAACTACTGAGTAGCAATAGTTACACCAACTATCAAGACACTGAAGTTCACGGACGCAGCCACCCCTTTAACAGGAGAGCTTTATGCGATTCTAGAAGCCTTAAAATATATAAAAAGCAGCTCCACCCAAAATTGGATAATTAGTACAGACTCACTAAGCTCACTATACGCCATCAGTGTGTTATATACCAAAAATAGGATAGCCAAACTAATACAAGAAACAATAACTCACCTCGCCAACAATAACCAGGTTGCAGTATTTATGTAGGCTCCGTCGCACAAAGGAATAACAGAAAATGAAGCTGCAGATACAAACGCAAAGAGAGCAGCAACGAATAACAGCATAAGTAACCTCCCACTAAAGGATAAGACTTGCAGGTGTATGTAAAGGGCAAAACAATAGACCGATGGAATAGAGTGTGGAAGAATAAGCTTTCAAAGTTTGAAGAAGTCAAACCCAGCCTCTCTGAATGTCAGATCGTATCAGAAAAAAGAAGACAGCTCTGCAAGTTATAATAACACGTCTCCGACTAGGCCACACCAGAACCACCCACTGCTACCGCATCACCCGTGAGCCTGAACCAGTATGTGTATATGTGCGAAAGTGTAATATCAGCGAAACACATTCTAGTAAAGTGCCCAATGCTCGAACATCAAAGGCATCATTGCAATCTTTGTGGTAAAGCTCTAAGAGACATACTTGGTACCAGCTGCAACCTACAAAATCTAATGACATTCTTGAGCCAGTGTAATTTAATACATAAAAATTAAATAATAACATGTGATCACCAAATCCGCTGCTAATAGATAATTAGCTGGTGCAGCTTACGTAAATAAAAAACATGATAGAGTTTTCAACAGGCGTCGAATGCAACGAGCGTAGACAGATACGAGTACATGTGTGTAAGCTGACCACTGCCATGTGGTGCTCAATCATGTCAACATGGTCGGTCGGTACTGTCAGTAGAGGATCATTCAAGTATTACGTAAGCACAAAAGGAGGGGGTATTTAAATTTTTACTTTTTCGAATCTTCTACAAAATTTAGTCGATTTTAATTTTAACACATATGGCAACCCTACTTGTCTATGCTCGAAAGCGAAACGCCTTTTTTAGGGATTCCCCAAATATGGATGCATATTCATGCAAAGATCCAATTTTAAGTTTGCCGGAAATGTATTAGCAGAGGTACTGAATTAAATGGAAATTGATCATGTTACTACAAAATACTTGATTCAAATTTTAGAATGAACCAAAAAGTATAAGCATGTAGGGGGTAAGAAATTTGCTTAGTTTTGCACTCAAGTGAGGATGTCTATAATTGTAAAAGAACCTGCTTACGTAATACTTCAACGGCCCCTAGTTCAGATCGATTGTTGTATAGTTGTGGAGTAGAGACTAATTATACGCGTCTATTTGACTGACTTGATCCATTTAATTTCTATCTTACATATGTGCGTAGCTAGCTTTTTCTCAGATGGGCTAACTTGTGCCAAACATAATCCTTTATGAACTCATGACAGCGTTGCGTGGGAAGTGCAGAGACAACCCACTTGACGCCATTTTTCACACAATCGCCAGGCAAGTGTTTTTATTCATGAGGCGACACGAGGAACGGATCTAAGCACTTAAAAACTACTGAAAAGTGTTTCGCTCTGATAACTGTTATAAAATATTGCAGGAACATATTTTGAGTGGCTAGTATGAGAAATATCTGACACATGGCGGTTACAACGAGAGCATTACTAGAACGATTGTTTCATACAGCATGCATATAAATGTACATTTGTAAATATTAAATAATCTTTTGAATTTCTATCATGCAGTAACACAAAAAACACTGCGTCAATACTGCTCATCTAGTGATACTCGATCTTTATCTCGGCCTCTGATGCTTCGTTTCAGCAAACTACACAAGTTTCATCAAACTACTGTTGTCAGTTACACTTATTATGGGTGTCCCACCAGTCATGCAAGATTTCAATTAAATGGCTTTACTTTTTTAGATTGTTATCCTTCAGTTGAATCATAAAGTAACAGCTATAATAGGTCATGTAAATGACCATCATTTTACATGAGTTTGGCTAAATTTCTTTGGATTTCCGCTGTCAATGTACGGGTGTCCGTGGGATTATTGATATAGTCCTTTGACTTCGAATAGCCCCATAAAAAGAAATGTGGTGACGCTAAATCACACATCTAGAGGACCAATACTAATCAACAAAACGAGAGAGCACATGATCAGGAGGTGTTTCGTACAGCTATTGAATTGTTTCACGAGATCTATGAAATGTAGCACCGTCTTCTACACCACATTTAAGTTATCCACATCAAATCCGTCAGAAAGAAGGCCACCAAAACTCGTGGATTGAAGAAAGAAATCCAACTCCGCATCAAAGGAGTTTAACCTTATCTATACAAAACCGTTATGAAAATTTTTTTATGAATTTAACCCTATACTGTGTAGAGGGTGGACAACTCAGAATGCGATGTACTGTATCTGAGAACCTATCCATCGTATAGGCTTGCGGCTAAAAAGTTCTTATTAAATCGGCCAAGAGAAAAACCGAAATAATATATTTAAGTAACTGCAATCTTGAACCTAAAAGAGTGATGATAATTTGAACTTTTTATATTTGACAATGTTTGCTGTATCTCTAAAAATAAAGTGGTGGGGGTACTTGAAGGTTTCCATAAAAAACACTAGTTAAAAAGAGCTATTATTGACTACAAATCTTATAATATTTGAAGTTTTGTTAGTTTCACATGTGGCCGCTAGAGGGCTTTTCCAACATTCTGACAGAAATGGTTAATTTTCTCACAAAAATTGAATGCTTTGGTATGCATTTTTTATGTCAAAGTAGCTAAATGATGTCCAAATAAGCACGCGAAAACCGCATCTCGATAACTTGTTCCTAACCTAAAATTTAGGCCAAAGAAGGTTTTATACGGAAATCTCTTAATTTTTAATAACTAACCTTTCTGGAATTCTTTTTTATTCAGACTTATTTTTATTTCATATTCGGTGAGGTCCAAATCTGGCTGACGTCATAAGGTGTATGAGAGAGAAGCGCGAGAAGCGTCCAATATGTATCTTCATTCAATCACATTGAAAAAGACTTTAAAAAAACTTTATTGAGGTCTGCACATACAGACCACTACAAATTACAAGTTACAATTGATATGACATTTACCGAATCTAATTTATACAATTTGATATACTGACTAAGCATCAGCAGAAAATAGACAAATAACAATGAACGATGGACAAAGAATAGTCTATTGAGCAATAGAGTCACTAAGTAAACAACTGATTAGCGAGTTGTTATCTTATGCTAACGCATCATCTGGTGTAGTATTGTATGCTTAACCTAATAACTGCGTAGTTAACAAGGGCATTTAACATGTATGTTAAAAACAGTGCGCCAATGGCTTCCGTGGCCTCGTCATTCGGGTTGCTAGGCAACGGGGTGCTTCTGTCTCTTTTTAACGGACGTATCGCATGTTCTCACGCTTATCTCTAGTACACATTACGCCGTCAGCGGTATTTGATTTTCAGTGTATACATACAAGTTGACGTGGCACGGCTGTTAAACGCGAACTGAGATCCATGACAGTTCCAACTATTTGCAGCGATGTGCGATTCACAATGGTCGATTCTGATGCGATAGATGGCGCTTCGCGCTATCGCATGCTGATAAACCGTACCTCCGGTATAGAGGATCATTGTGGTGCTTCCGTTTGTTCGTCCAGAGTTAAGAGACCAAGCTAATGAGTAGCAAAGAAGCACGAAACAGCTGTCCATGATTGGCTGTCTTCTTTTCTTAATCGAACGGACGAAAGCATCTTGTCTAATCCATTATTATGATTACTAATATAATTATGATTATTATCTTTAATATTATGCTATTAGGAAGTTTTGGGAAAAGTGTCTAGCTCAGAGGTGTTTGTTTTGCACATGAATGAATGAATGAATCATGAAATTAAAGGCATACTGGCCACCATAAGGAGCCGGCGCATAGGCCACTTAAAAGAACAATTGTGCACCTCTACATTCCTTGGACCTCAAGCCTCGCCATTACTAGTAAAGTTGAGTATGGCCTTGAGTCCAAACTCCTTAACGTCCTGGGGGTCCAAAGTGATGGAGCTCAGTAAAGTCTGCCTCACAGCGACTCACAACGTGCGTTAAGGTCTCTTCCTCTACTCCGCAGCTCTCACACAAGGGATCCTGATCCACCTTCATCACGTGCAGGTGGCGCCTTAACATGTTGTGGCCAGACAACAGTCTCACCAGCAACCTTAGGTTGGCTCTATCCAAAGATAGGCATAAACGTCCATTCTAAGCGCTGTGCCCTACAATGAGTTCCCGTGACTGACGGAGATGTCTGGAGATGGTTCTCCATTTCTGAAGTGTTGTCTTGCTATCCACTTCTCCATTTTTCCTCTAGCTCTTTGCGCGAGCACCCTTAAAGCTGGCTCAGGACCAATGAGCTTGCTGGCTGATCCTGTCTCTGCCAGACCGTCCACCCTGTCATTGCCCTTTGTCCCAGCATGCCCTGGTACCCACACTAACGATACCGAATGCCTCACTGCTAGACAATCCAGAGCCTCCCTGCATTGCAATACAAGGCTCAAAGTAATCTTAAAGACATTTAATGCCTCCATTGCAGTCTGGCTGTCACAGAAGGTTGTTATTCTTCTCCTAGGTCCTCTCCCTCCAAAATACGGGATTCACAAGCCAGAATCGCAAGGATTTCCACCTGGAAAATAATGGTGTATCCACCAAGAGGCAGAGACAACCCAGTTCTAGGCCCAGAGACTCCGGCGCCAGAGCCCTCTTCGGTGATTGAGCAATCCGTGTACCTGAGCACTCACTCCGGAGACCTTCCAGCTACCGGCGTCCCACCCCACCCTCGTTGTATCCTCCACATTCAACTTGCGGTTGAAGCGATATTTAGGGGTGATCAGATCACTCCTGCTCAGAAGGACAAGATCCTCTCTTTGCAGTTCGACTAAAATGGCAGTGTGACCCTTGACAGTATTAAAGAAGGCCCAGCTACCCTCACACCACAAACGATGTGTAAGTACTCTCGCTTCACGGCGGATCACTAGATCCAACAACGGTAGATCTAGCAGAGCTTCTATTGCAATCAATGGCGTTACTGATACAGGCCAAACGCTGAATTTTATTGAGTTTGGCCTTAGTAGTCTCGGTCCCAATTAAAGGCCACCAAACCAAGAAGCTGTACAAGAGAGGGACGTATTATCGTCGTGCAGAGCCATTTTGGATTTAAGCCGCCACCCTACACCGACAACACGTCTGCAAGCCCATATTGAATTGTGAGCCTTGTTAACCTTATATTCAGCATGCTCTCCTGTTCAGTTTTCAGTCGAGGATAATTCGTAGATATTTTAATGATTGGGATAAAACTAATCTAGTCCCAAGGAAAGTCGGCAAGACAAGCCCGTCAAGCCTTCTTCTCCTGGTGAATAGGATCAGCTCGGTCTTTCCAGCGTTGACAGAAAGTTCGACCACCCTACACCATGATTCCGCAGTGCGCAGAGCGCCCTGCATAATCTCAAGGACTGTTCTACAAAAACGACCCCTAACTGCTATACTTAAGTCATCATCATAGGCTTACATATAAACACCCGCACTGCTGAGCCTAACGAGTAGTTCATTTAACACGAGGTACCACAATAGGGGTGTTACAACTTCGCCTGACGCTTCAGCTTACATCATTCAGCATAGCTGTTAGCATGTCTGAGAGAGTCGGTTGTAGTGCAATTAAATTCACCTTCAATGTCCAAAAAAGCTACAAGTGCCACTACTCGCTGATCTAGCCTGTCGACCAGATCAGTCGATTTCCATGATTGGTATGCAAACTGATTGGAATGAATGACACACCTTTCCAGCGGGTCATCCCTCAAAAATTTGTCAACTATCATTTCCGATGTCTTGCACAAAAGATGAAAGGGTAATCAGTCGAAAATCCTTCGGGCCAGTATATCTAGTTCTGCCCAGTTTAGGAATAAATACTACTTTAGCCTGCCGCCCGCCATACATGCTCGCAACACCTTCAATAGGTAAGGAACAATCAAATCATTCCCATACTGTAACATGACAGGAAATATATCGTCCAGAACCGGACTTTTGCAAGTAACAAACGAATCGGTCGCCCATACCATCTTTGCGAAGGTGACGATCTCCCTTGCCGTGCGCCAGTTCTCCTATGAGGGCCTGTGCAACGGCATGCACCCTATGGAACCGGGAAAGTGCGTATCCATCAGAAACCTCGGAGTACCTTCCTCGGAATGGATCAAACAGAGATCCCAATCTTGCTTTAAAATCTTCGCATAGGATTCTGTGTGTTTTAGCTGTAGCAGTAATGGCATTAATTACCTGACAGAAGTTCCTCCAGGATTCTCTGGAGGCCCTTCGAACCTCCTTTTTGTATTCCTGCAATGCCTTCTTGTAGACAACACATCGGGGAGAGCACCTCCTGTCCATAACTCTACCATAAAGCGTGTGCACAGCTCGTTTCCTATCCTCTAGCTCGTTGAGCCAGAAGGTTGCTTTGCTCTTATCTTGAACTTTGCGTAACGGGCAGTTTCCCTCATACGAACCTGTCAAGTCCCTGCTGCTACGGCTGCTATATAAGAGCCCCTACAAAGGCTGAAGGGACCGCTCCAAGCTTACTATCAAGATCTGCCCTAAAGGATGATGCCCAATTACTATGCCTAGATTCCGAGCATATTTATCTAGGATCTCTTCTTCACTATTAAACTGCAACTAAGTATCTGAAGGTAAATTCTTCAAGTTGCCATGAATTGATGCTAGTCATTACGCAAGCTCTAAGCTTAGTGTCCGGAGTATCGCTAAAAGGCGTATAGCTGAGCCCTGAACCGTTTCACAGCCAGGGTTTTTGAATGAGAGCCATGTCATGGCGGCCTGGTGAGATCTCCTGAGCGAGTGCCCTCGGAGCCGCTATGCCCTATTGTAAGTTAACTTGTATACAATCAAGACGACTTACCATAGGTGTTGAGGGGTCCCTCCTACACCTTACCGGAGACCGGTATAGATGCCCTATTCCGGCGTACGGCCGTCGCCGCCACAGTCTTCCCTGCCGCAGCCGCCCTCATCCCCGCTTCCACGGAGGAGTTCTCGGACTCTGTTTAAGAGCCCATCCTCGCCCGAGTCGCTTACACTGCCCTCTGGGGCACGTTCAATCATTGGGCCTTCCACGATGTTTCCTGCAGATACTGGAGGTTCCAGCAAGAGCTGCCCTGGCTAACCCACTCCCTGTGAAGGGCCTGGTCTACCGCCACAACTCCCGTCGGGCTGGTCAGACCCCTCGTTAGGAGCCAGACCTGTTCCGGCAGGTGTCGCGTCACTGACTGGATGTTTGTTTAGCCCAAGAGTGTAGACACCGCCAAGCTTTCTCCGCAGCACAGCCTGCTGCCGTTACTGTCAATAACCTTCCAGCTTATGGAATCCACTAAGAGAACAAGTCGGACCCCTTTGGGTTCCTCCTTCTTCTCCAGTAGCCTCCACGTACTGGAAAAGGCTCCAGGATTGTGACTCCTGAGCCTCCTCATAATGACCCCATTTCGCAGGTTTGGGCCAGGGAACCAGGCCATCACGCGGTGGTAAACAAGAAGATCGCCAAAACTCATCGTTATGAGTCTTGCGCCCTCCTACAGCCGCAGCTCCCCCACGTAGGCCTCCAGCCATGCTCTAGAGGACTCGGAGACAAAGATGGCTGCCCCTCGAAAGAGGTAGTAGTCAGTGTACCTAGGAACGGCCCCTCATCTGGGAGCGCATCTGGGAGCGCATCTATCAGCACATCCTGCACCTGTGCCTCAGTGAATTATGTCCCACGATAACCAGGACCGTATGCTCCGCTAATCGATTTTCGTCCGCCGGCGCGCATGACGTCACTCGGAGAGTGATTATTATTTGGGTTGATATGGAAAACGTGCATATTTTCACCTACATGCCAAACGGCTGGATAGATTTTCACATATCAGGTGTCGTTGGATTCGTCTTAGCGGTGCTAGTGACACTAGCTACATTGAAATTTTATAAAAAACAAAATGGTGAATTTTAATAAAAGATTTCAACCTTGTAATTCCTACTTCATAGGCTACAGATCAAACGGCTTGATAGATTTTCACATATTAGGTGTCGTTGGAATCGTCTTAGCGGTGCGAGTGACACTAGCTACATTGAAATTTTATAAAAAACAAAATGGTGGATTTTAATAAAAGATTTCAACCTTGTAATTCCTATTTCACAGGCTATAGCTTAAACGGCTTCTAGCTCCACAATAGAGCGTATCGCCTCTTCACTGTAAAAACAAGAAAACTCCATTTTTCTACATTACCTATATTTTACTATGTTCTGTGGAGCAGGATTAACATGTTCATATCATAATACTGTACTACATTTATCCTTATTTCACAGAACATCCTAAGTACATGTAAGTGTGAAAATGTACGCAACTCGAAAAGTATAAAAATGGAGTTATCTTCTTTTTGCAGTAAGGTGGTGGTATAACAATAAATGGAGATGACTTAGTCTAAGCAACAATTTTTTTCAATTTCCTTTTACGATTTTTCTGGTCTTTCAAACTTTTATTCAGTTCTTTGATCCAGAAGAACATCCTTGACCTGAAAAACAGTTTTTTAGCTTTTGCAGGGCAGTCAATGTTGCTGCTCTTCAACAGAAGTTCACCTATAAAATTTTGCTTTTCTGTCACTATTCCGTCCCAATCGAATGTAGTGAATACCTTGTTCAGCTTCTCAATTTGATTCATGAAAGTTGCGGAAGGTTTTGATAATTCACCCTCACTAAGATGGTCTATCCATGAATAAGTTTCATTCGAGGAACTTTTCAACCTCTCATCCTGCAATTTATTGCAAACAAAGCCGGCCAAACTTTCCAGCCCATCATACTCGAGCTCATCTATTTCTTCCATTAAAACTTGCTCGGTATAGTCAGCTGATACATCAGGTGCATTCAGTTTATTCTCGTTAATGATGCGGTTAGTGGTTAGTGGAATGTCTGTAGTATCCTCTGACTCTAAGCTGCAATAGATGAGAGTATGCGCCTTCGTTTCGCCCCTTCATATATGACCTTATTCTATACTTACACTCTAGAGCATTGATTCCCAAAGTGGTCTATATCGACCCCTAGGGGTCTATGACAACCTGCAAGGGGTCTACGTCAGCGAAAAAAAATTTGTGGGTCCATGAAATGAATATGGGGGTGGATCTCAACACATACACTGATAGTACCTATTTACTTACATCATACTATCTTATAATATCAAAACATATACATTATTTATAAAAGTACCTAAAAAGTAAAAAATGTATTATATATGTTTATAAAATTGTGTAAGTTGTAGGATGTTGGTATTCGCTTTGTGGTCGCAATACATTTTGAACTTGTAAAAACCTGAGAGTCGCAGTCTCAGAGCTTCGCTACCTTGCACTGACTTGTTCAATTCGTCACTCTATAAATACGAATGTGGGACAAATACGTTTATTCGTTTCCTGAATCTTGAAAAGGAAAGTGCTAAGAAAATATTTTAAAAAATATAAACAGATAGTATATCACACAAATTATAGTGAGTCAGTGTTATTTTGTTTGAGAGTGCTGGAGAAAAGTAAGTACATTATTTTTTATTAAATTTTAGTTTTGTACTCGTAGTTAGCAAAGATAAAGGAGAAAGTTTTAGCAATCGGTAATATAATTACAGTGCAATCTCCTTAATTCGAGCTAATTGTTGCAAGAAGATGTTCGAATTATGGAATGTTTTCGGAAAAATCAAAAAATATTTTTAATATACAGCTGCTGGATTTTCTGTCTTATTTAAGTAATTTAATTTTGCCCACAGATGACTGATGCCATGTCCGAATCTAAAAAGAAATGTAGACAGTACAGTGTTGATTATTTGAAATTTGGCTGCATTCCATCATTGCCGGAGAAACAATCGCCTATGTGCCTTTTATGCAACAAAGTTTTGGGCTATGATGCTATGAAACCATCTAAACTGCAAGATCATCTGAGAAGATGCCACCCTGATAAAACAGAGAAAGGTTTGAAATACTTTCAAACACTCAAAGATAAATTTCAGAAGAGACCTACACTGGACAGAATGTTCGCTTCGACGTCACAAAGAAATGATGATGATTTGCGGGCGTCTTACAATATCTCGTTACTTATAGCAAAATCCGGAAAACCGCATACTATCGGAGAGAAGTTAATTTTGCCAGCCGTTGAAGAGATTTTAAAAACTGTTTTACACAAACCTGCATCTCATATCATTAAAAGAATTCCCTTAAGCAACAATACTGTTGAAAGACGTATTGATGAAATGAGTTCTGATATTGAAAGCTTCTTATGTAATTATTTGCAAACGACCCATTTCTCTATACAACTGGACGAGTAAACTTTACCTGATAATGCAGCATTATTATTGGCATATGTTCGTTTTATTATGAATCAAGAAATCTACGAAGAACTGCTCTTCGCAAGAACTTTGATAACCGACACTAAAGGTGAATCAATATTTCACGTTTTGAAGGATTACTTCATTGAAAAAGCTATTCCTTTATCAAATATAATATCAGTAGCTACAGATGGAGCACCTGCCATGGTTGGACGTTATCGTGGATTTATAAGCTATTTAAAACAAAATGTGTCAGGGGTGCAATACATTGCGTCATCCATCGACAACATTTAGTTGCTAAAAATTTGAGTGTTAGATTGCATGAATCACTTCATTTAGTCATTGATGCAGTAAACCGAATCCGATGCAACGCGTTGAATACGCGGTTATTTGCGCAGTTGTGTGAAGAAAATGACGAACACTTTCATCAATTACTCCTTCACACTGAAGTACGCTGGCTGTCGAAAGATTTATGTTTGACAAGATTTTTTGCACTTTTTGAGACTATTTTAGAATTTCTGGATACTAAAGATAAAATTTTAAAAGAAAATTTAATGAAGAGGAAAACAGATATCGCCTATTTAACAGATTTGTTTACAAAATTTAATATGGTTAATTTTCAATTACAAGGCGACAGTTTAAATTTGATTAAAACAAAGTCCATCTTATCAGCGTTTCTTGCCAGAGTTAAACTAATGAAGCAAAATATTGGACGGGGCGAATTTTCTCAGTTCCCCAATTTGTCACAGACAAGCTGTCAGGAAGACGACGTTTCAACTTACGTTCAACATTTAAATGCCCTCTATTCAGATTTTGAATCTAGGTTTGAGGATATTTTGACTATGGTAATACCACCGTGGATAATTAATCCATATGGTGACATAGAAGAAACGAATGTCATAATACAAGAGGAACTGACTGAACTAAGTACAAACGAAGAACTTAAGGTTCAGTTTAAAAACGGATATCAGCAATTCTGGCTGCAAAACGACATTACCCGTTACTTTTCCCGTATTATGGAATATAGCGAGGAAATTTTTAATTTCCTTTCCATCGTCATACCTAGTGGAAAGGGGGTTCAGCGCTGTTACCAATCTCCTAACGAAAAAAAGAAACAGACTGGACATCATTAGCCGAGGAGATTCAAGATTAACCCTTACAAAATTGACGCCAAATGTTGATAATTTATTATTAAAGCATCAGGTTCATCCTTCTCACTCAAAATATTGACTTATTGCTTATGTTATTTTATTTATAGTTTATTTTATGTTTATCGGTGTCTGACCAATAAATGGCCGCATTGGGAATAAGTGCCCGCATTGATTCTTTTAAAAAAAAACCCTTTATAGAAAATATTTTTTTTTTAATTATTCTGAAAATTCAAGGATAGGTACACACTAAAATTCGTTAATTTTTGCCTATTTATAGATAACTTAAACGTATAAGAAGCGGAATTTAATCAAACTAACAGTGAAATTATTGTAGAACATACGTTTATGTTATAATTAATAAGCGAATTCGCTTATTGTACTATTTTAAGTAAAAAACTTATTATTTATTACTTTTCACTTTTTTTTATTTTATCCCTCTTATTTTTTTTTTTTTTTTTTCAGGCGGGCACTTATTCCCAATGCGGGCACTTATTGGTCAGACACCTGTTTATTTAATGTTACGTATATTTTACATAACAGATACAAAATTTTATTTTGAGTAGTTTTAATTTAAATTGAATTAATAAATGTATAAATTAACATGTGTTTTTACCTTTAAGTTTTTAACACTAAACTTCACTACAGTTAGAAATTTACAGGAAATCAATATCAGGTAAGTAGGGGGTCTACCCAACACGGAAAAACATGGCAAGGGGTCTACGACACAAAAAAGTTTGGGGAACCCTGCTCTAGAGGAATTGTATGGTCATGAAGACCATCTTTTGCTCTAATTACTCCGAAAAGGTTTTCTATCACATCTCAATTAAGACGTCTTATTAACATATATTGGACGCTGAAGCGTCGTTTCAGATTCTCTAGAGCATTTTCTAGCAAACCCTAGCGCTTTTTAAATTGACTTTGTCTTATATTTTTGTGAGATGTAGCCATTTTTTTGCTAAATTTTGGGTCTTGAGGAAAACTGTGGAACTTCATGTCTCTGCAAAGATTCCGTTTAGATTGATTGTCGAAATTACATCCCACAACAGCACACCGCTTTTTTATCAATTTATCAACCACACAGAGCATATAAGGTATGTATAACTAATACAAGTCACAAAACCACCAAAGAACACCAACAAATCGCACTGTATAGTAATCACGATACACGTGAACTGTAGTAACGTTACGACAATCCTGCCGCTGGTAACCACGAGCCGATAACTCTCCGGGTGACGTCACGAAGCTCCGCCCACATGCGCAATATCCTATCTTCATTGTATGTGTATCGTGCAGCCAGCCTGAGACCCTCGCGTATAGCTAATATGCGCGTGCGCTGCCGTACAGTGCCTCCGCTTACACACCGGACTGCGCACCGTCCTGCCCAGATGGCGGTTGGGCCCTAACAGCTGGAGCCCCAAAAATGGTGCCCCCTCCACCTGCGGAGTTTTACACAAGTGTGTGTTCAGACCGAGTAACGTCCCGGCCGAGTAATTCACTACTCTGCAAAACCGGGCATTCGGTAAAATGGGCCGAGTATGCCGAGTACCAGGTACATACCAAGTACTCGGGGTATCCCTACTAATTTTATATAGATGCCACGATCAAGGTAACGTTCATAAAATGACAAATTTTTATTTTTTTCTAGATGATAAGAGGAAAGAAGATCAATCAACGGAGGACTTCCATCCGTTCAGATCAAAACAAACTAAAGATGAAAAAGATGCCCCTCCAGATAGATTTTATCTGGTGTTCATGATATTCTTCTTCTTTGGAATGGGTATTGCTTTACCAGGACCTCTATTCATGAGAGCTCAAGACGTAAGTTTTCTATCACGATATTCGAGAGATACCAGCCACAAGAATAAGAGCATTCTTGTGATACAGTATATGTGGGTACGGAGTTTCGTCTTCTTCAAAACTGGCACAGCAATAATGCTCAGAAACTGATAAAAATTTCAAGGGCAATATTTTTTTAAGATTTCTCAGAATAAAGAGTCAAAACATTTTCGCTGCTTGTAGAACTGTAACACCCTATTTTGAAAGTTGATTCTGCGCTTTGAGCTCATGTATCAAGATGCGACCGATACTGTCAAGTCATCCGTTGCTAGAGTCATTAATTATGAGGTTAGAATATAATTTCTGTTTTGCTGCACCGATTTTTACAATCTCGGTTTCGTTGCGCTCCTACTCAACGCTCAATCTCGTCAAATTAGATCACTTTGTGGCCACTAGATGCGTTTAATGGATGTGTAACTGTTTTCTTTACTTCTTCCGAAAATTTCATAAATAACGCTATACTTTTTTAATTTTGTTTGAAAAAAGCATAAGAAATCCTATAAAATGGCGAAAACCACAGATCAAGATCTTTATCGTCATGGAGATGTAATGAAAAATATGCCTTCATTAAAATTTTCAGGTACTGCTGAAAAAAATGTAAAATTCAAACTATAAATTGTTACGTAAAATGTATCAATATGATACGATTTCAAGATATTTCACTTGAAAATTTATTTTTGCGCTTTTTGTGACCGATAGGGGTCGAAGGTGTCGCCTGATATATTAAAAAAGATACTTCAATTATACCTTATACAGGGTGTAAGGTTAGTAGTGGATCAACGGAAGTCAAGTGATAGAGGTCCTCAAAACCTATCGAATGAATCCCTATACGCGTGGTCCGAAATTTTGTAGTTCAGGAGATATTTGCAATTTAGTGAAATTTCGAAAAAAGCGGGATAATGAACTTTCAATCGCAATTACAACTAGGTTTAGGGTTGTGATTTTTTTCTGAGATGAACTAAATGGTTAGTTTTAGCAGTGGTTATATCACTTTTCAACAGAGCTTATTAGAAATAACGCAAAAAATCTTTAATTCATTTTTTTGTGAAAAATCTCTTCCGTCCTCCAACTTTAGAGGGCGGTAAAAAAAATTGAGGTTATATTTCATTATTCGTTTTAGTGTAAAAACTATTTCAATCCATGTAAAATGAACCCTGAAAATTTCAGCTTGCTACGATGAGTATATCATGTCACATTCGTTGTTGTGATGCGATAAACGTAAGAAACGCAATAGAATGCTTACCACCTACAAGTACAGCCTCTCTTTATGGCGATTTACCGACAAATGTGGAAGATAACTTAACTAAGTTGTCCTTTAGTCTTTGAAATGAATTTGCGTTTTCCATAATTTTTATTTTTGCTTCAATTTTCTGGCGCAGATATATATATATAGATATAAAACCCCCATATTAAAAAATCTAGACGATTTAAGTCGGGTAACCTTGAAGGCCATCGTATGTGTCCACCTCTACCTATCCAACGCCCAGGAAAGGCACCGCCCAAGTAACGCCGTACATCCCGTGAAAAGAGGCATGGAGCACCATCGCATTGAAAATACATGCGGCTTCGAACGTCCAAAGGTACATCCTCTAGCAGCTCATGCAAACTGCTTTGTACAAAAACAAGATATGACTGACCATTTAACCTGGCGGACAATTCATATGGTACAATTAATTTTTTGTTGAATACTCCACCCATAAATTAACGCCGAACTGGCGTTGAAAGCTATATGGGTGAATAGCGTGTGGATTTTCCACGCTCCATGAATGGAAATTGTGCATGTTGAATATTCCATTTCGGTTAAAGTTGGATTCATTTGTCCATAACATGCTGTCGAAGAAAGTTTCATCATCTTCGCATCTTCTCAACATATTCTCACAAAATTCAACCCGTTGTGCATAGTCACTTGGAAGCAATTCTTCTACTTTTCGTACATGGTAAGGATGCATGTTTTCCCGTAGTATTGTGTGCACTAAAGTTTGGGATATGCTTCTGCTTCGGGGAATGATTCTGGTGCTTATAGAGGGATTTTTCTCGGCTGTCTCTATTATAGCTATTATATCTATTATATTTTATTATATCTTATTTCTTATGGGCGTATCCTCGGCGCTCCTAGCTGGCGATGAGTGCCTAGTATGCGGTCCTCCATATGCGCATTATGGACGTGTATAAAAACGCAGTAGACGTGATATACCACCGGTTACCCGATACATGCGAGCAGCTGCTCGAGCATTTCCTAGGTCAGCACCATAATGGTAATGCATTTCTGCATAATCTCGCAGAGGATATGAAATGATTCTACTCAGGTGCCCAACGTTAGATACAAATTCCGCGCTGGACCATTGCCTGACTTAGTAATTTCGGAAGATTGAACGCTCACGCACCTGGAATGCCTAGTTGAATGCCCAAGCTCATTAAGCTAATTTGGCTATTTGCGTAAAAAATCCGCCATTTTGATTTTACAAAATGTTCATACACACAGTATCACTCGCACTACTACAGCGAATCTAACAGTACCTCATATGTCAAAAGCCATCAAGTCGTTTGGACTGTAGCTCGTAAAATAGAATTTCTTGTTTACATGTATAGATACCCACCTGCGTCAAACATACAGATTTTTTTAAGGTGAGGCACTTATCGTAGCATGCTGAAATTGTCAGGGTGTATTCTACATGGATTGGTGTAGTTTTTATGATAAAATGTAGGATGAAATTCAACTTCAATTTTTTTTACCGCCCTCCAAAGTTGATGGATGGAAGAGATTTTTCACAAAAAATGAATTTAAGATTTTTTGCGTTGATTTCTAATTAGCTCGGTTAAAAAGTGGCATAACCATTGCTAAAGTCAACCATTTGGCTCATCTCAAAAAAAAATCACAGCCCAAAACCTGATGGTTTAGTTGTAATTGCGAGTGAAAATTCAGTATCCCGTTTTTTTTTCGAAATTTCACAAAGTTGCAAATATCTCGTGAACTATAAAATTTCGGACCACACATAGGGGTTCATATTCGATATGTTTTGAGGCTCTCTATCACCTGACATCCGTTGATCCACTACTAACTTTACACCCTGTATTTTAACACTTCTAGGAACACTAGGAAATACCGAGCTTCTACGCTTGTAGTAGTTATATCTTGTAAGAGTGCAAATTATGAATTTTTTATCTCCCTTGTAATATTATACAGGGTGTTCCTTGATCATATGCGAATATTTAAGGGTATGAATCTACATGAAAAATTAATGTTAGTTTGCTTTATAAACTATGGTCCAAAAATGTTTCCGTACAAAAATTAAACACATTAGGGGTAATGAAAAACAACAACTGACAACATAAACATAACATTAAAACCAACGAAATGATTACAAAAAAATATTTCCCCCTTCACTTAGTATGCATGCTTCCGCCCTCCTTCTCATGGAATTGCGCACTGTAGTGTTTTTTATTCTATCACAAGCTGCAACTATTCTTTCTCTTAATTCCTCTACAGTGTTTACAGTATTAATGGGACTTGTGTATACTAGTGTCTTAAGGTAGCCCCACAAAAAGAAATCTAAACTGTTGAGGTCTGGGGACCTTGGTGGCCATTCTTGAGGCCCACCGCGGCCATTCCAACGATTTGGATAAACAGTTTGTAAATAATTACGAACCGCTACACTGAAATGCGCTGGTGCACCATCATGCATGTACCACATATTGTTTCTTATTACTAACGGAACATCATCAAGCAGCAAAAGCAACTGTTGTTGAAGAAAATTGAGGTAGGTATGTCCCTCAAGTCGTCCGGGCAAAAAGAATGGGCCAATAAAATGGTTGCCAGTAATTCCTATCCATACGTTGACCGAAAATTGGTATTGGAAATGGGTTTCGGTTACGGCATAGGGATTTTCTTCTGCCCACAAATGATTATTGTGGAAATTCTGCATGGCATTTGGAGAAAAATTAGCTTCGTCCTTGAACATTGATTCAAATTGCGGATTTTGTGTAAATTTTTGAAGATACCACTGACAAAAGGTCACACGCCTTGGAAAATCAATGGAAAGTAATGCCTGTATTCTTAAAATATGATAAGGATATAACAAAAAATCCACTAAAATTCTCCAATGTGATGGCAAATGCACTGCTTCCTCAATTTCAGGTGTTCTCACACTTAGACGTCTACCTTCAGATGTTCCTTTTCGGACAGAACCAGTTTCAACAAGACGACGATGAATATTAGAAAAGGTTCGACTATCTGGCAAAGCACAATCGGGATAGCTCTGGTGATAAATCCGTCTGGCTTGCTCACCATTACCGTCGGCAAGGCCATATACGCAATGCATTTCCGCCATTTCTGCATTTGAATAATTCACCATTATTAACAAGATCGTAAAAACTAAATAATGAAAAAGATGTCACAGCGAACAGATTTGAATAACAGATACTTGTCAGATGTCAAAAGCCAGTGACATATTCCAGAGCAACTAGATATTTATTGCTAAATTACATTCTTCAATTATTACATTAATTTTCACGGACAATAGAACGGTTTTTATTTTTTTACTCAAAAATGGCGCATCAAAGGAAAACAGTTTAAGAGTGATCATTTGTTTTAAATTGAACGGGGAATTCAATAATAATTTTTATTTGGCAAAAAACCGTTGGCGTACCATTTTTTTCTTAAAAAATATCGAAGTCGCACGCCACTGTTAAAGCTAAAAATTATTTTTCCATTGAAAAATATACAACTTTATTAACTTTCACTACGTACTAAATATATAGCGGCTACTTCGCTTAAAACACCGTATTAATAAAATCTTCGTCATGACATTCTAGAACAGAAACAAAAGAATAGACCAAAATAAGTTAGTGCAAACGTTAAAACTGTTGAAGTCGCATCGTTGTCAAAGTACTCTTGCGAATTACCTAAAACGTACATTAGATAGTGACTAATGGGCAAAGGTCCTACGGACCTCCCAGACAAACAAATGACGAATAGTATAGAAGTACCTAAAATGCCGCATTTGATATGCTTGAAGTCTGCTTTGAATGCATACAAAATGCAACTGTTGCTGTTGCCATAAGCTAGCGTTCAGCAGACTTGCCCAGCGACTAAGGAGTGCGGGAAATATCTGCCCTCCAGATATTAATACAAAAAGAAAGGCTCGTAGCTTGGAAAATGTAATGGCAATGTTAGACTACGTAGAAATTAGCAACCATTTCAGCACAAGAGATACCTGTAGAGGTTCAGGCATTACTAGATCAAAATGAGGGACGAATACTCAGAGAGCATAAGTGAATATGCAGAAATCGTAATTCTCAATACGCAGCCAAACAGAAGTTATATTATATAAGTTTTCTGAAATGACATTCAACTCTTCCCCACGCTAAATGAAACAAAATATGGAAAAATGACGTTGAGAAAGAATTTCGAAAATTGAGCAATCAGATTAATAGATTTATTAAATCAGTACGTTAGTTTCGCATTTTTGCAAAATAATAGCGATTCAATTTTTAAAATTATTGGGTAACCCGTACATATACTTTAATATATTCTTCTTCAGAAAAGGAAGTTTGATATAGAATATACGGTTTATGTTGCTGCTTGTGGAACCACTACAGTTTGGACAAGCAACATCTAAATTACAGTTTTTCTCAATATGACCCAAACCACTGCACTTGAAGCAACGAAAAACTCTGAGATGATCAGTGACAGTGCACTTGCTCGATCCAACATATATACTAAGTGACATATAAATCCGAACACCCAGTTTAAATGGTTTTATTTTAATAAAAGTTGGTGAATGTATTTATCTTACTGTAAATAACAAGTGAAAAAAATTTCAGCCTTATCAGTTGGACATTCCGGTTTTTATACCGCTTTTTTTAATTCACTAACGCTCTAAAATGAATATTTCAGCCGCAGTAAAGAATCAACGTTGGCGGATTTTGGTTCTTGACATCCTTTACGATCGGTTACGATGCCTAGAGCACGGAGACCTGTACGATTTCGTCAACTTAGTGAGTTTGATAGGGGCCGTATAGTGGGACTTCGGGAAGCTGGACTTTCTTTTCGGGCAATTGCAGTTAGAGTGGTTAGGTGTTGTCAGGCATGGCTTCGAGAAGGCCGTACGCAAAGAGCAAGGGGCACTGGACGCCGCCGTAGAACAACAGACCGTGAAGATCGCCGCCTTAAGGGACCGTTTCTCCACTACCAGGTCCATTGCAAATGAATGGTTTGCAGAACACGGAAGACCTATTGGCATGCGAAGTGTTTACCGACGAATGAGAAGTTTTGGCTTGTTTTTATACCGGCCACACTGGGTCCTCCCTTTAACTCGAGAACACCGACGTAATCGCCTTGAGTGGTGCAGACAACGGTCACTCTGGGATCAGGAATGGAACAGTATTGTCTTTAGTGACGAGTCTCGATTTTGTTTAGGCATGCACGATGGTCGTGCCAGGGTTAGAAGGCGACGTGGTGAAAGGAGGAATCCACAGCTTTTTGTTGAAAGACATGTTCATCACACTGTTGGAGTTATGGTTTGGGGTGCTATAGCTTATGGTTCCAGGTCACCTTTAATCTTCATCAGAGGTAACATGAACGCGCAGCGTTATATCCACGAAGTTCTAGAACCCCATCTTCTACCCTATCTTGACACCCTGGCAGACCCAACTTTCCAACAAGATAATGCCCGACCACATGTTGCAAGAGTCACAATAGACTTCTTTCAACATAATGATGTCACATTGTTACCATGGCCACCAAGATCTCCCGACTTATCCCCAATTGAGCACGTGTGGGATATGATGGGTAGGATATTGCTCAATTTGCAACGTTCTCCTCAGACTCTAGAAGCACTTCGAGAGGAATTGGTGGTTGCCTGGAATGAGATACCACAGGAGGACATTGACCGCCTGATCAGAAGCATGCCTAGGCGCGTTGGAGAATGCGTAGCACATCAGGGTGCATCCACACATTATTAAAGGTCAAAGGGCTCTAAAGCAGTGCAATCATTTTGAAATTTTTATCATTTACTTATTATGCTTCATTAAGTACTTATACAAAATTTTATTAAAATAAAACCATTTAAACTGGGTGTTCGGATTTATATGTCACTTAGCATATTTAAAAAAATACGCTTCTAAGTCAATTTTAAGAATGAGTATAAAACTCTTCGTCAAAATTGGTTCCGTAACCCATAGTTTCTCGTCATTTAAAAATTTTAGATATTTTTCATCAACTATACAGAATGTTTCCAAACTCAAAATTTACTTTTTCTCAAAAGAATCAAATAGAATAACGTATATATTTTTACGGTTTTTGGGTGCTCCAATTACCAAATTAAATTAAGTTGTTTTGCAACTTTCCAGAAATTACAATTCGAAATAAATAAATACCACTTTACGCATATCAAGGGAAAATGTTTAGTGGTTGTATGATTATTTTTTAAAGAAAAAGCTCATTCTGCGTTTTACGTTTCATCCTATATAGTTGATACGTAAAATTCAAAAAAGGTTTAAATCACGAGAAACCAGAGGATATGAAGCCCATTTTAACTACTAGAAATTATGTTATATCAAACTACTTCCTTTGGAAATGATTTTCAAAGTTTACTAAAATATACGTGGTATTATACTATTTAAAGGAATGCATAGCTGTGTTACGAATCACCCTGTAGCTAGCGGCATATTTTCCAAATAGCTAAGCTCACCCTGTATATGGGTATAAGACTACAAAAGTCGCTATTCAATGTCGCTGTCGCAGCGTGGAACAGAACCCTAATGCTCGCTCAAGTTTCTTGTTCAAACTGAGTACGTGTTGTCTGTCTCTAGTACTGGATGTTCAAGTTTCGCAACACAAGCATTGACCATGTGGACCAAAGGAACAGAACAGAGTTGCAGAAAGAGTTTGTAACCTTGGGAAACATATTCGACATTGCTCCCTCCTTGCTGACACTGGCAGTAGTGAGCATTTTTGGGCACAAGGTTGCACCTAGAATCAGGATATTGGGGTCCATGGGAGTCATTTGCTCGGTGTCTGTATTCCACGTCATATTTTCCGAGGTCAATACGGATACATGTAAGTATTTACTTTCCAAATCCTCTGTTTACAATGGGCAAGCTAGAAAGCCTTTTAAGTCGTATAGGTAACATCAGCTCTAAATAGCCAAAAAGATAGCATTTTGTTACATCACTAGGACTTTTCTACGTGTTTTCACAGTGGTTCAAACATGATTAAAAAAAAAGATAATAGTGGAAGACATATTTACGAAAAGTTGTATGTTTTAAAGGAAGTAGTGTACTTCGATCGATATTGTACTTATAATTTACAGCTGAAGGCAAATAAGGTACTTCTTTCTCTTAATTGGCAGCACCTGATAGTGACGTCAAATCAGAGAATTTTCCCGAATTGAAGAAACTAATTGATTTTCCATTATGGAAAAACTGCTTACTTATCTATCAAGCAGTTCTTGATATTTTGGTTATTGGAGGTTAAGGAATATTTTTGCAAGAATGTTTTTGTAACAATTAAGGGGGTGTTATCGAATCTCGCATGCGACACTTGACTTCTATTTTTGTGACTCTGGTCCCCGTTTGTTACTGTCCTATCACTTTTGTTAAAATATTTGATTTTAAGACGGATGTTCGAAAAATGTGGTCAATAACGAAGAAGGAAGTCATTATTTTCAAGCAACTCATACATCCAGATTGTCAGCTGCCGTTCTATCGAATGGTGATATAATTACGAACGCGAGATTTAGTCGAATGAAAAATGTCGGGTGTGAGTTTCGTGTGACATTTTAGCTATCTGGCATGCGTCAATGACCATTCGACATTTGAGAACACCCCGCCTCCTCAGCATACCGATCACATATTAAAGCAATAATCTGAATGATTCCACTCTAAATCACATCTTTATTGAATGCTGCTTGATGAAGTACATAGATACTTAAGAAATTCTATTTCATATGTTTCAGGGCAGCGAGGTTTTTTGATCCTATCCTTATTCATGAACACTATCAGTGGTGGTAAGTTTCAGACACGCAAACCTAAAAAATACCTACTTATGTACCGTAGGGTTACGGTCGGTCTTCAATCCTTTCAAGCTTGGCTACACATCTCTTCAGTACAACATCACTTAAAAAGTCAGGACTAGAAGCTTTGTTCATGTCAAGCGACAAGAGTCGGTTAGAATTATACCACACAGGCTTTGATAAAAGTTACCAGCATCTTAAAAAAATTCTGAATGGGAGCGGAAGTCTCTAAAACGTCTAGAAACGGCGTTTGATCGTCTTTGTTCCGTTCGTCTTTTGCCAGTAGTTCCGGTTAACTGGACCGATTTCCAGGTTTTTGTCTTAAGCTAAGTTTTTTCAAAATTTAATCAGAATGTGAGCGATACATTCCATATTATAGAGAAACCAGCGATCAGCGAACAGACATACAGACAGATCGATAAGCAGGCAGACAGACTTTAGGTTCACCTTTTCATAGAGAACTAGCAAGTAACTGACTGGTATCTATTGAAACCCTTCTATAGAAAATTGAACGTAACGTCCACGAAAGCCCAGTGGATATATTTTCCCTGCGACTGCGCCTAAAATGTATCTCAAATAAAAAAATGTTTGATTTGTCGGTAACGAGAAGTTGGTTTTTGCCATCGCCAAATTCGCTGTTGACCATTGCAAGCCAGAAATTGCAAAAAAATTAGTTTCCATTTTACAATTGCTTTTGCTGGAAAAAACCAGTAACAGTAGTACGCTAGGAAAATTTAGCACTAAATCCCAGGCAAAAATGTATGTAGTTAGAATTTAATATACTTTAAATTTCTCTCAATGGATTTCTCTCCTTTATATGTCCATATTTATTGTTGATATGTCTCTTTGATATCACTGTTTCTAATAATAATTTTCATCATACGTTGATACTGACATGTAACATTGTTTCTTCAAGTTAGGCTGACATTACCCAAGTTTCTCTTTTTCCTCCTTTAAAGTATTGCGTCTGCCCATTATATAAAACTACCTATAATTTTTTACTTTGCATTAAATGTTTTGTTGTTCAAAACCTAATTTATTGCTCTTACACCAATTTGTCACAACGCAACTAATATAATATGACAAGTTTATATTGATTATATTTGAAGTGACTCGCTCCTTCCACGATATTTGCCTATATTTATTTGTGTATCGACGAGTTGAGAAATACTCCAGCGTTAACCAGGCCGAGTCGAGAAGTGGTCTAGGTGGCATTAGATTCATCTCGCTGACGCCGAACACTTTCAAACGTGAAAACTCAAGTCATCAATGAACTTGCATTCACTCATGCACAGCCGCGTAACTCTGGTTGCCTAAGCGTCGATGTTTCTGAACAAGAAGTCTTTAACAGTATTATGTCCCTGAGAAATAAGAAAATCTCAGGATATGATGAAATAAGAGCTGAACATCTGAAGATGATGGCGAAGCAAATATCAGAACCATTTGCTTATGTTATAAATAAGTGTCTACTATCTGGAATATTTCCCTTAGCTTTTAAATCAGTTGTTATCATTCCTGTATACAAAACAGGCGATAATATGGCCGTTACCAATTATCGACCAATATCACTCATATCGACTTTGGCTAAGGTATTCGAAAAATTACTCTCTGGTAAGACGATAAATTTCCTTGATAAATTCAAAATTCCAAGTCCAAATCAATTCGGTTCTGTGTCAGGAAAATCTACCACCGATGGTATACTAAGTCTAGTGAATCAAATTACGCAAAACCTTGATTAGAAAATGCCATCTATTTGTGTATTTGTTCGATACAGTTAATCACAGTTTACTGTTAAATATTTTAGACTAAAATTAGGTTTTCGTGGGGAAAAATGTTGTTTGATACAAATTTATTTATCAAAAAGGCCCCACGTAATGAAACTATTAAAATCATACTCTAGAAAAGTAACCGTGAACTTTGGAAAACGAATTTTCTACCCTTCACATCACACGCAAAACTACCCGATTATTCAAACCTTTTCTTCAAAATAAACAATACAAATTTAAAAATTGACTAAGTGAGCAATATGTAATATTTAGGAATTTTGTTAGGCCAACATTTAAGGTGGGACATTCATGCAGCCTACATTTTGAAGAAAATACGATTTGTTACATACAAAATTAGATTCCTCACAGGCATATTGACAGAATTATATGCGTACTATATATACAATGCCTTAATTGAGCCGCACCTCATGTATGGTACATTAGCATGGACCATGTCCAGTGTATTAAAGACCTGTTTTGAAAACTATGTTCGGAAAACCAAAATTATATGCAGCAAATGATTTATATAACGAAACAAAATTATATGATATCCAGCAACTTTATTTTTTACATCTCCATCCAGCCATTATCACAAAGTTATTAGTGAGCGCGATAACATCACACATTGCCATGACACTCGATATAAATCACAAGCAAAAACTGTCCCTAAATCTCATAAAACCATAATGAAGCGATCTTTTCTCTATTTTGCTACAGTTCCAGTTATACGAGGGCATTACAATACTGCCTAGTTAAATTTTCCATCTTGTTATAAAATTACTTAGTTATCAAAATCTTTCCTCGCTAGCAGTAGCGTACGACGAGTTATGCTAATATCTTCCGTTTTCATATAATGTTGTTCACTAATTAACGGTTTGTCTCCATATTATTGGATTGCGTATTCGAAAAAAGGACTTCAATGTTGTAAGAAGCTTGTAATGGTTTTAATTTGTCATATAATATTCTTTGTGGTGCCTCCTGTTGATCAAAATGAGCATTTTCGAAAGCTTGATATGAACAAAGAACAAACTTTCTAACCTTCATTTCTTTGCGATGTGGTTGCAAACTCAAGCCTTTGTATATACAACGTGTCCCATTTTGATCTCTCCACCTAAATATTTCGAAAACTATGCATCCTGGAAAAAAGATTCATATAAAAGTTGTAGGGTTTCGAGGAGACAAAATAATAGTGACCTTGACCATGACCTTCATCAAGACCCTAAAGATCATCTCGGAGTCAAGTGAATATTTTCAAATGAAGCCTCCCCTTTTTTACACCGGAATTGGAAAAAGGAGGAAATTCGACATTCGAATATAACCTTGACCATGATTATAACTATGAGCTTTAAGGCCATTTCAAGCTCAAGGGAAATCTTTGAACAATTTGCTATACTGGAAATATTCTACAGCACAGTTGAGAGGTCAGTTCAATGTCAAGTCGATGTTTTCAAAGAAACTCCTCCATTTTTATCCTAGAATAGAAAATTGCAGAAAATACTACGTCCGAATGTGACCTTGATTTCAAAGTCAAGACCTCGTCACTCTTAAATGTTATTATTTGTATAGAAACCTATTTATTTTTATGCCAAAATGAGCAGAGAGTAAAAAATTTATATTTAAACGTGTAAATTTTTTGCATGTCGTCGAAGGTGATGATCAAGTGATAATGTTTACAAATGTGCTGTCGAACATTTTTGCTGGGGAACATTATTTTCTATGTCTTGATGTAGCCTAAAAAATGGCCTTGAAGGTCATGCTGATAGTCATAGTCAAGACCATAAAGGGGGTAGAATTTCCTCCTCTTTCCAATTCCGGTATAAAAATATTCACTTGACCTTGAAATAACCTCAAAGATCATGGTCAAGGTAACGCTCAAGGTTACTATAATCGAAACTCTAGAACTTCATTTCCTAAGATGGGTCGTTTTTGAAACATCTGGAATGAGAGATCGAAATGAGACACGATGTAAGGGGTATCGGGGAAACCTTGACCTATCTTCTGAATACATGTCACCTCTCTATACCGTACCATACTAAGATCTTACTATGAAGGTAGTCATTTTTTTGACATCACAGGATCTTTACGTCACTGTGGATCTTGGTACAACCTTTGGATGGCGGCATCCCAAAGACGGACGGGGGAGCTGAAAGGAAGAATGAATAATCAGTTTTTGGAGGAAAAGCGGGAGAAACATGTTCCTCTTGTTGCTTTTCATCCAAACTATGATAGCAATAATCACTCTGGAAACCCCTTGCAGCACAAGAGTGTTATAAAAATTAGTCATTTTGATATTTGTGTTAACAGTTGTCGTGACACAGAACGCTTACGAAACTTATATTAAACGGGGCCCATATCAGTACAAAGACAGGAGGAGTTTTGGGTGTATAACCGGTCGATAGCTTCATTATTTGAAAATACGTGTATAATGAAAAAAGTTAATTACCAAAAATGTAGTTAGCTGCTTGGAAAATATGCCACCCTCTACATGGTGATTCATATATACGCAGCAGCGCAAACATCCATTTATAATATTTTGAAAGATCTCTCCAAAAGTATATATTTGGTATAACATCGTTATTTCTGGAGCTATGAGATATTTTCCCCAAAAACACTCAGCTTTGACCGCTTGTAAGTCAATAAGTTTTATATATCCCAGAGTTTTTCAACTGGACTTTTTTTATTTTTTTTTGCATCAATATTCGCAAAACCTACCTTTTTCCAAGAAAATGTCATGGAACGCCCTGAATGTTTTTGAGGTTTTTTGTTTAAATTTCCGGGAGGTGTGATTACTGAATGTTTGAGTTATTTGCAGTTTCCGACAATTAAAAGTAAAATTTTGACGAAAAGTTTGCTGGTCTCTGTCTCAAAAAGTGACTGACTTTCAAGCTATTATATCAAGCGTAATCTTTTGAAGAAATCTTTCAGAATATACTAAAACATTCCATCCAAAAAAAGAATGTTTGTATTGCCAGTTGCACACCCTGTTGAGCGGTATATCTTTTAAAGCGCTAATAATTTTAGTAAATAACAGAGCTGTCGCCCGATTACATAAAAAAACACCCTGTAAAAGACGACTGATCTACTGCTACATGTCCCTGTTGGATTTGATCCTGGTAGGAGGCGGTATAGTGAGCAGAGATATTAATATCATATTTTTTCAGCTGCCGTGCTTGTGTTCACAGTGTCGAACATAGCGCTCTTCTCTAGATTCCCACAAAATTATTTAAAATATTACATGTATGGCAATGCATGCGGTGGTATTGTGACAGTTATTTTGCAATGCATTTCCTTGGCCATAGGGAGTTCGCCACAAAGCACAGCTCTCATATATTTTTCTGTTGGTAGTGTCATATTTCTGTACACTCTGTTCCTTGCCATCATCAGTTCCAGATTACTTCTTTATCAGTAAGTACAAGATCTACTGTATTGAAATTACATCAATAATGACGCCAAGTTGGTTTACTCCACCTCCCACACAAAGCTGTCATCAGTTCATAAAAGATTATGTTCGGCACCAATTAGCCCCTACGAAAAAAAGATACCAACAGGTATAAAACATTTAGATGAATCTAGTCAATCAAAGAGGCCTACAGTTAATTCATAGTCAATATCCATTTGTAAACGTTGCGGTCTAGAAACCGGCATTACCGACCATCTGGCGACGTTGCTGTGGCTAACCACGTCACTCGCCGGACACTCATTGGTCAAACATCGGTCAGACCTCGACGTAGGTATATCTATGTTCCTTGCGTTGCAGCGACGCTTGTGTTGGAAATATCTCAAGTTTTGAGGGCAAACATACAGGGAAACCTACGAGTATATGTGAAATACGTCTTTAAGGTGCGTAGGGGCTGGAAGCATATAACTAGCTATATTAGAGTAAAAAAATGAAATATACCCCCTACAACCCCCAACCCCCAATGTTTAAGCCATATCTTTTTTTTCTGGAAATCCACTTAGGAAGGGGTCCGATTTAGGGCACTTCCCTCTAATAATTCGAAAATAATTCTTTTTAGGTACTATATGGATGAAAGCATTGAGATAGTGAAACCTGTGTACACATTCAGGGAAGTGTGGGATGTAACCAAGAAGCTATGGGTGAATCTCGTTAATATTGTGGTTAATTTATTTTTCGTAATGGCCGGAGTGCCATATTTAGTGATATCCGAGAATGCAGGAACAGTATTTGCCGGTGAGTTGAATATTTGATGTTACTTAACTATATATAAAGCTGGCGCACAAAATTCATGACAGGTTACAAGAAATTGGTGTATTTTGGGCTAACGAGGCGGAATTGAATAGAAAACATGGACATTAAGTTCTGCTAAGCAGATTATTTGAATATTCAAAAATTCTTTACTCTCATACATACGGGGTGTTTCAAATTCGACGCTCATCATTGGGATCTCTGGAACGGTAAGAGATACGAAGTTGCTCACTTAAGTAATTAAGCAAATGGAACTTACAAAGTTTCGCAATTCCGAGTATTTCCGGCAAAAATTCGCTTTTCCAAAGATCGTTTTTATTTTTTCTGTCTTTATTTGATATGAGATTTCAAAATAAAAACTTTATCTCTTGGGCTCAATCATCAAATTTATTTTTTCTTGACCGAGTCATACAGGATTTTCACAAGTATAAATAGTTTTTCACAATGCTTCTATAAATGTATAATAATCATACATTGGCATTGCCAAACCTTTGTTATTTACAAATTTTTCCTAAGTAGGCCTTATTTCATAACATCTTCAGCCAAGCATTTCTTCAGCTACTAGGTATAGGTGAACAGTCCCTATTTTCGGTTTTAATGATGCGACTTGAACTGCTATAAAAACTCAAATTTCTAAGAAAGTAATATTGTTGATCTTACCTCATCAAAAAAAGAACAACCTAATGCTAAAACTATTTTTCATATCACTAAAGGCTCATATTGACAATATTGAAAACAGTATTATTTTATGTACAGTTTACCAAAGAAAAGTGACTCCCAAATACACTGTCTAAAGCACTGTGTCCAGCCTCGAACCCCTAATCAGACTCTATAGCCTTGACACACGGCTTTGCGTATAGCTTTTTGCTGTCCGATTTGGGATTTCTACTATCTGAAACCGTAGCTTTGCCAGTGAAACAGGAGATGCACTAGGGTTTCCTCATTCTTTCTGCAGAAACGGCATGCAGCATGTTCTGTCAGACCCAAGGTCACGATATGTTGATTCAGACGACAGTGTCCTGTCAGGAGACCCACTGACCCTTATGGCCTTCCTATTAAATGCGAATAAGTCCTATGTAAATACAAGCCTCTGTTCTTTGATGAATTCCTTTGCCTGCATTTGCCTTAATTGGCTGCCCCACCATTCTAGGGCCCAATTTCTTATGGACTGTCTAGTGGGTGTTCTCGTCACGCCTCAGAAAAGCTCTGGACCTATAAGGCGATTGGTCGCATCCTGTCGGGATAGGGTATCCGCCTTTTCATTTTCTTTGTGCCCTTCATATCCTGGTAGCCTGAGCAATGTCACCTTGTTTCGGTTTCCTAGCTCTTTCAGAGTGTTCTCGCCATACTCCTGTTAGCTCTTCTACGCAGACTTGTATGACCGTTACTTCAGCCTGAAATATTGTTGCGATAATACCTAGACTTATAGAGGCTTGTCCCATAACTCCCAGCTCCAGCTCTGTCTTCAATTTTCGAGCCGTCTGCTTTTGGCATGTATAGGAGGTCCTTTATCCCACGCATTCCTTTCTGGTACTAATGTTTTTTTAGTTTTTATCGAAACTGTAGACTGAAACAATTGGGTCCGTGGTCATTACCAACATAGGATCTGCCTTCAACTCTGTGTGCACTTTTTGATGATCTTTTCCGTGCTGCCGACTGATCGCTGATTGGCCTTGAGTTAGTATGAGAGCCATGCAAAGAGCTTTATCCTGAATAAATTTCTGCAATTTTGGTAGGTCAAGAAAGACATCCAACGCTGCAATGGGAGCCGCATGCATGGCCCCCGTGGCGTTCAAGCAAGCTAGCCTCTGTAAATCACTTAATAGCCTTTCCGCTCCCGACTGTGTAGTCTTTGTCCACCAAGTCACTGATTCATCGGTGATCATGGGTCTCACCACCCTCGTGTATAACCACATGATCATTTTTGAGTTTAATCCCCAGTTTCTCCTATACATCTGTCTACACCTTGCTAGTGCTATTGTAGCTATCTGTGCTATTGTGTTGATGTGAGAGTTCCTCGTTAATATTTGGTTAAAAATGTCTCCAAGACATTTTGCTTCATGACAGAAGGGATCTCTCCACCTTGCACCTTGCAGGGTTAGTGGCGTGAGGTCTTCTAGTATCCGCCTTCGTGTGAAAGTGGCGACGGTTACCTTGTGCAATTTTAACGCTAAGCTTTCCATCCTGTATCACCTGTCGACAACATTCATGGCTCTTTGGGTGCATTCGGAAATAGTCCTCGCCAACGAGCCTTCAACTTGGACTACGATATCGTCGACATACCCCAGGCACCAGAAGCCTTCAACAGTAAGTTCTTGAAGAAGTATATCTACCAGGACTGTCCATAAAAGGAGAGATAGCACTCCTCCCTAAGTACATTCCAGACTCACCTGCGCTTCAATGGAGGTGTCCCCTGCTATAGTCGTAGTAGTATTACTTTTCAGGTCGGCTTCTATCCATTGGCATAGCGCGGCTGGAACCTCCTGCGGTGTAACACGTTTACTAACGATTGTGTTTTAGTGTTGTTAAACGCACCTTCTCTGTCTAGGTTGCTATTGCTTGTCATCTAATGCCTTAGATAGCAGCCTGCATAAGTCATCCAGAGCCGAATCAGTTGATTTCCCTAGTTGATATGGATATTGATGATTACTGAGAGGGTGCTTCATCTGTTATGTACCTATCTACCAATCCCTTCACAATTTTGAGGAGGAACAATGTCAGGCATTTTGCCCTATATGATTAGGCTAATAAGTCTGATACGCTGCCTATTTTCGTACGGTAGATGGCCTTTACCTTCATCCACATACAGGGAAAATATTTCCAACTAGATGCAGGATAAGCAGCTCCTGCCTCCTGCCCCTGTTGCAATAGAACAGGGTATATATGCCATCCACTCGTGGGGATTTGAATGGCTGGAATTTATTTATGGCCCATTTGACTTCGTTATCGTCGTCGCCAGCATCCAGTCGCCAGCGGTAGGCCTCTCTGGTTTTTTCCTCCGGCTCTGAACACTGTCTCCCGTGACTGGTCCCCACGATGGTCCTGGAAAGAGTGCCTTTGTCAGCAATTCAATACTTTTCACGACTAATTTTGAGTAGTAGGTCTCATCATTACTTTTGATGATGATACCTACATCTGTCACTCTACATGTCCCCAATAATTTTATATAACTCATGGAAACGTTTTGGAGTAAATGAAAGCCTCGAAGATGTAGAAGCTCAATCAGCATATTTTATATCTGTCACGTTTAAACCGATGCACATATCTCACATTCAAATACTGCACGCCTCCGTCGTGCTAAATAACGCTTGTTATAGTTCATAACGCTTCTCAGAAATGACATAATATAAACATGTGATAAACTGTCATTCTCGTAGCCAACTATGACAACATTAGCTTTTTGACAAAGTCAATATATAACATATTATACTTTTCTGAAGTCAGAAAAAAAACTACGCACCCATGCAAAAATCCAATATAGTGCCTACAAGAAAAAATTGATCGAATCCAAGAGACGAAACGTCGTATTCAAATTCTAATTAAACCATCTTGTAGAGGAGAAAAAGTGGCAACGTTGAAAAAATAAAAACGGGTTTGAGAAAATTCGATTTCTTTCGTCTATCTCCGGAAACATTATACGTTTCATTTCTTCAGTTACCTAAATGCGCAGCTTGCCCCCTTTTAACCGACTTCATAGCTCTAACCGCTTTCGATATCCCAACGGTGAGCGTCAAATTTGAAACACCCGAGTGAAAACAGATTTGCCTTCAGAATGTTGAATACCCTGCATATTTTCCGGGCAATGACGTGAACGCTCAACCGAGTTGGGCAATGTTGATGAAAAGCAATATAAGCGCGCTGTTATCATTATTGGTCGGGAAATGACGTTAATTTCACACTTGTCACAGCTACATATGTTTCTCCTCTCCGCAATGATTAGAAATATACTCTGAAAACGTTAGTTTCTCATAGATGACGGGGCTGTAGCCAACTGTATGAGCATATATGAGGTTTCAATAATATTTGTTTTACCCTGATTGTTATTTTCCATTACCGTTCACCCTTTCATCATAATTGCCCAGTCCCCTTCTTGGCCATTAACCGTCAGTGGCTGGACAAAGACGTTTAAATCAGAATATTAACAATATTGCCCACCCACAATGGGCAAGCGTCAATGTCCAATTGTCGTCACTACACGTAACATATAAATATATTAAACATTTTTGGATCCAATTGGTCATTTTATTTGCAGATAAATATTTTGTGCCTGTCTGTACATTTTTACTAAGCGACTTATGTTCGCTTGGTGGAAGAGTAGTATCTGGACCATATATCACAGTGAGTATATCGTCATTAACGTAAAAGAGATTAAGATCTGATTTTATACAGATTTACGGATATAAATCCAAGCCAAGTTCTTTTCGTAAATAAAAGCGAGCCGTCTGCAAAACCAGCACAGCTCAGTAACTACTGTACGGAGTTTTATTATATAGGGTGTCCCAGAAATAACAGCCAGAGTGATACTGGAGGTAGATTGGCTTCAGATCGATTGGATAAAACCAACAAGACCTTAGTAAAAGTTTTTATAGTTTCTAGTTTTTGAGATATTGCCACGTGCTCTACTGAGCGAGGGCCGTGGCAAATGCTTGTTCCGGAAGTTGTGTATCCAGTATACAACTTCTTCCCGTCCAAGTGATTGTACACGCGTTAAGGAATACCACCGATTGCCGGGTGGCGGTACAAGTCCGCCAACGGGCCACTTTAGATCTATTTAATATCACTAACACGTAAAAAGAAGGTGGTAGACAAGGACCAGTCGACCGAGGCGGTACCACTCGCTAGCTTTTCCCAGGGTGTCTTATAAATGTCCGCATGTTTCCACACCTAAGCTGTACAGTCGGTTATCTTCTAAAACAAAGAACTTAATGATGACGGATCCCTCGAGCACTAAGAACTCCGGACGTAAACTCACTCCACTCTCGGAATGTCCGGGTGGAGGGTGGGCTCGAGGGAACAACATCGAAGATAAAATTTGTTTTTCGAACATCTGCGGGATCAACAGCAACATTGATGCTGTTCATCACTACCTGCAATCCAATCGTTCCGCCGTGCTTTTCATGGCGGAGACAAAAATCTTAGAGTTTGCACCGATTAACCATCTAAACTTCTCAAACTACGAGGTGCACTACAATCTGAGAAAGAACGGGGCAGTTGTGGCTTTTGTCCGCAGCAGACTTTCCTGCTCCAGAGATGTTTCTTTGGAATCAGACCGGAAGGACATTGTGTGGCTTCGCCTCAACTCCAAAACATCACCCAAATTTATTTGCTGCCTTTATCGCTCTTCCTCGGACCATAACGAGGATGACCTACTCGAATACCTGGCCGTCCAGATCGACTTTCTGAACATCAAACACCCCGCTTCAGAGGTAGTTCTCGGTGATTTCAATGCCCATAATGAGCTTTGGTTGGGCTCAAACAAGACCGATGCAGCAGGTTGTCCAATCGAAGCATTCGCTCTTACTCAAGGGCTGACCCAGCTGGTGACGAGCCCTACTTTTTCCACCGCGTCTCGTCACACGCCAGTAGCCTGCTGGATTTCTTTCTGACCACGCATCGTGTCCCTTACAACAATGCTGTCCTGTCCCCCCTGGGTAACTCAGATCACGGTGTTGTGGAGGTTAGGTTTCGGTCAGAAGCCGCTGTGACAGCAGAAACTCGTACAGGCCGCAAAACTTGGCATTACGGCCATGCCGACTGGGAGGGGCTCAGAGACTTCTTCTCTAGCTTTCCTTGGAGAGATGTCTGTTTCACTGACGCGGATGCGTCGACTGTCTGTTCTTCGATAACCGAAATTATCCACGTCGGAATGGAGGAATACATCCCTCACACAGTGAAAGTTCCTAAACCAGGGTCCAACGGCTGGTTCAACAAATCGTGTGACACTGCTCGCCAGCAGAAGATCAAGGCACACAGAACCTACTTACAAAACCCCACTGTAGAGAACAGACAAGCCGACGTCGAGTCCACAAACAAATATAACGAAGGGGTTCGCAATGCCAAAAACCAGCATGATATAAAAGTTAGGCACAGGGTAATGTCGCAGCGCAATGGCAGTCGGTCTTTCTGGACGCTGGCCAAGCAGATTGAAAAGAACTTCTCACACAGTAGCCTTCCACCACTTACGTGTCAGGATGGAACTATTATATTCGAGTCAAAGGCCAAGGCGGAAGTGCTAGCCAAGATCTTTGCTGCCAACTCCACCATGGACGTCCCCACCAACGCGCAAGTGCCGTCAATTCAAAGGGTTCCCCACACTATGCGGGAGGTAACATTCGGGAATAAGACCGTAAGACGAGTGCTTTTGGTCCGGACTTGATTCCTGCCATTGTACTGAAGAGATGTGCAGCGGAGCTTGCTCCAGTTCTTTCGCGTCTCTTCCAGATATCTTATGAATCCGACACCTTCCCAGAAAACTGGAAATTTGCTCATGTACAGCCCATCCCAAAAAAAGGATCTAAGACCGACCCTTACAACTACAGGCCTATAGCTCTGCTTTCTGTTATAAGTAAAGTGATGGAGAGGTGCATAAATCACGAGCTTCTGGACTACCTCGAACGTCACAGCTTGATTAGCGACAGGCAGTACGGTTTCCGGCACCAACGATCCACAGGGGACCTCCTAGCTTACGTCACGCAACTGTGGAGTAAGCTCATCCAGTCTCATGGTGAGGCTCATGTCGTTGCTCTTGACATCACGAAAGCGTTCGATCAGCTGTGGCACGCTGCCCTCTTAAGCAAACTTCCATCCTATGGCCTCCCAGAAAAGCTTTGCAGATGGGAGGCTGACTTTGTCTCTGGCCGCAAGATATCCGTCGTAATTGACGGATTCTCCTCTTCATCCCACAACGTCAACGCTGGTGTTCCCCAGGGGTCTTGGCTCCAACACTGTTTCTCTTACATATCAACGACCTCCTTTCCTGCACGATCAACCCAATCCACAACTTCGCTGATGACAGCACTCTACATGCAGGAATTCAGAGTGACAAGCCGATCTCTGCCGCTGAGCTGGAAAAAAGAATACTAGCGACGACTTCTTCTCTGACAAGAGACCTGGAGGCTATCACTGCTTGGGGACGCAACAATCTTGTACAGTTCCATGCTTCCAAAACACAGTACTGTACTTTGACGAATAAAAAGCGTCCTAGCGCTCATACAGTTTCGATGGACGGCCGAGTTCTACCAAAGAGCCACTCATTTCGGCTGGTTGGAGTCCAGATCACCGAGGACCTGATCTGGCACGAACACATCTCTTCAATAGCTGCAGCTGCTGGGAAAAAGCTATGCTATTTGTTTAGGGCTAAGAAGTACTTTTCTCCGCATGACCTTCTCACTCTATACAAGGCCCAGATAAGGCCTAGCCTCGAGTATTGCTCTCACATTAGGGGTGCTGCCGCCCCGACTACATTGTCCATGCTCGATGCTGTCCAGAGGAGCGCGGTCCGACTGATCGATGACTCTTCTCTAACAGACAGTCTCGGGACTCTTTCGCAGCGGCGGGCCGTCGGCGATCTAGCTCTTTTCTATCGCTACACCAACGGGCTTTGCTCCTCAGAGCTCTCTTCCATGATGCCGCCGCGCGATGTGCCTGCCAGACAGACCCGCCTGACTTCGGCGTCCCATCCTAACCGTGTCAAACTTCGTACATCCAGAACTGGCCGATACGACCGCTCCTTTGTCCCGAGGGTGTCTAGATTGTGGAACAATCTACAAGAGGAAGCTTTTCCCAGTTCTACTAACCTTAGGCATTTCAAAAATCGTATTAACAAAATTTCTTTGGGATCATCATAGCAGCCGCGGTGTTCCGGCATTTAGGCTTCTGCCTGCGCGGTTGTTTCGATATAAAAAAAAAAACGTTTAAGTTTTTTCAAAAATTCAGTACCTTTTTGCTCCTTTTTTGCCTGTTATGGCTATCAAGAAGTTCTAACTTATGATTTTTTACTGAGCTACAATTACTAGTTCGTTGAGACAACCGATTATTCATTTCATTGCAAACGAGCACGGTATATTACAACAAACTAAATTTACATTTGGCTTCAATACGAAAACCTTTACTAAAGTATGACTAATTACTGTAAAAAAATATTCTACACTGAATCAACAAATGACATTAAAAACTAGCTACTTGATGCTCTTGCAAAAGTAGTATAACATTTGTAGGTTCTTTTTACTAAATAATTCCAACTGTTGTCATTGAAGTCGTAATACTTGCGAAATACTACAAATAAAAAATAGTAAATGCAGCTGTCTTTTGTGTCCAAATTACAACTTTGTAGTTGCTGTAATAGCTTTTTATTTTAGCAAATGTCTAAAACAGCTATCTATTATCCTTTTTTATGCATTGTTTTATGTAGGCAACAAAATAATGAACAGAACATTAGGTTGTATCTTTGTTTTATTTCCATTGATTTTTACAACATTCAAATCAAATAAAGAATTAGGAATCATTTTTAACATCTTAAATTAACTAAAAGAAAATTAAATTAACACTTTGTAATGTAAATATTACCTGAAATAAATGATTATGATTATTATTATTATTTTCACAACAGATTTTCAAAATGTCTACCACAGACTCCTATACACAACCTGCATCTTCTTAAAAATTATTATCTTAAACGTCTTAAACTTAAATCCGATATTTTGCGTGCTGCTTGACCCATTCGATGACTCATTTCATCGGCTGATCGAACTGGCTTTCCATAGACCTTATCTTTTAAACATCCTTAATGTTCAGGTCTGGGGTGTGTGGTGGCCACACAATTGGTCCTGGCCAGCCAATCCATCTTCTAGGAATTGTTTCATCAAGATACCCCCGTACTGCACTAGCATAGTGTGGAGGGCAACCATCATTCTGTAACCACAACCTTCTTCTTGACTCAAGAGGCACATCTTCCAAAAGAATGGTAGATGATATTGCAAAAAATCGAAGTAAATTCAGATTTTTAAGATCATTTGCTGATTAAGTCTGGTACATTTTTTCACAGTAATTAGTCAAACAAAATGCAATAATTTATTATGTTTAGCATACCGTGCTTGTTTTCAATTAAATTAATACTCGGTTGTCTCAACCAACTATTAGTGGTAGCCCAGAATAAAAAAACATAAGTTTGAAGTTTATAGCCATAACAGGGATTTTTTGAAAAAGCTTAAAGGTGGCCATATCTCGAAAACTAGAAAACTTATAGTACCTATGTCGTAATAAAATGTGTAGTACCAGTACAATGGTAACACACATAATATTTCATAGTTTTAAAACTCGATGATTCTATGAGACAAATAAATGTTAAGCTACATTGATTTAAAAAGTAAATGGAGTTTTATCCTGCTATGAATCAACTTTTTTAAATTTTTTATATAACCTCTTAGAAAAACATATTTCATGTCAACGGGTCTAATATTCAGTCTAATACAGTTTTCATATGTTGCATTTTTTGTTCTAGAAAAGTAATAGTTAATGGATTTTTTCTTTTTTAAATTAAGCACGGTAGAGGTATCTTTTTCTTATTAAAAGATGTTATTTTTCAGAAAAGGAATCGGTTTGTTTCTCTGATGCTGAACTTCTTATTAGTTGGCCTTTTTGGCATTTTGTTGCTCTTCTGCAGAACTTCGCCAAAGGAAAACTCACCTCTGCTGTTTCCACATGATTGGGAGTACATGTGCATACTGAGCATGCATCAAATATTTTTCCATTTCTTTATCGTCAGCGTGATTCTTAGTGTTAAAAAGTGAGTAGTCTAAAACTAAGAAGAATTATGTCATCCATGGTGAAGATAAATACAAAAATGCCGAGAATAAGAATTATTCGTACTGAATTATTTTGAACAGTATGCCAACTATTAGTAGCTTTCTGGCATTTCTGACAACAATTGAAATGGGTCGTCCGAAACGAGTTCCTAAAGGATTCCTTTGCGCCTATAGCGTTTGCATGGGCACGAATTGTAAATATATCTGCCTCCCACACTTTTTGGAGAGCGAGGGGTAATACATTTTTTAGGAGGAATAAATAAATCTTAAAAGACCTCAATATTGTACACAACGTTATAGTAATTATGCAGCTTTTAAGGGTTGCCCGGATTGTCGTTGTGGGGACACGCCCTCCCTGACCTGACCTACGGCACCTATGAGTATTAATTTGACTTTTAAAAGACTGAAATGTTGAACAACATTTCCAGATTATCAACAATAATAGTAAAAAAATCCCTGAGAATATGTTCTGGTATTGTTTCTGCAAGAAATAGTGTAAATAAATTAAGCAAAACAATCATGTTAATGAATAGGCATGTATACACCGTGGATATCTAAGTCACAGAGAACTAATAATTTGGGTTGTTTCGGGTATAAATACTGCGAGCCACTGTACAGGATGTCCTTGAAGTTGGGACTTTCCTTAACAGAGAGTATAGGCCATGCAAAAATAAGTAACAGCACATACACCGAATCCTTAAGATAACAGAGGTATCAAGTTTCGAAAAAGTCTGATTGGGCGGCTCTGCACCCAACGTGAGAAGACGTGCGTTAATAAATATATTTAGTTCAGGTGCCGCGCTGTATGTAAGTCAACCTAACAAATCGGGTTTGGAAAAAAATAGCACATTTCTATAGCAATAAAAAAGTAATGTCTTCAAAACGTTATTGATATTTCACAAGTGTATTTAGATCATTTTTTGCAAATTAATTTCCCGACAGCATGTGTTTATTTATACCGTACAAAAGCTGTCAAGGTGGACACAGGAGCACGCCTAGACAGTACCTAATGTTGACTTGGGAAGAAATTAACAAACATGTGCTCTTGAATCGAACTTCGAAACTTAATTGTTTGGAAAACGGAAGGACTCAACTTTTAGGCATCCTGTCCTGCCTTTGGTTGTCTTCCGTTATATGCAAAAACTACATAAATCACTTATTTTGTTGATTATGCAATGAACATCTATTACGTAGTATTATTTATATCCAGATACGTCTAAGAAAGACTATTCAGCAAAAAAAAGTACGTATGTTAGATAAAAATATTTTTTGAAGTGACCGATTCAATTAGAAAACGAACCGATACAGTGACCAGACCAAATAGGTACTTATAGGTATAACTATGAGGGTTGTCTCAAAAATAAGGTTGAAGTATATGAGGAAACGTGTAAACTTTATTTCACAAGTATCCATTACGCTTTGAGGTGAACAGCTGATCACAAATACGACATGTTTGTGTTAATTTGTAACGTTGGCAATAATTAATTTTGGGACTGTATTCAGAGCTGTTGTTCACATATCAGCATTACATTTTTAAGTGGATGGGAAATATGACAATAAAATGTAGAAGTACAGATATAGAAAAGTTTATTAGAAAATTATTATAGTACCTCTGGAACAGGTTGCGTAGTCCTTTCCAGAAGCTATAAATTTACCTGTAAAGATAATATAGACACGTGATTCTGGTTTATTGTCCATCATCAGTATAACGTAATTCATCAAAAGCACATAACTAATCACATCATATGCATCATACCACTCAAATAGCAAAATAAAAATAATATATACTTCCTGGAATTTCCCATTTCCTCGATATGTAAAGATCGTATAGCATCAATTTGGTGACTTGGTGTATCCTTATGAATATCCTACTGTCTTTGAAAAAATAATAAACTACCTACGTTTGTGTTTCCTTTTGATTTTTGCAGGGTCCTCAACAGTTGGCCTAATCACGAACACTGCATTGTACCAGTTGTGTACATTTCATGACTTCCTGCAATAGTTACTAACATTTTTCTATTTCATTACTTGTTAGAATTACCTGAGTAATGTTAAGACCTGATTGAGGGAATCGAACCTCTATCAACTCGGTCATATACTGCCACACATTCTGAACTAAATGATATAATTAATATAGTCAAAAACTGTTTATCTATTTCATTGCGCCGTTGAGGCAAATGTGGTCTGAATCTTCCTCTACACGATGATTCAAAGCACATCTCCATCGAATTGAAAGTGCTTGTGCTAGGGTACTTATAGAGACGAGATATCCCAAAAGTTGCAGAGGTCTCCATGCGAATTTGTCGCTACAATGCAACATGCTACGCAAAAACTTTGTCGTTATTTTATGTTATAATATTTTGTCTAACCGACCACATGAGCAGAACGAAGTATCCGGCCTCTGGCCCCCATTGAATCCCTTCCCTCATACACTTGCATTCTCAAAACTGAAAGGGGAAGCGGCGTGAGCGTGTACAGACATTCACAATCAACTGAAAAGCCACTCTAAGTTGATAAAAGCGATCATCATTGCCCAAGTGTGAAAATCCACTGCGTCGACGCTCTAACCTCGTCCTTAACGTACTGACGGGTTGTCGTTCTTGGACTTAGCCATAGACTTGTAAGCTGCCTGACTGGCACATATGTGACTTAGGAGCGATTGCAATAATTTCATAGCTTCAAAAGGTGCATGGTTCCACCTCTCCTCATCAATAGTTGCGTGCTGCTTATCCGAGAAGGGGGTCTGACACACCTCCTACCTCGATCACTACATGAAAGGTCTAGGAATAATGAATTTATACCAACTGAGTTTATTGAGACTTAGGACACCCACTCAAGTTCTTGGTTACCAAACATATTCTGCGTTATATAGTTATATACAGATGCACTCATCCGAAAATTCGTATACAGGCCACTCAACAAGTTTCGTGACATATCGCTCCCCAAGAGGGCCCTATAGCACAACATAAAAGCATGCTCCATCAATTTCACTTCCTTGCCATGTTTCCCCTGGCTTACAGATAAAATTGAAAATCACAGTTTACGTAGCAAAAAATGTATCTAGAGGTACAGGTAGGTTAGAATAAACCAAACTCTTCCTCCTCGGTCCTATAGATAAGGATTTGTGCTATGCGAGCTATCATGTTCAGCTTGATCTGTAAACCAGGAAAATATGACAGAGATGTGAAATTAATGATGTTTACTTCTATATTTTGCTAAAGTGGACCTTTTTGGCGATTTTAAGCTTAATCTGTAAGCCAGTGGAAAAAGTGGATGTCTTAAATAGCATAAATCTATTAGCTCACCTTTTATGTACCGATAGAGGTAGTAGGTGTGTTACGCCGCATTTCGGGGAATTATGTGCGTCAAAACAGTTTGCACAATCTATGGCTAAGTCCAAGAGCAAAAAACACTCAGATGGTTGAGACTGACGTGCAGTTGATTTTCACACATTAGCTATGATGACCACTATTTTACAGTTGGAAACACGTATGGCTACCTTTTAGAATGGGGTTAATTGTGAATCGACCTACAGGTTCACATTATGCTGGTTTGCTGTTCACGCTTGGAAATGCATGAGAATAGGTGTACAACGGGAGCCCCGACGGTCTTTATGTGAAAGTTAACTAGGTGATTACAAAAAAGACGTAAATTATGAATATTCAAGTACAAAAATTAAATAATGTACAAAATATTTCTTAATTGAAGCATTTTACATTTTCTTTCTTGTATCAAACCTTTTTTTCCATTCCATCATTTTTTATAATAGGTGCAGTATTGAAACAATTATGTATAAGACGCTGTTCCACCTCCTGAAATGTTTACCTATTTAAGCGAAATTCAACGTGTAACTAAAAAATACGATTTTAAACAAATGTTATACTCAAGTATTATATGTTTTCTCTTTTCTGTTTAAACAATGAAAACATCGAGCGCAGGCAAAATGTTTGGTAGTCTTTCCAGTTTATAGTATAGAAAACAAAATCCCGTTGGTTAAATGGGCATTCATTCATTCATTCATTGTTGATGAGATCCGATAATATAACCTCCAAAGGCTCCATTACAAATATATTTCATAGCTTTGGCGCGGTGATGTGTTGGAACTAAGTCTGACAGTTTTCTATATTATCTTTGATTTAAATATGTTGACTTGTTTTTTCTTTTACAGTTTAGTTGAACCAAACCAGGTTGAAATTGGATTTCTGGTTATGACAACTTTTTCTGAAGTTTTAGCAAAGTTTGTCGGATTCACGGCTGTAGTGTGGATAAGTTTATTATAGCGTTTTATTTATTGAATTGCCCCTGTAAATGGTAGAATGCATCGACAATAGTAAATCAGTATCTTGTAAAAACCTACAAATTTTACTGTACTTATGTACTTAATCAATAAATTATCTAAAACAAGTTTTTCAGTTTACAATACAAAAAAAAATCAATTCCTCCTAACCCACAATATCACCTGGTCATTGCTGCAAAATTAACTGTGAGTATAGGAATATAAGTAAGTATACAGGGTGTTTCAAATTGGACCCTCATCATTGGGATCTCGGAAAATGTGAGAGATACAAAGTCGCTTGAATGGGGGAAAAGTTGCGCGCACTGTTTCCTAATAGACTGAAAGCCCGTCCCAGCTAACTACGTGGCCCAGGAAATCCACCTTCTACCGCAACAGGTTACACTTCTTCAGGCTCAATTTAAAGTTTGCACATCGGAGCCTCCGAAATACTTCTTCTAAATTCTTCAGGTGCTCGAACGTCTTACCTACCACGATGATTTCGTCCAGGTAGGCAAGGCATGTTTTCCAGTTAAGCCCCGACAGTACCAACTCCATCAACCTCTCGAACGTAGCAGATAGTATGTTTCTTTTTTTTTACCGGAATTGATGTATCCTTTTCTGCTTAATTATTGAATACGTGGCACTAAATGGTCAATATAAACATATTCTACTCATAACTCACAACATTAAATTTAAGCATTTCTTTATTGCATTACTTATAACACGAAATAAGGGACGTTAATTTGTGTCGCTAAATTCGTGTTAAAGATACTTTGCAGTTATGGTAAAATTGAACCAGAGCAATAATAGGGAGTTTTTGAATAAAGATAGCTCATTACCATATCCATGATCGTTTCTCTTGTGCAAAAGTTCAAATGCAAAGTTCATATTACACTACAAGTCGATTAGGCCAGGCCTGTCTATCATAACGGCCTAAGGGCCACCACCTGGCCCGCATAGGCCCTTTATCTGGCCCTCGAAAAATTCAAAAATACTTCCGAAGATACAACCACTGAAGAAGATATCTACGGAAAAGTAAAGAGTTGTATAGAAAAATATGAACTTCAAATCGAAAATCTTTGCGGCTTAACAACACCTGCAATGACAGGAAAACAAATGGATTTGTGGCTTCAAGCACAGCTGTGTGCAAAAGTACTTGACCTGAAACAGGAGATGGTTAAGGTAGTGTAGGTAATTTTATAGGTGCAAAAGGACATAATCACAGGCAGCTCCAGGCTTGATATCGTTCAGATTACGAAGACAGTCGCGTTCGATGGCTCAGCAGAGCAGCCACACTGAAACGATTCTATTCGTAGCTCGAAGAAGTAAAGACTTATCTTCAAAACAAAGGCCAAAACACTAGTCTCCTTACTGATGAGCAGTGGCTGGTTGATCTGGCTTTGCTAGTTGATATTATAACTAAGTGTCTTTCTGATCTTGACTTAAAACTGCAAGGGAAAGATCAACTATGCACGCAGTTACATGAACATGTTCAAGCTTTCATGAAGAAGCTCTTATTGTTGGAAAAGCAGCTGGAACAGAAGCAGATGGTTCATTGGGAGACCTTATCAGCAAGAAATCAAGATTCATTGGACTTTGTAAAGTACGTGTTGTTGTTGCAAAAATTGAGGAATGAGTTTGATTAGCGACTCGTAGGCTTCAAATCGCAAATTCCCAGCATAAAAGTGTTCCAGAAATACATTTGATGTTGCAATTGAAAACGCAGAACCGTACCTACAGTTAGAGTTAATTGAATTGCAAAGTTGTTCATATCTAAAAACGCATACAATGGTTGTCTTCCAAATGAATTAATTGGATTTTAAAAAAAGTATTTTACACACAACCAATACCCAAGCCTTACATAAATTAGCTCTTCAAAGCATTTCTTTATTCGATAGTACATATATTTGCGAGCAGCCGTTTTGCCGGTTGAAATATAACGGCTCTCTAATAACGAGATCATCTTTATTAGAGAGCCATCTTATAGGTATTTGGCGTCCCACACGATTCTTCCAACGACATATGCAACGTTGTGTACAACGTTCGACACCCCACAAGTCACAAGTGTGTGTCTCCTACATGACGGGATAAAGTTTTTAGTCTTGGACATTCGACGCACGGCGGCGCCAACGTCCATTATCGGTATCAGTGTCACGCTTGAACCTTTACACTGGAGGAAAAACTATACAAAATGAACGATGAAACAATTTTTTCGAGCGCCTAAAAATAATTTCAGATCTGTCTTTACCGACCAAAACCTAAGTCTGTCAGAAGCCTCAAAAATGTCGAAAAACGAAGTTTGACCGTTTTTTGTTTGTTTTTCGACGATAACTCCGGCGCCACTATACCGATTTTCAAAAACTGCAGAGCTTTTTCGTTATTTTCATAGTAGCAACCTAGGGTCAAAATCTCTTCAAAATCCTGATAGTAGGTACTTTCAGAGTTATCATTTATTTAATCGTTTTCGTTGGTTCTGAAATGCAAGTCAATATAGGTATTTCTGAACTAATCTTGCATTACAACAGAACATTATATTATAATGGAACAACTCTAAGCACTTGATAATTTATAATTTACTAAAATAGGTATCCTTAAGCCGGCCATAACTCACCTGCGAAACGTACAAAATATTAGCAATATGAAAAAAGTGTTGTTATGACAGCCTATATGCTTTGTATGTATACTAATTTAATTCATTCTCCTCAAAAGTTAGTTACGGAACATACGTATACATTATTATGAATAGGTAAGTGTTCAAATCAAAATACTTCCCACATACCACTACTTCTCCACAATCACAACAAACAAATAAATAATCTTTGCAGTGTTGCCAGAGCTCACATTGAAAATTCCGCTACTGATATCGAAAAACTAAGCTACTTTCCGCGCTACCCCGGGGGATTATCGTCGGGGTTGGTTGCGCATTATAAAACAGGGGGCATTTATTTTACAGGTTGTGTCAAAAAAGAAAAACAAAAACCAAACAGCGTGATAAAATATAACATAAGAAACTGTTATAAAAAAACATTTAATTATAAAAACCAATACAATATTACAAATACCTGTCACAACAGAACATTTATCATGCAGTCATATTAAAAAAATATCACAAAAAACAAAAAAATAAAAAGCATATGACTAAAGGCCATTTCTGTTTTGCATAAAAAAATTGAAGACAGATTCTTCTTGTTGCATTTCTCTTCTCTCTACACTATATAAATTATTTTTGTATTTTTTAAAATGTTTTTCATCAAACTCGAAGTCTAAAAGCTACTACACACAGTGCCGGCGGCAATGCCGCCGGGTTTATGCCGAGCGGCTATGCCGTCGGCAATACAAGCCGCGCAAAGCCGCCAAGCATCATTCCGGTTGTGACAGTCACATAGAACGCTAGTGAAGTGCATATTTTATGGTTGGTTGGTTAAAATAAATAAGGAAATCATCAGCACAGCCGCCGCAGTTGTAATTTTTATTTTAATAAGAAAAAAATACAGAAGGACGAGAAGGTTTTGGTTGCACCCAAGTTTACAAAATAGAAAATGGCGAACGGTACTGTAATGATAGAAGAGTATAAAAAAGATGATGTGGGCTGTCAGCGTTTGCGCAATAGCATGTTTTTGGATTTCTGTACATCGTCTATGCCTGCACCAGATATGTGCAACTGTTCGAACTTATTTTTTTCCCGAAAATAATGAGAGGTTACATTTTTTAACTTTCTCTCTACTTCGCCTTTATCAATGTCAAATACACTTGCAATTATGTTCAATGCGTCCATTCGATTGTTCCTATTCTTATAGTCTGCATTTCTGGGATTCCATAATATATCATTTTCATGAAATTTTTCAATTAAGAGCAGCACAGCTTCGTAGTCCCAATTAAACGACATTTTAGTTTGTTTAAACACACAAACCGCACTACCGCTCGAATGCCAGGAACGAAGTGACGCCGGCAAGCCGCCGGCTAAGCCGCCGTACACCCGGCGGCATACAAAGCCGCCGGCCTTGCCGCCCAAAGGAGCCGCCGGGGTGTGCCGGCGGGTTACGCGGCTTTCCGGCGTCACTTCGTTCCTGGCATTCGAGCGGTAGTGTTGTGCGGTTTGTGTGTTTAAACAAATCAAAATGTCGTTTAATTGGGACGACGAAGCTGTGCTGCTCTTAATTTAAAAAGTTTCATGAAAATGATATATTATGGAATCCCAGAAATGCAGACTATAAGAATAGGAATAATCGAATGGACGCATTGAACATAATTGCAAGTGTATTTGACATTGATAAAGGCGAAGTAGAGAGAAAGTTAAAAAATGTAACCTCTCATCATTTTCGGGAAAAAAAGAAGTACGAACAGTTGCACAAATCGGGTGCAGCCATAGACGATGTACAGAAACACAAAAAACATGCTATTGCGCAAACGCTGACACCCCACATCATCTTTTTTATACTCTTCTATCATTACAGTACCGTTCCGCCATTTTTCTATTTTGTAAACTTGTGTGCAACCAAAACCTTCTCGTCCTTTTGTATTTTTTTCTTATTAAAATAAAAATTACAACTGCGGCGGCTGTGCTGATGATTTCCTTATTCATTTTAACCAACCAACCATAAAATATGCACTTTACTAGCGTTCTATGTGACTGTCACAACCGGAATGATGCTTGGCGGCTTTGCGCGGCTTGTGCCGGCGGCTTGTATTGCCGACGGCATAGCCGCTCGGCATAAACCCGGCGGCATTGCTGCCGGCACTGTGTGTAGTAGCTTTTAAGCAGCAACATTTTTATGTATTGTATCCAGTTTGATAAGTACCGCGAACAAAGTTGAAGGTAAAATACGATTCCTTTTCTTTGTTTTGATTATCTCCATATATGAGAATGTCCACTCGACATCTGAATTACCATCTGGCAAATGTTAAAATTATTAGACATACTTTGGTAATACACTTCACAGGTTGTATTCTTACCACCTACTACCATGTATACGTGTCTCCGTTGAATAAGAATTACCGACCTGATGTTACCACTGTCGATTGGAAAGATATCTGTATTTAGATTTAGTTACTAACTGCACTCATTTTTTTTCTGGTTAAAATGTCCATCATGTGTACCTAAATTGCAAAATTCCGCTACTTTTAACAAAAAATCCAATTCCGCCGCTACGCCGCTACCACTTGAAAATTCCGCTACCAATAGCGGAATTCCGCTACTTCTGGCAACACTGAATCTTTGTCGCCGCTACTGGTTCTAACCTAAAACCATCAAGCACATAACATCTCGTGTGGGAGCGTAACGAACCACGATACACATACACTGAAGATAGGATATTGCGCATGTGGGCGGAGCTTCGTGACGTCACCCGGAGAGTTGTCGGCTCGTGGTTACCAGCGGCAGGATTGTCGTAACGTTACTGCAGTTCACGTGTATCGTGGTTAATACTATATAGTGCGATTTGTTGGTGTTTTTTGGTAGTTTTGTGACCTGTTCTAATAGTTATACATACTTTATATAGCCTGTGTGGTTGATACATGGTTAAAAATGCGGTGTGCTGTTGTGGGATCTCATTCCGACAATCAGTCGGAAGTTCTACAGATTTCCTCAAGACCCAAACCTTAGCAAAAAATGGCCACATCTTACAAAAAGAAAAGACAGAGTCAATGTAAAGAGTGCTAGGGTCCGCTCGAAGCATTTTTGTGAAAGTGCCTATAAGGTCAATTTAAAACATACCTTTTTGGGTTACACCCCTAAAAGTTACCGTGCTCTGAAAGATGATGCCATTCCTGTGGAAAAAGGGCTCTAGAGTTTAAGTATAGAACAAGGTCATATATTTTGGGGCGAAACGAAGGCGCATACTTAGAGTATTGCAGCGTAGAGGAAGAGGATACTCCGGACATTCCACTAACCGCATCATTAACGAATAAACTGAATGCGCCCGAAGTATCAGCTGACTATAACGAAGAAGTTTTAGTGGAAGAAATGGATGAGCTCGAGTATGATGGGTTAAAAAATTTGGCCGGCTTTGTTTGGCATAAATTGCAGGATGAGAGGTTGAAAAGTTCCTCAAATGAAACATACTCCTGGATAGACCATCTTAGTGAGAGTGGATTATCAAAACCTTCCACAGCTTTCATGAATCAAATTGAGAAGCTGAACAAGGTATTCACTACATTCAGTGGGGACGGAATAGTGACAAAAAAGCAAAATTTTTTTGGTGAACTTCTGTTGAAGAGCAGCAACATTGACTGACCTGAAAAAGCTAAAAAACTGTTTTTCAGGTCAAGGATGTTCTTCCGGATCAAAGAACTGAATAAAAGTTTGAAAGACCAGAAAAATCGTAAAAGGAAATGGAAAAAAACTGTTGCTTAGACTAAGTCATTTCCATTTATTGTTATACCACCACCTTACTGCAAAAAGAAGATAACTCCATTTTTCTACTTTTTGAGTTGCGTACATTTTCACACTTACGTGTACTTAGGATGTTCTGTGGAATAAGGATAAATGTAGTACAGTATTATGACATGAACATGTTAATCCTGCTCCACAGAACATACTAAAATTTAGGTAATGTAGAAGCCGTTTAATCTATAGCCTGTGAAATAGGAATTACAAGTTTGAAATCTTTTATTAAAATCCACTATTTTGTTTTTTATAAAATTTCAATGTAGCTAGTGTCACTCGCACCGCTAAGACGAATCCAACGACACCTCATATGTGAAAATCTATCAAACCGTTTGATCTGTAGCCTATGAAGTAGAAATTACCAGGTTGAAATCTTTTATCAAAACATTTTGCTTTTTATAAAATTTCAATGTAGCTAGTGTCACTCGCACCGCTAAGACGAATCCAACGACACCTCATATGTGAAAATCCGTCCAGCCGTTTGGCCTGTAGGTGAAAATATGCACGTTATCCATATCAACCCAATTGATAATCACTCTTCGCGTAACGTCATAACGTCATGCGCGCCAGCGGACGAAAATCGAACAGCGGAGCATACGGCCCTGACGAACTAGGGACCCGACGTCGATCTTGAACGCACTCCACGCACGGTTTTACTCTGTGGCATTTTTGTTGTTTTGTGCTTGACGTTCCTTGTGGTATGTGGTTCTTCCCACGTTCTTCCCGTGATGTTGTGTGGTTCTGTGGTGTGTGGTTCTTCCTAACCTAAATCTGAAAAAAATGTCAAGAACAAGAAAATTGTAAATTTTGAAAATACGTTATTTTGCAAGCTGTAACAAAAGGATAAAATTATATATATATATATATATATATATATATATATATTCAACAAAAAATCAAACGTAACTATATATATCAGGTAATCTAAAAAAACACCTACTCCAAAATCATATCTCAAAGATAATTTTGGGCTTGGGCCCCCATAGTCGTAGAAATGATGATTATATCAACAACGGAAATTTCTTCTATTAATAATTCTTTAACTTGTTGTAGGGAATATAATTATAATTCCACCTAACCACTTTCACAATGGCAGATGAAGAGAATGTGAATGGTAGTTCAGAGGAGCAATCAGAAAAGGGGCAACAGAAAAAGACTGCCAAATACGACAGTGGTGCAGCAGATCTGGAAAAGGTTACTGATTATGCAGAGGAGAAAGAAATATCTACTCAAGATGTTGCTAACGCTATATCTGCTATAGGAGACAGAAGAAACCAGGCAGCATTGGAGAAACAGGTAATATACATAGATACAGTGACACTTATTCTCATCAGTAATCATAAACATGGAGCAATCTTACAGGCTTAATGCTCTAAAATTAACATGAACTTTTTGATCTCTATATTTGGAAACATTACTATTTATCCAAGGAATTTCTTGAAGATCTCTATGAATTCCAGTACACTCAAATGCAATTAGTGGCTCTGTATTTTTCAATTCAGGACTCCTGGGGAGATGTTGATTGGTGAATGTCTCATGCAAGGAGTGACATTTTTCATTCAATAGAATCTAATGAAGCTAAAACTGTGACAATGAATGATGAGTTCAATATTTTTTCCAAAAATAATTGCAGAGGACAATGTAGTTGCTTGAAAACACTTTTTTCATGTGTATTAAGCATGTTTTTCACTCATTTTAAAATCAGACAACAAAAGTGATGGCACTCATCTTAAAATCAGACAACAAAAGTGATGGCACAGACCGTGACAAATGATAACAAGAATCACAGAGTAAGATTTGACCCCTCTCCCCCTGATTGCCAAAATTTTGAGAAACACAGGCTCAACTACACTATTTCATTTTTTTATTTTCCTAGGAAAGAGAAAAGGAGTTACTGAAAGTGGTAATCAAGCGTGAAGATGTAGACCTGATTGTGAAAGAAATGGAAATATCAAGGATGTTGGCAGAACGAACATTGAGGGAGTATCATGGTAACATAGTGAATGCTTTGATTGCTTTGACAAATTAATGAACTCAAATAAATCATCTTCATCTCTGTGGAATTTATTGTTTTTATGTATTCATTTTGTACAGTAATTTAATAAATAATATTGAAAAATGATTTTAATTTTTTTTACTTCAACAAGTCACTAAGTGAATGTAGAGGGTCATGTACAGAATATCCCCAATTGGTTGTTGTGGAACTTTCTGAGGTAAAAAAAGCATTTCAACTATATAGGAGTTATACATGTGTGTGAAGTAGTTTTATTTGTTTTAAAGAATAAATGATTCTTTGAGAACAATGTATGTAATTATTTATTAACATCTGCACAAATAGGTTTAATTTTCCAATATAGATTGGCTTTATCTGAAAGGGAAAAATATAGGATTTCTGATCAATATAAAAAACCTTATATTTTAAATTTTGGAAAACATCCACAAAGCTCCATCTAGCGGTCATGATCGGACGACATTCAAACGGAAGTCATGCGATTTTTCTAAAATGGCATTCAGCCCGTCCCCCACCCTAAACTAAACGCAATATGAAAAATGACAAACAAAAAAGTTGGAAAATTTACTGGTTTGTTTCGATCACGCGCATGCATCGGGTGTCTGTTCATAAATACCAGAATTATCACGTTGTGATGGACGAATACATATCGCATTCAGAGAAAGTACCCAAACCAGTTTCCAACAGCTGATTCAACAAATCGTGTGACACTGTTCCTCAGCAGAAGATAAAGGCACACAGATTCTGTCACAAAACCCCACTGTAGACAAAAGACAAACCGATGTCGAGTGCAGAAACAAATACAATAAAGCGGTTCGCAATGCCAAAGACCAGCACGACATAAAAAGTTAGGCTCAGCGCAATGGCAGTCGGTCTTTCTGGACGCTGGCTGAGCAGATTGAAAGGAACTTCTCTCAGAGTAGCCTTCCACCATTTCCGTGGCAGGATGGAGCAACTACAACCGACTCAAAGGCTAACGGCGGAACTGCTTGCCGGACTTGATTCCTACCATTGTACTGAAAAGGTGTGCAGCGGAGCTTGCTTCAGTTTTTTCGCGTTGTAATTGACGGGTTCTCCTCTTCATCCCACAACGTCAACGCGGGTGTACCCAAGGTATCGTCTTGTCTCCGACAGTGTTCCTCTTACATATCAACGACATTATCACTGCTTGGGGACGCAACAATCATGCACAGTTTAATGCTTCCAAAACACTGTTCGTACCTTGACCTATGGATGGCCAAGTTCTACCAAACAGCCGTTCATTTCGGCTGGTCGGAGTACAGATCACCCAGGACTTGATCTGGCTTGAACACATCTCAATAGCGGCATCTGCTAGGAAAGAGCTAGGCTGTTTGTTTAGCGCTAAGAAGTACTTTTCTCCGCATAAATTCCTCACTGTATATAAGATCTAGCCTCAAGTACTGCTCACACTTTTGGTATACTGTCGACCCCGACTAAATTATTCATTCAACGCACTATAAATCTTTTAGCCAAATCGCAATCGTTTTGTCTGCCACGTCTTCCCCAGTCTTTAGCTATCTCGTAAGCCTAAGACTCAGAGTAAAAGTCACGATGTAACTGTATATCACTATTATATTACAAAATAAAAAATGAAGATAATCCTATCTAACAATACATGTATGTACTAGTAACTCATGTGAGAATAGTACTCTTGGAACACTTGAACGTAGATCTCCTTTTCAGCCTGAGTCATCTCTGCAATGATGGTGTCATTGATATCTGTGATTGGATAGGTCTTCCCTCCAACAGCCACAGTAGGTACAGCATCATCTTCCTCATCTTCACTCTCCATCAGTTCCACCTCTCTGTCAAATTATCAAACAATTAGTAATGATATCACATAAAATCTGACAATGGCCACATTTACATGGTAGGTACATTAACCAGCATTCTCGATAATAGACTGCATACGTTATTGCCCATAATTTCAAAGCTATAGCTGTAATGATTTCAGAGTATTTTTAATTTAATCATATGAATTTGAAGTAATGACATTTCGTGTACGACATGTAGCGGAATAAAGGAAGCCTAGACTAAGAGGCGGCATAGCAGAGTTTGTTAGGTGACAGGCTGGGTTGGTATCCAGTAATGCACGTTAGTTCAAAACCATGTAATAGGAGTAACTTCTTTTCATTTTGTCAACTACTTCATTTATTGGCAAGTGAATTTCACGATTTAGTGTTATTTTTCATTATGATAAGATTTATCAGATGCCAACAGGAATGTTGTATTATAGGAATCTTCGGGAAACTGCGCTCATTTACTGTCTTGGATATAACGGACTGGTAAATATACTAAGTGAGATATAAATCCGAACACCCAGTTTAAATGGTTTTATTTTAATAAAATTTTGTATAAGTACTTAATGAAGCATAATAAGTAAATGATAAAAATTTCAAAATGATTGCACTGCTTTAAAGCCCTTTGACCTTTAATAATGTGTGGATTCACCCTGATGTGCTACGCATTCTCCAACGCGCCTAGGCATGCTTCTGATCAGGTGGTCAATGTCCTCCTGTGGTATCTCATTCCAGGCAACCACCAACTCCTCTCGAAGTGCTTCTAGAGTCTGAGGAGGACGTTGCAAATTGAGCAATCTCCTACCCATCATATCCCACACGTGCTCAATTGGGGATAAGTCGGGAGATCTTGGTGGCCATGGTAACAATGTGACATCATTATGTTGAAAGAAGTCTATTGTGACTCTTGCAACATGTGGTCGGGCATTATCTTGTTGGAAAGTTAGATCTGCCAGGGTGTCAAGATAGGGTAAAAGATGGGGTTCTAGAACTTCGTGGATATAACGCTGCGCGTTCATGTTACCTCTGATGAAGATTAAAGGTGACCTGGAACCATAAGCTATAGCACCCCAAACCATAACTCCAACAGTGTGATGAACATGTCTTTCAACAAAAAACTGTGGATTCCTCCTTTCACCACGTCGCCTTCTAACCCTGGCACGACCATCGTGCATGCCTAAACAAAATCGAGACTCGTCACTAAAGACAATACTGTTCCATTCCTGATCCCAGAGTGACCGTTGTCTGCACCACTCAAGGCGATTACGTCGGTGTTCTCGAGTGAAAGGGAGGACCCCGTGTGGCCGGTATGAAAACAAGCCAAAACTTCTCATTCGTCGGTAAACACTTCGCATGCCAATAGGTCTTCCGTGTTCTGCAAACCATTCATTTGCAATGGACCTGGTAGTGGAGAAACGGTCCCTTAGGGCCAATAATCTTATGCGGCGATCTTCACGGTCTGTTGTTCTACGGCGGCGTCCAGTGCCCCTTGCTCTTTGCGTACGGCCTTCTCGAAGCCATGCCTGACAACACCTAACCACAGTGTCTACACTTCTTTGCACTCTAACTGCAATTGCCCGAAAAGAAAGTCCAGCTTCCCGAAGTTCCACTATACGGCCCCTATCAAACTCACTAAGTTGACGAAATCGTACAGGTCTCCGTACTCTAGGCATCGTAACCGATCGTAAAGGATGTCAAGAACCAAAATCCGCCAACGTTGATTCTTTACTGCGGCTGAAATATTCATTTTTAGAGCGTTAGTGAATTAAAAAAAAGCAGTATAAAAACCGGAATGTCCAACTGATAAGGCTGAAAATTTTTTCACTTGTTATTTACAGTAAGATAAATACATGATAAATACCAACTTTTATTAAAATAAAACCATTTAAACTGGGTGTTCGGATTTATATGTCACTTAGTATATTTGCCAAATACTATGAGTAACATGAAGGATCTTTGGAATGACATTATTTATAATATCATATGAAATAAGATATAAGCCAGAATGGTATTATGTTATGACATGAACATATACTTCAGTTACACCCGCTACGTACGTTGTCTACGTTATCCGCATAAATTATTTCACGTGGAGATAACTTCATAATCATCTTTTAAAAAAACACTTTTTACTGCCAGGTGAAAGTATAGAAAATTTAATATTTGTGATAATTTGTGATGTTTACATTATGAAGATCAAGTCACTCCCATTAGTCTGTCTATTGGCGATTTTGTCACTGAGTTACTGAGTAATTTCGGTAACCGTTGCAACGATATTAATGGAAGGGGAGATGTAGATAATGCTGGTTCATGGCATCACTCCGTTTCCATTGAAGTCGTTGCAGCGGTTGCTGAGGCGACAAAATGGCCAAAGGACACACTGACTTTTATTTTCATGATTAAGACATCATAGATTATCCAAAAATATTATATTTTGCATACCTAACCGTGTCAGTAAAAAATGGTTTCACTCTAAAATGAAATGACTTATGAAGTTATCCTCACGTGAAAACATGGTGTATGGTGAGACGTGGACAAAACGCATGTAGAGTGCCGCGTATGTCGCACAATTGTTTCCATACGAATTTTTTACTTTGGCTACTTATACTACTAATTCTTATACTTGAGGGACCATCAAGATGTCGAAAAAACGTAAAGACCTTTCTGTAGAAAATTGTATTCTCTACAAGATAGGATAGTAGCATATAAAGTGGTTAGGTTGTTAGTTTAGCCGAAAACATCATTACATGTACTTTTACCCTTAAATTTCTCCACCTGTTGAATGGATGACAAATTTTTATGGAAGCAAAATGATTTGAACCAATTTGAACTTATCATTAGGAAGCAATAATTTAACGATTTCACCAAGAAAATTTACCGTCACTAAAATTGTCTGAAAAAAGTACCTATTTCCTGACCTACATGAATGACACTTCTGCGATTCAGCGATTTTTATGCTCTGTCGTACTATCTATTTTTATCACCTTCACATTTTTTTAGGACCCTGATGCTTAAGTGATTCGATTATGATTAGAAATACTTGGCCTTATTAACACGTTTTGTTTTCCATTTTTTGACATACTTGATTAGAATCATTTTATTCAAACTGTGATTTAAATCAAGTGATTTTTTTGATGTAGTATTTAAATCAAACTTACATTTACATTATTTCCTCTGCAAAAATTACTTGTTTGAATGAATCACTGGCTTTAAATTTAAATATTAAAGTAGACCTATTCCCGGATATTCATTTTTGTATAGTCCAACTGCCAAGGCCTAAACACCCATGGGTACCGTGGGGCTATAGGGGGATACAGAGGAAAGTGGGGACGTCACACGAACTCTGGCGAGGGAACACGTGGACATGCAACATCGAGATCCGCCGGGTAGTACCTCCGTGTTCGACAGTCAGAGACCGTCTACCACCTTCGGACAATCACAACATCCATAATCAAGAGAAAAATTTCTCTTGGGACGGGATTCGAAACCGCGCAGCGCACGGCGACTGATCAGGAGACCGAAGAGTCTACCACTGCGGCCACCACTGCTGCCTAAATGTTTTTTCTTTCTTTCATTTTGGGTTCTGAAAATGCTCAAAGGTTGTTTTATTCAACATTCCACGTGACAACTGTTTCGTTCCGCTGCGAACGCATTGCATCGAACGTCAGATGGAGTGTTGGAATACAAAAAATAATAGCTTTGTTAGGGAGTTGACTATTAATAAAGTTAAGGTTAAGTCACATTTATGATGGATATAAAAAAATAAAAAAGTCATGATTTATTCGATATCTTTAAATCAAAAAATCTGTCAAAAACAAAAAAAAATTATCAACCCTACTGCGACGGAATCTGAAAAAATTAGCACCTTTAATAGTTCAGAATGGCCAAAAACGGAATACGCAGAGAAGCAACAACAATTCTAGTCCGAAAACTGCTCGAAATAGGCTTTCAGGCGACGCATTTTTATATCGAATGTTTCGGTATCGTACACCCCTCGTTCATTGCACATTATATTTGTTATGTATATTGGGAGTATTTGGTAAATAAAACAATACCGCATATGTTGATTGATTCATCTGGATAGAGTTCACTTGTGAAGTATGTTACTTATATGACCTTATTTCAGTCAAGGTCTTTAAGAATAATAATAAATGTATTTTGGGAGTTTTTGATAAATAAAACAATACCACATATGTTGATTGATTCATCTGATTAGATTTCTCTTGTGAAGCAGGTTACTTATATTACCTTCTTTCAGTCAAAGTCTTGAAGAATAATAAAAGTCTATATTCCGCATTTTTACTAGTACAAAGTACAAACTTAGTAACTTTTCCCACAACTTCAAAACGAGGCTGTCAGTTACCTTCAATGAAAACGTGAATGCAACGTAACTGAAGTCGATTTGTCGTCAGGTTAGTTTTGGTGAGAACAGTGTCATAGTCATACTCACCCTGCATCTACAGCTGTCCTCATTTCGTCAGGCTCCGAATTGCTACTATCCGAATCAGCGCCGGCCAGTCCTCTGATAGCGTTAGCTGCGACTGCGCCTCCAGCGCCACCTGCAGGCCGTTTTTCGTGTGCCAGCAGTACTGACATTATGTCGTCGTTCTTCGAAGACAGACCACCGCCTACCAAGGAAACAAATGTGAAAGTGAAAAACGTAATATCTAATGAAAAATGCTTTTTATACACCAAAGCAGCCACGCAGGCAGAAGCCTGAATGCCAGGGCACCGCGGCTGCTATGACGATCCCAAAGAAACTCCGATTTTTGAACTGCCTTATGTTAGTAGAACCCTCCTCTTGTAGATTGATCCACAATCCCGACACCCTAGGGACAAAGGAGCGGTCGTATCGGCCAGTTCTGGATGTACAAAGTTCGATATAACTATGAGCTAATACATTTTTTTGTAATTGCGCTCTAGCCCCCGAACGTAAGTTCTATATGTACAGCAGATACGTAAAAACTTAAAAACAGACTTCCATTTTTGACGCCCACAGTAAACAAGCAAATGAAACTCTGAACACTGAAGTAATTTCCTAAAATCGTAGTGTCCAAATCGCGGTTTGAAATACCAATGCCGCCTACTGGAGCCTCATCAATCTCAACAACAAACTGACATCAGATTCGTAATTGAAGCACTATATTTAACCAAGCAACATGTTTTGCTAGAGATTGCAAATCCCTTAAAAAATAAGATTGTCTTCAATAGTGAAGTACCATTACACCTAAAACATTCAGAATCCAACATTTTCATTTCCGTCTGCTACAAGCACCGGAATGATTTGAGATGCTGATTTAAAATATGGCCGTCAATAGCCGCGAAGGTCTCTTTGAAGTACGTAAACAGGGCACAGGGCTTACGCGACTTCTCGTCAATCTTATGGCACTTCTAAACGGGCAATAGTTTACTTCATTATCGCTACATAACCGAGTATCCATAAGCATACAGCAATATTTTTAGTACGGCCTAGTTATGCTAAGCATGTTTGACATCTCCAACCTATTTTCCTCTAGGGTTGCCAGTTTGATGAGCGACCGAAATTCTACTTATTGGGATGACTTCGAAGTTGAGTCATTTATTTTAACAGTGAGTAGATCTGATCAAAAGAAATGTTTTTTTCCTTTACCATTTTTCTGGTAAAATTAAAGTAACAAAGTTATAGCCCTTTGGAAGTTTGAGTACTGCCCTGTCTCAATAATAATATGTTCGTGTTTGGCGACAACGGATATAATCCGCCTGACCGGTTCATCGCATCGGAAACAAAAAAGCGAAAGAATTTGAAACGTTTATCACGATGTTTTTCGTCAGTCGATAACGCGTTAGTGAATAGGAGTGTTTGTTGCGTGGCTCAAACGAAATCAAAAATGGCACATGTTTACGAAAATGCTGAACTTGTGGACATGATTCTTATTTACGGGGGGGCAGTCTTTACAAAATGCTCCCGGGTGCATCACGGATTTATGCGAATCGGTTTCCCAATCGAGTGCAACCAACCCCTCGTGCCTTTGTTAATGTAGTGCAAAGGGCTCGTGAATCAGGTGACTTAAGACCTCACAGGTCAGGGCATGCTGCTCCAAGACCGCACGATCAAATACAGGTCCGCACTGAAATACTTGTCGGGACGATACTTTATTAAACAAGGTAACATTTTTTTTTTATTTATTTTTTTATTTTTACACACATATTTTGGTTTATCTTCCTTCTACAATCATTATCTGAAAATTAATGACTCAACTTCAAAGTCACCCTGTATATGTAATCTAAGCAGTCACGGCGCGAACAATTTCGTCAAACCTTCTTGTCTAATTTTGCTGCCCTTCTGATGAGACATTCTGACAAATGTATATGTCTATACTCGTCGGTGGTATACACATTGCAGGCAGTATTGTCAAAATATAGGCGTTATATAGCTTTTCAGCCTATGTGGCCATGAATTGCCGTAAAACCGTATTTGGTGTGGGGCACTGGCCTTTTTGAACCATCCATCGATCATAGCGGGGAATTGAACTGACTCAAGATCTACGTATTCAGTTTACCGAAGATCCGAGTTTTCATCTTAACTACAAATACTGAAGACTTTTCTTCAATGGCACACCTTTAAACTGTAAAAGCAATGACACAAAAGTATGATCAACTTGTGAGCCAATAGGCACCTTGAGTCATAACATGCCATTAAGTTTTGAATCTCTGATCTCTCCTCCATGAGCCCACCGCGTTCTATCTCTTCCTGAGTAAATCCCACAGCTTTCCTATAACTGGCTGGTACCCCTACTTGATTGTTCATAGGGTATCAAGAATGCAGAATAATCTACCAGACGAGGCTTTTCCAGTTCTCCTAATTGACCCAATTTAATTTTTACATTAACAAAATTTCTAATCTCTAGCAGCTTAGAGCTAACTCTGCACTTGTGAAACAAATAATGCTGAGCTCTGCAAGTTGTCAGCTGATCCAGGTGATCGTGAGCAATATTCAGCAAATTCACACAGCACTAACTCTTAGCAGCTAAGTGTAACTGAATGTAACCATTGGCTCACCTCCATCTGCATCTGCTGAAGCTGCTGCATCAAGCAACCCTTCCTCTTTCACCCCATCTGCACCACCATCGGTTGTCACCACTGTAGATTCTGTCATCCATATTGGTTGCTCTTTCCTGTTCACAGCTGCATTGCTCTCTTCCCCTATCATTATATCTACCCTTGTTTCTTCCACTGCAAATCCAGAACGTCTTGTCGACTCTCCAGACCATTCTTGACCCAAGGGGTTGAGAGACATCTTTTTGTCTATACCTCTGAAAATTGAAGAAGTTTTGAGTATCTCAGTATTTGAAAAAAGTATTTATCAAGCTAGTCAGTAACTTATTGTTAGCTGAATAGGATCTTTTTGCGACAAATCTCTCAGAAGTAATACACAGGATCCGGTAAAATGATCTCCCACATTTTGCACTGCCCCTACGCCTGAATCACATAAGAGATAGGGATCTTAGCTTAGTTGGTTGATAGCTCGCGCCTTTCCATTTCAGTTGTCTTCAAGAATTGGACGGGCGAGCCTTCGTTATCAAAACATTTATAAAAAGTAACGAATATGTGATTACTACTCAAAGAACTTTTTGTACTCACTTCGCGCCTGGGTCTGTGAACAAGCAGAATTTTCGCTACTGGGGCACCGCGGCAGCTCATAGTCCACATGTTACCATTTGGTGTGCTATTGGATTTTTTCGCGTTTGGGGTGCCTATTTTTTGGAAAGGGAGGCGTGACGGTCACCGTAACTGTCGATCGATATGTCGACATGCTACGAAATTTTTTATACAAAACCTAAAAAACCTGGACACCCGGATGTGTAGTTTCAACAGGATGGAGCTACTGCTCCTATGGCAAAAAGGACAATAGACGTTTTAAGGGAAATGTTTCCATGACGTGTAATCTCGTTACGTGGAGACGTTGGGTGGCCTGTGCGTTCACCTGATCTTGCAGTATGAGACTTTTTCCTTTGGTACTATCCGACAGCGAAGGTTTTTCAACACCATACCCGAACCATTGACGAAATGAAAGCAGCGATACGCCAAAAAATTACATGAATTTCGCCTCAAATTCCTGCTCGGCTGATGTAGACTTTTAGAAGTTAGCTTTGAATGTGTATCGAAAACAACGGGCGCCACTTGGACTCTGTAATTTTCAAAATTTAATAAAAGCAAACGGCATAGCACACATTTTCAGTTAATAAAAATATAATCTAAACTGCATTTACAATGGCATTTTTATTAAAGCTTAAAATATGGGAGATCATTTTGCCAGACCCACATTTATACTGTTTGATCAAATACTGATGATGAAGGATCCAAGATACTCACCTTATTGTATTTATATCTACTGGTTCAGGTTCTAAGACCTCAGGTGCTAATTTGATACCTTCAACCTCTCGCAGAAGTATATAGATAGGCTCCAGTTGTTCATTGAATTTGGCTAGCAACAATCTGGAGTCTAATTTGAAATATGTATATTAGCACATTTGTGAAAAACCTTCATACAATAGTAATGAGCCCAAAATTTAGGTCATCCAAAACCAAGTTTTTATTGATCTTATGTAGTCATAAAATTATGTACCAATTCAAAAGATTGAATCAGCTTCAAACATGGGAAAACTGGAGATATATATCTGCAATTGTTATATGAATAAAGAAGATTTTGAAGTCACCTTTTTTTGGCAGTGCAGACATATCTTCCTCTACTACTTCCCTACAATATGTGCAATGGAACTCTGAGGTAGCAAAATCAAATAACTGATCTGCTTCAAGATCTGTGAATGTTTTTAGGCATCCTGGACACTTAAAACTAGCTCTGCTAGTCGCATCTCGTTCTTCAGTCTCTAGTCTTTTTCTCATCAAATCTAATTTGTACTTTATCACATTCACGAAGGTTTTATAGTTTATAAAATAGTAGTTCACCTTTTGAGCTTTTCCATCAAGACCTGTTTCCATTCTTAAACGAACCTAGAATAGAAAAAAACATCATTTTTTATTGTAATAAGCAACTATCATATTTACTGTTGGATAAGAATATTCTACATATTGCTAATAATAATAATAATAGAGGGGTGCGATGGGATGCAAGGATAACTTGCTGGTGGACCGCTGCGTTTGTCCCATCAAGTAATATTAAGACTATTACAAATGCTGAAAGTTCACGACAATATGGTGAAGTGCATTGAAAATTTAATGAGCCTGTGGAAAACAAAGTTAACAATCCGGTCAGGTAACACTGCTGTAACCACTAACTGGGTGGCTTATAAGCGGGGAGTATTTCAGGGAGACTCTTTGGGCCCCTTTTTCTGTATTTCACTCTTGCCTCTAGCTCAAAAGTGCTGATGGATATAAAGCAGGCCCGCCAAATCAAAGGAATCATAAAATCACGCATTTACTCTACATGGATGACCTTAAATTGTATGCTCCTGGCAAGAAAGAACATTCAATTAACATCATAACCAAGTATACTGCGGCTGTAGGAATGTATTTAGGTGTAGACAAATGTGCTGTAGCACATATTCATAAAGGAAAGATCCAGGGAATGGGAGACGATACTGAGTTAATTGATGGTACTATTATAAGACACCTGGGATTAGGAAGATCTTAGTTCTTGGGTATCCCACAGCGTGATCTGCAAGACTCAGCACAACTTAAGAAAACATTGGGTAAGCAGTACCTGTCTCAGGTGCGAGAAATATGGAAAACAAAGTTATCTGGGAGAAACAAAGTCACTGCTACTAACATAATAGCCATCCCTCCCCTACAAATTTGGAATAGTCAAATGGACTGTTGAAGAATTGCATAACATAGACCGTCAAACTAAGAAGATTATGAGTATGAATAGAAGCTTGCACCCTAGGTCATCCATACAAAGACTCTATCTTCCCAGACTCCGAGGGGGAAGAGGGCTAATGGGTGTGAACAAATACAGAATCGTGCAGTCTTGCAAGTCAGTTTCCCGTACTTAAATTGGTGGCAGCACATGAAAAAATATAGAATGGCGCCTTTCTGCTTAAAGCAGCCAAGAGGTCGGCACTATATCTGGATCTTGAATACTTAAGTCCGGAAAATATAATGATTAGCGAAGACGAGCCTCTGATTCTCAACCTCAAGAAAGCTGAAGAGAACGTTCTATTCAGGGAACATATGTCAAAACCTCTCCATTCTGTATTTTACAATCACATACAGACGCTCGGACTGTCTCCAAAGCAAACGTTTGCTTTTCTATGCTCGGCTGGCCTAAAATCGGAGACAGAAGGGTTCATTATAGCCTGCCAAGATGGAGTTATTGACACTCTAGTCCACAGGAAAATGATTTATCAACAGAATTTACCAACTGCATGTAAAGCTTGTCGATCACATCCTGAAACACTGACACATATCTTGTCTGCCTGCCCCACACATGCTCAAATGCTTTACGTATATAGGCATAATTCGGCTCTACGAGTGCTTTACTTCCATATAAGACATTCTTACACAATAGATAAGCAACCAGTAATACCATATATACCAACAGAATTGGAAGTGGTTGTCGAAAATGAAAAGTGGCGCATTTATTGGAACTACTCCTTCCCTACCACCAGAAAGTTGAATGCTAATAAGCCAGATCTCACCGTGCTCGACAAAGAAAAGAAATATATCTTTGTCATAGAATTCTATAGCATTGCAGAGAAAAATGTAATACTTAAAGAAAGAGAAAAGAGAGACAAATATAGGGACCTATTATACGAGCCACACAGCATGTATCCCGCATGCACTGCTTTAGATGTTCTCAGCCGCACATCGCCATTGTTTGGGACGCGGCTGAGAAATATGGCCAGCTAGCTTAGACCATCCAACCAGGTTATTGTTTAGATCAAAGTAATAAATCCGAATGACACTAGCATGGAAAAATAATAATAATAATAACAATAGTTTATTGGTCCAATTACAAAGTTTTTGTATAAATAATAACAGCAACGTCCAATAAACGTAATATACCCAAAAAAGGTGTACACTTGTGCTTGGGTTTTAATCGAAGTTGAATTATATTAATACAACAAATTTTCTATAAGTATACTAGTCAAATGTATAAATTTGCATCATTTTATCACATTTTTTTTAGTTTAGTTTTTAGTGTCAACAAACTTATAGCCTTGGTTGATTTAGGAGCCATAATTTTAATTCAATTTTTAAACGTTTTCTACATTTTATGTTTAAATTTTTCAGGAATAACATTATACAATTTTGAGCATAAAAATAGAATGATCTTTGTCTGATAGTTTTATTTAGTCTAGGAATTAGTGCAGAGGTTTCGTTGAATCGCGTTTGTTGGTTGTGGCTGATAGAAAGTAACAATTTTGGATTTGTTGTTAAACATATTATTGTGTGATAAAAATAAATCTGCAGGCAGTCGAAAGGCTGAGATTCATTGTAACGATTTTCTGAGGGATAACATTTCTTTTTGTTCAACATTACTGTCAAAATCCACTTCTGCGTAATCCCAATCTATTTATAATAATTATTCATGACTCCCCCCCATGCTAAGATTCGGCAAGATAGTGATGATTGAACAAGGACATGATATATCATGTGTATTTTTTTGCTTAAAAAACTGCTGAAATATTTGACTTTCGGAATAAGGTTCTTGCTAAATTTTCAACATGTTTATTCCATCTTAGATGGTTATCTATGAATACCCCTAGGTATTTGAAATTATCAACCGATTGTATGTTTCTGCAGCTATTCAACGTTTTAATTTGGAGTTGATTAAAATTTGGGGAAGATCTGTTGTCGCAACAAAATGCAATAAAGTAAATTTTGCTGAAATTGACTGTTAAAATCCTTTCCGTGAAAAAATTTTTAACCTTTTGAAAATCCAATACAATTTTGTTTTTTAAAGAAGTCAAATCTTTGTCTGAGCAAATAATTGCCATATCGTCCGCGAAACCAATAATTTCTCCATCGTTTTTTAACACGTTAATCGCCATGACACCCGACACTTGGGTTTCAAATCCTGTGGTCGATTGGGCTCCGACACCTGTTAGTAGCGTGTACATTAAAGCCTGTAACCCATCTACCGTGTTTCAGAGCACATGCACTTATATGGAAGTTTTTACAGAGCGGCCTGGCGGGTAATATTAGGGAATGAGCCCGGCAATGTTCATGTATTTTTTTATCTCTGAAGGAATTTTCTAAAAATTATATGAATTTATAAAAATACTTTTATATTTTAATGAAATAGTACTGGCTACTACTTATAAAGAATAATTTCGAAAATCAGAAAACATAACAAACAGTTGCTAGTGGTTATAAAGAATAATTATGAACATCAACAAAACATGACAAACAGTAGAACTTATGATATGTATATCACAAGAAAATTTTGATTTAGGTCCCGCCTTCTGAGCGGCATTCCTGCGTTCTTCAGTACTTTATTTTCGCATAACATGCTACACAATTTCGACGGTCTTTTGAAGAAACCTTTTGTAAAACATGCTTGTGTGTTTTCATTTTCCAGCACCTCCCTGACATCCACTTCATTGATTTGTAATATACTCAGAGCAAGTTTCTGTCTAAAATCTGTAATTGACATTTTTGCCTTTGTCACAGTTTTGTATACATAATATTTAAGCGTTTACTACAGCTGAGCCAAGTAATATTTCAAAGGCTAGTCCCCTATACCACTTTATGCCTTTACGCAAAGGCGAACAATATGACTTCAATCTTTTGGGCGATTAACGTGTTAAATTAAAAAGGTTAAATAAATTAAACAGCATTGGTACTAATACGGTTCATATTTTCACTTAGTGTACTGTTAATGTTAACACATTGTTTCCTGTTTTCCAAATAACTTTTCATGAGTTGACAAGTGTCTCCACAAAATCCTGAATTTTCCAAGGTTCTTAATAATTTTTGATGCGTAATACTATCATGCTTTGGTTAAGTCTACAAAAAGGCATGCTGTTGATTTATTATCAACATACTTATAAATTTTGGTTGTTAACTTAATAAGTGCATCTTGAGTTGATTTTGCTTCCTGGAATCCATATTGCACTTCACATATGAGGTTGTATTTTGCAATAAAATCAGGTTTTTTTAAAAATTTGTCAATACTGAAATTGGGCGATAATTACAAGGTTTCTGTTTATTTCCAGATTTAAATACAGGTTTTATTATTGTCTTTTTTATAAGGGGTTGGGAACATTCCTCGTTCCATGCAGGTGTTTATAAAATATGCTAATACTTTAGAAATTTTATAATTTATTTGTTTCATAATGTATGCGGTTATATTATCAAATCCCGGTGATTTCTTAACTTTCAGTCGCTTTATGATATGTTCAATTTTCGTATTGATCAGTCTGTATCAGATACAGGGAATTTTGCAATATGGTTTTCATATATATAAGTTGTGTTTCATTTGAAATGTCTTTTTCCAGATTCCCACCAATTTCAGAAAAATATTTACAAAATTAATTGCCTGTTTCGATATCGCTTTTTGTAAGTCCGCCATTTTCTTCTTGTACAGCAGGAATTTCTTAGCATTTTTGAGAATGTAGCATTTTTTCTATGAAATGCCACATTTGGCAGAAGAATTTTGAAGTCTGTCAACTTCATTTTTAAAAAATTTTGATTTAACCTCTTTTATAATTGTGGTTAATTTATTTCTGTACAAAGTTCTAAATCCTGTGGAAATTTTTTTGTTCCTCTATACAGCTTAATTTTTCTGTTAATGGATGTTATAATTCCATTCGACACCCATGGCTTCCTGTTAATATTCTTTCGTGGAATTTTTATCCGATTTGTACATGAATTTATGTTGTTGAGGATGTAAGGTAAAAAGATCAAATGCCTTTGCAGGATCATGTTGTTTATATATCTCTGACCAGTTTTCAACAGATAGTTTACAGTTCAACTTACTATAATCTATGTATGTTTTTATGCTAGACTGCGTTCTTTTTAATTTAGGAGCTGTGTCTTCATATTGAACCCTTAGCATGGTGGGGAAGTGATCCAAAATTGTATATCTCAAAACTGCTGAGAAGAAGTTCTCACTATTTATGGAGGCATTAATGGAGGATATGTATCCCTGTCCTCCCATCATGTTAAGGTATTCGAGGGAATTGTGATTGATTTGGTCTAGAATATTGATATTTAGATCTCCTACTATTAAATTAATATACAGTTCCTCATTGTTTTCAAGATAATTATGAGGTTCTTTATTAAATGATGATGGTGACTTGTATATTCCAATGATTTGTCTTTTATGGTTGTCTTTGTGTACAATAACCTTCAATAATTTTGTTTCATTTCATAATTACTAATTAAGTTCTGTTTTATTCAAATCCTCCTTATTATAATACAGATGATAATTTGACATTTGGATTAAATTTGTGTCATGTATTCTAAATGTTACTTACTTGTATGAATTTATCATTCTTCAAAGTGGCTATCCGAGCCCTCAGCATCTTTTTTTCAAACTTTAAAAGCTCACAAATATCATCCTCCTTCATACAAGGATTCCTAACCAACATGTCAACAATCAAGGCATCTTCTATTGAGTAGAAACCACGTACCACTAACCTAGCAAGCTGTTTAAGGCTGCTAGGTACTTCTGTTACTAGCTTCTCATCATTCATTTTCTAAATATACTAGCGTACAGCTGAAATGTTTTAATTGTACATTGTAGATATTAGGAGTTATATTCAGAAGTCTCAGTTGGGCTTATTAAAGATATCGCTTAGGAAGCTGTAAATGTATCGTGTTCAGAAGGTATTAACTTGAGTACAAACAGCTTTGTATATATCAAAGTGAGGTAATGCATAAAATCATAGCGAGTACTTACATTATATAGCATATTAATCATGAACCAAGTATGAATTTAAGGTTCGCATACACTAAAATATACTCATTTTACTTATTCTAATGCAGATAAAGATGTATTACTTGTACTCTTCAATTGCATGTTGGAGATCTATGATATTTCATTCATAGCTATCATAATCATGACTATCTCAGCTTTACTACATCACTAACAACGAATCTAATAACAGAAATTGCCGCAAAAAAAATCAAGATATTTCAAGAAAAAATATAAATACACATTATTAGGTTATAGGAAGTTGACAGGTTCTTTGAAAGACTTGTCAATAATTGTCAAATAAGTGTCAGTAATCAATTTCAAGCGGATAACCAAATGAAAATGGTATTTACCATTTTGGGTTGGTATTTACCGATCCGTTCAAGCGAGTGTGGTTATCAGCTTGGTTATAAGATCCGTGACGTCATGAATCAGCTGTTATATGTCATAGTTCACCGCAAAATTGTGGTATTTGCCCAACTCGGGAGTAGTTTTATATTTCTGGTTATTATTTGAAATGTGACAAGTTAGAATTTTGCCGGGTATTGGATATTGTTATTGCACTTTAGCTTCATTTTTGGGAAACTTGATACAGGCTGACTTCAGTTTTACCATGAAGTGGAGCACCTTATTGGTTATACTCATTACTGTTGTTGGGGACACTTTAAATGTAGTTCCTGAGCTTAAAAAAGTATCTTGTGTCATATACCACAAGAATATTAAAATATGGCCATATAAACTCACTAGATGATGTCCACCTGAATACGGTTTTGCTAATTTCTTTTTTCATCATTTCTGCTGAATCAATAAATGTTTTCTTTGACATGCCCAAAACTTTAGAGAATTGAAAGTTATCATAGCTTCAAAGCCATGGTTCCATCATTAAAAAAAAATTTCTAAAAAAAAACATTTCTCCCATGAATATATGAAAGGTTTCTTATTTAAACTTTCCATACACAGTTGTAGACGAAAAAGCACCGATTATTAAGTGACAATAAAAATAATCAGAGATCATATACGCGCTTTTCTAAAATAAACAACTTGCAACAAAACCGCGGTTAAAACCAACGCGTTCAAGCGATTCCTGTAACTGACGTCATAAACCCGTGTCTTGAACCATATTATAACCGCGGCACATAACACAGAAATTTTTGTTATTCGCTTGGATTTGATTAGTGTCATGAGTCATGTCAGTGTCAATTTTTTGTGAGTGACAAGGGGACATTTGACTGTTAGTTGAGTTCACATACATCAGAGGGCACCATAAGTTCAACATTCAATGTTATACATTGGAACGATGATTGGTAGATGTTTTGAAAGTGTCCATTTCATTGGTCAAAAAAATCTAGTATTGAACATGGCTCTGACGTGCTGCTGATATCCGCGAAATGATAACATTAAACATTATGGTGTCGTTGTGAAAAATGTGCAATATTTTAAAACTCGAATGGTGCATGTGAAATTATCCAATTGTCTCCGGAAGAGCTTTGACCGTCATTAATATTGCTCATAGAATGGCCTTAGTGACCGTACAAAGAAGTCCCAGTTCTAATAATTCTCCTACTGATGTAAGTCGACCAAGCAATCGCTTTAAACAGTACTTATCATTTTTGTACAACTGCTTGTAGATCAGAAACAGTGACTTATATGTTGTGCTATTTTCACTAATACCGCTAATAATACCAGCTTTATCGTTTGGTCTGCTCTCCCCTAAAAACTTGAAGAGGCCATAGAAGTTTGTTTGCTTACAGACCTATCTAGAATAGATACCTTTTGATGGGAGGCATATGCAACCCCCACAAGAATCAGATATCCACAGATTATTCAATAACCCACCTCGGTTTGTGTTTATTTTTCCAACATTATAGCTTGTACTTTGTTCTTTAACACAAGGTTTACAGTTTTAATGCCCAGCATCGTGTAAAAATTTCCAAAAGATATGTTATATATGGAAGTAACAACAATGGATACATACAAAGATATTCTTCACCTTATCCTCAGCCTTTGTCATTGCCTGAATTATAGTTACCTCTTTGTTCTTTGTAATTTGGGCTAGTCTTCCTGTTCCAAAATATGTTATAGTTGATAAAGTTTTGCTGCAATTAAAAATTGTTAAAGCATATTTTAAATATTTATTGATGTATTATGTTTATACTGTGTTAAACAAATACACAGATTCACTGCAACACAACTTCTCTAGCATGACATATCAAAAAGCATCTAAATATTATGGAAATTCCAAATTGTGTGTAAATTTGTTTCAAGTGCATTGTAATTTTGCAATATAATGTGTAAGGTAAGGATCTATGATTATATGATTGCCTGCAATATGTATTTTCCTTGACTACAGTATATAAAAATATAATTATACATCATAAGTATAAGTTGCATAATCAAAATTAGATTTGTAAAAAATTGTATATTATATATGAAAATTGCTACCTATCTTAAATATACCATTATGAAAAATATATCAAAAGTCCCCATAAATCCCTGGAGTGGACGCTTGCTGTTAATTCCAAATGAAACCAGGTTCTGCTCCAGAGATTTCTGGGGACTTTTGACATATTATTCTTAATGGTGTATTTAAGGTATGTACCAACGTTCAACTTTATGTGAAGTTTGGCATACTTGCAGTATTTTGCTCTATTTTCTCTGGACTATTATACTTGGTGAAAATATGATGCTAATATATGATCCATCTGAAAATGTTTTATTGTTTCTTGTATACCAATTTATTCTACATTCTTATATGATATATTATTTTATTGCACCAAAGCTTCATTACAATATCAGTTTGATTCATAGATATAATAGTTTATTGTCATAAACCAAACAGATTCTCAGTTAATTTATAAGTGAATTCAGCACTATTGTAGTTCTTGTAACCTTTTTGAGTCCATTCCAAATCATAAAAACTCTTGTTCTCATAACCCAATAAATACTAACTCAAGGACAACTAGCCTGTTATCAAACACACACCCATTATACACATGGAAGTAAGGATATCATATCAATAGTTACTCTTACTTTCAGAGTTATTCAAGATTCATTTTATTTTAGTATGTAATGAGCATTTAAAACCACACCTTTGATCTTATGATGGAAGAATTTAGGACAGCTCATTAGGCTCCTACTTTTTAAACAATTTCCTGCCACACAAAAACTAGTCTTGACTTGATTATAGCAGTCAAAGTAATTTAGTACATACAAAGTTTTGCCTTCCTAGCTAGCTGAATATATAAAAATGATGAAATATAACATTTGAAACTTAGCCTGTGCTTTTCATGCTGATAGAATTCCACATTTTTCTGAGCGAATAAAACCACATAATATGTAGAAATTACTATTTACTTAAAGCATTTGGCCAGTTGCATGGCTCAGGAATATATAAGAGTGAATATACAAGGAATTCAACCATCACTGTGGTTGAACAGTTTTTGAGCAATGCAAAATATGCGGCCCTTCCAGTGGGGGCCCCTCAAAAATTTTTATATCATATCATTTTCCACTATGATATTTTCATAGTTAGGTCTCCATGCTGTGCATTGGGTTCCTTTCAGTTGGAGCATCCTAGAGGGGGCAAATTATGATTTTTGAAACAAATTTTGTTTGGTCTGGAGCCCCTTTCCCAGTTGCCTCTGAATAGCTCCAACCTTGAACAGTTATTATACATTTGATTGTCTGACCAAAATGTTGTTATTAAAACAGCAGTTCTGAAGGTATAGGTACATTGCATATAATAAATTGGAATCCAAAGTACCAAAGGGAGTATCACTTGAGTAAATAAACTATGATGACTCTTTTGGTAAACTTTAAAACGAGAAAGGGTAAAATTCTGATGGTAAATGGTAAAAAGTCAGCAGTGCCAAAAAGTTGCCATTTTCACTTTTAACGACGTAATTTGAGTCCAATTAAAAATAAATCGATTCAATTTTCACGTAGTTCGATGGTATTAATGGCTTTTTATGTACTGTAAAAGTTTTGCCCCCCTCCAAAAACTTCGCCAAAGTAAGGAGTAACGCAAAAAATTGATATTCCATTAAAATAAACCTGGAGAAATGCGGTTTTCACGTTAATTGATTAGAAAAAGCATATTTTACTTACGCTAAGTTCAAATCCGTGCTATCTCGTGCACAGACACCCCAAATTAACCCCCCATTACAACTTAATTTTGTTTGGAAGATATGTAATCATCTATGTCTATAGCTTTTCAAAACTGCCCAACACCAAACTGTTTTGGGCACTTCTCGCATTAATATGACCTAGACAATCACAGCCGTTTACTCATACCACGTCCGGAACACCCGTTTCTGCCCCCCATGTTGTTTATAAAAAAACCTCATTTCCAGTACTGTTCATTTTTATTATATACTAAGTGACATATAAATCCGAACACCCAGTTTAAATGGTTTTATTTTAATAAAAGTTGGTGAATGTATTTATCTTACTGTAAATAACAAGTGAAAAAATTTTCAGCCTTATCAGTTGGACATTCCGGTTTTTATACTGCTTTTTTTTAATTCACTAACCTCTAAAAATGAATATTTCAGCCGCAGTAAAGAATCAACGTTGGCGGATTTTGGTTCTTGACATCCTTTACGATCGGTTACGATGCCTAGAGTACGGAGACCTGTACGATTTCGTCAACTTAGTGAGTTTGATAGGGGCCGTATAGTGGGACTTCGGGAAGCTGGACTTTCTTTTCGGGCAATTGCAGTTAGAGTGCAAAGAAGTGTAGACACTGTGGTTAGGTGTTGTCAGGCATGGCTTCGAGAAGGCCGTACGCAAAGAGCAAGGGGCACTGGACGCCGCCGTAGAACAACAGACCGTGAAGATCGCCGCCTAAGATTATTGGCCTTAAGGGACCGTTTCTCCACTACCAGGTCCATTGCAAATGAATGGTTTGCAGAACACGGAAGACCTACTGGCATGCGACGTTTTTACCGACGAATGAGAAGTTTTGGCTTGTTTTCATACCGGCCACACTGGGTCCTCCCTTTAACTCGAGAACACCGACGTAATCGCCTTGAGTGGTGCAGACAACGGTCACTCTGGGATCAGGAATGGAACAGTATTGTCTTTAGTGACGAGTGTCGATTTTGTTTAGGCATGCACGATGGTCGTGCCATTGTTAGAAGGCGACGTGGTGAAAGGAGGAATCCACAGCTTTTTGTTGAAAGACATGTTCATCACACTGTTGGAGTTATGGTTTGGGGTGCTATAGCTTATGGTTCCAGGTCACCTTTAATCTTCATCAGAGGTAACATGAACGCGCAGCGTTATATCCACGAAGTTCTAGAACCCCATCTTTTACCCTATCTTGACACCCTGGCAGATCCAACTTTCCAACAAGATAATGCCCGACCACATGTTGCAAGAGTCACAATAGACTTCTTTCAACATAATGATGTCACATTGTTACCATGGCCACCAAGATCTCCCGACTTATCCCCAATTGAGCACGTGTGGGATATGATGGGTAGGACATTGCTCAATTTGCAACGTCCTCCTCAGACTCTAGAAGCACTTCGAGAGGAGTTGGTGGTTGTCTGGAATGAGATAACACAGGAGGACATTGACCACCTGATCAGAAGCATGCCTAGGCGCGTTGGAGAATGCGTAGCACATCAGGGTGCATCCACACATTATTAAAGGTCAAAGGGCTTTAAAGCAGTGCAATCATTTTGAAATTTTTATCATTTACTTAATATGCTTCATTAAGTACTTATACAAAATTTTATTAAAATAAAACCATTTAAACTGGGTGTTCGGATTTATATGTCACTTAGTATATATATACATATATATGTATGTACTTGTGAAATGCTGTAATGCTACCAGTTGTTGTTGTTGTTGAAATTAGGATTTTTTTTTCTAAATAAAGGACTACTTACTTACTTATATACTGAATTTCAAAAATAGCCTATTATTCATCAAAATGGCTGAAGACCTACAAGTTTTTTGTAGTACTTGCATCAACATATTCTATCACATCCTACCAGCCGTTTTCCGAAAGCAAGTCCGGGACCCCCCGTTTTCGACCCCTCTTTGTTTATACATAGCAAATTAGAAAAATCTATTATTCGTAATAATGACCGAAGACCAAACAGTTTTTTGCATTTATGACATCAGTATAACCTACTCTATCACACTCTACAAGCCGTTTCCCCAAAGCAAGTCCGGAACTCTCCGTTTTCGACCCCCCTTTGTTTATACATAGCAAATTAGAAAAAAATCTATTATTCGTTAAAATAAGCGAAGTCCAAAAAGTTTTTTGCATTTCTGGCATCAGTATAACTTACTCTATCACACCCTACCAGCCCCTTACTGAATACAAGTCCGGAACCCCCGTTTTCGACCCCCCTTGTTTATATATAGCAAATTTGAAAAAATCTATTATTCGTCAAAATGGCCGAAGATCAAAAAGTTTTTTAAATTATATGTGTACCCAAATTGATATTATATGAAAAAATGGCATAACAAATTTCAGCTTGCCAGACTTTTATGTTTTACATTCTAAATTGTCACATAAGAGTTGCAAAAAAAAACATGAACTCAAAGTTTGTGAATAAATCATCTGCTTTTTAGTAATAACCATAGTTTGTAACCCATAGAGTATTGCCTGCTATTGCTGGGTGCAGCATGAAAACACAGTACTGTACTTTGACGAACATAAAGCGTCCTAGCGCTCATCCGGTTTCGATGGAGGGCCAAGTTCTGCCAAAGAGCCATTCATTTCGGCTGGTCGGAGTCCTGATCACCGAGGACCTGATCTGGGACGAACACATCTCGTCAATAGCTGCAGCTGCTGGGAAAAAGCTAGGCTATTTGTTTTGGTCTAAGAAGTACTTTTCTCCGCATGACCTTCTCACTCTATACAAGGCCCAGATAAGGCCTAGCCTCGAGTATTGCTCACACGTTTGGTGTGCTGCCGCCCCGACTACATTATCCATGCTCGATGCTGTCCAGAGGAGGTCGGTCCGACTGATCGGAGACTCTTCTCTAACAGACAGTCTCGGAACTTTTTCGCACCGGCGGGCCGTCGGCGATCTTGCTTTGTTCTGCCGCTACACCAACGGGGTTTGCTCCTCCATGATGCCGCCGTGTGATGTGCCTTCCAGACAGACCTGTCTGACTTCCCATCCTAACCGTGTCGAGCTTCGTACATCCAGAACTGGGCGATTCGACCGCTCCTTTGTCCCGAGGGTGTCGAGACTGTGGAACAATCTACAAGAGGAAGCTTTTCCCAGTTCTACTAACCTTAGGCAGTTCAAAAATCGTATTAACAAAATTTCTTTGGGATAATCATAGCAGCCGCGGTGTTTAGGCTTCTGCCTGTGCGGCTGCTTCGATATATACTAAGTGACATATAAATCCGAACACCCAGTTTAAATGGTTTTATTTTAATAAAATTTTGTATAAGTACTCAATGAAGCATAATAAGTAAATGATAAAAATTTCAAAATGATTGCACTGCTTTAAAGCCCTTTGACCTTTAATAATGTGTGGATGCACCCTGATGTGCTACGCATTCTACAACGCGCCTAGGCATGCTTCTGATCAGGTGGTCAATGTCCTCCTGTGGTATCTCATTCCAGGCAACCACCAACTCCTCTCGAAGTGCTTCTAGAGTCTGAGGAGGACGTTGCAAATTGAGCAATCTCCTACCCATCATATCCCACACGTGCTCAATTGGGGATAAGTCGGGAGATCTTGGTGGCCATGGTAACAATGTGACCTCATTATGTTGAAAGAAGTCTATTGTGACTCTTGCAACATGTGGTCGGGCATTATCTTGTTGGAAAGTTGGATCTGCCGGGGTGTCAAGATAGGGTAAAAGATGGGGTTCTAGAAGTTCGTGGATATAATGCTGCGCGTTCATGTTACCTCTGATGAAGATTTAAGGTGACCTGGAACCATAAGCTATAGCACCCCAAACCATAACTCCAACAGTGTGATGAACATGTCTTTCAACAAAAAACTGTGGATTCCTCCTTTCACCAGCCCCTACTGAGCGAGGGCCGTGGCAAATGCTTGCTCCGGAAGTCGTTGTATCCAGTATACAACTTCTTCCCGTCCAAGTGATTGCGCACGCTTTAAGGAATACCTCAGTACCGATTGCCGGGTGGCGGTACAAGTCCGCCAACGGGCCACTTTAGGTCTATTTAACATCACTAATACGTAAAAAGAAGGTGGTAGACAAGGACCAGTCGACCGAGGCAGTACCACCCGCTAGCTTTTCCCAGGGTGTCTTATAAATGTCCGCATGTTTCCACACCTAAGCTATGCAGTCGGTTATCTACCAAAACAAAGAAATTAATGATGATGGATCCCTCAAGCACTAAAAACTCCGGACGTAAACTCACTCCACTCTCGGAATGTCCGGGTGGAGGGTGGGCTCGAGGGAACAACATCGAAGATAAAATTTGTTTTTCGAACATCTGCGGGATCAACAGCAACATTGATGCTGTTCATCACTACCTGCAATCCAATCGTCCCGCCCTGCTTTTCTTGGCGGAGACAAAAATCTCAGAGGCTGCACCGATTAACCATCTCAACTTCCCAAACTACGAGGTGCACTCCAATCTGAGAAAGAACGGGGGAGTTGTGGCTTTTATCCGCAGCAGTCTTTCCTGCTCCAGGGATCTTTCTTTGGAATCAGACCGGAAGGACATTCTGTGGCTTCGCCTCAACTCCAAAACATCACCCAAATTTATTTGCTGCCTTTATCGCTCTCCCTCGAACCATAACTGGGATGACCTACTCGAATACCTCGCCGTCCAGATCGACTTCCTGAACATCAATCACCCCGCTTCAGAGGTAGTTCTTCTCGGTGACTTCAATGCCCATAATGAGCTTTGGTTGGGCTCAAATAAGACTGATGCAGCAGGTCGTGCAGTCGAAGCGTTCGCTCTTACTCAAGGGCTGACCCAGCTGGTGACGAGCCCTACTTTTTTCCCCCGCGTCTCGTCACACGCCAGTAGCCTGCTGGATCTCTTTCTGACCACGCATCCTGCCCCTTACAGCACTGCCGTCCTGTCCCCCCTGGGTAACTCAGATCACGGTGTTGTGGAGGTTAGGTTTCGGTCAGAAGCCGATGTGGCCGCAGAAACTCGCACAGGCCGCAAAACTTGGCATTACGGACATGCCGACTGGGAGGGGCTCAGAGACTTCTTCTCTAGCTTTCCTTGGAGAGATGTCTGTTTCACTGACGCGGATGCGTCGACTGTCTGTTCTTCAATAACCGAAATTATCCACGTCGGAATGGAGGAATACATCCCTCACACAGTGAAAGTTCCTAAACCAGGGTCCAACGGCTGGTTCAACAAATCGTGTGACACTGCTCGCCAGCAGAAGATCAAGGCCCACAGAACCTACTTACAAAACCCCACTGTAGAGAACAGACAAGCCGACGTCGAGTCCAGAAACAAATATAACGAAGCGGTTCGCAATGCCAAAACCCAGCATGATATAAAAGTTAGGCACAGGGTAATGTCGCAGCGCAATGGCAGTCGGTCTTTCTGGACGCTGGCCAAGCAGATTGAAAAGAACTTCTCACACAGTAGCCTTCCACCACTTACGTGTCAGGATGGAACTATTGTATTCGACTCAAAGGCCAAGGCGGAAGTGCTAGCCAAGATCTTTGCTGCCAACTCCACCATGGACGTCCCCACCAGCGCCCAAGTGCCGTCAATTCAAAGGGTTCCCCACACTATGCGGGAGGTAACATTCAGGCATAAGACCGTAAGACGAGTGCTCTTGTCGCTCGACATCAACAAAGCTTCTGGTCCGGACTTGATTCCTGCCATTGTACTGAAGAGATGTGCAGCTGAGCTTGCTCCAGTTCTTTCGCGTCTCTTCCAGATATCTTATGAATCCGGCACCTTCCCAGAAAACTGGAAAATTGCTCATATACAGCCCATCCCAAAAAAAGGATCTAAAACCGACCCTTACAACTACAGGCCTATAGCTCTGCTTTCTGTTATCAGTAAAGTGATGGAGAGGTGCATAAATCGCGAGCTTCTGGACTACCTCGAACGTCACAGCTTGATTAGCGACAGGCAGTACGGTTTCCGGCACCAACGATCCACAGGGGACCTCCTAGCTTACGTCACGCAACTGTGGAGTAAACTCATCCAGTCTCATGGTGAGGCTCATGTCGTTGCTCTTGACATCACGAAAGCGTTCGATCAGCTGTGGCACGCTGCCCTCTTGAGCAAACTTCCATCCTACGGCCTCCCAGAAAAGCTTTGCAGATGGGTGGCTGACTTTATCTCTGGCCGCAAGATATCAGTCGTAATTGACGGATTCTCCTCTTCATCCCACAACGTCAACGCGGGTGTTCCCCAGGGATCGGTCTTGGCTCCAACACTGTTTCTCTTACATATCAACGACCTCCTTTCCTGCACGATCAACCCAATCCACAGCTTCGCTGATGACAGCACTCTACATGCAGGAATTCAGAGTGACAAGCCGATCTCTGCCGCTGAGCTGGAAAAAAGAAGACTAGCGACGACTTCTTCTCTGACAAGAGACCTGGAGGCTATCACTGCTTGGGGACGCAAAAAGCTAGGCTATTTGTTTAGGGCTAAGAAGTACTTTTCTCCGCATGACCTTCTCACTCTATACAAGACCCAGATAAGGCCTAGCCTCGAGTATTGCTCACACATTTGGGGTGCTGCCGCCCCGACTACATTGTCCATGCTCGATGCTGTTCAGAGGAGGGCGGTCCGACTGATCGATGACTCTTCTCTAACAGACAGTCTCGGGACTCTTTCGCACCGGCGGGCCGTCGGCGATCTAGCTCTTTTCTATCGCTACACCAACGGGCTTTGCTCCTCAGAGCTCTCTTCCATGATGCCGCCGCGCGATGTGCCTGCCAGACAGACCCGCCTGACTTCGGCGTCCCATCCTAACCGTGTCAAACTTCGTACATCCAGAACTGGCCGATACGACCGCTCCTTTGTCCCGAGGGTGTCTAGATTGTGGAACAAACTACGGGAGGAAGCTTTTCCCAGTTCTACTAACCTTAGGCAGTTCAAAAATCGTATTAACAAAATTTCTTTGGGATCATCATAGCAGCCGCGGTGTTCCGGCATTTAGGCTTCTGCCTGCGCGGCTGTTTCGATATAAAAAAAAAAAAAAAAAAAAAAAAAAACCACGTCGCCTTCTAACCCTGGCACGACCATCGTGCATGCCTAAACAAAATCGAGACTCGTCACTAAAGACAATACTGTTCCATTCCTGATCCCAGAGTGACCGTTGTCTGCACCACTCAAGGCGATTACGTCGGTGTTCTCGAGTTAAAGGGAGGACCCAGTGTGGCCGGTATGAAAATAAGCCAAAACTTCTCATTCGTCGGTAAACACTTCGCATGCCAATAGGTCTTCCGTGTTCTGCATTTGCAATGGACCTGGTAGTGGAGAAACGGTCCCTTAAGGCCAATAATCTTAGGCGGCGATCTTCACGGTCTGTTGTTCTACGGCGGCGTCCAGTGCCCCTTGCTCTTTGCGTACGGCCTTCTCGAAGCCATGCCTGACAACACCTAACCACAGTGACTACACTTCTTTGCACTCTAACTGCAATTTCCCGAAAAGAAGGTCCAGCTTCCCGACGTCCCACTATACGGCCCCTATCAAACTCACTAAGTTGACGAAATCGTACAGGTCTCCGTACTCTAGGCATCGTAACCGATCGTAAAGGATGTCAAGAACCAAAATCCGCCAACGTTGATTCTTTACTGCGGCTGAAATATTCATTTTTAGACCATTAGTGAATTAAAAAAAAGCAGTATAAAAACCGGAATGTCCAACTGATAAGGCTGAAAATTTTTTCACTTGTTATTTACAGTAAGATTAATACATTCACCAACTTTTATTAAAATAAAACCATTTAAACTGGGTGTTCGGATTTATATGTCACTCAGTATAAAAAAATCTCCTCACAGATGTTAAATAAAAATATTTGTGGTTGATACTTGCAATATATATGCAATATAGTATTTTTCACGAGTATCCATTACATCAATCGTAAGAGTAATACCCCATCTCACCATTTAACACACAGCTCTGACTGATCTGTCAATTGGAGAACTGTAGACAGAGTCGTATTTTGTTGTAGTCCTTTGAACCCTACAGATCCACACTTCCTAACAATGCTTTAATTTGCAAAAGTACCTTAGCACACAAGAAAGATGGTTTTTAAGGATCGTGACTTTACTTCAAGTCACGTAGGAATAAAACAAGATAAAAGCTTTCGACTACATATGTTTTGTATTAATGCTCCTGAATACATTCCTGAGTTTTCTTCAATGAACACCCGATTTTTTTTTATCAAAACTGCAGGCTTTAATTTTGTATCTCTTGCTGATCCGCTATTCACCTCAGTAGACATCAAAACGTAATGGATTCTTGTGGAAAAGACGATAAAAATCAACGGAAATTAATGTAAATGGCAGACATTTAGTCAATTTGAGATTAGGTACAATTTAAAAGTGACAATTCTCTTTTGATCTGACAAATGATGACACCAAAATATTTGGACCTTTAACACGCCTCGGATGACCGCATCTGACATATATTGGTATATTTCACCATAGGACCACCCATTCATTCCACTAACTGTCCAATGATATTTTCCTTTATTTTTTTCATGGCATGCGGTGCGATCGAATCAGTTACCCCCACTATGCACTTCACTCCCGACGAATAGTCTTGCTGTATATTACTTTCTAATTTTCTACAAAACTGTTGCAATGGTTTTCGAAATTACAAAAACGAGCGGAATGTCTGATCGAGAGATGACGTGAATGAGTGAAACTGAGAGTAACACAGAGGCCTGAGATAGTTGTACAATCCAAAATTATATTGTTTTATATTCCGATTTATCTGTGATTATAATGTTCTTACTTTACAAGTATTGCCACCATTCCTGAGTAACCATGATATTAATTTTATCTTAACTTGAAAATCTTCTTTCAGGACAGATTATTGCCAAGCTTCAACAATGAAATGGAAACAAATCGAAATCGCAAAAGGTAAGACAAAAAAGGATTGATCACTCCCATAAAGCAGCATACTTTATGAACTAAGATCCCATGTACAACATTGTTTCAAAGTTCCTCTATATTTCGTCTTTATCCTATGGGCATGGCCCCAGTTTGATGGGGGGCTAAATGTCAAAAAATCAAACGGAATTTGTAGAAAGATTCCTGAGTACCCACCTTCAACCATTAGTCCGACATTTGAAAGTGGATCATCAAGTTTTCAAAAATGGTTCACTAGAGGTACGAGGGTGGTTCAAATATGAACGAGACAAATGGTCTGACACGTTTATTTACTATCGAAAAAATTTACAAAAATTTACAGTTTTTCTAGGGACGTTCCCTCGTTACGCATTTTTTCCACCTTTCCGGGAGATTTTTAATGCCGGTATGGAATAATTCCTTGGGCAACTCGGACAGTCATGTGCGCACGAACTCTTCTACCTCGACGTCGTTGTCAAATCTTTGAACTCCGAGGGCTTCTGTCAGTGATCCAAACATGTAGTAGTCGCAGAGTGATAAGTCTGTTGGGAGGGTGTTCCAGTACCTTCCATCCCAATTTCGATATTGTATCGAGCCTGAGACGCCCAGCATAAGGGCGCGCGTTCTCCTGGGGAAGAATCGCACTTCTTGCTGGAATGCTTCTCCATTTCGAGCGCTAAGCGGGTTTCACTTGTGTTTTTAGAAGGTTAGTATGTAGCATTGGTGGAACGTTGGGTGCTCAGGAAGTCGACGTACAGCACGGCGAAAGCTGTCTGGTGTGATGCTGGTTCGCGGTCGACGATCATGCGGCTCATTCTCGACGGTTTCGCGGCCATCTTTGAATGCTATGGCCCATTTAAACACAGCAATCCTACTCAGGCACTCACTACAGAACTGATTTTGCAAACGCAGATAAATTTCCGTGTTTTTATTGCCTTCCCACACTAAAAAACGAATGACAATACGTTGCGCAACGGCGGTCGGCACTTGACCTTCACTCATGGTCGTTAACACGCGCGTGAAACATGCGCTTATAACGAAAGCTGTGCCACACTGTTCGTAAGGGATGCTGCTATCATATACTCAAGCCACGACCTTCAAGACATACATGCGTGCCATCTACAGCATTTGTCTCCATCATATCTGAACCGCCCTCGTATATACTCGTTTTTTGCTCGATAATTGGAAAATACGTGTATGAAATCCATACAATGAAATAGAACTCATTTAAATCATTTCATGTCGAAGGAAAAAGCCAGTAATATTTGATTTTTATTCTGAATACAGTAATAATGTGACGATTAAGGTTATTTTCCTGACGTATGTCTGATGCCTAACGTCCATAGCAGATGGAGAGTTAGAATCTAAAGACATGGTACGCAGTTTTACGTTTCAACTTTGGAGGGCAAGTTTTGCCCCTTCTCGCTCATAGAAAATAGAGCAAACACTCAAGATAAACTTTTTGGGACCAAGACACCGTTCCTCAGTAGTTTACATATTATTCTATCTACTTGGTAATTTCTGCTATACTATTCATCATTGTTCGTCAGACCGGTCCGGTGGACCTTTGCTCTTAGTTAAAAGTCTCGTCGGTTTGTTAGTTTGTCAGGTCGGGCTACCCAGATACCAAACATGTATAAAGAGAAAGAAGGAAAGAGAGGAAGGAAAAAAATAGAGTAAAGAAAAGAAGTAAATCATTTGAAATAGCTTAAGCATTATTGCTTTGACTGATCTAATAATTTTGTAACTCCAAAAAATAATGTTGATCGGGTTTGTGTACTGAAATAATTTTGGTTGGTCTGAAATTCACAATTTAATCTTGATCACAGTGCGAGGCGCTGCCTAGAATGTTTGCGAACTTGCTCGACTATCTGTGTAGTCTACTGAATCACGCAACAGAGGGCTGCTGTGCGATTCGGCTTGATTATAACGCCGCTGTGCCTGTTGTTTTACATAATCCCTTAGATATGGCATATCAAGATCTCTGTGAATGTTCTCATTTGACACGTACCAAGGGGCGTTGGTGATTGTGCGTAGGGTTCTGTTTTGCAGGACTTGCAGTCTCTGCGTGTGCATCTTGCCACCAATCCGCGCATGCTCAAGTGATTGCTGGTCTTAAGACCATTTTTTACAACCGAATCTTGTTGATCAAACTTAATTTTGAATTTCTGCAAAAAGAGAAAGTTGCCGAAAGGTAATTTGGAATTTTGTTTTCAAAATAGCAGTATGGTTTTGCCTGGCCAACCCCTTGTCAATGATGACTCCAAGGTACCTGACAGATTGCTCCCATTGTATACGAGTTCCATTCACTGATATATTTGATGGGGCACCGCGACGTTTTTTTAGTACAATAGATTGCCTGCGGTTTCAAAGTATTAATATTGATCAATCACCGATCCGCCCTCTAAAATACTTCCTGCACCGCACTCTGCAGCCTGTCGTGAACCAGGTTACCAGAACGAGACTGGGCTAGCAATGCAGTGTCGTCAGCATAGAGATAGACTTCACAGTTGCTTGGGGCAAGAGACGTCATGTATATAAAGTGAATAAAGGATTGCTCCTAAGACCGAACCTTGAGGAACACCGGTGTTGTTGACAAAACATTGTTAATTTTGATCCGAAAGTTCCTTCTTTCTAGAAAAGATCTCAACAGTTTTAGTAACCAAAATGGATAACCCTTTTGGATGAGCTTATACAAGAGGCTCATGTGCCACACCTTGACAAATGCCTTTGATACATCCAAAAGCAAGATACCGGTACTTTTGTTGAGGGTGAACCCCCTGGTTGCATGCTCCACCAGTCTAACTGCGTACTAAGCTCACACCGAAAGCACATCATTGCTCGTGATCTGATGAGAAATTCCCAAGATGGCGATAAATCACCTTTTCAGCTAGCTTAGTAGCTTAGAAGGAGCTGGCAGTAGGCTAATGGGACGGTTATCCTGGGGAATATCGAACCTACCTTCTTTGGGATCATGATGACTTGAGCGATCTTCCACGTCTTGAGAAAGTACTGAGTTCTGAGCATTGCATTGATATTATTGCCACCAGATAAGTCAAAGCCTTGGGCGAAAGCAACTTCAGTGCTTTGTTCGTGATTTGATCCTCTCCAGGTGCTTTACGCACCTTTAGGTGCTTAATGTGGCCGGCTGGTGTGCAAAACGGAATCACCGAGGATTTCGCTGATGTGCTATGCAGATATTCATCTGAAGAGTATTCCGTAGAAGAATCCTCTAAAAAGGAGTCTCCGATGTTAGCACTGACGTTGTCGCCATTCACTCGGAAGTATCTCCTGACAGATCTTACAATTTGTCGTTCCTCGTCAAGGTCATTGTCCAGATCATAATTGGGAGAGAACTGCCTTTCCATGACGTCAGCAAAAACCTCCACTTTATCATCAGTCTTCAAAACTGTGCCTCCAGGACAATGAATATGTGGTAGTTGTTCTTGCCTTCCATTTCCGAGTGATTTTGCCACTTTCCAGAGAGGAATACTTTAGTCAAGCATCCCCGCCAGAAAATCGCTCCACTGCTCTTTGCGAAATTCATGGAGTGCATTTCTCACTTCATGGACAAGATTCGTCGCTCTAGGGATGTCATCAGGACGATAAGACCTTTTTGCTTGCTTAATGGCAGCCCTCTTGTCAGAAATTTTCCAACGGATGTCAGCAGGGGGAAGTAATTTCTGCTGTGGATCATGCAAAATACATACATTGTTGTATAATGCTGAGTATGAGCAACTTTATGATGCTCTCTTGTCATTACATATCCTATTTGATAAGAATTTAGTCATAACTGGGTATTTCAACATAGCTGGATTCATTTCATATGATGATAATATTGGACGCAACACAAAAGTTGTATTCTTGAACAACTTTGCCGAGTATGTAAAACTTTCCGATTTACAATTCTCCGCGAAATACTTTGGGAACGTGCTAACTGGGCTGCAATCCGCCTAGTGCTTGTATTGGGATCATCCAACGCCAAATTAATCACTTCCACTTCCTCTTGAGCGGTATGCCGCACACCATGGCCTCTAACTCCGGGAAGTTTGGCAATTCCATCTTGCCGAAGTCTCAGAAATGAACGCGTGAAAACGTTTGGGTTGGTTGGCGTCTGTTAGGAAATCTACGTTGATACTCCCGAGAAGCCACTAAAGCATTTCCATTACGATAACAACCGTATAACACATAACTTTGACAAACACTCTCAAGAAACGTCAAGTTGGTATCAAGGCCTCCTATTTTATTTTGAAACTAATTGTCGGCTCTTCATAAATCATCCAATTTATTTTATTTTTATTTTTACATATAAAGTGCACTCTAGGAAAAAACACAAGAGTAATTATTTGCATTAAATTGAAGGTAAAATTCGAAAAGTTCCGCGTTTTGAAAAAAAAAACTGGCGTACTATTTTTATTTGGAAAAATAATTCCACTAATCCCCTTTATCTCCGCCACTGGTAAACGTAAATTTTAAGTAAATACTTTTGAATATGAACAATACTTAGGCAAATGCACATACCAAATGTTAGTTCATTCCAGTTGACGATTTTGATGATATTAAAAAAATGTTTTTATTTTTAAACTTCAACACCTCATATCTTTTTAATGAAGCCCTCGAGGGAAAAATGTTACTTAGAAGACCCGCCCTTATACATTAATTCACAATCAAAATGATAAAATTAAAGTGAAAGATACTTATTTTGGTTGAGAAATTATATAAAATGAGCTATTTGAAGTCATCCTCGAATTTCATTAATATAATCAGGTGGGCGCGATATTATACTTACTTCGAAGTTGAGTCATTTATTTTAACAGTGAGTAGATCTGATCAAAAGAAATGTTTTTTTCCTTTACCATTTTCCTGGTAAAATTAAAGTAACAAAGTTATAGCCCTTTGGAAGTTTGAGTACCGCCCTGTCTCAATAACAATATTATGTGGTCGTGTTTGGCGACAACGGATATAATCCGCCGTATCGGTTCATCGCATCGGAAACAAAAAAGCGAAAGAATTTGGAACGATCTTTTTACAAGTCTCTCATTCATTTGTATACAGTCAGTGACAGTGAATGGTGGTATCTGTTGCGTGGCTTAAACGAAATAAAAAATGGCACATGTTTATGCGGATCGGTTTCCCAATCGAGTGCAACCAACCCCTCGTGCCTTTGTTAGTGTAGTACAACGGGCTCGTGAATCAGGTGACTTAAGACTTCAGAGGGGACCTCACGATCAAATACAGGTCCGCACTGAAATACTTGTCGGGAGGATACTTTATAAAACAAGGTAAAAATTTTTTTTTATTTTTTTTTATTTTTACACACATATTTTGGTTTATCTTCCTTCTACAATCATTATCTGAAAATTAATGACTCAACTTCAAAGTCACCCTGTATATAAAGAGGGTTTCTGAATATTCCGTGGACATAGAAGTTCCACTTATTTTTTACTCAGAATAAGTCGATTGGACATGATTTACCTCTATGGAAAAGTGCTCCGTTAGATGGCGTCAGAGTTTTCTTTTTAAAACACAATCATCATATTTATCAAGAGACATTACAATGTTTTATGAGCAGTTTTACCCCAGAGCTGCTTTCCAGTAACCCAGTTTAGTAACTCGATGTTACACGGAGTAACTCACTAGTGCTCAGCACTAATGTCGTTCCGCTGCTCGTTGTATCCCCATGCAAATTTTCTGGAGCACTTTGGGAGCATACCACTCTCAAACCAAAAACTACTGGAAAGCAGCTCAAAGTTTCAAAGATATGAGACTCCCGTATACGCAAACGCTTATTGCTGCAATCTGAAGAAACTTTTGTTCATGAAAAACCCATTATGCATTACTGAGAGTCAGACCACTTGACGCCATTTTTTCAACATTCGATGGATATTTCGTGGTACCCAGGTCTATTATGGATTTCATACAACATTATCTGATTATTTCTGGTGAAACAAACAGTAATTTTATTGTCGATTATCGCCATCATCATCTTATAGTAGTGCAGCTGCGGTTTATCGTCCTAGTAACTGGAGCGACGTTCAGTGAAATCGGCATGTCTCTCCATGGATTTCGTTCGTTCGTTTTGTACACGGTTCATAGTACTGGACCTTGCGACACTTTTTTCAGTACGACTAATAATTGCTATAGATTGGATTGTGGGCGGTGATAAATTGTTATGGTTTTATTTGTATTGTTATACCTGGTGGTGTGGTGATGGTGAAGAACTTTACACGGAGGTTTGGTCCCATACTTTCTCGCATCATTCAGGTGTCATACAATTTGACATTGTACTTGCGGCACTGTACTATAAGTATTGGGGATGTAGGGCTGATTTCATAACTGTTGTCATTTTTACGATGTCTTTGATAAACCACACAAGAACATTTCGAAATTTATTAAATACTAGCTTTCTGCCCCGCAGTTATACCTGCTACGTGTAGGTGGCGCCACTAACAAATTAATTACGTTTCTCAAGCATGCAAGTTGGCTGTCAATTTACTAGTGCCATCAACGATTCAAAACGTGATCATTACTCAAAAACAATAACATATGTCCTAAAAGTTTTGGCATAAATATTTATTGGATTTTTTTTTATTTAGATATTTAGTTAAACACTAACTACTTATCATAAATGAAAATTCATTACTTAAATAAAGAATACTGTCGAATTGTGGAATGGTCCTTTCTGCTCTACCAGATGCAACTTTCTTGGAAAGTCTCTCATGAGGTCCTGGACGAAATTCAGATCAGTTTCTCTCAGTTTTTCGTAAATTCGCGCTCTCAATTGTTCTTTATATTGGGCTTTCTAGCCTCCATGATAAACCTTCCTAGAAAGTAAAGCCTAAAAATTCTCTATTGGGCGAGCCTGCGGCAAGTTTGGAGGATTATCGTTTTTGGGAACAAAAGGTATGTTGTGTTGTCGAAGCTAGTTTTGGGTAATTGCTTGATGCTAGGTTTGGACCAAACATGATATGGTCATTAGCAAACTGGACAAACTGAAGCTATTTGGAAATGCAGTTATCAGTATAACTCGGATTATTCAAAGCTTCACTTCTCACTCTTCCCACAAAAAGTTCGGATACACCCCTGTTAGAAATTGCGCACCAGACAGGATTTTATCTGCAAATTTCGCTTTATGTTTGTATCTAATATTGTCAGGGCATTCCTCTACGTTGTCCGTATAAAATCCGTCGTTTCCCCTCACTTTAGAATTACTCATTACGCGCTTGAGAGTATTTGGGGCACTTAAGTCTCTTTCGATATTTAAGACCATTCCTCAATTCCAACGATATCGTACTCTTAGAATATCTCTATTGAGGAGCCAGTCTCCTTGTTGACAGTCCAACCTGATTTTTTGGTCTTCTCACCAATATCTCTGACCTCTGCAGTAAATGCACGTGGTCTTCCACTTTTTGGGAAATTCAGATATGGTATTCCCTGCTCGAACTCTGTGCACTTATTGTTCGATAAATGTTTTCATTCTGGAATATTCGACAGATTTCAGCTTTGGGTACCCATCCAACCAACCTGTAGATACTTTTTCTTATTTCTAATTATACGACATCTTAAAGCGAAGACTTCAAAATAAATAAATGTCAACTGACAGTAACGTAACTAAACAAACTTTTGTTTCCAAAGGTAACTTGATATTATTTTATGTCTGTTAAAATTAAAGCCAATGACCTTTGTGCCAAAACTTTTTGGACATACGGTACACTAATAAATTAACCAAATTTCCCAAGCATACAATTTAGTAATGCCATCAACGATACAAGTTACAAAACGTGATCATTACTCAAAAACAATGTTTTGTGTTAGTAACAGTTTCAAGCATACGAAGTTGCGGGTAACAGCTCTATCTGTAACTGAAAAATGAACAATAAAATTACTGATATAGGCTAATTCAATTGATCAAGTCGAGAGGTACTCACATTTAATGTTTTTTTTATGGAGTTTGTCATTTTATTTAATAGCTGTTTCTTGTTTCCTAAACTCCTCAACGTCTCTCACATGCTGTGCTTAGTTTGAGTTTAAATAATGTTTTATGGATTCAAATACTGTACGTATAAGCACTTATTTTTTAAAGTAGGGTAGATCGAGTCGAATCAGATCAAAATATGACATCCGTTAGTATTTTGAATAACGCGTTCACACGGTTGATTTGATCCAATTCACCCATTGATCCGATTCGCCTCAGTCTACCCTACGCAAATTACATAGTTTAATATGCACTACAACCATTTTGAGTACCACCATTTAATTTTAATTAATTTCAATGAAAGCAACTCAAAAATTGTTATCAAAACATTTAGATCCTTTTCAATTTTTAAGTATTTCACTGAACCCGGGGTGTGAAAAAGTACGCGGGTCGCAACTTCAACCAATGAGAAGGCGTCTGTGAAGTAATGGATCTGATGAATATGGTCTATTTTCCGTATCGTTAGTCGTACCTACAATTGTAGGACGCATTTATGGCCTCCTTAATTTTCATGGTTTTCTACTGGTTTTATAGCGAAGCTGCCGCGCAGGCAGAAGCCTAAATGTCAGGACACCGCGGCTGCTATGAGGATTCACAAAGAAATTTTGATAATCTGATTTTAGAACTGCCTAAGGCTAGTAGAAGTGGGAAAATCTACCTCATGTAGATTGTTCCACAGTCTCGACGCCCTCGGGATAAAGGAACGGTCGTGTCGGCCAGTTCTGGAGGAGAGTTCTGTGGAACAAAGCTCATTGGTGTAACGGTAGAAGATAGCTAGATCGCCGACGGCCCGCCGGTGCGAGAGTCCCGAGACAGTCTGTTAGAGAGGAATCATCGATCAGTCGGACAGCACTGCTCTGGACAGCATCGAGCATAAACAGTGTAATCGGGGCGGATGCACACCAAACGTGTGAGCAATACTCGGGGCTAGGCCTTATCTGGACCTTGTACAGGTTGGCCCATCCATGTGTGGACGGAATATTACTCATAAACAAATACATTTTGGAAAAATATATTTATAGCATGTTATACACGACATTTGAGGGAACATTTCTAAAATATTGGCAATTATACAGGGTGTCCCATTTTGACCTACATATCAATGTTGTGATTTTTTAAATGGAATGCTTCAAATTGTATAGCATATTTGGATAAACCAATTCAAAAGAAGAAGATTGATATAACATACTCTGGGGTTTTGGTAATTAGCTACTGAGATGTAAGGTGTTTTGTCCAGAAAAACCGTCCACTTCGGCAACCCCTCAATCCGCCATTTTGAAATTTGGAGTACTGATTATTGTATCAAAAAAATTTTAAATACCTCAGCTTTTATCTTATTTGTTACTTTTTCGAATTTTCATTTTTGCTCATACAGGGTGGTCAAAAACGCGAAATGTACTTTTTCTCAAAAATTTCAAATGCATCACCCTGTATATTTGTGCAAGTTTGGATTCAATTTTTTTATAAGGTTTTTTTTGGTATAAGGTTTGATTTAGATAAAATCACTAGAGTTGAGCGGGGAAAACGCCGCTTGCTGATTTATCCGCTTTCCGTTCCAAATCAACATTTTATGACGCGCTGATCTATCCGCTTACCGTTAATAATGACTATGCGTCTTTGTATTTTTTATTATATCTTTAGTAAAATAGCGATAATTAAAAAAATAACATTTCAATTTCCAAAGACATTTTCATACAAAAATGTTATTCAAAAATACAAATACAAACATATATTTATGTATATAACAAAAACACAACGTAAGTAACAATATCTGAATATACAAATGCAAATGGAACGTTTAACATTTTAACACAGTGTTGCACTTCGTCGCCGGGTTGCAGACATTGCACGTTTTGCCGATAGTAAGAATGTAAAACTTCCCGACTTAAAATTCTCCACGCGAGACTTTGGGAACATGGTAACTGGGCTGCAATTCGCCTAGTACTTGTACAAGGATCATCCAACGCCAAATTTATGACTTCCAGTTCCTCTTGAACAGTATGCCGGATACCATGGCTTCCAACTCCGGGAAGATTGGTCTTAGAAATGAACGCGTTAAGATCTTTTGGGTAGGTTGGAGTCTGCTAGGGAATCTACGTTGATTCTCTCGAAAAGCCGCTAAACCATTTCCATCAGAGAACCCGTACACAGAAATAATATCGGCGTACTCATCATTCCTAAATTCCATTTCACAACACTCAAAAATGGAAAAAAGAAACTTTTCACTTGACTTTTACAAACGAAAAAAAATTTTAATAGTAACGATAACAACCGTATAATAACATAACGTTGACAAACAATCTCCTAAGAAACGTCAAGTTGGTATCAAGGCCTAATATTTTATTTTGAAACTAATTGTATCTTGGCTCTTCATGAATGATCCAATTTGTTTTATTTTTATTCTTACGAAAACTGCACTCTAGGAAAAAACACAAGAGTAATTCTTTGTAGCAAATTGGAGGTAAAATTCCAAAAATTGCGCGAAAAAAAAAACAGTGGCGTACTATTTTTATTTGGAAAAATAATGCCACTGATCCCCGTATCTCCGCCACTGGTGCACGTTAATGTTGAGTATAGACTGTTGAATGTGGACAATACAGGTACTTAGGTAAATCCACATACCAAATTTTAGTTCATTCCAGTTGACGGTTTTGAAGATATTAAAAAAAAATTGTTTTTTATTTTCAAACTTCAACACCCCGTATCTTTTTAATAAAGATCTCGAGGAAAAAATGTTACATAAACGACCCCCCTTAAAATGCGGCCCTGTGTATGACATTTCATTTTTGGTCACGACTTGTGAATCACCCAGTATTAGTTTGTCCAACAATCGTTTTGATCTTCTTGATAGGATATTTTCTCATTCCTCGGCGTCGCCATCGAAATCTCCCTCAGAATCGCATATTCTGTGATATTTTTAACAACTCCTGATCTGTTAACTCACTACGAGACAAATATAAAGTAAAATAACTAAAGTATCACTACTCGCGATCGAAGAATAATGGTCAAGTAAACGTGCTGCAACCTGTCTTGATGGTGCCACCTGTGCGACAATTCTCTGCATGACTGTTTCCCCACCACCGAAAATTTTCGCTTGTATGCATAGTATTTGGTACAAACAAATACCGACATATGCTGATCAACACGTTTCCCGTAGTTAACCGGGACCTCTATCGCTGCGTAAATATACGTTTCCCGTATAACAGACACTACCTTTTTTTTGCGAATATAACCGGCTCCCGTCGCCAAAGGGTTAAGTAAAAAACTCACATCATCCATGGAAACAAAAGACAAACAGTGGGCTAGTTCCATATTGCCATATTCTTTGGTTAAATGACCGTTGCTATCCCTCAGCATGTGTTTTCCTATGTTAAGAAAATCATCCTTAATCCTTTCCTTCATATTTTCCGGGGTAGACGGTGGATATCTATAAACCTCTAGCTTAACGTAGCCCCATAGAAAGGAGTCAATCGGTGTCATATCTGGTGATCTAGGATAATGCGCAGGTGCGCCGTCATGTTGGAAGTACATATGCATCCGAGTTTGCAGGTTGATATTAGGGTTGTTGAGGAAGTGATTATGAGGAAGAGGAGGAGGAAGAGGAATTGTCACGCGCAAATTTAGAGGATGCGGATGAGGAAGAGGATATTTTTTGAGGAAGAGGAAGCGGATGAGGAAGCGGATGAGGAAGAGGAAATTATAAATATTAGCGGACCCAACCCAAAAGCCGCTGTTCTGTCTGTACATAACTAGGTACATATGTACATACACAAAATTAATTAAAAGGGCATTTTTCAGTGGACCAAACTATGAATCTAAACCATTCTCAAAAGACACGCAATAAAGAATCATCAAAATCGGTCCAGCAGTTTAGGAGGAGTTCGGTAACATAACAGAGGATATACATGCCTCAGTGCTGCTCAAAGATTTAGTTACCTCTTCAAAGGGTTTCAGAATCCTCGTACAGGTTTCAAGTTTTACCCAATCACTTGGTACAAGTTGCGGCAAATTTGGGTGTTGCGATGTATATAATATGATAGCATCCTTTATCTTAATAAGTCGCTCAATCATATAAAACATGCAGTTCCACCGAGTAGCACATTATTGGATAACTGACAGCTGAGGTAAACCTAGGCGTTCTTGAAAGTCGTTCAATTCCTTTTGTCCAGTTATAGAGTGATTGAAGTGCGTCGCAATCTGCTTACATTTAGCCAACAGCGTTGAGAAATGTTCATTAGACGCCAAAGCTGAACGTACACACAATTGTAATTGATGTAAGGTGCAATCTATATCGTCGATTTGTGAGATACGGGCAACTCGTTTCATATTAGATCCACCGTCACGGACCATTGCATGTAGCTTTTGCCGAGGAATGTCCCATTCCTCTAGTATTTCGTCAAGTTTTTGAGCTACCAGATCGCCCGTGTGTCGTTCTTCGAGAGTGACACATTTAAGAACTAAAGACACTCTTTTGAAATCATCATTAATGCCGTGGACCGTAAAACTAAGCAGAGAAACACCAACTCCAGGCTCTGTCCATATGTCAGTAGTGAAAGACACGTATTCCAAATCTTTTATCAAGTTTTTAATCTTTTCATAAAGTTTAGGATAAACGTAATTACACAAATGCGAAGTATAATACTGACGTTTTTTTAGATCATATTTAGGCTGTGCGGCTTGGACAAAACGTGTAAAACCAATACCTTCAATGAAATTGAAAGGCAAATCTTGCAATGCAATCATTTCGCAGATTAATTTATCTAGCTCACGACTTTTTTCATGTGATGAATCCCAGCACTGGTGTTTCATTAATGACTCTTGTAAAGTAACTTGCCTCTTGACCAACTGAAGAGAAGTTTCTTCTGTGCACTTACGTTTCTTTTCCACTTCAGCCTTTTTCGAAGCCGCATCGCATTTTTCATACTCCGTATATTCCGTTTTATGACGTGACTGGAGATGACTCCGTAGCCCAGAAGTCCCGCGCCCTTTTCTTGAATATGTTTGATTGCACAAGTTACAACGCACAGTCTGATCGTCTACTTCATTAAAGTACGTCCATATAGCACTACACTTCGGTCTCATTTCGATTTTTGATAAAAGAAATCAAATTATTAGATTATATTATTTGCACTGCGTGTATAGTTGCATACGCGCGTAAACAAAACAACGCTTGCTATTTGCTATTTCAATAAAATTAAAACAAGTTGAAACAAGCAAAGAAAAGCACGGGTGGCGGGAGGGGAGGTCTCGCTCGCCCGTTCCGCCCGGCATCGCGCTGCGGCGTGTGAGTTACCATGGATACGCGACGCGCATGCGCAGTGAAATTCCTCATAAATTCCTCTTAAATTTTGAGGAAGCGATAGCGGAAGAGGATTATTTTCATTTTTATTATGAGGATGCGGTAACGGTTGAGGAACCCAAAATATTGCGGAACTTCCGCATTATGAGGAAGCGGAAGAGGAATCCTCAGCAACCCTAGTTGATATCCTCCAAAAGCAAAGGCAAATGCTCGATCAAAAAATTCAAGTATTCTGTACCTGTTAATCTGTTGTCGAACAAGAAAGGCCCGATAACTTGTCTGCCAATAACTCCTCCCCAAACATTCAGTAAGAGTTTTCCGTCGCATAATAGTGCATGTTATGCCTGTTGACAACACCTATGCTGTTAAAAGTTGCCTCATCGCTAAAAAGAACCTTATCCAGGAAAGTAGTGTCTTCACTCACTTTATTTAGCATGATTCTACTAAACTCCATTCGAGCTGCGAAATCCTGAGGATTGATGCAAGCATAGGTGATATGGATGGTACCTGCTTGTGAATAATCCTTTGGACAGAAGTTCTGCATATATCAGTTTTTGCTTCAATTTGCCGTGCACTTAAATGGGGATTTTCCTGCAGCTTTAGTAGAACCTCCAACTGATTCACCTCATTGGTGACAGTTGGATTATCTATACATTTTTTACTATATTCCACTGCCCCACTTGATTCAAAACGTTCTCGTAGTGTAGAAAATGTTTCCGGCTTTGTCGCCGTCGTCGGGTACCGTTGCTAATAAATGCGAGATGCTAGGAAACTATTTCTTTGGGCTTCGCGCAAAACGAACACCATATTGTGATTTTATCAAACCTTATACCAAAAAAAAAACCTTATTAAAAATTGAATCCAAACTTGCACAAATATACAGGGTGATGCATTTAAATTTTTTGAGAAAAACTACAATTCGCGTTTTTGACAACCCTGTATGAGGAAAAATGAAAATTCGAAAAAGTAACAAATATAAAAGTTGAGGTATTTAATTTTTTTTTGATATAATAATCAGCACTCCAACTTTCAAAATGGCGGATTGAGGGGTTGCCGAAGTGGACGGTTTTGCTGGACAAAACACCTTACATCTCAGTAGTTAATTACCAAAACCCCATAGTATGTTATATCAATCTTCTTCTTTTGAATTGGTTTATCCAAATGTGCTATAAAATTTGAGGCATTCCATTTAAAAAATCACAACTTTGATATGTAGGTCAAAATTGGGACACCCTGTATAATTGCCAATATTTTAGAAATGTTCCCTCAAATGTCATGTATAACATGCTATAAATATATTTTGCGTCGGTATAAAAAAGTAGAAAACCATGAAAATTAAGGAGGTCATAAAGGCGTCCTACAATTGTAGGTACGACTAACCATACGGCCATTAACTTTAGTGTCCATGCTCCGAGTAAAGCGCATTTGCTTATTTTTCATGATTGCATGATATATGATCAAGGCCACTAATTTATTGTCCGGGGGCAAATTAAAAAAAAAATGATTTTGTAGCTTGACCAAGTGATGTTTAAAGTATTTGTTGATATTTAATATGGGAATTAGGGGTCTATCTTACACAAATCGTATACATTTTCTCTAGTTTGAGAGACATTTTACAAAAAAATAGACCATATTCATCAGATCCATTACTTCACAAACGCCTTCGCATTGGTTGAAGTTGTGACCCACGTACTTTTTCACACCCCGAGTTCAGTAAAATACTTAAAAATTGAAAACGATCAAAATGTTTTGGTAACAACTTTTGACTTGCTTTCATTGAAATTAATTAAAATTAAATGGTAGTACTCAAAATGGTTGTAGTGCATATTAAACTATGTAATTTGCGTAGGGTAGACTGAGGCGAATCGGATCAATGGGTGAATTGGATCAAATCAACCGTGTCAACGCATGTGAGAGACGTTGCGGAGTTTAGGAAACAAGAAAAAGCTATTAAATAAAATGACACAAACTCCATAAAATATGTTGGTCGAAATTGGGACACCATGTATAAAGGCCAGTATTTTAGAAATGTGCCCTCAAATCTCATGTATAACATCCCATAAATAGATTTTCCCAAAGTGTATTTGTTTATGAGTAATATTCAGTCCACACATGGATGGGCTACCCTGTATATATATATATATATATATATATATATATATATGTGAGAAGTAGTCATTGCCAAAGCCAACGACTAGTTGTTAATTGGGAAAATTGGCAAAACTTTTAGGCTAAAGTTGACTCTTTTGACGATAAAATCAAGCTTTCGGCATTCTCTATGGAGCCATCATCAGGATTCTGAAAACACAATTGTGATGCTAGCAAAGAAGACAGATTTAAAATGTCAGACAACTTACTCGTCGGTGAGGTTGCAGCCACAAGGTGTTTCAGAAAGAACGTAGAGAAGATCGAACTTGTCTTCAGTATAAAAACAAAAGGACGGGGACATTGGGCTTGTTAAAAATGGCAGATACCTTCGTTAAAAGTTAAGAAAAATAAAAATTTTTATCAATAAACCCGAACAAGCTAAAAATACTGCACGTGGGGAGACATTTTGTTGAAACAATCGGAATGCAGTCCCTAGCTTCTACTACCGCTACACGTGGAGAGGGGGAAAGGCACGGAACGGTAAAGCGTCGACAGAAGACAAGTGATTGACGCGACGGAACGTGGAATTTAGTTTATATAGGCCAAACTTCTAGGTCGCTGAAAGGCAGGATAACGTCACACAAAAGTGATGCCAGATTACATCCAGAAAGATGTGCTTTGGCGTCGCATATTAACAACACAGGTCACTCTATGAATTATGGCAGTATTGAGGTTCTTGATAAAGAAAAAAGACTCTCAAAACGTCTATTTTTAGAAATGTCCCACATTTTCATGACAGATCATTGCATGAATAAAAAGGCTGATGTTAAGCAGCTCAGTGTCACTTATTCCTACCTGTTGAATTGCGAAAAGCTAGAACGTTTACATGTCCAAATTGATCCAACGTCTTCACAAAATTAGAATACATTTTCTCACTCACATAACCCATCATTTCAAGGTTGTATCAATATCACACATTCTTGCACTCAGATGAACCAAACACTCTGTTCCAAAACAAGTTATTCCAGCATTTTAGTGGAGATTTACTGAGCGTCCCTCGTATACTTCATACCCAAAGTTGGACAGGGAGGTGCACATTTCCACGTTCCGTCGCGTCAATCACTTGTCTTCTGTCGACGCTTTACCGTTCCGTGCCTTTCCCCCTCTCCACGTGTAGCGGTAGTAGAAGGTTGGGGACTGCATTCCGATTGTTTTATTGATAAACATTTTTATTTTTCTTAACTTTTAACGAAGGTATCTGCCGTTTTTAACAAGCCCAATGTCCCCGTCCTTTTGTTTTTATACTGAAGACAAGTTCGATCTTCTCTACGTTCTTTCTGAAACACCTTGTGGCTGCAACCTCACCGACGAGTAAGTTGTCTGACATTTTAAATCTGTCTTCTTTGCTAGTATCACAATTGTGTTTCCAGAATCCTGATGATGGCTCCTTAGAGAATGCCGAAAGCTTGATTTTATCGTCAAAAGAGTCAACTTTAGCCTAAAAGTTTTGCCAATTTTCCCAATTAACAAGTAATTATATATATATATATATATATATACAGGGTGACTTTGAAGTTGAGTCATTAATTTTCAGATAATGATTGTAGAAGGAAGATAAACCAAAATATGTGTGTAAAAATAAAAAACAAATAAAAAAAAAATTTTACCTTGTTTTATAAAGTATCCTCCCGACAAGTATTTCAGTGCGGACCTGTATTTGATCGTGAGGTCCCCTGTGAGGTCTTAAGTCACCTGATTCACAAGCCCGTTGTACTACATTAACAAAGGCACGAGGGGTTGGTTGCACTCGATTGGGAAACCGATCCGCATAAACATGTGCCATTTTTTATTTCGTTTGAGCCACGCAACACATACCACTATTCACTGACACTAACTGTATACAAATGAATGAGATACCTGTAAAAACATCGTTCCAAATTCTTTCGCTTTTTTGTTTCCGATGCGATGAACCGATACGGCGGATTATATCCATTGTCGCCAAACACGACCACATAATATTGTTATTGAGACAGGGCGGTACTCAAACTTCCAAAGGGCTATAACTTTGTTACTTTAATTTTACCAGGAAAATGGTAAAGGAAAAAAACATTTCTTTTGATCAGATCTACTCACTGTTAAAATAAATGACTCAACTTCGAAGTCACCCTGTATATATATATATATATATATACGTATATATATATATAGTACCTATTAACCTATAAAATGTCAACTTGTTGACCAAGTAGGTTAGTGTGCAAATAGTTCCGCGCTTGCTACAAGTGAGCATGAAGTGAACGACAGCTAGTTGACATCTAGTCGGAAAACTTACCTAATGTCATAATACGTAATACCCCTGCCGACCATGAAGTAAAGAGATAGAAGGTAAAACTCGTGAGTGGGGGTTAAGGAAAAAATGACGATAATGAAATGAGTTGGTACACTGCGCAGTAAATGAATTTCAGGTTGTGCGCATGTGGCATCCATGACTTTAAACAACTAAACATTTTTTACAGTTCGGTCGAGTTGCAAGCAAAAATATTGAATAATTTAAATAAACAACGAAGTAATAAACGTACAAAGCATGGCAACACGTGAGTGAAATGCACATAAAAATTGCGGCAGGTTATGTTGACATTTTTTCAACGCATAGACGCTCTGCACCATGTTCTACGTACACTAGATTTCCAAGAGCTCCACCATCCTTGGCGACAAGATCGGCTTCATACGAATACATGTTTCCTCTACTCAGTTACAGTTTAGCCTTCTATCTCTAGTCTTCATGGTCCGGGCACAAATGAAAAATAGATTTTCGTGTCTGAAGCATGTGATATATGAAGTATTTCTTGATTTAATATGAGATTTAGGAGCATATCTTACACAAATCATTTAATTTTTCTCTAGTTTGGGAGTCAGACAAGAAAACGACAAAACTCATTAGATCCATTACTTCAAAGTCGCCTTCTCATTGGTCCAATTTGTGTAAAGGCGCAAATTTTGATTCCCGCCGGTCAATAGTACAATCGAGCCTATATGTGTCCGAAAACAGTTGAACGGTATGACAGCGGATAAGCTTATCCGTCCTCATTCCAAATTGTCGATTTTTGTTTCTAATTCCAAATTCGAAAATACTGGAAAGTTTTCCAGTATGCAACAATTCGAACCGCAATAGTACATACACTCCTACCAAGACAACGGACGAGGCGGACCGCGAAGTCGCGCATTTCGAGAGTCGCGCATTTCGAGAGTCGCGCTCTCGGTCTCAGTTAGTCCCGACTTTTCACCGGTTCATCATCGCCTGACCACCGTGCCGCGTCTTGCCGATCCGACTTTCACGGCCATTCACCGGAATATCTCAACGGAGTAGCAGTTATTTTCCGTTTCTGTTTTGTCCGTCTAACCGGAACATGCTCCTGTTTTAACGGATTGACTGTACCGACACCGCAGATCTCACGTCGACCCTTATTTAGAATTTTAGACTCAACGCGTAGCGAGTGATTTAAATTTAGATCGCGCACATTTCGCTTGAGCTTTCTTAAACGCGGTTGTTTTTGTTGACGTTAAGTTTTTCAAGTGGCTCAATTAATCTTGAGAGATGCCTGTGGATGCGGCCACGTAGCGGACACTGGTGTAATAGGGAAAAATGACGTTTTCATAGCTGCGGTGGTTGTGGATAAAGGAGATAGTGTTGGGCTAGATTGTGACGATTTGTCGTCGCGGTTCGTTTGGGTGGTGCTGTGCAGTGTGTCCAAGATACCCAATTACTTTAGAGTGTGCCCTGAGTACGCCGTTCATGTCGGCAGGTTGGTGTTTAATGTTGATTTTTACTTCTCACGCCAATTGGCGAGGATGCATTGGGGCATATTACGTGAAACGGACAACAAACAAAAAGTGAGATTTTAAAATTTATCCATACACATGCCGGGTGACCGGAAATTGACGGATAATCCTGTACGCGGGAATAGGTCACGTGGTAACCTTCTGTTTGGCAAAATTTTGTTTCAAAATATTTGCAATTGTTTGTAATTTCATTCTTATGTTATAGCGAGAATTATTCTAATGCAACATTTCGATGAAAACGAATTTTAAGTCTAACTTTGACACCGTATAGTAACAAAGAATGGGCTAAGATCACCTTGCCAACTACTAAAAGTTGATTATTCATTGCCCAACATTGTGTTCACGATTTCCTTTTTTATATAAGAATTTTAGGTTCGTCAAGTGGCTGGAATATCGAAAAACTACTTTTATGACGCGAATAAGAAGTAGTGGCAGGATTGACTTTGTAATAGTATGACTTTCCACGCCTACTGGCGTATTGTAGTCGCGAAAAATTTCGAAAATGAGGTATTTTTGAATGTATATGACATGTACATCACGAAAAACCCACTTATTTCCGTCTGTATGTTGGTCTGTCTGTGTCTCTGTCTATTGGTCTGTCTGTCTTTCGCATAAACTTTGGCCGGTGTATAACTTGGAAAGTGCCGGTCGGATCTTGATGAAATTTTCGAAAAAGATTACTACAATGCCAATGACGAAAAGGCTTTATGGTTTTTGAAAAGGGTGGCCAACAAAGAATGCGAGGTACTGTATCTGGGAAGCTCTCCATCGTAATTGCCAAGAGAAAAACCTAGAAAATATTTTCAAGTTTCTGAAATGGCCTCTGCAATCTTGGATCTAAAAAAAATGATGTTCCTGTGACTTCCAAACCAAGGGCGTTGGAGTTTAAATGTGTGGTTGTTTTATACTCCAGCTACCACGAAGGCCTAAGGCCTAAACATCCATGGGGTACCGTGGGGCTATAGGGGGATACAGAGGAAAAGGGAGGGAACGCCACACGGACTCTAGCGAGGGAACACGTGTGCATGCAGCATGCACACATTTTGGCCCCGCCTACGAGATCTGCAGGGTGGTTGGTACCTCGGCGTACGGCAGTCAGAGACCGTCTACCACCTACGGACAATCACAACATCCATAGCCAAGAGAAAAATTTCTCTTCGGACGGTACTCGAACCCTCGCAGCGCACGGCGACTGATCAGAAGACCACTGCTGCTTAGGTGGTGGTGTCGCATACTGGGAGGCAGAATTATTGGGCCATATTTTTTCGAGAAATCCCTAAATGGCAATGACCCTCTTGACTTTTTGAACAATCAATTACCGTTGTTGTTGGAAACATGGCAAAACTTGTTTTTGCAGTTGGATAGTTGCCCAGCACATTTGCTTTGTAGTTTGTAATTTGCCAGTGTGATTCAACAACAGCAACAACTTTAAGACAAATAAATAAAATATATTGCCTCTGTCGTTTTTGAAATACCATGAAAAAGGTCATCGAGGGCTCCGAAACGTTAGTAAATTTTCAGTCTACTCTATGTGCTTATTTGATGGTCAGTGAAATATGGAGGTTTAAAGTTAGTGGATATGCGAAGATTAATAATAAAAGATGAAGATTTTATTTGATTGTGGCTAACCGAAAAACTGATATTTTGAGTACCAAAGCTTTGTTTCAACAAATCATCGGAGTAGTTCAGAACTACTACTAACTTCAAGCCGGTTCTGAACTGGTTCTAACAGCGCATGCGCGTTTACATACTAATTGGCATCGATGAGCTGTTGATAGATATGAAGCTGGATTTTGTGGCTGCCATTTTGTGTCTTTTCGTTTTCAAATTTTTCAATCGTATCATATATCAAACCTGAATCTTAACCGCTTGTTGTGCTGTTTATTACACATATTTAAAAAATAGGTGAAGATGAAGATTACTTTGTAACAGATTCAAATGAGTATGAAACTCTTGAGCTGATTATAGGAGTTTCAGAAATCAGAAATTGAAAATTACTTGGCCAAGTGTCGATAATTTTAATGAATTTGTTTCAATCGTATTATTAATCATGTTAATCTTATATATTTCTTTCATGACAAGACAATGTTGTTAAAATTCCACTCAATTTCGTCCTCTGGTACTGTAGTAGAGCCATACTTCATGAAAAGGCAAAATCATGAATTCTGCCAACTCGGAAAAAAAAACAAAACTTGGCGATATTTCTTCAAAATATATCACCAAGCTACCGATCTCTTGTTAAATCTGCCATCTTTTTTATAAATTTTTTTAAAAAGATTTACAGTACCCAAAAACAATAAATTAAGTCGAATTCCATGCTTAGCATACGGGAATTTGATAATTTTAGATGTTACTTCAATTACGACAAGCCATGTAATTTCTTTTCCAACAGAATAGTTCAGAACTTATCCTGAACTAGTTCGAAACTGCTTTTTGGAACAAACCTTATAATAGCTGCAAACACAAATGAACTGGTCACCTGGATTTTGATTGTTGGTGTATTTTGAAAAAGGTCACCGAGGGGGACGAAACATTAGTAATCCTTGATTCTAGACGTGATCTTCTTTAGCAGCCAGGTTCAGAGTGGATGGATATGCGAATATTAGTTTCATTAAAAGGGAGAAATTTCATTTGATTGTGGCAGGTTGAAAAAAATTCTCGAATTTGGAGGACGCATTGGCGTTCAAAACGTGTAGTAAATCTTCATTCTACATCTGTCGTTTTATTTGGCGGTCAGTGAAATATGGAGATCCATCAGCGAGTTTCAAATATTATATCACTCATAAAGTTCGCCGAAATACCAAATTTCAAACAACTGTACCTCTATATTTATAATATATATATATATATATATATATATATATATAAATAAAATTGTCTTTCAGAAAAAGATTCAGAGGAGAGAAACTAAGTTGCAAAAGATTTTAATGGTGGGAAAGTTAGACTGGCAAGATATATTCAGCGAACAAACATAATGATTGCAAAAATGCTCGATGAAAACGTCAAAGCTTGATTTCTTCATATAGTTTATGATTATATGAGAATGATTTCAAAACGTGGACTTCATTCAGATGAGTAAACATTTTAAAAACCGCGTTACAGCATTTCATTAAACATTTTCTGGATCACCGATTTTACACATTTCCGATGTTGCAGAAATTTTTTTTGAATGTTTTGGTTTGACTGCTTTATTTCTATCTTCTTTGATCTCTCCAACATTTGAAGGGTACAGGGGAAAAATATGAATGTCACAAAAAGTATGTTTCGAGAAAAGTGGATTTAAAGGTTTGAAGACTCCTAGACTCGTTGTACAGGGTGGGTCAAAGATCTGACGGACTATCATAGATTCCTTATTAGATAAGGAATTGAAGAAAAAAATTGAGTTATAAGCAGACCAAACATTTTTTTAATGGAAAATCCTTTTTATTTTTGTGTTTTGAGATTCTCCTTATAATAATAATACATTTATTTCCAACAGGTATACACCCAATCACAGGAAATTAGTGAAATCAAAACAAAATTGTACCATATATACACATGTATACACATATATATATATATATATATATATATATATATATACAATGAATCAGAAAATAATAACAAAAAAAAGTAAATAGAAAAACATCAGTGATCTGAATGAACACATAATACATAGGTGTTTGAACAATTAAACACTTCCACAAAAAAAACATAAAAGTGCTCCAATTGAAGAATAACAATAACTGACACCATCAACAAAACGATTTTATCTCAATTGCTGCCTGTAAATGTTTAATATTTTATTAAGACTGTCATGACATACAGTACATCAGCTCTGTTATAGATTGAATTGAATAAGGTACACGTTACCATTACTGGGGATCTGCATAAAATATTCGTTCATGGTGTATCACAGTAAAATATGTGATTATTCCGACCAGCTAATCTGGGAGCATGAAAATTAATCTTACTCAGTATGAACCCGCAATCAATATGATTATTCATTAACTTATAAAGGAAAGTGAGAGCTTGAGCGTCACGGCGATTCCTTAGTGATTCAATGCCAAAAAACTCCAATAAAACCACTGCACTTAAAATACCAATACTTTAGAGCTTTACGTTGTACAGCCTCCAGTTTACCGATTGCATTCTGATATAGGGGGGGACCATACTAAGAACGCATACTCTAATTTAGTCCTGATAAATGAAAAATACAATATTCTTAAACAGTCCACATTAAAGAAACCGGACCAGTTACGTACACAATAACCCATCAACCGCGAAGCAGATGATACAATATCTGATATGTGATCGTTAAAAGTGAGTTTGTTATCGAACACTACTCCCAAGTCTTTAAAACTTGAATCTCTTCCTAAAACGCTTTCATTAAGGTTATAATTGTATATGATGGGGTCCTGCTTCCAACTGTACGAAAACACTTTACATTTTTTGACATTTAACGTTAGCAGATTTATGTTGCACCATTCATATATAAAGTCAAGCTTGCTTTGCAGCTCCACACAGTCACTCGAAGAGTGAACTGGCGAAAATATCTTCAAGTCGTCAGCAAAAAGCAAGTGCATACAGGTTAGCTTCAAAGACAGATCGTTAATGAAAATAAGAAATTGATGATTGATATGATTTTAAGCATTCTTATGTGTTAGCGTCCATGACTTTTTTTGAGATACTGAGGTTATATATATATATATATATATGCGACACCTTGTAAAATCTAAGGGTTGATTAACCAGCAAAATGCCTTAGGTTTCACGATCTGTTCTAGTATGAGAACAACCTTAACAGTAAATTTATCACACGGCGCCTAGAACATGAGAAAAACGTGATTTCCTAACCTCAATAGCTCAAACAGAATTATTTCCAAGTATGTATTGTTCTAATTGGGACAAAAAAAAAACAATGAATCAAAAATCTATTCAAAATAATACAGAACAGATAAAACAAAATTAATGGTACTGCTTAAAAATGATTACTTAACGTTTATTTCTTTCGTCGCAGATTGGTGTTTGCTAAATTGTTGTCGTAGCTACTAGTTTCGGTGACGATCAGTGGACATCCACCTTTTTTTCATACAACGGCTGTGATATTCATTCTTTTTTCACTGCTCGGCAAATTTTCAATTGGGACTGTCATTGTTTCTACGAGTTTCCGATATCTCATTGTACTGCGTTAAGACATGTTATGTATATGTGCATGTTAAATGTTGAAGTTTTTGTACTTATTTGGTTCCAAAGTGCAACATAGGCGTTCGAAACTTAGGTTTGATCAGCTCACATTTGCCTATTTTATAGTTGTAAAATTGTTGAAAATTATTGTATGACATGTTATGAATTATATCACAATATGATGACATCTGGCATTTTTGCAACATGGGATCATTCAATTGCGGGCCGACCGCAACCAAAAAGCGATTTTATTGTTCTATAGCGGCAAAACTCAGTTACGATCACTTCTTTGTAAACATTTACTTCGAATACTGTACAGGGTGTTCCACGTAGAACAACAGCAATCGATCACCCAAAAGTTAGTCTGATACAATTATGAAAATTTGAGTTTCTGGTATAACTAATGAGAGCAATTCAGCTAAAATATTTTCAAAATGGTGGCACTTCGGGCTGTACCGGAAATAGATACCAACTTGATTATTTAAAATGACAAATGCAGGCCAATGAAAATATAACACTTTTTTCGTATTACGTTTGCCCATATGATTTATAATGAGTTTAGTTTAGTAGTTTTGATTCCGAAATTGGGTTATATTGCAAGGTGATCAAAAAACACAAGAGTCAGTTTTTCCACGTGGAAAACACATACTTGTTGCTATAATTGCGACGTATTAAGCATTGGAGATAGGGTTACGCATAAGGTCGTTCAATTATTTGTTTTTCTTTTGCTTAAATGTTCCATAAGGCTTTTACCATAAGAAAATCAAAGTTGGTCATGGCGGAAATCTGAGATTATCTTATGTTAAAATCCATGCGGAACATTTAAGCAAGCGAAAAGCCAATATTTCCATATATCCCGGGAACTACTATTTTACGATGTAGATAGACTCATAAAAATGGACCTTATTTTCAGTGTTGAAATTCAATGAAGGTATATTCTTTTTGAAAAAAAATACCTTTGGGGTCTTATAAAATCTATTTATCATCTTTTTTGACCACTCTGTATTGTTACCCAAATACGGAATACTAAAGTAAGGTCTTTTGCTATAAGAAACCCGTTCTAAATAGTATGGCAATGGCATAAATATGAGAAAAAATGTTTGCCATTTTTCACACAAAATTTAGGATATCTGAAAAACGGCTGGGCTTGGGTATGGGATGATATACACTAAACGTATTTAGAATCTCGAGTTAAATCCGAAAAATGAAAAACATACATGGTATTCCATTCAAAATAAGGAAGTTGCCATGTACTTCCGGTACAATCGGAAGCGCTCCCATCATTAATACTATAGGTAAACTCAAATGTTCATAACTGTTTCACGTCAACTTTTTGATTACATGTACTGTTTCGCAGGGGGATAAAAGACGGGGTAAGGAGAAAGTAGATTTCATTAAAATACGCTCTATCATCAAGCTTTTCATTCAGCTGATATGCCGCTTTTAATATGTGAGGTATGTTTGCTTCCAAATCAAAATTATAGATTTATTATTAATAGCTTTGAACTTCGCACAGGTTTTTCATGCATTTTAGGTTTTTCAAAAATTTAGCTAAAAAAAGCCTGAGTTGATTTTCATCAATTTATTTCACATCTAGAAGCTGGATTTAATTGCGGAACTTGAAAGGATATGGACTACTTTAAGATCTGTAATTATCCACTGCTCACTTGCAAGACTTAATGACTGCGTAATTAGCCGAATACTTGCCTATCTCTACGGAGCTAGAGCGATTATATCACTTTCATCCATCGCTAAAGCCTATCAGGATGCATATATGTCGTTTATGTAATCTTTTCAGGGAGATGTCTTCCGTCATATTGTATAACGAATATGTATGTAAAGCTGTGTTGGTTTCCCAACGTATGTGTATGTGGAGATTACGCTAAATCTGTCCCGAATAAAACTCATCCGCGTATTTGTTGTATCCTTTTTGCTTTCAACAGGGAAGTCTGAAGATGCGAATTGTAAATGTAATCAGTCGGTCTGCTGTAGGCTGCCGCATTGAATTGACCTCCTTTATTTGTGTGTATGTTTATGGAGCATTAAACAGTTATACAGGATGATTCAGTAGTATGGTTTTTAGAACTTTTTAATATAAGGAGCCGTTATTTCCCAACGCGCTCTGAATTGCTACGATAACAGGAAAAAATTGTACCCTGGTAGGGAGTGCTTCTGGGAATAAAGATCAATTGTTAAAGTTTTTCTTCTATGCACCTCAAGATCGACCAATAATGGCTTCCTTGTCAACCTGTGTGTGTAATGTATTATTTCAGCCACAAAGTGAAAGAACCTTGTAGCCAAAATAAGTGGCTAGGTGCTCTTGTACAAAAAAGTTCCTTCATCGTTTTTTTAATCGTCCATTTCTTTACAATCCCTCCCGTCGAACGTGTATCTTAGTATATGGCACAAAAATATCCCTGGCCTGAAAACACATTTACGACGCCCCACATTCTCTAGAATGGTCCCATACATATTAGGAATAATACATCCTCCTCCCAAACTCTGGCATCTCTCTCAAGGTTCAACGTTGTAAATTTTATATAAAAGCATTCACGATCTATTTATACATCTATCCAAAATAGAACTATTCTGCGTTTAATTTAGGGAAATCATATGCTCAACTCTATTTTGCTATAGTTGGATCTGATAGAGCAGAACGCATAAACGATGTTGATTTGCTTTTATACAAAAAGTCGTAAGCATTTCATCGTTGAATTGAATAGAACCTGAAATAAAGAGAAATCACACATCGAAATTATTGCATCACTAATTCAAGAAGAAAATTGAGTCAGTTTCATAGACGTTCTGTAAGACTTGAATGGCGTTTAAGGAAAAAGATCTGCTTGAAACAGTGAAACAATAACGTTTCTTGAGGAACTTTTAAGCGAGGATTTAAATTTTCATTTCAAAATAGGCTCTCACGGTTGTCATCATAAGCTATCATCCATGACAGAGATTTTTCTTTAACGACCGTACTATGTACTATTTTGATTACGGTTGTTGTTTTTTTTTAAACAGTAATGTTTGTTTTCTAGAATTTGTAGCTAATATCAGCATACACATAGAACAGTAAACTGAGTATATAGGCAAACGCTATTTGTTCAATGCTAGTGGCAGCGATACGTTTGGGATTTTGAGTACAAGTTTAGCCGGTCTGACCATGCGTGTAGCGTGTTAGCTTAGTTCAATTCTCAGGGATTGAATTTTAAACAAGCATTTCTTCTGGTGATAATTTTTGTTCTTGAGCGGTCCTTTGCTCGTGTTTTAGTGAATACAGTCTATTTTATCAAGACTGAAAGCGAAATTTTGATTGTTTAGGCTTCATTGAAAGATCAAACGGGAAACATGTACCCAAGGGTTACAATAGGTAATTTCTGAAAAGGTGCAGGTTTTCAAATGTCACCGTTGTGGAACTGAAGTTTGTTGGAACAGATATTTTTTTGATTTTAGATTTTATTTACTTTTGACGAAAAGTAAAAATAGTCTATATCCGGATTCATAAAAATACCATGTTGAGATCGTTCTTGTCATTGAGCGAATCATTTCTGTTCATCAGTCAAACAGTGGGTAGCAAACATCCCTTGACATGAAGTACATAATTATGTTGACATAAAGAACATATGAATGATGCATATTCTAAGCAAAATGCTAATATCTAAAATGTTTCTCATAATACCGTGTAGTAAATATAAACATCTCACATTTTTTTGTTAATTCCTTATGTAGATCTATTATGAATTGTGAAAAATTAAAAAAACCAATTGTAAATGTATAATTTTTGTGAGCAGTGCTAGTGTGAGTTTTTTGGGAGAGTCTTGTAAGAAGTGAATTGAAAATATCTTTTAGATATTTGAATTTTTTTATTGGAGAAAACGTGAATAAATAATAACATGACCAAAATAAACACGTTTGGTCACGCACAAGGTTTTACCTTCACTGAGTTTTTCTCATATTCATTTTGTCTATAGCTACACATTTAAATTATTGTATAATATTAATAACAATAATAAAAATGTCTTTATTAATACAGGTACATGAGTGAGGCGAAGTTTAGCCAAAAGGCTACTCTTGCACTTAACCGCACTGTGTGCGAAAAAGTAACATAGTTATACTCGATACACAAACAAACAATAATAATAATAAGCAGAAGAAAAAAGAGAAAAGCAAGTAAATAAAGGGGATAGATAACGTGTTTACAATGCTCACACACGAGCCAACAGAATAATATGAAGCAGAAAAAAGATAAAAATGTTTAACAAATGCACAGTAGACACAATTTAAATCAGAGTACTTAACATTTTTGATTATCAACCTTGGATTTAATTTCTTGGCCTGAGAGATTGTATATTTCGATGCCAACTTTGGACCAAGACTAGTTTTCAATTACTTCAAAGACGCATCATGTTTACAATGCACCGCAACACCGTTACGGATTTTACGTGTTTTATTTACACATATATTCATACTGGCCAAATTGACAGATGATTTTATGTCTTCTTACACCTGGCTTGTGTCGGAAGAGTTGCTATCAACAGATTGAACCAAAAGAACAGATGAGTATTAAGTACATATTAGGTTACTTTTTCCGCAACCGCGAAAGGAGACTGCCAGTAGCTTAGCAGTTCCTGTTCGGTGAGAACGCAAAAGCAACGCAACTGAAATCGAAACCGGATTGAGGTCGAGCTACCATCGAGTTGCTTTTGAAGAGAACCATTCCCGAGACGATACCCAAAGATCATAGTGCTAACCCCATGCATTATAGTTTTCTTACTTTCACAAAAAAATTATTGGTCATTCTCCATTTTCATCTATGCAGGACTTTTAAAAAAGTTAGTTCACTTGCTGAAACCATATCTGGCTAAAATTGCCAGCAATGGAAATGTCGGATCCACATGAGTGGCGCGAAATTTACATTAAATTGACCGCTATGGTCGACCTTTGGCCCGCAAGGCATTGTATTAAGTTTGTTATCAAATTTGTATAGGACAAATGACAACCTGGCAAATGTAAATTATATTAAATGCCAACGGAGGTTGTGATACCTACAACACTGCTTCCTTTACCATGACTAGCTAAGCATTTGCCAACCAACATACCGACACTTGTCAGATGTGAACATAGCTTATGGTAATGCATTGCGCCAGTTGTCATAATATATGAAGTTATAGAATCACAGATTATTAGCTACTCTGCAGAGAACATTCTCTTCTATGATTCCTGAGCCGCTTTCCAGTGCCTCATTTGTGTTACTCTGAGTAACTCGATACCAACCGCCACCTGTCAATACCGTTCCCATGCTCTAGAGTGCTATGCACTTGAGGTACTCATTTTTGAAATCCTCTGCCCCTCATGCACTCGCTTTTTATTCGGTGTTATACGCTCCGAAATAGTGGGGATAACGAAAATGACAATGTGTCAACATTGCTGGATTATGTTTTTTCACCGTTTTTGTTGTATTAAACTCACATTAAACCGATAGCAGACAGTGGAGGATGGTAAAAAACTGATAATGTATGACCCAGAGTCACAACGTACATTTGAGATGTTCCTAAATAATAAAGCTCACAAGATCGCCTTGCAGTTGGCTTCCTCTATAACTAGTCACTTTGAAAATAATTTTGTATGTCTACACTAAAATATGAATTCGGCACATTTACCCGGAAGCTTTACAATAAAAATGCAGACCTCTGACATTTTGCGCCATCATTCTAAAATCATCATCTGGCATCAATTGGATAGTCTGACAATGCTTCTGAAGATAAAGGCAAAATATTTTTCACATTTTCATTGTTAGTTTGGCAGTTGCAAAGCAAAACATCGTTGCGTTCCCCTGCACATTTGCTGGAGTAGTTCGGGAGCATACAACTCTCAATTCAAAAGCAGCGCCATCTGACGGTTGCGCCGAACACTAACCCATAACAAACGAATCTAAAACGACGGTTGTTTACAGAATTCTGATCAGTGAGGCTTGCCCACTCTGTTATCCGCGGATTGCATTATATTTATAAACAAATGTATACACGGTGTTGTCAATTATTCTAACTTAAAAAATATGTATTCGTTATGGAAATTAGTCATTAAGACATTCAGTTTCCAGGTTTACTCCCACTTTCATTCTGTAAAATAACATACAACATATAATAAGAACCATGTAAATACAGTGTGGGACAAAAAACCTACCCGATTTGGAAACCGTCTAGCTACGCCAATGGGGGAGGGGGGATAGCGCAGTAGGGGATATATCATTCAACGTGTCTATTCCTGCCATTTTTAATATAAGTCATGGCTTGGTCAGTGCCGCACCGCGCTTTCGTCGTAATTTGATAATCTCGCCTTGACAAAAATTTCCAAATTCTAGTATAGATCATACTAACCCCACTCTGATCTTGTTCCAGCCTCAGCGAATGCTACTTCGCCGGCAAGGGCACGGCGCTGGTGCTACCGGACGCGTCATCGTCTCACGGCACCGCCTCCGACGCCAGCGGTGGTTTTCCTGCCGGATCGTCCCCCTTGGCGTTGCGACGATCAGGGGCAGGGCTACACGACGCTTGTGACGGCGCTGCACCCCGACGAGATGGCAGCGCCGACAGTGGTGAGAGGCGGACCAAGGAAGCCGCCTCCGCTGCTGATCAGGAGGACTTGGAGGTGGCGATGCGACAGGCCAATCCGTCGCAATCACCCACCTATGGTAGTAGTAACATACAGCGCCATCTGCAGTCGATGTTCTATCTGCTCAGGCCCGAGGAAACTTTGAAAATGGTGAGTACCTTTTTGATTATACTGAGTTACTACACCTTGTATATGTATGGTCGAAAATAGATAGTTTTGGAGATTTTCCAATTTTGTGATTTTTTACCCGAAATTAGGTATGTGAATCTAATTAAAAAAACTACATGCGAAACGTGAAGATATTTGATTATATTTTTAGCGTATACTTAAATTCAGCTAATACAATGATAAAAAAAACAAAAAACCACAGGCAATAAAATAACGGCTGTTTTGTACATTACTAGAAAAACCTGTAAGGACAGCTTTCTAAAAAAAATACCAAACATCAGTATGAAATAGTTTTCAAAGTTAGACACAGTTTTGTTCTAAGTGCTGGTCGAAAGGGAATTAAATTACGGGTAGGAGCTCGATCAAACAGGATTTATTTTGCAAATTCCGCAAAATCAAACGCCATACGTCATAACCACAAAACATAATTGGCATCTCGTCTCAGAACTCAAAAATCATAGAGCAATAAAGGAGAAGTGACATTGATGCGGTGTTGACTTGAACGTCAACAACCCAGTGGGGTTTATAATGTTGCCATAGCAGAGAGCATAAATTAGATTCGGAATATATAATGTAGGTGCGACATTCATGTAAGTGCTACATAAGGAAAATTTAAAACAGAACTAACTAATTTTTCGAATTACTTGTTTTTTATTCTGTTTTATTTTTGCACATTTTATGTTTTTAACAGCTCAAACTAATTTTTCGAATTACTTGTTTTTTATTCTGTTTTATTTTTGCACATTTTATGTTTTTAACAGCTCAATTTAGGTATAAACTACATATATTTTTACATTGGTCGATTCTAGCCATGTCTTAAGTAGTTAGCAACTAGGCGCGTATAGCTTCAAGGTACCTGGAAAATCGACACACGTAAATTATATATACTAGCCTAAATGCCGGGACACCGCATCTGCTATGAGGATCCCAAAGAAATTTTGTTCATCCGAACTGCCTAAGGTTAGTAGAACTGGGAAAAGCTTCCTCTTGTAGATTGTTCCACAATCTCGACACCCTCGGGACAAAGGAGCGGTCGTATTTGCTAGTTCTGGACGTACGAAGTTAGGATGGGAGGCCAAAGTTAGGCGGGACTGTCTGGCAGGCACATTGCGTGGCGGAATCATGGAAGAAAGCTCTGAGGAGCAAAGCCCGTTAGTGTAGCGATAGAAGAGGGCTAGATCGCCAACGGCCCGCCGGTGCGAAACGTTCCCGAGACTGTCTGTTAACGTGTGAGCGATACTCGAGGCTAGGCCTTATCTGGGCCTTGTATAGAGTAAAAAGGTCATGCGAAGAAAAGTACTTCTTAGCCCTAAACAAACACCTTAGCTTTTTTCCAGCAGCTGCCGCTATTGACGAGATGTGTCCGATCAGCCGAAATGAACGGCTCGTTAGAAAGGAAGTCATCGCTAGTCTTCTTTTTTCCAGCTCAGCGGCAGAGATCGGCTTGTCACTCTTAATTCCTGCATATAGAGTACTGTCATCGGCGAAGCTGTGGATTGGGTTGAGCGTATAGGAAAGGAGGTCGTTGATATGTAAAAGGAACAGTGTCGGAGCCAAGACCGATCCCTGGGGAACACCCGCGTTGACGTTGTGGGATGAAGAGCAGAACCTGTCAATTACGACTGATATCTTGCAGTCAGAGAGAAACTAAGCCACACATCGGCAAAGCAATTCTGGGAGGCCATAGGATGGAAGTTTGCATAAGAATTCAGAGTGCCATAGCTGATCGAACAATTTTGTGATATCAAGAGCACCGACATGAGCCTAACCATAAGACTGGATGAGTTTACTCCCCGATTGCGTGACGTAAGCCCGGAGGTCCCCTGTGGATCGCTGATGCCGGAAACCATACTGCCTCTCGCTAATCAAACCGTGACGTTCCTGGTAGTCCAGAAGCTCGCAATTCATGCACCTCTCCATCTCCTTGCTTATAACAGAAAGCAGAGCTGTAGGCCTGTAGTTGTAAGGGTCGGTCTTAGATCCTTTTTTTAGGATGGGTTGGACATGAGCAAATTTCCAGTTTTCTGGGAAGGTGTCGAATTCATAAGATATCTGGAAGTGACGCGGAAGAACTGGAGCAAGCTCCACTGCACACCTCTTCAGTACAATGGAAGGAATCGAGTATGGACGAGAAGTTTTGTTGATGTCGAGCGACAAAAGCACCCGTCTTACGGTCTTATGCCTGAATGTTACTTCCCGCATAGTGTAGGGAACCCTTTGAATCGACTGCACTTGGGCGTTGGGGGGGACGTCCATGGTGGAGTTGGCAGCAAAGATCTTGACAAGCACTTCCGGCTTGGCCTTTGGGTCAGATACAATCGTTCCATCCTGGCACGTAAGATCTGGGCGCTACTGTGTGCGAAGTTCTTTTCAATCTGCTTAGCCAGTGTCCAGAAAGACCGTTTGCCATTGCGCTGCGACATTACCCTGAGCCTTACTTTTATATCATGCTGGCTTTTGGCATTGCGAACCGCTTCGTTATATTTGTTTCTGGACTGGACGTCGGCTTGTCTGTTCTCTACAGTGGGGTTTTGTAAGAAGGCTCTGTGTGCCTTGATCTTCTGCTGGCGAGCAGTGCCAGACGATTTGTTGAACCAGCCGTTTGACCATGGTTCAGTCACTTTCACTGTATGAGGGATGTATTCCTCAATTCCGACGTGCATAATTTCGGTTATCGAAGAACAGGCAGCCGACGCATCCGTGTCTGCAAAACAGACATCTCTCCAAGAAAACGTGAGAAGAAGTCTCTTAGCCCCTCCCAGTCAGCATGTCCGTAATGCCAAATGTTGCAGCCTGTGCGAGTTTCTACTGCCACAGCGGGTTCTGACCGAAACATAATCTCCACAACACTGTGGTCTGAGTTACCCAGCGGGAGAGGACACCAGTGCTGTAAGGCACACGATGCGTGGTAAGAAAGAGATCCAGCAGGCTAATGGCATGTTACGAGACGCGGGGGAAAAAAGTACGGCTTGTTACCAGCTGGGTCAGCCCTTGAGTAAGGGCAAACGCTTCAACTGCACGACCTACTGCATCAGTCTTGTTTGAGCCCAACCAAAGCTCATTATGGGCATTGAAATCGCCGAGGACAACTACCTCTGAAGCGAGGTGATTGATGTTCAGGAAGTCGATCTTGACGGCGAGATATTCAAGGCAGGTCATCCCAGTTATGGTCCGAGGGAGAGCGATAAAGGCAGCAAATACATTTGGGGGATGTTTTGTAGTTGAGGCGAAGCCACATAATATCCTTCCCGTCTGATTCCAAAGAAACATCTCTGGAGCAGGAAATCCTGCTGCGGAGAAAAGCCATAACTCCCCCGTTCTTTCTCAGATTAAAGGCCCCCCTCGTAATTTGGGAAGCTAAGATGGTTGATCGGTGCAGACTCTGAGATTGTTGTCTCCGCCAAGAAAAGCATGGCGAGACGATTGGATTGCAAGTAGAGATGAACAGCATCAATATTGCTGTTAATCCCGCAGATGTTCGAGAAACAAATTTTATCTTCGATGCTGTTCCCTCGAGTCCACCCTCCACCCGTACACTCCGACAGTGGAGTGAGTTTACGTCCGGAATTCTTATACTCAAGCGATCCATCATCATTAATTTCTTTGTTGGGGAAGATAACCGACTGCGTAGCTTAGGTGTGGAAACATGCGGACATTTATAAGACACCCTGGGAAAAGCTAGCGGGTGGTACCTCCTCGATCGACTGGTCCTTGTCTACCACGTTCTTTTTGCTTGTTAATGATGTTAAATAGACCTAAAGTGGCCCGTTGGCGGACCGCCATCCGGCAATCGGCACTGAAGTATTCATTAACGCGTGTACAATCACTCGAACGGGAAGAAGGTGTATACTGGATACAACAACTTCCGGAACAAGCATTTGCCACGGCCCCGCTCAGTAACGTCACACTGACACTCAAAGTATCTTTAAATAAGCCGATTTTATGTCTAAAAATTACAACAAATATCAAAATTTATAATGTGGTGTGGTGTAAGCCACTGACCAAGTGTAACATGTGTATGGTAACTGGGTATTAATATAGAAATTTTACTTCTATATTAATACATACAGTACATTTTATCAGATTGTTGAAAAGTTCATCCTCTGCTAGAAAATGCACTATAAGTAGCTTGGCTAATCTTCATTCAATTTCTATGTTGTCTGTACTCTCTAAGGTTGTAGAAAAAAACATGAAATTTCGATTAATGCAACATTATAGATTAATATGATTTGCTACCTTCATATCAGTCAGGCATTCACAAGGGTTTCAGTTGTACGACTGCGGTTCTAGATGTTACAGATGATATTATCACTTTAGGTTTTTATCCATATACAAGCCGATGATACTCGGTTAAAATTTAAATTTTCTCACACTGACATGAAGGCTGCAACTGCCATATTTAATGAAGATCTTGGTAATTTTTTAAACGAACGCACAGCTCATCAGCTGAGATGCGCTGTCTATAAGTCCATTGAAATCGAATTTTTTGTTTTATTTTGGAAGCACAAGAATTTAGATTATTTTATAATCTCAATCAATACTATTATTCATCATACATCTACTGCAGCTGGATAACGATATGGGATTCACAAAGCATGTTGACAAGTACATTGGTCAAGCTTGTGTCCCTCACATTTTTTCCAAAGACCTAAAGATTTCACTCTGTGATACCCTTGTTTTGTGTTAGTTCAATTACTGTGACTCAGTTCATGGCTCACAATATCAATGTCCGGTTCTGAGGTTTTATTTCCCAACCACTACATCGTACTACAATGCTCAGTGTATCTTTTTCACATTTTGTTTATCGCTTGCACAACCATGTCCCCACGGAGCTTAACTCCATGCCAGTGTCATCTTTCAAAAAATCTTGGAAACTTTTAGAACAATAATTATTTGAGTTTTTCTATGTCCTTTGTCATCTGAAGATGAGTTTGATGTCGGTTAGATTCTGTTTTCCGTATTTTCAAGTTGCTTTTTTTGCTATAATGTAATTTTTTACTTATCCGTTGTTATACTATCCTAAACTAAATTTGTGTTGCCTCTGATTTGTTTTGTCCCTGGGCCAGTACTTTGATTAGTCTCAGACTATTATTATTATTACTATAATCATTATTATTTTTAAAAATTATTACCAAAATGCACTAATATTCTTATAAAATTAATGAACACTGTAGTTTTCTTCGGTTTCTCAATATCATAGATAAATTCAAATTGTCAATGTTTATCATATCAGCAACTCAAGACATACTTTACAGTTTCTGTGATCAAAATAATCTTATACTCCATTTTCATCTTTGATTTTAATTTTTAGTGAAATCATTAAGATAGAATAACAGCAGCAGTAGGATGGCTGATGTGATCATTGGTGATATCGTGTTTAATCAAGTGATATAGTTAGACCTCCATTGTTTATTTGATAATCGATGTAGTAGTATGGAGAAAGTGATACCATTTTTAATCATATCATGCTACTTGTAGCTCCTTTAATTTTCCCTTAACGCATAAGTAGTGAATCAATTTATCGCGGCCATGGTATATCGGTCTACCGTTATACAGCTGGAAAAGGCCCCACAGAAATCTTATGGGGAATGGATTCCGGTAAATCTTTAATTTCTAAAAATGTTCTATCATGTAGAACAAAAGTGTTTATGGACTCATAGTTTTTTCACGGGTAGCTTCCGAGATACGGGCGTCCAAGTTGGATAGTATCCTATTACAAAGTATTGTAAGTTCGGTAAACGATATGTAATAGCTATTTGATATTTATTTACGTTCATGTTATCGTCCATACTGGTCGTTTCAGCAAAATTAAAATTCTGACACGTACAGGGTGTACCTGCATGGATTGAGTACGTATTGCTCCAGCAGCATTTTTTTTCAAAAACTGTTCGGGAAAATTCGGCACTGTCCCAATACATTTCAAAAATGTTTAGAATTATACTATACTACTTTTTAACAATGTATTCTGTCTAAAAAATGTGAAATTATGTTTACCCATTCCTTAAGCTGTTCGAGACAACTATTTGTACAAAATTCTCAGTCACACATATTCATGGTTCCTTGATACATAAGACAATATGTGTATTTCCACATTTTTAAATTCCACTATTTGTAAGTTGTAAGATACCTATTCAAGTTTGTTAAATCTGTCCAAAAATAGGGAGATCCATTCGAAAATGCAATTTTTATACTGTATCTACAGGGTGTTTCAAATTCGACCTTTACCATTGGGATCTCGGAAACTGTAAGAGATACAAAGTCGCTTAAATGGGGGAAAAGTTACATATTTAGGTAAGGAATTTTCTAAATTCAGCGTACTTCCGGAGAGAGACGAAAAAAAGAAATTTTCCAAAATCTTTTTTATTTTTTCCTGACTTTATTTGTAGTGAGGTTCCAAAATATTTTGCACATTGCCACTTTTCCTTCTCTACAAGATGGCATAATCTGTTTCGTCTCTTGTCCTCCAGCATCAACCTTATTTTTTCTTATGGACGCCATACTGGATTTTTGCACAGATGAATAGAGTTGTTAATTCTAATTCCAAAAATGTATAATACGTCACACATTGACATTGCCAAACCTTAGCTATTTCAAAAAAGCAGAATTTCTTAAGAAGGCCTTGAAATTATCAGTTTGTCACTGTTTCGCATTTCAGATTTATCCCAATATCATTCTTATTTTTTCCTGACTTTATTTGAAATCGGATTTTAAAATTAATTTTTTTTCAATACTTTCATCACCAACTTTGTTTTTTATATGGACGCTATATTACGAGTATATATACTTTTCAGTCCTAAATTCAGTTATTTAGTTGGCCATGTATTTTTTTTTTGTTTTTGATGAAAATTATAAAGAAATAAAAAGGTATGGTGAAGCCTTAATACAACATGTACATTTTATTCATGATAATAACAATAATAATCAGAAATAAGCAGAGGTAAATCATAGCAGTTGTTCAAAATATTCGTTATTTTGCAGGCAAAGCCTGACGCTTCTGTACATTGTTCACTGCTCGATTTATTTGTCTCCTTCTCAGTCTTCCAAACTCTGTTGCTATGATCAATTTGAGGTCTTGTCTGATATACGAAACAAATGAAATCTGATAATTCCAAGGCCTGCCTAGGAAATTCTGTTATTACTGGAATAACTAAGATTTGACAATCAACGTATGACATATTATACATTTTTGAAATCAGAATTAAAAACTCATCTGCCCAAACATCCCATATGGCGTCGGTAATAAAAAATGATGTTGATGCTGGAGAACAAGAGACGAAACATCATATTGGAATTCTAATTATGCCGGCTTGTAGAGGAGAAGTGACCATTTTAATGTGAAATTTATTTTGAAATCCCACTGCAATTAGTCGGGAAACAATTGAAGCAATTTTGGAAAAAATCAGTTTTTTTCGTCTCTCCGGCAGTACGTTGAATTTTGAAACTTTATAAGCGGCATTTTGTTGATTACCTAAATAGGTAAATTTGCCCCCGTTTAAGCGACTTCGTGTCTCTTACAGTTTTGGAGGTCCCAATGGTGAGGGCCGTATTAATGTGGTCGTGTTACGTATTAAAATACTTGTATGTGCTTTAGGCCAAACATATAACACAACAAAACGCAGAAGTACTTACGTGCATCCAAGTATGTGATAATGTGGTCAATATCTATAAAGAACAACTCTCATTTCCAGCTCAGTAGTGGGAAACCGTGTATAATCCTATACATTTTTTCAAGTGTAATTCCCACAAGGGCGGTGTAAGATCATCCTGAGCAATTTTATGTGTGATAGAATGGCAATATTGGTGACCAGGGATGATGATAAGAACGTAATTAAACATTAAATAACTATTGCATATCGTGTACTATGCTCACAATACGCTGTAATAGGCCTGCCCAACTCGGACACCCTGAACTAATTGCATCTAATAGTGTTTACAGAGTGATAATGATATCGTAACCAGCACCGCGAACGCAACTGGATATTTTACGCAAGGGCGAGCGGTCACGCGGTCTGCGTTGCTCTCGGACCCAAGGATTGCGTGTGAATTGTAATTTCAAACCGACCGCTGCTACTCGGCCCCCTTACATACTATAGATACAATCGACTTAATTGCGACATTTTTGTGTTGCCAGCGCAGATGACGGCAAGGTGTTCGTTTACCTATGTCTTTTAGAATACATGTAGAGCCAGCCGAGCAGCGTAGTTGAAATTGTTGAAATCTTGTATAACCGAAATACTATGTTGATCAACCTTAATTTTGACAATCCGATTTTACTAAGCCGGGACGAAAAAGGGACGTGGATCACAAATTCAACCAATGAGAAGGCGTCTTTGAAGTAATATATGTAATGAATATGTTCGATTTCTTCAAAAATAGAGAAAAACTATACGGGTTGTATAAGATGGGCCCCTAATTCCCATATCAAATCAAGAAATGCATCATAAATCACTTGGTTTAGCTACAAAAACTCATTTTTTTCATTTGGTTCCGGTCACTAAATTAACATGTGCGCCATACTAGAAACATGACACAAATCTGATACAATGTCTAGATTGATGTGAGAGCAATTAAGTGATCATTTTATTTAAAATAGCAGTGTCTCACTTGTGTCTTACATAAATCGTTGAATTTTTATCTAGTTTGACAGACATTTTACAAGAAATCGACCAAATTAATTAGATCCATTAGTTCAAAGATGATTTTTCATTAGTCTAATCTGTGCCAAAGGCGCAAATTTTTATTCCCGCCGGTTAGTAATAAAATCGAGCCTACATAACATAGAGTACTGTCGAAATATAATTTGGGTTTTTAACGCTTCATTGTGTTTCTGCCAATCCTTCTCGAGCGTGACACCAAGATATTCCGCAGAATTTTTCCATGTTACGCGAGCTCCATCAATTCAGTAGATATAATGCTTTTTTGAATAATTAATTGTGATTGACGAGTATAGGATTAGTCCGACAACTCAACTCCGAGAGACATCGGCTCTGATATAGCGTATTGTCGACAAGACATTATTAATTTTTTGGTTAGTGTATAGAGAAGGCCGTTGCGCAACGTCTTAAATTAAATTTCACACATCGTAGATTTGCCCCTACATTGCCTTTAAATCTTTGAGTGATAGAGAAATGTTTTCGGTCCGCGTACCCCCGCTATCTAAGCTCACCGCCCGGCGAACCAGTCCCACTGAGTAATCTATCCGTACTGCAGCGCAAAAAACATACTTGCGCCACCCTCGAAATAAACGATAAATCGCTGCAGCAATGCCGTGCAGATGTAGAATGAGACAACGTTGCCAGATGGACAGTAATTAACGGTAGAGCAGCGAAGAATGTCAATGGATTAATTGTCTAATGGCCAATTTCACCAACATTAATATTATGGACCAATGGGAAAATACCTTATCGAAATGCAATTTGACGGAAGCTGTCAAAGGTCTCTGAATATTAGTGATTTCTATTGAAATATTGAATAAAATCGTGAAAATTCGACTGTATTATAAACAAGACCACTTTTTGATTCCAACATGATGCTTTTGTACAGAAAAAACAGGACAACTTTAATGTATTTTGATATATGTTATAGGTTTACATTTAACAATCGGTTGTCCCAATCAGCGAATATATACATATATATACCTGTTGAATAGTGTGGATTTGTCTGTATTTTGCAAGAAAATGGAATATAAAATATATTCCATACAATTCCTCATCTTCCTTTACGTCATAATAGTAATCATTTATTAATTTATGGGATAATGAATTTCTTCATCCTAAAACACAGATAATATGTGTAAGACGTGTTAATCCCTACATCTCCCTGATGCATAATGCAATTACTATGGACATAGACAAAAAATTATGTAAAATGTTTCACAGATAATGGCTTTTAAGTCCAAAAATCAAAAAAATTAGTAATGTTTATTGTTTGTCTATTTTTCTTTTTTAACTGGCGGGGATATCTATCTGACACTCGCAGGGTTGCCAAGTCTAACGACGATTACGTCCCGTGGTGGAGGGTGCGAAATGAATCTTTTACATCTGCTGGTTTTGCATTTTTTTCGTGAAGATTTACCAGGTGTCATGATTATAAGCATCTTTGGTAGATTGTTCGATCCGGAATACGAAAGAACTCCTATTTATGAAAATATTTTTGGTATCATCTAACCATTGCAATCAGTGCAAAAACACTATGACATATGATTTATAGCATAACCCGCTGGCCTATCATTACAAATTTAACAGGTCGCCCGTGGGGATGCAGTGGTCGGGATGAATATCACGGCAGCAACTGATGATTTGGGCATGTCTGGTAACAACGTATGAAGTGAAACTCGCTAACTTCACAAATTTGAAGATTTTGTACAATTTCTTTGATGAAAAGATATGTCTAATTTGGCAGGGTAATGTCGCAGCCAAATGGCAGTCACTCTTTCTGACACAGTCCGGATCGAAAGATGACGATACTCGTGAAATGTATTGATACTTCTAGATATAGGATCGTATCGAACATCCCTACTGTCAAGATGTATAACCCAAGGACCGACGGAGCTATATTGCGGCGTCAAGGAAATAATTTTAAATTTTCATTTGCATTTTTTCAAGTGTTGTGCAATGATTTTGGGAAAAATGTGACGAATAGTCTTATAAAGCATTGTAGAGTATATTTCAACAGTTGGCGGAACTTACTCCACTGGGACCAGGAGAGTGAAACGAGATATTGATGCACAATCTGGCAACCCTGTCGCACCCTCACAAAATGGCCGCTGATAACCACACAAGTGTTGTGATTGAATAGCATGGAATTAAACCCTCAGAGTATGTTTTGTGACTGGTACCAAGAGTTGACAGATCCGACACATGTGTCACTCCTTGAAATGCAATAATCAGCTGTATTCAAATAATGTCTAATATAAAAATAACCTAGAATGTGTACTCGTGAAAAAAGAAAAATATGGCAAATTTGTAGTTTGTTTGCAGGTTTTAGGTTTAATGTAGATTTAAGGCGTATATTTGGGAATTTATTAATCGCTGTGAATATAGTTATGGATGTATGGATATCAAAAAACCTGAATGCTTTTGTGGGAATATCATTCTAAGGTGCCATAATGGTTCTGATGAACGGCAGGTAAATGAATGAATGTTTGGAAACGAGCAATATCTTTTGGTAGAGCCTGTCATCAAGTAGGTGCTTAATGGCTATCTGCAAGAGTTTTATAGGAAAATACACCCAGTATCACATATCAATTGAAGAAAATAATATAAACATGAATAAAAAATCAACAATAGAAATTAAAACATGAATTTAATTCAAAAATCATTTCTTAAAATTTTGACTGAATTATATGTAATTTCTTAATATTCAATAAGCTGGTGATGTTTCAATGACAAGTTGTCATCTCATACTTTGACATTTTCAAATATTTCAATACATGATTTTAGACATAACACAAATTCTTTACTTACTCATGTTTGACATGAGTCAAATTGCAATATTTCATACAGTACTACGCTAAATTTCTTGAATATGTCCATCTACAGGGTGGGCCATAAAGGTATTGATAATTTCAATATTCAATTAAAAAATAACTACGCAGTATAAAAGAAAAATAAATGTATTTTTAAAAAGTAGAAAGATAAGAATTTTTAAGACTCAAAAATAATGTGTTCAAATGACTACCTTCGGCTGCTTGGCACTCTTGAAACCGAAGCTGCAGATTTTGGAAAACTCGTTGAAAAGTTTTCTCGGTATTTTGTTACTCTCCTAAACAATATGCCTCTTCAGCTACTCTAAATTAGTTCGAGCGTCAAATTGGCAAAGTTAAGTCGGTTATTGGCATAATTTGGTTTTAATTCTTGGACTAGTTGAGTCTTATAAACCTTCAAATGCAAATCACGCTTCAAAATTCGCCGCAAGCTCGTTCTTTTGATGTACAAAGCCAGACTTCTCTTACGGTGTTGACTGTTGCGGACTTCGCTGAACTGAAACACGAACACGCTCTACATTGTCGGCTAATCTTGCAGAAACTGAACGACAACGAGCTGTTATTGCTACTGTCATGCCGGTTGTTTCGAATATTCTGATCCATTTCCGTATCACATTGGCGCTTGGAACTTCTCTTAAATCGTGTAAACCGGGTTCATGTCGATACAAACATTGTGCAGTAATAACCGTGTTATTGTTTTCATAATACGCTCGGTCACAAAATGCACGCTGCGCTCCCGTGTTCGGCTCCATGACGACTAAATTTCCAGGCAACGGCGCGGCTAACAGGTTGACAGATTAAAATCGCCAACACTTATGGCCCACCCTGTATAAATGCTGCGTTGTAAACTGTAAAAACATTTGAAAACATAGTTTGTGCAAATTTTTGAATGATATTAGTTCAATCTAATCTCTTCAACGTCTTTCACATGCTATGCTAACAGTAATTTCTTGCTTTGTTTAAGGGTGGAAGTTTGAATCATGTTTTACGCATTTAAATCCCGTACGTATTATCATATTTATCTTTTGTTCAGGTACGCAAATTACTTAGTTTAATATGCACCACAACATTTTTAAGTACTTAATTTGATTTTATTTAATTTCAATGAAATACAAGTCGAAAATTGTTATCAAAACCTCTAGTTGTTAATAATGGACAGGTGAAGGGACCCGAATAATTATGGTCACTAGGCGGTGCTGTCATCGCTCATACAACGACTAATAGCAATGACAATTATGTGACCAACAAGTCAAAGAAGCTTTATATGAATACACACATTCATTATTCACCTGTTTTCCCTTATCTTCGTTTATTTAGGAATGCTTGAAATAATAGCGATTTATCAGGTTAGTAGTGAAAATACAAACCTTCATCGTGGAAGTAGGGTCACATTCTAAGGACAGGGTGTGGAAAACGTATTGCGTCAGAAGTTATTTCGTCATCGCTTTGGCGCGAATTTTTACGTTTGAACGTTGGATATCACTTCCATTCATATATAAATGTAAAGGCAATGAGTATATACGTTTTGGGTGCAAAATATCGATATTCAATCGAAATTGAATTTTTGGAAAGCTGAAATATTCGCTTTTATAAACTGACGTAAATCTGCCGGTCCTCTGGGGTCTTTTGGACCATTAGCTATCACTCATTTATCTGATCCTGAAAGAGCATTTGTAGACTGAAACAAGTCGACCTTTACCAGCAGCAAAGCATCCTTTCAGGCGAGCCGGCGTGTCGCGTCGTTCTCCGACAACGGGTGACGGCTCTATTTCTAAAATAGGCGACGTAATGATCGTGAATCGGCTGAAAATGTCGACGGGCGCGTAAACGGACCGGCGACCTTTAACGAAAAAAGCCAAACGCCTGTTACGAGCCATCATTCAATTCAGGGCCATTCGCCACTCCACGCCAATCGCTGGGAATGGAATTGGCAACCGAAGAGTGCATTCATTTGTGCATTCGCTTGAATATTAACCGTATTCGATCAGTATTCCCGAAAATGGACAAAATTGCATTTTTAGTAGCTCATACAAATTGTTCACTTTCATTATTACTGCAAGCAAATTAAAGGATGGATGAAAAGTCCGATAAAAATACGGTGCAATGGAAGTTTTTATTACCGGCCTACTTAGGTCAATCAATAAATTGAAAAAATAATGTTAAATATGGATCGTTTATACTTATTTCTTCTTCTCCAAATACGCACGGAGTTCAATGAAGCTATTTAATACATCCTTGGAGTGTAAAACATAATGCTGCTTTTCAAATAGTATGCTATATGTTTGAAACGAGTATTTTTCGGAAAAAACATTTTCGTAGACTGCTTTTTCGTCAAACTGTAGTATATATAGGTATACAGAAATCACTCATATTGCTAAATTTTTAATATAGTTGGCAACCAATGTATAGTATAATATGAATGTAACTAATAATTCGACTTAAAAAAGTGATTTCATGCATTTTTAGCTGTATTAGCAGCTCAAAAACTCATAATCCAACGAAGGCCAGAAGTGGACCAGGAAAAATCTACATGATGCTCAAGATGGATAGCATCGGATCATGGGTATAGAGAGAGTTACAAGCTGGTTAAACGAGGAAAAACTTGCCTGATTGAATTACCTTTTCATAAGGTTTATAGAATTTTTCAGATTTATACTTTTTCTTTCTACCCTACTGGCATGGAAGTATTATATTCGCGGAAAATTTCGAAAATGAAATAATATGTGTTTTGGGTGTTATGTGACATGTACTTCATGAAAAACCATGACACTCATTTCCATCGGACTGTCTGTCCGTCCGTCCGCTGATCCATGATCCCTCTATAACTTGGAATGTACTGGTCGGGTTTTGATGAAATTTTCGCCCAAGGTTTCGAGTATGCCAATGACGAAAAAGCTTTATAGTTTTTAAAAATCGATCCTGTGGTGCCGGAGCTAGAGGCAAACAAGTAAAAAAATATAAATCGCCCAAATTTGGTATTTTGACGTTTCAGAGGATCCTTTCAAGTGTTGAAAATTGGGTGTGGAGGACTGTAGGGGGTGGGGGAGGGTATATCTCATTTTTTTTATAGTGGTATACTTATACGCCTCCAGCCTTGGTAGTTCTACGCACCTTTTAGGCATATTTCACTCATCATAGATCTCGCCGTACATTCATCCTTAAAACTTATAATAGTGGAGAAATATTTTCAACCCCCGCGAGTCGATCATATGCTTGGCGGTCTTTCCGTGTGTATTAGTCGGCCTCCGCTAATCGTCTGGATGTGAACCGATCGTGATCCCCGCCTAATGTACATACACATAGCTTCGAAAGCGTAGCTTTCTCCAAAACTTTTTTGAAAAGGGAGCGTGAGCATATTTTCTCAGTGAACCAAATCCAAAAGAACCCCAAAATTGTACAAAAAAAAGCATGGTAAAAAGGTATTCAAATTTTAACTGTATAAAAGTATGTTTGACTAACTCGATCCGTTTAATTTCTTTGTTATACATATTCATAATTAACTTTCATTCTCAGAGGGGCCAACGTATGCCTAACAATCCTTTATGAATTGATGACAACGTTACGTAGGAAGTGCAGTCAACCTACTTGACTCCATTTTTCCCTCATTTGACCAGCAATTTAATTCTAACCTTTCCCGATATCCAGTGCTATCCATCCTCGTCTTGAGCATCCTGTAAATTTTTCCTGGTCCATTTCTGACCTTTGTTATAATTTTTTCTTTACAATGAGCTGCTGTACCCCCTAAAAATATTTAATGGCAAAACAACGCAAATAATTGGATATTCACAATGTTTTCTACATCTATGAGCATTTTGTAGTCCACGTATTATGTAAGTGCATGATACAATACATACGTTGGAAATATTATGCGACCATGTGATTTCTGCAAGTATACTACAGGATCCGACAGAAGGAACTCATGTTTTTCGAATGGGTACTACATCGAGTGGGCTGGTCTCGTGTCGGTGTGGAAGGGCGTGTTGGATAGTGGAAGAAGTGCCGTTTCAGCTGGCAAGATGGTTTGGAACGTTGAGCATCATGTGTTCACTGTACGTCGGTTCTTTCAAAATGGCGAGTCTGTTGTTCCAACGCAACGTGAGTTTCGCGTTCACTTTCGTGTTCCACGTCGTGGGACAGTACCAGACCGTTACACCATTTTGAGATGAGTGGAAGCATTCAACACAACCGGTTATGTGATGAAGAAAAAACGGCCAGGGCGAAACCGTACTGTTAGAACCCCCAAAAACGTAAACAGAGTTGACGCGCTGCAAAGCTCGAATCGTTCCGTCCGTTTGCGTGCCAGTTCCCTAGGGATCCACGCGTCCTCTGTACGTCGCATCTTGAAGAAGGATTTTAGTGTTCCATCCTTACGAAATCCAAGTTTGTCAACAACTGCTGCCAGGGGATTATGCACAACGTGTTAATTTTGCACAGCCCATGATTGAACAGTTGGATAACAATGACATGACGTTGTTTGTGAGTGATGAAGCACATTTTCATGTACATAGATACGTCAATAATTAAAATTGTCGATATTGGTCTCCAGTGAACCCCCAACAGTTGCATGACCACCCCCTGCATATCCCGAAAGTTACAGTTTGGTGTGCAGTAGGCCCAACTATGATTATTGGCCCTTATTTTTTTTGAGGATGAACTTCGACGTCGACGTGTCCGTCTCAGAACAGTGTGGTTCCAACAAGACGGGTAATATCTCACACAGCTCGCACTTCGATGGAACTTCTTCGGCAAAAATTCCCAGAACGTCTCATTTCACGTCATGGCGATATTCCATGGCCCCCTCGCTTCCCGGGCGTGTCAACGTGTGTTTTTTTTAATGGGGCTACCTGTAATCAAAAGGTTACCAAAGCAAGCTTCGGACCCTCGCCGATTTGAAGGAGGAAATAAGAAGAGAAGTAACCCAAAGTCCTTCACGGAAGCTGGCCGACGCAATGGGCTCATTTCGGGAGAGGGTTAATTCCTGCATTTCGGCTCAAGGACGCCATATGGCCGACATAGTTTTTAGAACGTAAATTTTGTTTTACTCAAAAAAATGACATGTATTTCTGAGTATTTTGATATATGTAATAAAATATTTTTCCCATACTTATTTTGACTGTACTACTCATTTAAACAACATGCGTTCTTTCTGAAGGACCCTGTATAATGCGTGTCAAAACGCAATCCACGAAAACACTTTTTTCAAAAGATACTATATTATTAGTATTTTCAATGAAATCCTTTTGCTATTAAAGTAGATATGTCATTTGCAAACAATCCATATTTAACAGTTTTTTTTGCAATACATTTACTCGTATTAGTCAATCATTGATCTCAGTAGGTTTGTAACGAAAAAACTACACAACATCGTGTTTTGCCTTATTTTCCCAAATAGCCGCTCACATCCTTTAATATTATCAAAAATATGAAGCATTTGGCGTAATTTTCTTGGAGTGTATTCAATGATGATGCAGTTCTTCCTCGTTTTTTCGCGCGTGGATGGGAATTCGTTCATTCGAAGAGAACTCATTTAAATTACCTCTATTATCGGTTAGTGGCCGCACACTGCAAAGTTTTACCACCTTTCATTCGTAGAAAAAGTGAAATCATGCAGAATATACTTTTTTGATGCGAAAGGATAGTTAATTGGATTATTTTTTAAATATCCCATTACGATATTAATGTTGCTGTGCATCATAGATCGAAGGACAAAAAAGTCCTGTTGACATTTTGGCCCTGCTTTAGTAACTCAAAAATCTAATCAAAATCTGCGAGAAGAGTTCGAAGATTTTGATCGGCTAACGCAAAATGAAATGTTTTCTCCGCACCATGATTTCAGAGCAGGATCTCTAGAGAATTTTATTCTTTTCTACCTGGTAATCGTCCTGACATCTGAGCAGCTGTATTATATCCACGCATATTATAAATACACGAATGGCATTAGATTGTACGCTCTTCAACATCAGACACGCAGGTAACTGTGCTGTGTGCTTGCACAATACACGGTTCTATCACCATTTCATGGCCAGTTGCATTACAAAACGACTGATTTTTGCTCTGCTGCAAACAAAGAAGCCTCTTGCATTAGCCGATTGTTTCCTTGAACACGCGCCGATAGATTTATTAAAACAGCTTTTTTTCGCCATTCCGTAAATGTTAACGCTCCCTATTATCTTCACGCCCATGACATGTACGGTGTGTATTGTACACCTTGCTTATGAATAATTGTTATTATGTATATACCTTTCACTCGTAATTGCAATAAGTTTTTTTATGATGAACTTGTGGATAACGTGAGTTCTATATAGTTTGGTGCCAGTACTTATACCCTATTCGTAGTCCATTTACAACCCGGCACAACTAAGATGGCATAGCGGCAGCCGCCTATGCGTTGCAATAGCTATTGGTCATTTGGCCATAAAACTCCGAACAAGTGCAGGATTCGACAGGATGGCATTCCGATCAAAGTTATCAACTGTATCCAACAGCTTCGTGTGATGCAACCTCTTGAATGGTGGTGTCAATTTTTTGTTTTTTTTTATATTCTTTAACAATGTTGAAAACAGTCTTAGGACATACCTGTAAGCCTGGTTTGTTCGCTACACGTCTTTCAACATCATGAATTTTCATTTCAGGATGCTCTAAAATTTCGCTCCTTTAAACTTTAAGGATAATTTATTTTGCCTGAATATTCAAATGTCCCTTCTTATCACGTTTTTGGGAAGGAGACATCACTGAAGAGGAAGCATGGCTGAAGGAAGCATTAATAGAAATATTAGACGACATGCTAAAGTATAAACACACGCTATGTATGCACTGAATATGAACAGCAACTGCCGGCGTCGGCGTGCCGGCGATACCCCGAGCCTGAGCAAAATCCGTCAATTTTTTGAAAGGCAGGAACTTCCCACCATAGACAAAGTTTTACAGGAGGTTAATAGTGATGAAGACTTACCTACTTTCAAAATGACCACATTCCATAATTTACTCAAAGAACTTCATTTTGAGTATAGAAAACGGGACAGAAATAGTATTTTGATGGACAGCCAAGAGATTATTTTATGGAGAAGAAATTATTTAAAACCAATACATACCGCGACCAGGACAGGAAGATTTATAACTTGCATGGACAAACGCAGGACATACAAAACCTTATGGACTTACCACTGGCCTAAAGAATCCGTTAGGTACGTGTATCTAACCAATTCATTTGTGTTGTAAAAATGGTGTCAAGTAGACTGAATCTATGAGCCCACGCTGAAAACTTAGCTTCACTAAGCTTAGCTATATCTGGTAGATTTGGAACCAACACCTGTTAGATACTCTGCTTGTATTATGATTAGTTCTCTCGAATACTATATGAAATAATTATTTGCAGGAAAAGGAAAACGATTCGTTATCTCTCACATTGGCAGTGAAGATGGCTTTGTGCCCACTGCCCTATTGGCATTTGAGTCAAAGAAAACAACCGACTACCATGAAGAAATGGACGGGAGTTCATTTGTACGCTGGTTTTGAAGAAATGCTCCCAAATCTTGACGACAATGCCGTCATTGATAACGCTGCACACCACAATAGAAAACTAAAAAAACTCCCACAATGTCCACAAGAAAGGCAGACATTCAACTATGGCTCCTATCAAAAGACATTAGTTTCAATGAAAATATGGTCAAAGCAGAACTTATCCATCTAGTCAGGCAGCACAAATATAAATATAATATTAATGTGATTGAAAAATGGTCAATATTGTGTTTTGTCTATGTATAAGTGACAAGTACGTTAGACTTGTATATGTTTTTTGTACAACTATACTTACATCTAGTTGGTACTGTACGAAAATAAGGAAGAGTCACTGATCAAAAGACTAACAAAATCGATAGTGCAATTTGCGTCTTAGGCGAAAAATATATCTTTGAAGAATGACAGCGAGCACGACAACTATGGAGTATGATCTTTCTAAATATCCTACATAGGTGATAATTATGGCAGCAGCGGTGGCCGCAGTAGCAGACTCTTCGGTCTCCTGATCAGTCGCCGTGCGCTGTGCGGGTTCGAATCCCGTCCCAGGAGAAATTTTTCTCTTGACTATGGATGTTGTGATTGTTCGTAGGTGGTAGACAGTCTGTGACTGTCGAACGCGGAGGTACCACCCGGCGGATCTCGTAGGCGGAGCCAGAATGTGTGCATGTTGCATGCACACGTGTTCCCTCGCCAGAGTCCGTGTGGCGTTCCCCCTTTCCCCTGTATCCCCCTATAGCCCCACGGTACCCAATGGGTGTTTAGGCCTCAGGCCTTCGTGGTAGTTGGAGTATAAAAAAAAAGTAGGCCAAGAAATATGGCGATTTTGTATAAGAAAATGCTATAATTTGGGCAACACTAATTTTTATTTTATGGTATCGTTAGATTACTACTTCCTATTGATAAATTCAAATTGGCGTCATGATAGTGGTGGAGCGTTTGATCATGAATCTTGAAAAGTATCGATACTATGTAAAAAAGTAATAGAAACATTTTTGTAGGAAATTAAATTCTTTATTATTGTAATAGAATTATCTATTTCGCCCTTAGTATCACAACTTGATTTCAGGATGTTTAACTTTATTCTGTCTAAAAAAAATATAGTACCTCGCTCATTCGTCTGCCTAGCGCAACATTTCTGGTGAATTACATTACTTGCATTATACTATTATACAGTATAATCTTACCATACTACATCATGTCGATGAACATATCATTAGGAAGCATTCATCTAATGATATAACCAAAAAAAAATGTACTGCCGCCAAAATTGTAAGAAACAATTACCTGTTTTCGGGCCTAACGGATGAGTATACCAAAATGCAATCATTGAACGATACAAGTTAAAACGAATATTGGAAATGAGTGATGATAGGTTTCGTTTTATTATACACGTTACAAAAAGTGTTTATTACAGTTAAAATATATTGTATTGTGTTGTGCTGTTTTTTCAATCTAGTTAAATCAAACGCTATTAACTTTGTAATTTATATTGATCGGCTTATATTAGCATATAGGCAGTCATATGGGACGATTCACATCTTAAAATAGGCCAATAAGGCCGATATGCATATCGGTATCGGTCTATCTTTAGTTACTACCGATACCGTTGCTGTATAATTGGATCACTTTTATAACTGCGCTGAGAGCAACTGTGTTACCACCGGCCTATTGTGAATCTCTAATTATGTTTCATGAAACCAAGAACTGACATCCAAAGAACATATCTCGATTTATAACTTTTTCTAGATTGAAAATACAATACTATACTTCATCGCCAATTGGCGTTAGGAGTACATACGATAGTGACAAAGTTATTACCGAAGGAATATTGAACTGCAAGGGTATTACGTATCTTGAAAAGTGACATTGTCGATTTTTTTTGACATTGTATTGTTTTTTGTGACATTATGTAGGTTTTCTACAATATGTTAACTTAGCACTTGCGAATGGACACGTTGTGAACTCGTTTTGTTGTTGTACGTGTCGCCTAAACGTTATGAGGTTTCAATTATAAATGTTTGGCTCTGATGTGATGTAAAATCTGCTTTGAAAAGTGGCATTACTGGAGGTCTAAGCTATAGGTTTTATACTATAGCTAGAAGGAAATGGCAATGAATATTTGCATAATGAGGATTTGTGTGCTAATTATATGTGTTGATGATAATACCATTGGATTCTTGTCTCAAATATACTGCCCGTCGGGCACAGCTTATAGGTATACTTCATTGGCAGCATATTCAGTAATGATTTTCTCACACAGCATATATCACTGATTTTACACACATGCAGACCAATACACATAATCAACCAGATGCGATCTTGCTATTCAACAAATTTTCTTCTCAGGGATGAAAACCACAGACCACTCGGTTCACAAAACATATGCAACCAACAATGCGTATAGTTGAGCCATTCCTCGATAGATGGACGCCCACAACGATCCTAGTGAGCAAACGTGGAATGACTATTTGCACCCTAAAAACTACCGAGTCTGCAAGATGACATAGGTTTCTTACATAATACCCATGCCGATCTCCTATTGGATCACTATAGTGCCATTTTAAGTACTGGGTCGTTAGCATTGCATTGAGTGTCACCAGAGTTGAGCACTTCAGAAGTCACATGATCTAACAAAAATATCCCCGGGAGTTCCGAACCGACTTTATTTGGAATTATTTTTTATGCCTGAACCACAACAAAGACCTAAACAGCTGTGAGTACAGTTGGTCTATAGGGGGATATGGGAAAAGGGAGAGACGCCACGCGGACTCTAGTAGCAAGGGAACATATTTGCGTGTGAAATGAACATTGCACACATTCTAACCCTCCCTTAGAGGTCCGCCGGGTGGTACCTACACGTTCTACAGTCTGAGACCGTTTACCACCTTCGGCGAATCACGACATCCATAGCCAAGAGACAAATTCTCTTGGGACGGAGTTCGAACCCGCGCGACTGATTAGTCTACCACGACGACACCACTACTGTCATGAAATCAGAACGAAGCAGTTTTCCTGATGGGAAATACAGGGTCTACAACATTGCAGTGATTCTAGCCACCAGAGCTTTTTGCTAAGGCAACTTTAGCACATTATTCATAATTTAATGGTGCGTTTGTTGTCTTTAACGCTTTATGCGACATTAAATCTTTGCTTATGAGGATTGCAAAATATCTACAACTAAATTTGTTAAAGTTTAATTGTATGGGCAAAACGTAATTGGAGGATTCAATAGAATAAGAAAGAACAAAATCTATGCAAAACTTCGCCAAAAGTGGCGTGAATGAATGACTATGGCGGAAACCTCGCATCCGTTGGAAGAACTTTTTTTCATAACCACGGTTGTCCCCTTAACGTGAATTTGTTCAAATAATTGTTATAAATAAATTATTACAAAATGGTTTTGCGTTTCTGAGTTTTTTTTTTCAGATTTTTGGATCATCTGAAAAAAGGTCCTTTTTCTCTGAAGTTGACCCTTGATGTAAGCTAAAGGGCGGCGCGGTTAAAATAAACGAAGCCTAAAATATTCTTTGGGGTCTAAAAGGGGAAGATTTGAACTTTAATTAAGATACTTGCATCCTTATATTGTATATTTTAAAAGAGATTTTAGGCACTGAATTTTTTTTACGAAGAACATATTTTTTATTCACAGTGATAAAAAAACTAAAGAAAAACTTTGTCCATCGCATTCTTTTCTATATATATATATATATATACTAAAGTTCAAACAGATTTCCATCGAGTTACCGCCCAATAACCTCTTTATTCATGTTAATGTCCCTCCCATCAAAGGTTTTTCAAAGAGAAAAAGTGATAAGAATCAAATAGCCCGCCTAGTTCTACTGTAAAAGTAAAATTTTATCATATGATTTACTAATATTTGTTAACAAGCTACGATTGAAGACAAAATACACAAAAATGCATTTGTTGTCAAAAAATTAATTGTTTTGTTTGTTAGTCATCTATGTACACACCATGAAATAATCAGATGAAAAGGATCCATGATACTACTACAAAAAGGCAGTTTAGAAAAAATGGGCATGCGACCTTAAAAGGTATCCAACATATACATATGTAATTATGAGAAAAATCGAGTCTGACAGTTTCTCCCACGCATGCGAGGTTTTCGCCTCATCTTTAACGATTTGTAGGTTCGACATTTAACCAACTTTCGCAATGTAAATACATTATTATTTAAAACATTATTTTTGTTATCGTAATGGAAACTTTCATATCGAACCTCGTACCATGCGGTTCATCACTCACACTATCGTTTTTCCATAAACTATTCATACTTGTGGGAGCGAAGTCAGTGTTCCTAGAAATGTTCTCGTTTGCAACAGACTAGCAAACGGATTTGAAATATTATTGTCTTATGTAACTTATCCGCTCCGGTGGTAAAATATGACATGATGTAGGAACTGGTAAACGAGCAGGCGACAATAAATATGAAGTGAAAGTCTATGTTACATATATTTATATATATATACTATACACATACACGTTACACATGTTTATTTTTACCATGATAATCACACAACAATGCAATAAAAACGATAAATGCGCGCATGAAAAAAAACTCGCTGCTCTGGCTGAAAGCGATAATTATCTTAATGGAGAAGCCTACAGCGTCAACTATATTGAAAAATTATTGCTTCCGTAAACTTAGGTAAAAAAATATTTTAAGACAAATATTACCAAATCAATTTTTATGTATGTGGTCTTGTGGAGATTGTAATTGATTTTTTTTTGTCACCATCATGGAAAGCTCGTTACTCTATATCTTAGATGCAGAAACTTTCTTCCGTGAAGTACATAGTTTTGAAATGCTGCTCTTTTTCTCTTGGAAAATGTACTATCCTGAGCAACATTCGTTTTACAAGATGGCAACCGGAAGCCAACAGGTATAAATATCGGAAAGCTCTGACGGCTCTGTTTATATCAATATAAAAAAATATCCGTGGTATGATTCATTACCGAACTTTATCGTACATATGCATTCCTGGACGAATCGATTGGAACTTTGATGGGTTATTTATTCATTATGCATTTTGTTAATGTGACACAAAGATCCATGCAGATTCTATTTGTGAAACTGTTGTATTAGCACAATGGAATCGAACTGAAATATTCATCAAATAATAGCATCTAACTTTTACAGTGTGTCAAAAACAAAAACAAAAAAACATCGTTCTTTCAGTCAATTTGAACCTTCATTTGAACGAAAGGAGACATTATGTTTGGGAATAAATATGAAGCACTTGCGTTAGTTATGGAATAATGCACTGCGTTTAACACTTGCAACCTATGACATTATGAACTAAAATTAGCATTGTATTTTCGATAGGTCGTTAAGATGCCGTTCGTTTGTATCGGATCGAGATAAACGCGGAAAATAACATGGCAGGACAGATAGATGACAATACGTTGCCAACTTTGCCAGCCCATGTTCCTGAAGTTTGTTCTGGTGAACGCTCAATCTAAATGCCGTCCATAATTATAGAACACGATAGGAAGCTGCCAATGCCTATTGAATACAAACTCAATGAGGCGACGTCTTCCACTACATATTAGAAACGTAGTTCTTTTGACTCTTGACAGCATAGAAATACATACTCTTATTGTGTGAATACAACGACATATTACAGATATACTCTTGCATAATTTTTGCAGCCATTGTTGCAACACCACCAGAAGAATTTCTTTACAGCAAACGACACTATTCAACAACCTTTTCATAGTAATTGCTTCCAATTAGTCTTGAATTTTGAGCAAATGTTTTTTGCCGTTAATTTGAAATCTCTAAAATAAGTGAAATGTTTTATCAGCCCTTGCTTTTGAGAATTTGAAAAGCGGTCAGAAACTTCTGCTCAAAATTCAAAAAGATAGTTACTGTGATTTCGTGTTACATATTATGCTTGCTCTCTCCCAACATCAGACGTTACTACTGTCACAGTTATGCTGGCGACTCACGTTTTCTCACTTTTTTCGATTCATCTCACTTTTCATTGAAAATATTCACTTTTCTCGCTATTTTCGCTCTCGCTGTACATACTGCAGTTTATAAACGTTTTTGAAAAAGCAGTCGACGTTCTCTCAAGCCCCACGAAATTAAATGAAGATAATTTTATATAAAAATCACATTGCACATGTATGTGTGAGGGAGACGTACGTATGAAAGTACTTCCTATAATTTTTACCATGATCGTGAAAATACCTATATACACCCCCTGAATATACCTGATCTTTGTCAAAATGTTTGCCTAATAGAGAAAAGTTGTATCACTAATGGCGGTGCTCGATCTTAACCAGTGGTTTTTACGAACAGCAAAAGTAAAGCTATATTATGAATGTTCAAAGTGCTTGTCAAACTTGCGGTCCTTATGAAATCAACGCTTAGAACAGGCATGAAGATTGCCATAACCCAAAAGAACATTTTTACCTACTATCAATCTCTATTCTTGAAAACGAGGTTATAGAATCACTGAGAAAACGTAGGTGTGGTTCTCACTCTCTTGCGGGAATCTTATAGGACAGGGCTGTCCAACATACGGCCCTAACTCCTAACTCCCTAACTCCTTTCTTGCGGCCCGCTTCACGGGTCATGTATACATCACATGTATAAATTACTCCCAAATACCTAATATGCACAATTCTTACATTAACTCTGTAATAATGTTGTATAGAAAGATTTTATAATGCGGCCCTCCAAACTGCATTTTTTTTTTGGGCCACATTAAGTTGGACAGCCCTGTTATAGGATAATCGCTCCCCGAGTCATTCTTACATTTCTGTCAAATCTTACCTTTTCTTATCTGCCTTTGTAAGTTTGGCCCCCAACTTCACAAAGGCTGCTTAGCGGTAGTAAAATGTATTTCTTTTTTAACTTTTTTAACTTTTTTTATTAATACACCAACCAAAAAATAATTGAAAAAAACTGGAACTATGAAGGACAAAAATATATAGACAAAGCAAAACAATTATAGAAAAAAGAAGCAAAGTTCATTGAATTATAGAAAACCGCCATGTTTGTGTTAATATTTTGTAGCATCCATTATTATCAATCACCGCCTGGCATCGTCTCGGCATAGATTGTAGAAGTTTCTTGATATAAGATTCATCAATCTGTCTCCACTTTTGCTCTAAAGCGACAAAATGTTCATCCTTGTTTGAATAATTTTTATCTCGTATTTGCTTATCTAAGTATTCCCATAGATTTTCAATGGGGTTTATATCTGGAGACTGTGAAGGCCATTTGAGAACTGGAATTTTTTCATCCAGAAAGAATTTCTTTGCAAGATTTGAAGTGTGCTTCGGGTCATTATCTTGCTTGAAGATTGATCTTAAGGGCATATTGTCTTCCATATAGGGTAACATGACATGCTTTAGTATGTCTGTGTATACAAACTTATCCATAATGTCATCCATTCTGTGTAAAGGTCCCATCCCAAACCCCGAAAAGCACCCTCAAACCATAACCGACCCGCCTCAAGGTTGACAGTGGGCAAAGTGTACTTGGGGTTCAATCTTTGTCCACTAGGACGTCTAACGTAATGAACACCATCTGATCCAAACATATTGAACTTGAATTCGTCACTGAAACATACTCTCTTCCAGTCACAGATGCTCCAATCAAGATGCAACCGTCCAAATTGTAATCGGTCCTTACGCTTTTTCCTCGAGATTAGCAGCTTCTTACTCGGACGACGTGCAAATAACTTCAAATCATTTACTCTCCTACTTATAGTTTTCGTAGAAACACTGACAATTCCTTTTGTCTCGATTTCGGCTTTTATTTGTCTTGGGGTTTTAAACGGATCTTTGGACGAAATTACTTTTATTAATCTAACTGATCTAGCATTTAGTTTTCTAGGCCGACCACTTCTCTTAGAGGCTTCCAAGATACCTTTTTGTTTATATTTGTTCAAAATATTGACAATAACCCAAACTGCTTTACGCTTCAGCTTCAAATTTTTGGCAATGTCGACTTGTCGTTGACCATCTTTGTATAACTCAGTGATCTTAGTTTTCACATCGAAAGAAATTTATGGACCACGCGGCATGGTCTTAAAATCACTCAACTTATTCCATAATTTCAATTTCAATTAATTTTTTATTGAAGGGAGTCTAATGAATTTATTTATGTATAAGTGAATATTATGCTATAACGAATTATGTATACAGATTGGTGTATTAATAAAACAAGTTAAATTAGCAATACATCACAATATTAATTTGCCTATATACTTTTGTCCATTACTGTACATATATTTCCTTCTACAGGCAGTGAAATTAGAAAGCGTTCACCCTACTCGTACCCGGTACCTGGTAGTTGTATCAAGGATGGGCACTAGAGGCGAGGAGTCCTGCCTGCTGGGCATCGACTGCAATGAGCTTACCACTGTTGGACTAGTCCTTAGGGTGTTGGCTAATACGCAGATCACTCTCGATGGAGATGGGTAAGTAAACATAAGCTTCACTTCGATAGAAGAAAACCAGCGGATTTCTTCAGAATTCATTAAAACGAGAGCAAAAAAACCAAAATGAATGCCCATACTATAATGCAAAAGACATTCTGTAAAATACGGGAGAGGTTTTCCCCAACAATTATCCAGAACATCAGTTGCATTTCCTATGATCTGCTTCACATTGTGATAGGTTGGCAGTGCACCGCGGCTGCTATGAGGATCCCAAAGAAACTTTGTTAATCCGATTTTTGAACTGCCTAAAGTTAGTAGAACTAGAAAAAGCCTCCTCCTGTAGATTGTTACACAATCTCGACACCCTAGGGACAAAGGAGCGGTCGTATCGGCCACGGTACTGCCTTCTTTGAACGACAAGTCGCCTCAAGCGGTTTCAACCATATCTTTCACACCTCGGCGTAGTCAGGATGTGCATAAACATACAGGGTGTCCATTTGAAAACGTCCCGCCACGGATTTATCGAAAACCACTGATTAAAGGAAAAAACGCCGAGACACGTCAAAAGATTTGTCAACTTTTTAACCAAAAACTACTTCACCCCCTTTCACCCTCGGTCCCCCAGGTTCATTCCCTTAAAAACTTTTAAATGACAAGGGGTAGCTTATTTGAAAGGTCTCTCGAAGTCCTTTATTTTGACGCTTGTTTTTTTAAATCAGTCGATTCGTTTTCGAGAAAATTAGAAGAATCTTTATTTGTCTTAATTTGTTCAGATAGAAAACAAAATGTTACCCGTTGGGTAGGGTTTGCCAAATCTACAATTCGTTTATAACTTAAAACGGAAACTACTTACATAAACAGCAGTTCGGAAGATTAAACGTGGCAACAACCAAATCACAACCCGAATTTCCCCCATTCTTTTCATCAACACAGATCCAAGTCAACTGTATTTATTGTTGTACCTGTTTAATTATTTGTTGCTAAGGGGGTAGTGCAGAATGGTTTAAAAACTAGCCAAAAGAGTGGAAATGATTCTAATAAAGAGTAGTAGAGTGCCCAAAATCAATGTGCTGGGCAGACATCCGGGGAAGATTACTTCACATAGGTATGTTTTGGACCTTGTTACTAAATTTACTCGAACTGGATCTGTTGCAACAAAAAAACTTGATCATCGGAGGGTTTTGTATGAAGCTGCTCAAGTTGAAGTTTTTGGTCATTTTGGAATAAATCCTAATACTTCATTACGCAAAATTGTTGCTACGACTGGTAGTTCATTAGGTTCTGTTCACACAGTTACTAAACTCCATAAATTTCATCCATTCAAAATGAAAATATTGCAAGAGTTAACTAAATATGATTTCGATAGGCGAGTTGAGTTTTGTGAACCAATGACTGCAGAGATTAATGATAATAACCATTCGTGTAAAGAATATCTGCTTCAGTGATGAATGCTACACATTTTATCTAAATGGATTTGTTAATAGGCATAACTGCAGGTATTGGAGCAATGAAAATCATCATGCTATTGTAGAAGGGCATACCCAGTACCCCCAAAAAATTAATGTATGGGCAGGCATTTTAGGAAACAATGTGAATGGGCCATTGTTTATTAATGGAAATTTAAATTGAGACATTTATTTGGATATGTTGTATCATCAATCCGCTTGTCACTGAAACCATTGAAAACCAAATCGAAGAGGATGGAAACCCTATACTTGATGAGGCTGAAATATATTTCCAGCAAGAGGGAACTCCTCCTCACTATGTTCTTTCGGTTCGGCTATGGCTAGACGACGAGTTTCCAGATAAATGGATAGAATGGCCTGCTAGATCTCCTGATTTGACGCCATTAGACTTTTTTATGGGACCATTTGAAATACATTGTGTTTACTCCCCAACCTGAAAGTTCGGATGAAATTCGTCAACGCATCATCGAAAGCTGCCATGATATCCCACATGTTTTTGAAAATGTCAGGAATTTGAACATCGCCTATATCATTGTTTGGCCAATTACGGGCAACATTTTGAACACTTATTAATTTATTATAATTAAATTGAATAAAAAATGATAAATACAGATTTTTCTGATTTTCTAGAAAATGAATCGACCGATTTTAAAAAATCAAACGTCAAAACAAGCTATTACCTGATACCCGTTGTAATTTAAAATTTTTACAAATTTTTTGACGTGTCTCAGCGTATTTTCTTTTAATCAGTGGTTTTCGATAAATCTGTAGTGGGAAGTTTCCAAATGAACACCCTATATAAAATCTTCACCAACTTGAGAGGGATTTATGGAGCCTGTATTCCCTTACATCCATAATGAAATGCTTAGACAAAGTCCTGCATAGTAAAACTATGTTCTCTGTTTATTCGCATGTTTCAGGATTCGGTAAAAAATCAAGGGATGATTTCGTAGAGATTGTCCTCGACATCCATGTTCTTTGACAATTTTCGAAAAAACGCTTACTGCGAACTTTTTCGATAATTTGATTTCGTATTCAGTTGCATCCAGCAATTATCCGATTTCTCTTATCTGAACAGTCTGCAGATTAACAAGATTTAACATGTGACTCATAGACTTTAGATCAACTAATGTTACAGTTGCTACTAAAAAATGTAATATCGAATTTTTTGTTCTGTATCGTTGAAACTGTGAGTTTTTGTTTCAAAGATTGCAAAAGATCTAAACAGCTTGAGATCTTAACACATTGACTGCCAACTACGAGATAACTCGTCGATTGCGTTCTTTTCTGGGACGCCTACTACGGGTTATCTCGTCCTCTGTATACTTGCCATTTTTGTGCAGCTACGATCAAACTCGGTATATATCAGTGCTAATACCGATAAATGACTTCTAGGAAAGAAACAAAAAACTGCTTACATGCAAAATTTATTAAAAAAGCGAACAAAAAATATAGTTATAGAAATTAGTTCAAATCTAAGAAATAAGATAATATTTTATTGTTTGTGGAACTTCTGAAAATTGCCATGGCAGCCAACGTGTTAAGAATAGTTTAAAGCACCACTGTTTGAACTTAACACCCATGATCAGGGGACAGTCTGCATGAATCTTAAGTGAATGGCCCTATGTTTTAGAAACTCTGCTACTGGGTATTTGATACAAGGTAATATTTTTAGGATAGCAGAATATGCTTCACTATTAGTATTGCCTAACCTTGTTGATTCGTGAAGTTTTATAACTGTATTTTTTCTTTCAGTGGCTTCAGCGTCACAGTATGTGATAGACATCATATTTTCAAGCCAGTTTCTGTACAAGCTATGTGGTAAGCAATTTTGTTGAATAATTGTTTCTTCGTCTTAATTGGTTTTGGCGACCTCAAACTTCTCAAGCTACATCAACGCTCATATATCCCAAAGTTTCTTAAATGAATTGCAATAGTTTTTCATCTAAGTGATTTGTGGAAGTAGGATCAGACAATATGTTGAAAGTCTAGATGTATGCTTTCTTCAAGAACAGTCGAGAATATAGAATTAGTTAATTATATATCTAGGATGTAAATAAAAGTCTCTGAAAACAAGTATAACTGTAAAAGATGTGAAACACGCAACGGATTTCAGCTAAAAGTATCATACATCTCATTTCAGCCTTCGTCTTACCTCTAATTTTGTAAATTAGCAAACATTTCAGCTGACATTTAGCTATAGTATAAATTACGCTTCCTTTGAGATTCCACGAGGAATAAATGTGATGTTCTTAGATTGTAAATTAGATACAAAATGGCTAGATGCGTACATCAATTTCAATTGGCCTTGATTATTCACGTTCGTTTCAAATGCTTAAGAGAGGTGTTAAGACGACTCCGACAAAGTGTTTCAAGCAATTTTACAAGGGTTCAGCTGCTTCGAAACTGACACTCCATTTTTCAATATTTTTCAATGAAATTTATACACTATGTTCAGAAGACAATTGTCCAGGGTGCTATCGGAGCACTTTTTGAAATTTTGTTTTTGCACAAGATTTATGATGGGTTGAAATGCTTACTTTGTTTGAGGAACTTCGCGATTTTTTTAAAAAGAGCCTAGTGGAAAAAATGAAAAAGTGGCTCAATAGCACCCTGTAGGGTTTTGTTTTCAGCACACTGTAAACATTTTATTCGAAAATGCTAAAAAATGAAGCGTCAGATTCGATGCACGCAAACCTCTACAAAACGTATTTTTCACGAATTTTGTCTGCGGTTTAGTGCTGCCAGCCCAAACGACGCGGGGGTATGTACGGACTAAGAAACGATGTATTCAGATAGTTTGGTGGCCGTATTTCATATAATAGCGTGTATATGTGATCGGCAATCTGTACAATTCAGGTGTTCTATGCAATACCTAGGCAATGTATAGAATACCTGGGTAACTCAGGCAATGTATGAAATATTATGAATATTATTATCCCTACTTTACCTAAGTAATGAATACAATTCCTAGGGATTCTATAAAGTACCTGCTGTTCCACCGGCAATGTGTAAAATAAATAGATCTTGGCCTAAGTTTATCAATGTTAACCGGCATAGTTATAAAATGACCGGCAAATGAAACACAAATCAACAATTTTATTTTACTTTCCTGCGGAGATTGTGGTGTAGGCGTCGTTTCATTAACTCCAGATTCTGGATTATTAGACCCACAACACCACTTTATGGAGAAGTACCCTTTTTATTTCGTACCTTACGTTTAGTTGTTTTGGTTTGGGTGCTAACCCGTCCATTTTATTATGGGATTTTAACCTTCAGCGTCAGAAGGCATTGCGGAGAACCTCCATTCACACTTCTCCAGTTTTGTTTTGTGGCTGCCTTGAAGCTGTTTTGCAGCTGATATTGCTGAAAGCCACCCCTTCCCCTTGAGCAAAACCCGCTCCTTGCTCTCGTCTTTTACATTTAGTACATTACCGACTGAGCATTCGGTATTGTATAGAATAAATACCTAGGCAAAGTATAAAACAAATAATATTTCATACATTTCCTACACGTTTTAGGTATTCTATACATTATCTAGGTATTGTATAGAATACCGGATTATACAGATTGCCCGCAAAATGTATCAGTCATTCTGCAAATAGGTGTTCATAATCGCGATCGCTGATACGAAGTAAATGTTCATAACAAGTTACGTAAATGCAACTTCTGAACTTATGCCCCGGTTGTCTCTCTGATCCATCTATCTTGCTCTGGACAATAAATGAAACCTAAAATGGTGAATATACTAATTTCCTGCCATTTAGACTGCTTCGGTAAATTAAAAAGTTTTACTCCTTCTCTTAGAGCCGTTTTACTTCGCAGGCCAGTGGCGCGAAAAAATTCTAAAATGAGATGTTATGTTTTCTAGGTCTTATGTGTCAACTACATTACGAATAACTCTATCACTCATTTCCGTTTGTGTGTCTGCTAATCATTTGCCCGTCTATAACTTGGAAATTACCGCTCGGATTTTTATGAAATTTCCACGCGAGGTTACTACTATGCCAATGCTTTGTAGTTTCAGTCCAGTGGCGGCAGCGTTACAGGCAAAAAAAGAACAAAATAACAATCGCTGAAACTTCGTTTTTGAGGTTTCAGGGATTAATAATCATTGTCATAAAAAATTTTAGTGCTTAAAAAGTAGGGGTTGGGGGAGGTGATTATAAATGTTGCATCTTTAATACGTAAAACACGTTCTATTATTAAGAAGCTTCTGATCCCAAGAATTGCAGGAAATGTAAGTGACGAAAATCCGACGAATAATGTACTCACGATTTGAAAAAAAACGGTACCTGCATTATAGGTTTGACACCGAGATCCAACAGATCTGCAACTGCCGACAGTAGCGAAGAATAAATTCGGATATTTATAATGGGGATTATTAGGGCTAGATCGCCATTCGACTTAGTTATCGTGGAAATTTACCCCGGTACACACCCCCAGTCATCCTTTCCTTTTTTAAACTAACACCGGTGACCAGCCCACTGATATAGCAAGCCGCAAGTTTTCTAATATTCACGAAACCTACTATTACTACCAAAAAATCGTATTGGGAATCAAGACAAAGGATCTGCGCAGGAGTTAATACAAATTTCGTAAGAATAACCGTTTCAAAAAGGTTTGTTCTCATTGATCCAACTGCCATACGTCTACAGTCTATACCTCGAAAACTACCTTAAAATATACCCTGGTATAGATTAATTTCAACATAAAATTTGAAGTGACTATAACTGACAGGAAGTTGACAAAAGACAGTTTCAATTATCATTAAGCTCTGATGTATGATATGAAATGGGGTGTTCTACTTGACAAAATTTGCGTTTCTAACAGCTGAAATACATTGTTTACAGCCACCTTTCGATCCTGATACAGTTCTTTCTTGTTATTTCGTTTATGTGTTGGAAAAAATAGTTGAAATTCACACTTGAAATTTGAAGCCTCTGTTTCCGGCAAAGGAATCAGCCGATAGGATTTTTTTTGTATTCCAGATAACTATATAACTTGACCATACAATTCATGCCAAACTGCCAATACCAGATGATAAAGGTTGTTCCTTCACATATGACGGCAGCCTAACCTCTATAGCAAAATAAAGACAGGACGTGGGAGAACTTGTTACGTCACAGCTTGGGAGCGAAAATTAAGTTTTGAACTATGGAGGCTAAGTTTTAGCAGTTCTGGTACATAAAAAAAGTGCAAAACACTCAGAATTTACTTTTTATATGGAAATTGTTGATGCTTCGTCCAAATAAAAAAATGTATATACCCCATTATATCATTCCGTTTGGGTTTATGCCGTTATTGATATTCATTATATTCTTATCTGATTATCTACAGCTGAATATGTGAATAGAGCGACAAATAAGTGTGCATTTTCCTCTTCATATCATGCTCTGACTGTGTACAGCTCGTAGTAACATACTGTATATATTAAAACGCTCCGCTTAATACGTTTAATGGATTCTTTGACATGCTTATTCTCATTATGGTTCTGAATTAATATGCGTATACGTTTGTTTCTGCGTATTGTAAACAAATGCGGTAATGTGTGTACATAACAAACATTGCGTATGCAGATATATGACTATGGTTTATTAGCATTCGGACGACACTTCGAAATTTTAAAAAACTCAATTTTGTTATGTGTATGTGTCTATAATTATTATTCACCAGCTGGGTTTAACCATTTACAAAGTATAAACTTAGCGTTGTATTTTTGATAATTCTAATCTTCCATAAGCTACAGATAGAAAATGCATGGTTGTAATATAGAGCATACAATACTTTATGTATAGACGTAATTTGCAATAAACTAAATAAAGCATACTCTGCTTTGGTCAAATTGAAGCGAAATTTATCCCGCGATGCTTTGTTGACCTATTGTTCCTATGTTTACAGTCGAGTTTTCATTCTTCAAAAAGGCATTGTGCATTTAATTTTCGACCTAGGAACTATTGAGTCATGTCGCAATACATTTATTGGGAATGATTTATTAACAGTTGTGGGAGTATATTTGTTTAAACACCTTGTATGCATTAAGTAGAACTTAGCCACTTCCAAAAGGCATCGTGATTTTCATGGCCATCATACTAGAAGAGGAAACCTTTTTGTTGCTAGTTGCTAGTGCTATTTTTACTATATTTTGTTATACAGGGTGACTTTGAAGTTGAGTCATTAATTTTCAGATAATGGTTGTAGAAGGAAGATAAACCAAAATATGTGTGTAAAAATAAAAAAAAAAATTTACCTTGTTTTATAAAGTATCCTCCCGACAAGTATTTCAGTGCGGACCTGTATTTGATCGTGAGGTCTTGGAGCACCGGCATGCCGTCCATATGTGAGGTCTTAAGTCAAATGATTCACGAACCCGTTGTACTACATTAACAAAGGCACGAGGGGTTGGTTGCACTCGATTGAGAAACCGATCCGCATAAACATGTGCCATTTTTTATTTCGTTTGAGCCACGCAACAGACACCACTATCTACTACCGACTGACACTGACTGTATACAACTGAATGAAATAATTGTAAAAACATCGTTCCAAATTCTTTCGCTTTTTTGTTTCCGATAAGGCGAATTATATCCGTTGTCGCCAAACACGAGCACATAATATTATTATTGAGACAGGGCGGTACTCAAACTTCCAAAGGGCTATAACTTTGTTACTTTAATTTTACCAGAAAAATGGTAAAGGAAAAAACATTTCTTTTGATCAGATCTACTCACTGTTAAAATAAATGACTCAACTTCGAAGTCACCCTGTATAGTTCGTCAGACGGATGAGTTTTCTCTTTGCTAAAAATAATCGTTAGTATATATTTTTGAGCAGTTTCTAAGTTTCTTAAATATGAGAATGCCGTTCCTCCCCAACCAATTACTCCGTAGCAAAGATGTGACTGCACAAGTGCGTAGTATAAGACTCTCATACAATCAAAGCTAAGCACGTTTGTAAGGTGCTTGAACTTTGGCATAAGGCATCTTATTTTCTTGGTTACTTACTCAATTTGTACATCCCATCTTAGCAGTGGCGGCTCGTGAGGTAGTGCCACGGTGCCATGGCACTACCTTGTCTTCTTCAAAAAGAATATTTTTTTCAATCTTCAATGTTTTACTTTATTTTCTGCTTTTTCATTTTTTTTGGTATAAATTATATGAAGTGACAACACTGACAACGTGACAACACCGCAAGCACCCGACCGACGCGACGAGACGAGCATGCCTTGACCTTGACGTCATCAACTTGTGCCAATTTAGGGCCGGTCCAAATAAAAAGAGAGAAATTTTACCAGCATCGCATACGAGCGACAGAGATAACGCTACGCATGACATGTTTATATGAGGTGAATAGCGAAAGACAAGTATAATTTGTGCCAGGCACATCATCAGTCGTAATTCGTTATCAAATGATATCGGCGGTGTTTTTGTTCGGTCGGTCGTTTGGTTATGATTACGTCTAGTGCTGATTTCGGTCTTTTTTTACCTGAAAAGTGAGAAATAACGTTTTTGTTTTTGTACGTCTAGTGTTAATGAACTGCTCTGTTTTGTGATCATATTTTTTACTGTTTTATTAAAACTAGTGAAAATGAATAAAATCGGGATATTAAAAAACTCACTTAGTGGTTTTTCGCTGGATCAAAAACTGCAAATTAAAGAATTAGGACGGCCAATACCCGATTTAAAAATTGAGAAACAAAGTGGTAGCGGACAAAAATCGCGCTGTCGCAAATTTAATAAAAATGTGTATGATAAAAACAGCTGTATATGTGGTTGTGAAGAAACGAATAAACTATTTTGTTTTGTATGTGTTCTATTTGGAGGTGACGAGACTTGGTCAAAAAAAGGTACAGACGATCTTATACATATATGGGATAAAATGAAGACCCACGAAAAATCTAAAGTCCATATGAATAATGTTTTTAGCTTTTCTATTCTTGGTAAATTAAATATAAGGACTCAACTCAATTCGGCTTATCGCAATGATCTAATTAAATATAATAATCAAGTGGATAAGAATCGATATGTATTGAATAAAATTATTAATTGTATAAGGTTTTGTGGAGCATTTGAGTTAGCCTTAAGGGGTCATGATGAAAAGGAAAATTCGGAAAACAGAGGCATATTTAAGGAGCTGGTGAATTTTAGCGCCGAATTAGACAACGAATTGAAAGTCCATATTCAAAGTGCCAAACTTTTTGAGGGTAGCTCAAAAACAACTCAAAACGAGCTTCTTGAGTGCATGCTAGATGTTTATCATGAAGAAGTTAAGAAGGAGATTGCAAATTCTCCTTTTGTTGCAGTAATTGCCGATGAAACGACGGACGTAGCCTGTGAATTTCAGTTAGTTATTATTTTCAGATATTTGTGTAATGGACAACCAGTTGAGAGATTTTGGAGATTTTACGTCCCCGACGGACACGATGCCAAATCAATCGCTGCATGCGTTTTAAATGTTGCAAATCCATTACTAGATCAAAATCCAAACAAATTAATAGCTCAACGCCATGATGGTGCGTCTGTTATGAGTGGTGAATTGAATGGCGTTCAAAAAATTATTAAGGAAACTTATCCACTTGCAAATTATGTTCATTGCTATGCACACCAGTTAAATCTAATTATGACAAGCGCATGCTCTGTCAATAAGCAGGCTAGAATATTTTTCCATAATTTATCTGGATTGTGCTCTTTTTTTTCGACGTCTCCTCAAAGAACAAAAATTTTGGATGAAATAGTTAATCGCAGATTGCCAAGATCTTCCCAAACACGTTGGAATTTTCAGTCACGAGGTGTTCATACAGTTTATGAAAATAGGAAAGACCTGATTAAAGTTATGGACAATATAGAAAGTACTTCACGCGATTCTTCGTCGATTAATCAAGCCAGTGGGTACAAATTAAAGCTGCAAGATACAAATTTTGTATTTTGGCTAAGTATTTTCCATAAAATAATGCCACATGTTGAAATTGTCTTTAACCAATTACAAAAAGTACGCACCGATTCTGTTAAGGTCAAAAATGATTTAGAGAATTTTGAAGCAGCAATTCAAACTATACGAGAACAAATGGATAGCATTATTGACGAGATTGAACGAGTGCAGAGAGAAACTGATGAACCGGCAAGAAAAAAAAGGCAAGTTGAAGAAGGCAGCAAAAAACGGGAAGCGTTAGAAATATGCGATGCAGTATTATCGCAAATAAGAACAAGATTTAACTTTTCTGGACATTTAATTGCTTCTAATTTATTTGTGTCTGAAAAGTTTTCTGTTTATAAACATCAGTTTCCTGAAGCACATTTAAATGACACATGCACACAATTTTCATTTTTAGACAAAAACAGGCTTAAAACTGAGTTACAAGTATTATATCAGAGAGAAGAATTGAGTACTACTTCTGGAGCTGTTCCACTATCCATTTTATTGAACGAGGAAGGATTAAATTGTACGTTTCAAGAAACTCTTAAGCTCTTAAGTATTTTAATCACTATACCGATGTCAACATCTGAAGCAGAACGCTCTTTTTCAATGCTGAAACGGATTAAAACTTTCCTCAGAAACACAATGAAGGAAGAAAGGCTTAGTGCTTTAGGAATGCTGTCTGCAGAAAAACATTTTGTTAGTGGCATTGAATATTTTAATAATAAGGTAATCGAAAACTTTGCTACCAAAAAAGAAAGAAGAATGGACCTCATATATAGAAAACTATAGTTATAGGTACTTCTCCACACTTGTTTTATAATTTGGTGCGCGTGTGTAAATAGTTTTATTTTTGATTTTTTTTTGGACATATAGATTTATTGAACCTCAAGAACTTTGACCACTAACTATCAGGGGTAAGTTATAAGTTATTCTTTACAATTTTGAATCGATTCAAAATTATGGCTTCCATTCTGGCACTACCTCACGGAATTGGCACGAGCCGCCACTGCATCTTAGATTTTCATCAATATAAATTCCGAGGTATTTAACGCTGGTTTGACGTTTACTAGTTAAGTACTATTTGCTGTTTTGTCGTTAATTTCAGTGTACGGAGGCAAATGATTCTTGTGAGATGCGAAGGGTAGAAAGGTAGTGTTCGCAGCGTTGACTGTTAATAATTTGCTGTCAAAATATGCTAGTACATTTTTAAGGTTGTTTTCAATATTGTGTTTTAGTGCATCCCAGTTTAAAGCATTGTACCCCCCGAATCTATTGAGAATCAATCGTTTACGTAGATGTTGAATAAAATGGGGCCTAAAACAGTTCCCTGCGGGAGTTATTCAACAAGTTTCTATAGTCTTTGAATTTTTTTATATCGTTTTCTGTAGGTTTTCTTGTCATTTCGTAATATAGTTTGTTTTTCTTGTTTACAGAGTTTACTAAAGCAAAGGTGGTCCAATTTTTTCTCGTTCTTTCATTATTTTTTATTTTTATTTTGAATGTAAATTTTGCGATGCTATCGTTTAATATGTGTATGAAGCTTTCTGTAGCTTGGTGTGTGTTAACTGAACTATATACCGATGTCCACGTTTGTCCTTTTAAAATAGTTATTAATTTAGATTCATTTGCTTTAAACACAATATGTGATATGTATCGTTACATGATATGGCTAAGAAATCTATTCTATTATATATTTTTTATTCTGAGTGAGGTTAGATATGCGTGTTAAAAATTCTCATTGACATAAAATAAATAGTATATTACTTTCCTAATTTGAGAATTAGGCGAGCGTTTTTATAATTTCAGGCGCGAGACCAATAATGGCCTTCTCAATCGAGGTATGTTTAGAACTTTTTTCATTACTAACACTATATATATCACCAAATGTTCTATTTTACATCACGATCATGACGTTTCCAACTTATTTTACAAATTCTTTAAATGATCTAGTTACTGTCAAACTCAAATCATTGAATGCAACAGAACTTATTCATTTTTTTATTTATTGATTCATCACAAACGGTTACTGGAGTATTCAAGTTGGAGAACTACATGAGAAGCTGTAATTAATGTGGCACGTCCCTTTTTTTTAGATTTCTTTTCAACTTCCTGTTTGCAGCAGTATTCTAAATCCTTTTCATCTGATAATTTCGTGGTGTGTATAGAAATGACTAAAAAACAATGTTTTCATTTTTTGTCAAAAAATGCATTTTTTCTGCTTTTTATTGCGCATTCTTTTTTCAATCATGTTAACAAATATAAATAGGGGAGGAATGAAACGAGTGATTACTTTTGTTCTTATCACTTTTCCTTTTCGAAAAATCTTTGTATTTTCTTGAAGCCTCGTCTCGCAGCAAGTTGAGTTTTCAAAAATAGCAAAGATGTTTCCAAAAGGAAAAGTGATAAGAACAAAAGTAGTCACACGTTTTATTCTTCCATAAAAGAGGAATATTTACACACAATTTCAGAACAGTACTTATATTTGTTAACAAGGTCGGATTAAAGAAAAAATGCACAAAAAAATTAAAACATTGTTTTTTAGTCATCTGTGTCATCTCTATATACACCATGAAATTATCAGATGAAAGGGATTTAGAATACTGCTGCAAGTTGAAAAAATCTAAAAAAGGGACGTGCCACCTTAAAATTACTTATTTCTCAGTCGTTTTACAATGTTCAGTTGCCAAATTTACACAATGAGATTGACAATTTCAAATGTCAGTTTTATTTACCCAGGTATTTTTTGCTTTCATTATTAACCTAGCGATTTCTAAGAAAAATTTCTAAGAAAACTTTTTTATTTTGGATGGCCCAGGTATGGCCATTATACCGGGTGTTTCAAAGTTGGGTATTTAGGTTACTACCAAAAAGTCACGTTGAAAGTTTCGAAAGTCAAAGGACTTCCGGAGAGAAACAGAAAAAATCGAATTTTCCCAAAATCGTTTTAATTTTTCCCGGACTTTATTTGTAGTGGGATTTTAAAACAAATTGTACATTGACATTGCCACTTTTTCACATTGAACATAGTAACAGAGTTTGGAAGAGAAAAATAGATATAAAACAGTTGGCAATGTACAGAGGCTTTACCTAAAATATCGGAAAACATTTTAAACATCACATCTGCGTATTTATGATTATTATAATTATTACCATCAATAAAATTTTCATTTTGTGTTCAGGTCTTACCATACCTTTGTATTTCCTTATAATTTTCGTCCAACAACAAATTCATGACCATTGGAAGGAATTGAATTTAGGACTGAAAAGTCCATTTAAATGTACAATATTCCAATATAACGTCCATGTGAAAAACAAAGTTGGTGTTGGCCGAAAAAAGAAACCTCGAATAGAACTAGAGGAGGATAAATACAAAGACAAGATGCAATTTATTTTGAATCTCAAATAAAGTCAGGAAAAAATAAAAATGATATTGGGATAAATTCTGGTGTGCAAAACAAATGACTATATGATCAATGACTATGTTAATGTGCAATTTATTTTGAAATCCCACCACAAATAAAGTCGAGAGAATATTAAAACAATTTTGTATAATCAATTTTGGAAAACTTCGGTTTTTTCCTCTCTCTCCGGAAGTATTTTAAATTTCGAAACTTTCTTAACGGTATTTTGTTAATTACGTTAACACGCAACTTTGACACCATTTAAGCGACTTCGTTTATCTTACAATGTCCGAGATCCCAATGATGACGTTCGAATTTGAAACACCCGGTACATGGTATTATTATTTGACATCGTTGAAATGTCTGTCGAGGCTCTTCACTATGGCACGAATCCAAGAGGTCCAGTTTTAAATGACTGTGGCATACATCCAAATGAATTTAAGCTATGATCGGGATTATGTTGACTTTGAAAATACCAGGAGATTGCGGCTTATTGGCCATCATTATTGAAAAACTCATCGTCATTTAGTTAATCACTTACGTGAACATTTGTCAAAAGCATATCTTCAGTTTCCATAATAAATATAATTTTTTATCTGATCTCTTTGAAGCAGATGTGAAACTAACATAGTATAATTCAAGTGGTTACGGTAAACATTGTCCTTCCTTGTTATGATAGTGAGACTGTTCGGCGCATAATGTTTTTTTAAACTGATACAACTTTATCTTTGATAAAATAAATTTTCCATTTTCAGTATATACAAGCGGTGATATATCATTTACCGTACTAAAAGAGATATTTTTGTAAACATAATAATCACGTTTTGAAATGCCTTGTTCAAATATCGTCGTATGGCAACTCTTCCGGCTTTAGTGTATTTGGAACAAACAGTGTTATGATATTGTTGTGGAATTCTTTGGTAACCTCTAGTAAAAAGCACTCATTTGATAAGATACAGATGTAAACTGCTCGATAGAAAAGATGTAAGTAGCTAGAAATATTAGTTTTTTTCCGTTTTTCATTAATTATGCCATAAGGTGCCACCAAATTAGTTTCCATACGATCATTTATGATGTTGTGCAAATCACCAAACCAGCTTAAATTGCCTAATTTGCATTCGATGTAAGTCATTCTAGGGAAGCTATTACACTGATCAACAAATTTACATGTTTATTAAGTAACATTGATGAAAATAGGTATGTTAGAAGTATTTTGCAGTCGTAAATCCGAAAATGATAAGCCAGTTACTGTAGCACGTACAGTTGTTTTTTTGTTATAAGGAGAAAAAGAGGAGACGACATATTTTTACAATTTCATATATAAATTTAATATAAGCATATGAAACATGTGGGATCTATGCAAAAACATTACTGAGGATTGGTTGTTATGTGAATACAAAATATATGGCACAATATATCTGATACAGCGACAAAAACGTTTACTTTTTCCTTTTATGTTCTGTAGCATCATCCCTTGTTAAAAATCAACAGTAGTCGCCCATGATAGATGAGTTTCAGCGTCCCTGGTATCTTGTTTCCATCGTCCTGATGTCCTGGTGAAACCTCTCTCCTTGTTCGTCACTTACTGCACCCAAATTTTCCTGGAAAAAATTCAAATGGGAGTGCAAAAATATATTTTTAGAGACATGCGACACCCTAGTAATTCATAGGTTTTCAACAGTTCATCTATGAGGCTTTTATAGTCTTCATCTTTTTTGTAGACCACACGTCCAAGCTGCCAATTCCTTTTCATTTAATCGTTCTTGAAAACGGAGATAATAAATATGCCTTCTTTTAATTTTGCATCACTTAGTTGAGGAAATATTTCTCTTATGTACTGGAAACCACTATCTTCTTTATCCATGGCTTTGACAAAGTCCAAACTTAATATAGAGAGGCGGTAGCAGCACCTTTATGGGGTTAACAAGGGGAGCATATTCAATATTTGAAGTACCAGGTTAACAGAAGTTCTATGAGACCAATCCTTTTTACTGTAGTGTTCTTTTGTTGCCCTACCGTCTCCTAGACTCAAAAAACAGCAATTCTTTGTAAAAACCCCCTTAAGTCCTAGCAATATACCTATGACTTTTAAATCTCCACAGATATTCCTCTGATACTGTTCATATTTAATACGATTTAATATGGTTGCTAAGTTGTCCTAGGTTTCTTTCATTGTCACTGAATGGGCTAAAAGAAATAGATGGTTTTTTGTTTCCAGGACTGCTTTTAGGCTGTATTTCGACGAATCTATGAATAAACGCCACTCGCTAGGATCATGTTCCATACTAAGCTCATTCATTAAACCATTAATATCAACAGATACATAGCGAAAAAACTTGATAATGTTACATTCCGCTTTCGGTAACATGAAATACTTGCTTTTTTATCTAACAAGTTCCACTGTTGAAGTATGGAATCAAGATGTTCCGATTTTTGTTTTGACAATCCTAGTATCAAGTCACTTAATCCATTCTCAGTTATTAAGTGAGGTTCACTGGTAGCAGTTGTTAAAAATGTTGGGTCACAACTGCTGTTCTCAGGAAGTTGTGGATCAGATTCTGAGGAAGAATTAGAATCACCGGGAGACACGATGACCAGGTTTAAAGGCGCTATCGGTACCGGTTGTTCCTGGCTCTGTTTTAGTAATGCAAAAGTACAATCACTTACATGGTCAGTAGGTTCTTTCCACACCATAGGAACAGCAAACGGCATAGAATTTTTCTTGCGATACATCCACTGCACTAAATTTACGTGACAACTCACACAGCAAACATGAAGAGCCGAACTTTTATCTTGATTCCCAATTTGGCACTTAAAATATAAAAAACATCAAAATCTACTTAAACACTTGACTGTACAGTACACGAGACAGAAACCAACTAAACTGCAGAAAACAATAAAACTCGTACAATACTGGAATAATAACCCCTCTGCGGTCTTGTTGTGCGTTCCGGTCCTAAGGCAGGTAACTATGATTTCACAGATCGCATTATAAAAAAGAGTAGGTACTTGAAAATGGGACGTGCTAAGCCATTGCTGGGAAAAAGCGTTTTAATAACTTCCTGATTCATGAAACGCAAAATACGCAATCTCAACGATGTTACCAAAATTATGTCGACTTGTGTTATTAAATTATAAATTATATATTTCTACTTTTTCAAGCACTCCACTGACGTGTTTGATGTTTGATCGAATAATGAAGCATTTGATAATAAGACATCAATGCCTCTTGCATTTAATATACTTTCCAGGAAAGCCAACTTGCTAATAGAACACTAAATTCAGGGGGCTGGCATCGCTGAAGTTTAAACAAAAAGTGTCAGTTAGCCCTCCTCGAAACATGGAGCGTTGCAGTTTTTGGAATAGATGGTGCGAAATTGTCCTTTCAGTGCTCACCCTGTGTAAGATAGACCAGTGTGACATCGGGTTTATGTAGTACATTCATACGGATATCGGTCCATACTTATCTCATTGATATCCACAACCTTAAGAGCGATTATGGTAAGATCGCCTCCACATACACAGTAACGAGCGATGTTGCCAAGTGTATCGAGATTATTCTGTGCCATATAGCTAAGTACGTTTTCCGTATTTCTGGGCACCATTCTGAGATGCCTTCGTGATGCTTTTGTGAGATGCCCCCTTCAAGGTGTAATTAACGATTAACATAGCGGAACTGAATTTGAAACTGCTATATGCGGATAATCGTACTCAAATCCGTGGGGAATAACTAAGTCAATCTACTTGGCACCGTTTTCATTTTTTCAAATTTTCAGTGCGTTTTTCAACTTTTAATTTCCTTCGGGTCAATTGTGTCGTACCTTGCTCTGCCGCTTAACAGTTTTCGTGAGTGTACTTTACTCTCATACATTGGTGTGATTCTACCTACATCTACATAGCTTTGCAATTTGCATAATCGATGCATACAAAAATATTTCCTTGCAAAATCAGCTTTCACACAAACCAAACTAATTAGTCAAATAGCTTTCGTTTTATGAGTCACAGATATATAACGACACAACCTATATTGTTGTCTACCTGGTACCTGCCCGGCAAGAAGTTCAGCACAAGGTATACGGAATACAAATAGAAGGATCACTCAGTGACCAAACCATGATACTGTTGTCAAGAAGATAAACAAGCATGGCTTTTGCACGCGTGACAAAACTCGGTGACAAAATTTCCCAGATACAGGTGACAAACGTTTAGTTTTATATGGGTCTCGGTGTGAAGTATCATTAAAAAAGAGCGAATCAACATTTAAATTCTGTACTGTGCAGTGGTGGGTTGTTCAAGCAACAACAACAAGAAAAGCAAAGACGTTTCGAATTGGTGTTTCTTTAGCTTTGCAAAGAACAAACAAGTTTGCGAACATGTTCTGAAGTGTTATCAACAACACAAATTGAAAATTTCTAATTTAATGTAATGAACTCGTCCATATTAGCGACAATTTCAACGCAGTGTCATCGTGGTAAAATTGACCAAAAATTATTTAACGTCTTTAATGGACTTAGCCATGACAGTTAGTGTAAGTGCAGATCACAAGCATCTTTTTAGATGTAAAATGTAACTTGAAATTTGGATATTAAAGATATAAAATAAAAATTCAGAATTGAGAAGAGGAAAATTATGAAAATTGTATAATAAAGACCTACTCATAAAAAATATTAAAAAAATCATTTACACATACCTAACATTTTACACAAAATTAAAAAGACGAATTATATACAGTATCTTGTTCCCTATTCTTTTTCTGTATAAAAAGTTGATATACAAAATTAATATATATATATATATATATATATATATATATATATATATATGAATGATGCGCAAAGGTTATCATTTGAAAACAATTTACTTCAATAAAAAGTAAAAATCCCTTTATTTGGAGCTCTAAAGAAATTTTACTTTGAGTAGCTACAAGCGCATTTTCAGTGATTACGTCCTAAGTTATTTAGAACCTTTCGCTTTTCGATTGTCAATTTTTCAAAAGTAATGTATTGGCAAAAATCAAAATATAAATAAAACATTCTATACAGGTGTTTCACAACCTATCCGACAAATTTTAACCACGTATGCACTGTTACGAAAGAAGGTGATTTCACAAAAAAAAAATTAATAAAAGTCCTACAGAAATCGAGATAATAAAAAAATTTCGTCTTCGGCTATTTGAAACGTGGGCGAACCCAACCCCCATCCACTCCACGTCTGGGGCACAAATCTCCACTAGCACATGCACGTAAAACAATTGAACTAAATGTTTCGTGATGTGGTATGTGTCTATTCGGAAATCGGTGTGCATACAAACGAGAAGCCGCTCGCGAATTTTGTCCTGCTTCTCCGTACGCTAAAACAATGTCCACTAACTCATCATTAGTGTACACATGTGCCATTTTTATTAATAAATAACTAAAAATATAAACTCGCAAAATACTTTCTTATTTAACTTCACAAAACTCGACCGTTCTTCATTCAGGTCACCCACGATGCAGATGAAACCTTATTTACAGGTTCTTATCAGTATGAAAAAACAAAAAATTCCTGGTATTTTGTTTTCGTCAGTTGTTTTGTACAATAATTGCTACAATTTTAGTTATTTATTTTTCAATTTATTATTGAAACTCAGGTTTATAACTTAATTTCTGTAGGAATTTTATTACATTTTTTTTTAGAAATCAACTTCTTTGGTAACAGTGCATATGTGGTTAAGGTTTGTGGGATAAGTTTTGAAACACCCTGTATAATACTGACATGATCATGTAAAATCGATGATACTGAAAAATCTTGAGCAAATACTCCAAATATTGAAAAGAAAACGATCTAATACAATGCATTTCGTACCAACAAGTGTAACATTTGTCACCGAGTGACGTCATACGTAAAGGCATACGAAATTCGAAGTAAGCATATCTTCTCGAGTTATAAGATCATATAGTCAAACCATTATTTTTCTCCGGTTGACTTACCGTCAGCGAAGCAACTTAAGAGACAGGTATTGAAGGACACGGTACCAAGTACCTCTGATCACCACTAATCTGAAAAAAGCCTGTCTGATTTCTGGAGGAAGTTACCTAGAGGAGGCGAAAATCTCGCATTCGTGTAAAAAATGTTCCACTTCGATTTTTTCATAAACACGTTTGTTGGATCCCCACGAATGCAAGGTCTTCGCCACATTTACCTGCGAAGTCCGAAGTGTCCTAACTATTCGTAATCTGTAAACTTTGTCCAACAGCAGTGCCTACATCATCATTGTTTGCAATGAGTTCATAAATCGCTTGAACGGCGACGTTTCGCAAACTCATTTAGCCGTTAAACGTTGTCAGTAACATTGATTATTAAATGTTTCAAGTTGCTGGAAGTATTTCGTACTTATCTTTTTTCTTGGCGATTAATCAGACTGAAGGAATAGAAAGTTTCGGCAGGTGTTGCTCTCTGTACATGTTGGATAGTTTCAATTTACGTAAAATCACATTATATGTTTTTTTACTTCCCATACTTTTCAGAGGAAAGTATTAATTGCTACTTAGATATAATGCTTCAATCACAGGTACATATTCATGTCGATTCCTCACAGAAAGCCATCGATCTATCATCTATCTCCAACTGGGAAAATGCCATTCCGATTTCGATAAAACATGGATAATCAATAAACGGAGATGATCTTAAACTGTTTTACTTCCTACACCACTGGTGAGGAAGTATTGTAATCGCGAGAAATTTCGAAAATGAGATATGTTTTTAGGTGTTACATGACACCACAAACAAACTATGTCACTCATTTCCGTCCGTCTGTCTGTTCGCTAATCCTTGGCCCATCTTTAACTTGGAAAGTGCCACTCGGATATTGATGAAATTTTTACACAATGTTACTATTATGTCAGGAACGAAAAGCGTTGTAGTTTTGGCGGCGTAGTTTGAGGCAAAAAAATGAAAAAAATGCTCAAACCTGTTTGTTTATTTTTTTACATTTCAGAGCATCCTGGTCACTTTCGGAAAAATGTTTGTAGGGGTTGAAAATTGAGGGTTGTAAGTGTTGTCTCTTTGGTATCAGTGGGAGATGTATCGTTAAGAAGCTTCTGGCCTTGGTAGTAACAAAAAATTTAAATGACAAGAATCTCATGAATAATGCGCTCATAATTCTAAATAATACCTGCAAATGTTAAATGCACGATCTTCCGTTCATTTCCGTTCATAAGAAAATGAATCTCAGAAGCGTAATACAAGCAGGAAATGTCATGCATTCCTATACAACTATTTTCAAACTCCTTTTACCTACGTATACATTCTGAACTGCTGAAAAACGTTTCCGTAGGCGCATAATAATATAGTTATAGTTTTTGATGGTTCGTAGTACAGATAAGTCATGTTTCAAAAATTTAAGCGATCATAATCCTTGAAAACTGTGGAGAACAATGGTAATTGTTCAAAACCTTAAATCCAACAAGATTTTTTTTTTAGTATACCCAGAAGTAGCAGGAACTTGAGTAACATACGAAAACGTAGTTTGTAAGCAGTTTGATGTTGTGTTTTCTGACCATCACTACTCCGCCTATAAAACAGCATTATCTTCTGTGGCACCACAACATAATGCTCCCCAAATTTCATTAAAATCTATTCAGGTGCCTCTCTCTCGTAAATTACGTGGTTATAAGAACACCGACGGAAATGAGTGACAAAACTTAGAGTTTGAATGTTTTTGCAGTACTGTATGCAGTGACATCGTTTATGATGTAATACTTTGTACCTCCCCTACATTCATATGTCTTGATTACATGTACCTAGTAGTAACAAGACACCTGGATGTTATTTGGCCGAGAAAGTGTGTTAGGTATTTCTATCTGTTCGTCAATCTTTCGCCCTTCTATAACTCGAGAAGTACCAGTTTGATGATATTTTGACACAGTGTGACTACTATGCTAAGGACGAAAAAGTAGGTAGTAATAGTTTCTGAAAACTGGTTCAGAGGCGGCGGAGCTACGGTCAAAAAGGAAAGGATTAAAAATTGCTAAAATATTATGCTTTAACGTTTTAGAGCTTCCTGCTCATTTTCAGAAAGTGGCAGTCAACCATGGACAGGTGTTTTGTGCTTTTTTTGGCTACTCATCAACATGGTCTAGGCTTGGTCTCTCGTCTCTGGGACAACGAGCGAAAGCATCGCAACTGTCCTCTATCCAGGAGCTACGGTCTATCGAAAGCGCCATCAATCTCCGCAGTGGTCGATTGTGGATATAGATGGCGCCTCGCTTTAACTCATTTGGATAGGGGGTTAAAGGTTGTAAGCTTCAGGCCGCAGCATCATCGATACCAGGGCGTACGAAAGTTGTCCATTTATATTTAGAGCAGATAATTAAAAAAAATCTTACAATTCAATTATATTTATTCTATAGCGTCATCTGCTCTAAGGGTTTCCATGACCAGCTCATATTAAACATAATAAAACCTGCGAAAGTTCACTCAAATACTATGCATGCTGCATATACAAAATCCAAAATTTCATATTTTTTTTTTTGAATATAGAATACTGTTTTTCACTGATTTTAATAATCGTCGAATAATAATACCAGAACGTACAACAGTTGACTTAGATCCTATACATGCTAGATATTCAAAGTCCAGAATTGCATAGGAAACACACTCGTTTCCACAAGGTGACCAAACATGATAATACACCTTGTATGATGACAGTTATTCGAATTCTCTTTTTCGTAAAGGTTTTTTTATATAGGGTGAAACCGATTTAATATGTTTAACATATGCATCACCCAAAACAAGAAAAGTTTCATTTCCAACCCGTCACTATAGTCGAAGCTTTTTCACAGAATCTAAAGCTCAGCCACCTTTTGTAATCCTTTTGTCTATAGATAATACGCGATTCACACACTATTTCCTCACATTATACACGGTGACCCATTTTAATATCCCTACCTAAACATTTTGAAAACTATTACATTCTAGAAAAAACATCAAACAAAAGATATAGGGCTCCGCACGGGTATTACGTATCTTGAAAAGTGACATTATGCCGATTTTTTTGACATTGTGTTGGTTTTTTGTGACATTATGTAGGTTTTTCTACAAGATGTTAACTTAGCACTTAGTTGTACGGGTTGCCTAAACATCATGAGGCTTCAGTTATCAATGTTTGCCTCTGATATGATGTAAAATATGCTTCAGACATGACATTACTGGAGGTCTAAGCTGTAAGTTGTATGTGATGATAATTCCATTGGAATCTTGTATCAAATACACTTACTTGAGATTCAAACCTAGAAATTAGTTGCGCGTCCACTTTTTCTTATCCATTCTGGAAATTACATATGCAAATTTGCTGAATTTCAAAAATGAGAGAGACAAGAAATAATTATATTCACTGTACACTGTAGAATTACAAGCCATATACATGCTAACAGTAATTCCCGTAATTCTCCTCAAAGTTTTTCGTAATTAATAACTTTGAACATAACCTCTCTTCAGAAAGCACAACACAAATAACCCATCGGGCACAGCTAATAGATATATGTACTCCATTGACAGCATATTCAGTAATGATCTTCTTACACACAAATATCAATGATGCACATGCAGACTAATACACATATCATCCAGACGCGATCTTGCTATTCAACCAACTTTCTTCTCAGAGATAAAAACTACAGATTACTCGGCTTTACAAAACATATGCAGCCAACAATGCGGGTAGTTTAGTTGGGTCATTCCTCCATAGATGGGACGCTCACAACGATCCTAGTGAGCAAACGTGGAATGACTGTCTGCACCCTAAAAACTACCTAGTCCGTAAGATGACATTTTGTAGGCTTTTTTTTTTGACGTTTTACAGGTATTTTGCACAATAGCCGTGCCGAGCAGGCAAAATGAGGGTGATCATGACAATGACCTTGACTACTGCTTTCAAAGTTATTTCAACGTCAAGTGAATATTTTTTTTTTGTCACATCAGACTTGAAAAGCTGAACAAACTTTACGTCCGAACATGGCATTGGCCATGACCTTGATTGTTCCCTTCAAGGCTTTTGGAAGATCATATCAAAACATGGAATAAAGTTGTAAATGTACACAGTTGTAAGTTCTTCATGACATTCAAGGTCAAGTTAAAATTCCCAAATAAAACCTCTCGTTTTTGAACTGGGCATGACAAGGTGACCTTGACCTCAAAGTCAATGTCTTTTCAAGCTTAAATGATATGTAGGGTAATGGTTACGTAAACGTGTATCCTGGTCCCATTTCTAGTATAAAAATGATGATTCCTTTGGAAATGTTTTTGGGTGATCCCGGACCTCGCAACTGTTCTGATTTGGCCTTGAACTTGCCTTGAAGACATTCGTCAATGTTATGGCCAACGTGATGTTCGGACGTAAAATTTGATCTTTTTTCAATTTCGACGTGAAAAAAGGGGACTTCTATTTGAAAATATTCATTTGATGTTGAAATCACCGAGAGAGACTTAGTCAAGGTCACCATTATTTTGCCCCTTAGAAACCATACAACTCTTGTTTGACACAAGAAAAGATACAATTTATATGTTTTTCTCATCACATGTTTTGAGTATTTACTTATTTAGTTATAGATCATAACCTCCATAACAGATGATGAGAACTAGAGAAGTATCTTCAATAAGTAATTTTATAATGCTCTGTCTCTGTCAGTTTCAAAATTATCTTTATGCTGTATAATATGGTTAATTGGATACGTAGCGCTAAAACTAATAACACCTCTAACAAAGGTTGTTTGTTATAATGCTCATACTCATTAACGTTGTACAGATTCCATTAGGATTAGTGAATAATAGAAACATTTGGTCTGTATTTTCGTTGTCGTCCATTTTAATTCATGATTATTTATAATAACAATTTTTAAGTGGCGAGGTTTCTAGATATCCTAGATATGAGTAATATTTTAGGCCAATTTGTTATCAACGTTGTTAAGATAGTGAATTCACGTTTGCAGAACTGACACACAACATTATGCAGATCATATAAAAACATTTTCCGTTGCTACATGATAGAATCTCAATAGCCAACTGGTTTCTTTACCACCATCGAGTTCACTCATTTTAATTTTCAATTCTGAGAAAATAGACCTTCTGATCTCACGTGAGCCTAAGATGTCAGTTATTAGTTGTTTATCCACCATTTTTCCATATTGTTTTCAATAATTCATTATTTAATATTCGCACATAGCTCGATTGATTTAAGGTAAAAATATTTGTTAAACCTCAAGGGAAGGTCATTTGGAATAGTCAACAGCTAAAACAAACGTATATCTTCCATTAGTTTCTATCACCCTGAATTTTTTTATCGTTCAGTTCGCAATGACTTGCACTGCACTTTTCTATAAATATGAAGGTCGGTATTGGGTCATAGTGCTAACATTGCTGTAAAATTCAAACACCGCACGTGTTGATTGAAATTGTTCTCTGAAACATTTATATCAAAAAGTGGCTGTAAACTTACTGTGTTTTCTTGCAGCATATCTATACAATGTTTATTATCTGGAGAAGTCCTTTGAGATAGACATGTTTCAGATTCTAATAAAAAAAGAAGAAACATGTATCAGAATTATCTAGGATTTTTTGAGCATAATATTATTTTGGCTTCTCGAACTAAATGTTCTCGAATGTTTTGCACCCTTATTTTCCAGTTTCCATGCACAAACACAGGAGGAATTATTTTTCTACAAATATGCCAGACAATACGTTTCATTTGTCAGGACAATATTTACTGAGGCTATACAACCTTCATAAAACACACTCTAAACGTTTTTGGAAGTCTAAAAATCATGATAATCTTTATAAAAAAGCAGCGGAGGTGGAGAAAGACAAATCCTTTCAAACTACTCATATTGACATCATGTTTGCGTTTAAAAGACAGGCATTTATTCTATTTTCAACGGCTGTGATATTAGGCTACCCTCTAAACCTAGGTTTATATGACACTTAACAGTAGATTGCTATAACCAGATCAAGAACTTTAGAATATGTGCAGAATATCACAGTGAAAATAGTTCCTTGATCATTTGCAAAGCGTTTTTGGATGTGTCCAAAAATAGGGTGTGGGGGGCATTGAACATCATTTTGTGCGTTTTGTTAAAAGGCATTTCATTATATAAAAGCTCTTGCTTAAGTAATCATCTGTACTTAATTCATTTTTCATTCAGAGATAATTTATTTTTGATGTTTCTTGAATATTCTGAATTCTACAGTACATCCAAATTGCATATTTTAGTGTTGTAAAGAAATCAAAACCAATTTCCCTCCTTCGTCATAAATAGAAGTGCTTAGCAAGTAATGATGCAGTCTACTAACTAACAATAATGATCATTATTAATTGTAATTATTAATTTAATATTAATTAGTACTGTCTGACTTTTCTAAACGGCGCAGAGGAGGTTGACGCTTGATCTCGTGCCAGTCACTATACAAATACTAGGCAAGAGTAAAATGTTATAAGGTTTATAGTATTCCTAAAAGCTGGCGTCAAGTAGGTTGACTCTGCTCTTTCTACGCAACGGCGCTATCAAGTCATAAATGATTAAGTTCAGCACAATTTAAGTCCCCTGAGTAAACAGGTAGTTAACGAATATCGAAAATAGAGATATTGAACGGATTATGTCAGTCAAACAGGCCCATACAATTAGTTCATTCCTACCCTGCCCTACCGGTAGTTACTATCTATCTGGCAACGTTATCCCTTTCCACATCTACGCTGCAGTACGGATGGATGTTTGTGTAATATATTAGTCAGTAGGACCGGTTCGCCGGGCGGTGAGCTTAGATAGCATAGTACGCGGATCGAAGTCATTTCTATAAGTTTTAAAGGCAAATGTACGGGGAAATCTATGATGTGTGAAATATGAATAATAGTTGCATAGAATCACCCGGATTGCGAGCGTATAAGCGTATACTAAGATCAAAAAAGTTCCCGAATTTCAGTCCCTACAAAAAAATTTCCTGAAAATTATGAGGACCCTCTGAAACGTCAAGAACGACGTTTGAGCGAATTTAATTTTTTAAATTGTTGCTCCTTCCTCCTCCGGCACTGGTCCCATTTTCAAAGACTACAAAGCTTTTTGCGCTTAGCATAGTAGCAACTCTGTTTGATTTAATCGTAATCCGAGCGCTAATTCTCAAGTTATAGACGGGCCAAGGATTAGGTCAGACAAACGGACGGAAATGAGTTACATAGTTTTTCTTTATGTACATGTCATATGGCATCCAAAAAACATAATATCTCATTTTTGCTTCGCCTAGTGGCGTAGAAATAACCAAATTATCAACCCTTTAAAATGTCTAATCACCCTGATGCAATATAGTAAACATGACTGGAGGGATGGTTGTAGGAGTCTGCGGTAAATCAATATTCGGGGCACTACTTTTATTCCTTCACACGTCATATTTTTGGTTGTTATATGACATGTGCATCACGAAAACCATGTCCCTCGGGCTGTCTGTCTGTCTATCTCTCCGCTAATATTTAGCCCCTCTGTATCTATAAATTGCCGCTCGGATTTTGATGAAATTTTAACACAAAATTACCACTTTGCCATGGACAAACACTTTTATAGGTTTTTAAAATAGATCCAGTCACTGTGGAGCTACGGACGAAAAACAAAAAAAAATATAAATCACTCAAACTTCGTTTTCTGACGTTTCAGTGAGTGCTGCTCATTATTGAAAAAACATAAAACATTAAGTGGTAAAAAGTTAGGGGTAGTGAGGGTATATCTTAGGTTTCCTCGTATGTTTGCACATAACGCTTGAAATGATTTTCGTCGAGCACAACGAAGATATGAATAGAAGAAACCTTCCTCAAGCTAACCGCTGCTGCTAGAGAGATTTGCTGGGATCACGTTTACTTGGGCTTAGGGGTAGCACCGTGGACATGTTCAAATCGCAACGTTGTTAAATGGTTGGGGACTGTTATATGAACCTATTTGACTGACTTGATCCATTTAATTCCTTTGTTATATAGTTAGACATGCTCGTAGTTAACTTTTGTATAAGACTTTTGTCAAACATAATCTTTTATGAAATGATGACAGCGTTGCGTGGTAGGTGCAGAGTCAACCTACTTGATGCCATTTTTTTCTTAGACACAATTATGTGTGTTCTGATGCCCCTCGAAGTGTGTACTCTGGGGCAGTTGTAGATATCACGAAAGGCTGCTGGAGCTTTATCGAGCTTTTTACTTTCCACGCCTACTACTATAGAATTAATCGCAAAAAATAAATAAATAATAAATATGTTATATCCGCTGATCCTTGGCCCGTCTATAACTTTGAAAATACAGCTCGGATTTGGATGAAATTTTTACACAAGGTTAGCATTACCATGATGCCAAAGACGTAAAGGCTTTGTAGATTTTGAAAATCGGTCCAGTGGCGGCGGAAAAAAAGCCAAAAATGAAAGAGATTAAAATCGCTAAACATTCATTTTTTTGACGTTTCAAAGGCTAATCATTTTTGGAAAAACTTTTTAGGGATTAAAAAGAAGAGAAAACCTCAATTTTTTTACGTTGATACATTTATACGCCTCCAACCCCCGTAATTCTACACACCTGTTAGACATCTCGTCGCAGTCGGCAGTCGCTTCCGTGCTGCTCTGTGCTGTATGCTGTAAAAGCCGCCATCCACGCGGGATTAGTCATAGCAAGGATCATGTGTGCCCGCATCAACTACTTTCAGGTGGAGGAGGAAAGTCATTAATTTTTTTAAATACATATTCGTAGCTAACTTTTTCCTCAGCAGTGCTAACTTGTCCTGAAGATAATCCTTGACGAATTGATGGCAGCGTTGCGTGGGATGTACTGACTCAAACTACTAGCCGCCATTTTTTTCTTAATGAAGTTTTTCTTTTATCAGTAGTTTCGAAAATAATTGAAGGTGATTCAAAGTAGTGGCAACATCGTAGCCAAGACAATTCCTAATTCGCCGACGGCTCGTATATGGTTAAGATTGCGCGGGTTTCAACAGCAGCGTGTCGGCGTATGTTGAGCCGCGCTTTAGTTGACCGCTCGTTTCCATCTTAGGTCTCTTCCGTCTCCTCAATGACTCGCCGATTGCTCTCTGTTTGGCCGGATCCCAGCATCAGCAGTCAGGCAGTCAGTTTCGAACGAACTCGCGACGGTACGACTTCTAGCACAACACGGCGCGCGCCGCTATATTCTGATCGATCGCGCACGATTCGCGATCGATATCCAGAGTGATTTGCGCGCACTGGCGAACAAGACTCGCGCAGGCTCGGTCGCACTCGCGAACCCGCGCGGATGTTTTGTGTTGTTCTAGTTATAATGGTGGTTAATCAGAATAATAAGTTCCACGGCATTAGTTGGAATGGCCAAAGGTTAATAAATGAATATATTTCATACCCCCTCATGCTACATCACGATATAATGTCTAATGCCTGCTTTACACGGTGTCACAGTAGATGTTTCCAATCAATCGATGTCTACCACCAAACTAACGCATGCACGATAGTAATAGTAAAAAATCTAAATGGATAGTTACTCGTTCGTAGGGACCTAGCGGGTTTCAAAGATTAGATCGCAGAAGGAAAAAAAATAATGATTACATTTTAGTGGCGGGGGGCGTCTACAGGTTGTCGAAAGTGTAAAAGGATTGTATATTATTCTATATGCCCTATGTGTCACTCATATTTAGGTATGATAATGTGCTGGTTTGTACCAGGTGGACCATAAATGAAGCGCGCCGGCTATATCTCGGCAACCAGTTAATTTAGGGTCAAATAATTTTATAACAAAAGTGGGCACTAGGCGACGTAATTCCAATGTCAAAATTAGAAATGCTGTTTTTTCGAAAACTCCAAATGCAATGGTATTATTTTTCATTATTCAGAAACTGCATCAAAAATCCTACGCACTAGTGAAAACCGTATGTCGTAAGCTTCATTCGCTATAAAGTTTTTGCAAGCTTAATTAAAATTCTTTATTATCCTGAGAGACATTACAATGTATGTATAGGATTAGTCAGAGTAAAAACTAATAAGACAACACAAAACAAACATAACAAAGATACGAATAAATCATAAAATAAACTCAGATACGGCATATTAACATTTACTTGCAAGAACTTCTGTAAGTTTATCCTTAAAATTATGTACAAGTATATGTCCACAGTAATGAAAATTCCGGGATCCAGTATGTCCGGAGATCGGACGCCGATACTTGGAAAAACACATTGAAGCATTATATACACAGTGGTGTTTAAAATTTGAACCTATATCTAGACACAAGCTCAAGAATTTTACTTGGGTGTCAAGGGACATTCTAGAGCCAATAAAAGTGATATTTAATGCCATATGTTTGTTCTGGATGTTATGAAATTGGACAACTGATGTTTTTTCTTTCTCTCTAAGGTTGCCTCACACTTATTCGATATCACCACTCAACTATCATCTGCATATAAAATGAATCTACCCTCAGAGGAACAGTACTCAAGGTCATTTAGGTATAAATTGAATAGCACAGGTCCTAGAATAGATCCCTGGTGGACGCCTATGGTGATATGAGCCATGTCGAACTTGACTACTACGACGATACTCATAAATTGAGACCCATTTTCTAAAAAATACCTTATCGAATGATATGGTTGACCATTTATGCAATACAACTTTGATATTTTCTGCAACAGCACTCCATGATTGACTCAGTCAAATGCCCTGCCGTAGATTTTCCATTTCGAAAAAGGTCTTGATTTTCTGTCAAAATATTATTATTTCCCAAATACAAAGTCTGACCAGATAGCAGTACTCTAATACTATTGAAAAAGTTGATGGTACCGTTACTGGTCTGTAATTACTCAGCTCAGAGCGATCCCCTTTTTTGTATACGGCAATCACCTTTCCAGTTTTTAGCAGACAAGGAAATATCCCTGTACAGAATATTGATCATGATGACGAGTGGCTTTAGAATGTGATTCAGTACTTGTTTCACGATGAAATTTGGGAAGTTTATGACTGTCCCACTACTTTACGTCACACTCGAATCGTCAGATTTTAAACTTTGATTGAAACTTTACATCATGTAATTTCACCCACCTCATCTTATTCTGACTCGCAGGAGTATTTCATAACATCGATTTTTTTTACTATTATGTTCGACTACTACCTGTATAAAGGTATATATATTACTAAACAAGATGCAAGGAATCCCTCCTTACCTTAATCTGACGCTCGAATAAATCCCCGAGATTCCATTTTGGGTTCCCCTACTATAGCGGACACTTCAGCAGAACAAAACAATTTTATTTTGCATATAGCTGACAGTGACAATGTTAACCGTTCTTCCACGTGTAGGATTTGTGCAGAAAAATAACAATTATCTTTAGAGAGAATATAATAATTGTTTAAATGCAACTATTGAGAAAATATATCATCTCTGTTCAAATAAGACAGCACAAAGTGTCATCTGTTAGCAGAATCGACTACTACGAGAGTGAAACCCGCCGATAATGGTAACAGATGCCACTTTGTGCTATCTTACTTCGATAGACCTTATTCATACCCTTGATAGAGGAGAGTTGCTCTGCTTTCGTTCGTTGTCCTACCTGGGAACAAGCCATACTGAGATGTCGCCAAATAGCACGAAATAGCTGTCCATGGTTAGCCGTCTGAGGTTGAACGAATGAAAGCTATATTACTGATACATAATCTCTGTTATGCTCATTTTTCCCTTACAGATTAAAACACGTATTGTTTTGTTCAATATTTTAAATTTTTGATCTGTGGCCAATTTTGAAGAACTGGTAATTGGTTAAACATCAAAAATCCTCAAAGATTTTTACATTAATGGCGTTGTACATCATAAACCTCCGTCAACTGGAATTTTAGTCGCTATTTCCCCATTGCCGTCTAGTGAAATGCTTGCTGGTATGCTAGTCACTAGCATCGTGCACATCAGGCATAAGAGCCAGCTGCGCCTGTCAACAAAATAAAATCAGGTAGCGGCCACCCAGATAAGTTTCTGAAACGCTATATCAAATATTGGGTCCGAAGGATATTATTCTTACCTTAGCTAAAGCTGGCCATACACAGGGATGCCTGCGACCCACTTTTTCCCACTTTTTTCGATCCATCTCAGTTTTACTCACTTTTTATTGAAAACATTCACTTTTCTCACTATTTTCGCTCTCGCTGTACAGGGTGGCCAACAAAGAATGCGAGGTGCTGGGAGCCTATCCATCGTAGAGGCTTGCGGCAAAAAAATTTCTTACTAAAACGGCCAAGAAAAAACCTGGAAAATATTATCAAGTTTCTGACATTGCCTCTAGGGAGCTTAACTGCGATCTTGAATCCAAAAAGTGATGTTTCTGTGAATTCCGCTATAGTAACCTAAGAAAAAAAAACTGATCTTTAAAGTCGATAATAATGTGGAGTTTTCTTGTTTGACAATTGTTGCTGTATCTCTAAAAATAAAGTGATGAGGGCTATTCAAAGATTTTCGTAAAAAACACCCTGTACCTTCGAAACGGCTGAGCTGATCTTAACAAACGTGGGCTACAAATGTTATAATATTTGAAGTTTTGTTTCACATCTAGCCGCTTGGGGGTTTTTTCGACATTCGGACAAAAATGGTTAATTGTCTCAAAAAGAATTGAATGAATTGGTATGATGTTTTTATGAAAAAGTAGCTAAACGATGTCTAAACAAGCTCGCGAAATCCGCATCTTGATATCTCGTTCCTAACCTAAAATTTAGACCAAAGAAAATTTTATACGGAAATTCATCATCTATAACAGCTATATCAAATTTCAACCTTTTAACATTAGACAGTTCGCAAAAATACAGTTTCAATCAATTGGGCAAGACTACTTGATAGGTAATAAGTACGTCTCCAGTATTTAGAATTTGTTATATTTTTTATGTTTATTTTATGCATCGTATGCAATTTTTTTGAAATATAATTTTTTTAGCCCGAACGCCATGTAAACTCACCCTAACTCTGAAAAAGTATGTTCCGGACCCCGCTCGAGCGATCGACTATCATGGGCTGTTAGAACACGTTAAGTTGACCGGATATCAGTGAAAAAATTTTGGGCGTAAAGCGATTTTGAAAAATGACAGGTGTTTTTTCGAATTCTGATCGAAGTGCGGATCGGGGTGTTCCGGACCCCCCTGGGGGAAACGGCTTGGTGGGATGTTAGAACATGTTGAATAAACACGATTCGCACAAAAAAATTTTGGGCGTAAGCCAATTTTTTTGAAATATAATTTTTTTAGAGCGAACGCCATGTCAACCCACCCTAACTCTGAAAAAGTATGTTCCGGACCCCGCTCGAGCGATCGACTATCATGGGCTGTTAGAACACGTTAAGTTGACCGGATATCAGTGAAAAAATTTTGGGCGTAAAGCGATTTTGAAAAATGACAGGTGTTTTTTCGAATTCTGATCGAAGTGCGGATCGGGGTGTTCCGGACCCCCCTGGGGGAAACGGCTTGGTGGGATGTTAGAACATGTTAAATAAACACGATTCACACAAAAAAATTTTGGGCGTAAGCCAATTTTTTTGAAATATAATTTTTTTAGCGCGAACGCCATATAAACCCACCCTAACTCTGAAAAAGTATGTTCCGGACCCCGCTCGAGCTATCGACTATCATGGGCTGTTAGAACACGTTAAGTTGACCGAATATCAGTGAAAAAATTTTGGGCGTAAAGCGATTTTGAAAAATGACAGGTGTTTTTTCGAATTCTGATCGAAGTGCGGATCGGGGTGTTCCGGACCCCCCTGGGGGAAACGGCTTGGTGGGATGTTAGAACATGTTAAATAAACACGATTCGCACAAAAAAATTTTGGGCGTAAGCCAATTTTTTTGAAATATAATTTTTTTTGCGCGAACGGCATGTAAACCCACCCTAACCCTGAAAAAGTATGTTCCGGACCCCGCTCGAGCAAACGACTACCATGGGCTGTTAGAACACGTTAAGTTGACCAGATATCCGCGAAAAAATGTTGGGCGTAAGGTGATTTTCAACAATTACGGGTTTCCGATCTGATTCAACATAGTAATTTTTTATATCTATATATTTTTTTGGAGGTAAACCACGAGTTAATGCCATGTCCACTCAAGGACACTTGAGGTATGTTTGTCTTATGCGATTAACGCAAAAACCGCATTTTTTCATTATAATTTTCACGAAATAATAACTTTTTCGCGTTACTCACAACTTTGGGGTGTTTTTGGGGAAGGGGGGCTGGACTTCAGTGACACATAAAAACACATAAAATAAACGATACTGCATGAAAACCGCATTGATTTACGCACATTTAAAGCCAAAAGACGTGGTTGTACGTTGAAATGACAAATTTTGTGCACTGCTGCCTTTATAACGTTTTCGATCGCGCTCGATCGATCGGTTCTTCAGCCACATATTTGATTGTGAAATAATTGTTTTTGCTTACGTCAATATAACAGTAACAAAGGACTTATAAGAGTTATTCTCGTTTTTTATCACCTTATTTATATTATCCGCTTAAATTGGGTATTATGATATTCAATTCCTGAGAAAATTAACTCACTTTTTTATGAATAAACTCACTATTGCTCACTACTTTTTTTTAATTCCACATTTCTCACTTTAATTCATGCTATGGGCACCCATCACCTTTGCCGTACATCTGTTTGTTTTGTAACTGCAAATAACTACTTTTATTATCATTATTATTATTTATAAGTTATCATTATTATCCCTCTAAAAATATTTTACATTGAGATATTGAGTTTCACATAACATCATTATTTTCATTGAACCATAAGCAAACTGTGTATGTCCTTATTCGACTGTGAACGGTTTTTGAGTTATCACGATTATTTTGAAAAATTTGTATAATATCGGTTGAGACTGTAGTCTTTATTGCAGTTTCAAAAGCAGCGACTTTCTACAAATTCTTCAGAGTGGCGGTACCTCAAAAACCGTGCACAATCGGATTTTTTTATTAGAAATGGCCCCCCTATTATCCTCTAACGCATGACCCATATCTTTTGGGGCACTTTATATAATATCGACAATGGAATGAACGTCTACTTCTCCAAAGCACATGACGTTTGCAAGTCTCTCTGCTAATATGACACCATTCGCACTACATAGTGACTAGAAAACTCTCTATACATAGTCATGCCATAAGTTCTGTCCCTCGTTTTCAAACAAGTGTAGACCTGTTAATACTTGTCCGATTGTTTACATTGTGGTGTCAGTTGATTAAGCGCTTTTCGGGTAATTACATATACCTCAGTTTGTATTGATCTCTCGAAGCATAACGATGGAGTGGGGCAAGGCAGAGAACCGTATTGCAGTGATAGCTTTACATAAGTGTAATCACAGTGCTAGTCAGATTTTTGAACTCTTACGCGGCCTTCAAATATAGCGTAAATTTGTGTCTAGGACCATTCAGCGGTACAATGAGACGTCCTCTGTTGATGACAGGCCAAGAAGCGGAAGACCTCGTCAAGTAAGGACTCCAGCAGCCATCAAAGCCGTAAAAGCCAGGATTCAAAGGAATCCACTCCGGAAGCAGAAGATCCTATCCAGGGAAATGAAGATTCCTGTCCGGACGATGTCGCGCATCATTAAACAAGACCTAGGGCTAGGGGCTTACTGGAGACGTACGGGCCAGCGACTTACGGCCACCTTGCGACACATCAGGGCGACAAGATCCAAGAAGCTCTTGGAGAGGTACGCAGCTGGGGGATTCCGAAAGATTTTGTTCACGGATGAGAAAATCTTCACCATAGAAGAAAAATTCAACCGACAAAATGACAAAGTGTATGCAAGGAGTTCACAGGAAGCTTCGGAGATCATTCCGAGAGTTGAGAGAGGCCACCACCCTGCGTCAGTCATGGTTTGGTGGGGGGTGTCCTACGAAGGGGTCACTCAGCTCCATTTCTGTAAACAGGGCGTGAAAACAAAAGCGGCAAACTATCAGAGCGACATACTGGATCCTATCGTCAAGCCTTTAAGTGGTACATTGTTTGCCAACCAACACTGGGTCTACCAGCAGGATTCCGCCCCCGCTCACAAGGCTAAGAGTACGCAGCGCTGGCTGGAAAGCAATGTGCCAGAGTTCATTGCTGCGGAAGATTGGCCCTCAGGGAGTCCGGACCTCAATCCTTTAGACTACAAGTTGTGGGACCTGCTAGAGCAGTTGGCCTGCTCCAAAGCCCACCGTAATATCGAGTCCCTGAAAGCGGATTTGATCCGATCAGCGGCAGCTATTCCTTTGGAAGCTGTGCGTGCAGTGATAGATGAGTGGCCCGCGAGATTGAAGCAGTGTGTGAAGGCCAAGGGGGGACATTTTGAATAAAACTGTTTGATTATGAATTCTAAAAATGTTGTCGAATAAATAATATCTTTCATATAAATATATCTTATCTTGCTTCATTTTTATCATGAGATTATCATGGGACAGAACTTATGGCACGACTATGTACATTTTGAAGAACCATGATACCGTCCCAGCGCCTCAGATACATTTATTTTGTTCGCTTTTCACCAATATTTTTCACATAGTGTTTATGCCATAAACCTGTATTTTATCACAGTTGCAGTGATGGGATGTCAAAGGGTTATGCATTATGTTTCTAGAAAGTTAAACAAAGAACCCAAAACAAATGTCGTTAATGAAATACCATGAAATGAAAATTACATCTTGTAAATTGATTACATAGCTTATTGTAGGCACAAAGGATACTGAGTTGGAGTATTATGTTTCATTATAAAGACAATGCTAATTTAAAAACGGAAATATAGATATCAGACATCACGATCCGTTGTTCATTACACTACACTATTAGAAAAAGAGAAAACAACCACATTTTCGGCATGTCAAATTATAGAAAGCTTACATTGAGGTGACAAATGAAGGACTATCAATCGTAAAGTAAACAATTACTAAAAGTTAAACATTGTAGTGATATTGAAAATGAAATCTTATATAACGTTACACCAGAGATTTTATGAATGTGTCGTCACATCTTTAATGTATTCTGCCTTTTTTCAGAGTTTGGAATGTTAGAAATCTCATGAATAATCGTAATATAATGATAATTAAAAATGTATAATATTAATAATATGAAAAGAAATAGACCTAATGCAGAGAACCTGAGACAACCAATCCAGTCATGCATATTCCAAGTATTGAATTCCATTTCTTGTATTGGTCCGTAGAATAAATATCTCATACCCTAGAAGTATATATATATTGTATTGCCCAAAAACTGTCGGAGGCTTCAGATTTCCTTCTTTTTTTTTCAATGTGCTCAAGACAATTCATAAATGTAAATTTGCTAAACAGTATTCACTCAGAATTTTAGAAAAAAATCCCCTACAACCCTGAAAAGAATTCCAAATCGCAAATTGGAATGAGGGATCGTGAACTAATACATTGCAGTAGGGTATTAAGAGGTCTACGCCTCATGTAACTCGGAAGCTAGACTTGCAAGAATTTTGAGCTCATAGACTATTTAACTTTGCGCACTAAAAACTATCTCATTTTTTACGAATCAACAGGAAGTTATACAAATTCTGGAAGAGCCCGTTGGAAAATATTCAACAGCTTCTTGTTAATGTTTAATCAGTCTGTATTATTTTGAGCTTATAAAAGGATGGATACTTAAACATTTTACGGTCTATTTAAGAATCATCTCCATTCGATATAGATACAAGCTCAAGTTACAAATTGAAATTATCCCTGAAGCATTTTATTTTCATAGATACGCAAGAAACATGTGAGTACTTGAAAAAACAGAATAAATTATTACAACAGGAGTTATTAGAAAAAACGAAAGATTTAAAAAATTGTCAAGCATTACTTTTGGAAAAAGAAACATTAATATACCACCTATCAAACGAAAACAGAATATTTCAAGAACAGTATGATCTTATTTCTTCAAACATAGTCGATAGAGAATGTATAGTAACACCACTTGAGACACTCCTTAGGAGAATTGAGAAGTTAGAGGAAACAACAACAAAAAAGTCCACATATGCCCAAGCAGTTATAAATTCACCATCAAAGAGTAAAGAAAGGACACTTAAAAGTCTTATCATTACCCCTGAACAACAACAGTCTAACTACAGAACTAAGAACGAGCTGAGCAGAAATTTGAATTTATCAAAAATAAACATCAAAATTGAAACTGTTAAGAACTCTAAAAATGGTGGTATTGAATTATATGTAGAAGACCGCTACCATAAGAAGCTAAAAGAAGAAATTGGGAAGAATCTGCCATCAACATATACAATATCCGAACCGAAAATGTTTAATCCTAAAATAAAGATTGTTGGCTACCACTCTGAAGAAAAACTTCAAGAACGTGAAATAGAAGAAGATATTATGCGACAAAACCATTTTATAACAAAAGAAAATTTAAAAATTACCTATGTTAGGTTCCTTCCTCAAAAAAAGATGAATATAGTTTACGCAGAGGTGTCAGGTAAACTATTCAGACAAATATTTGATAATAATGGAGGGAAAATTTTAATTGGTTTTCAAAATTTATCAGTATATCCTAATAATGAGGTAACTCAATGTACAAATTGCTTCAAGTTTAATCACTCTGGTAAGAAATGTAATAGTCATAAAGTATGCTTCAAATGTGGAGAAGAACATGATGATACTTCATGCAACAAATCTACTAATCCCATTTGTTGCAACTGTGTGTATTCAAACAAAAAATATAATAAAAACTATAATACACATCACTCCCCTACAGATAAATGTTGTGCTGTATTTAAATTTTTCCAACAAAGACATATATCAAGAATTTTATTCTAAATTGCTAAGGACTTAGAATATTTATGAGTAGATACATTACAGAATTTGGACCTGAAATAATTAAAACAAATATTTTAGACGATTTACCTACAACAAAGTTACGTTTTTCTAATGATATTGATTCAGGATTGAACATCTTTCACACGAATATAAGGAGCATTCATAGAAATATGAATGAACTCCATGCCTTGTTGGATATACTAGATTTTAAATTTGATGTTATAGTGCTAACTGAAACATTTAAAGTATATGATACAAGTTTGATCGAAATTCCCAATTATGATTTATATGTGTAATCTATTTATCAACGATTTGTTCAAAATAAATAGTACAGGTAAAGTTATCGGTTTTGCGGATGATACAGCTATTCTCTATGAAAGCAACCAGTGGCATACACTAAAAACCACAATCGAACATGATTTCAAAACATTTATAAATTTCTTTTCGGAAAGAACTTTGACAATTAATTACAACAAAACACACTATATAGCATTTTCTTGTAACGACAGGCTCTCGCCACAATTTAAAAAACTTGAAATTCATACAAGCAGTGGTCTCAAAGAGATTCAGTCAGCCGATAAAATAAAATACTTAGGCGTGATTTTGGACAAACACTTAAAATGGTATACCCATACAGAGTACCTTGTGAAGAGACTGAGATGTATTATTCCAAAATTCAGGTACTTCAGAGATATTCTAGATAAGAAATATCTATATAATCTATATTATGCTCTTGTTTATCCTCTATTACTTTACGGAATTTTGGCTTGGGGGGGAGTTATGAATAATAATTACAAAAAGGTTGAAGTAATCCAAAAATTAATTCTAAAATTGATCCTCCATAGGGAGATTACTTATTCAAGTGATTTTCTATATGTGGAGGCTCAGCTATTAGATTGCAGACAAATTTATTTTTATTGTGGTCTAATACATTATTTCAAATATTCAAAATACTTTAATCGTACCATTCATAACTACCCAACAAGATTCAATCAAAATTCAATGTATATTCCACAAACATCAAAAACCATTACACAACGATCTCTGTTTTTCTTGGGACCAAAATTCTATAACATCATACCAGAGTCATTAAAAGAAATTAAATCAAATAAATCATTTAAAAAACAACTAAAAAAATGGATTTTACAACAACCAAGGTACTCCATCCACGAAATTGTAGATCTGAAAAATCATTATCAAAATCAATAATATTTTACTTACACTAACATCCATACTTTTACTTCAGTTCTAATTGTCTGGATATTTTTCCTGACATGACCATAATAATTCACCAAATTATACAGTATTAACGGTTTTTTTTTTCATACACTGACTGTACTATTAGTTTTTATTTTGTACAAACCCAAACACAAGTGCAAACTTTTTTTGGGTGCTTTATGTTTATTGTGCACAATATTTGATATTTACTTGTATTTTGTGACAATGAACATTATTATTATTATTATTATTATTATTATTATTATGTATATTGTTGCAAATCTTCTACCTGACATATTCCTCAACTATTATGAAAGTCGTTGGCAGGACCTTTGCCTGCCTGTTATACCAATTCGTCATTAACCAATACCTGACGTGAGATGTTTTTATAATGATAATTTTATTGACCTTTACTTACTAACAGGGGAACGAACATCTACAATATAGCTATTATTTTCTTTCTAGGTCGGCCCTACAGACGCTTCACAAGGTGAGCGGCAAAGCCCGGGACCAGAACTACTTCCAGGGCGGCGGTACCCACGGTTGGGTGGATTACTACGAGCAAAGGATCCACTCTGACCGGTCCTGCTTGAACGAATGGCACGCCATGGATAATCTGGAGTCAAAGAGGCCACCATCGCCGGACTCTATCAGGACGAAGCCTACCGAAAGGAAGGAGACAGAAAAGGTCAGATGTTATATTAGATCACACATAACGCTTTATTTAACCCGCCACTGGCGAAAGTAAATATTTGTTTTTGAACGGGCGCCCGCACAAGAAGCCAGGGAGCCCTCCCCTCGCATAGGGATCCGGTTTTACCTTAAAATTTGCATATTTAGCATAGTTTTGTGTACAATTTTGAGAATTTTTTTTTGTCAGAGGGGCTAACTTAATCCTTTATGAACCGATGACAGCGTTGCGTGAAAAGTGCAGAGTCAACCTACTTGACGCCATTTTTTCACTACCTGAGACATCGCTATTATTTACCACATTCCTCTAATAAGAAACTGCATTCCTACTCTAGGTGAATTTTTCATTATTCATGTAGAGCTTCTTTGGCTTGTTGGCCACAGAATTTGCACTTCTATTGAACCTTTTCTGATATCTTGAAGGAACCAAGCTACTTGATAACTTGAAATATTGATCATGAGTAGGAAACGAACAGTGTGTCGATGTACGTAGCATCTTCCATCTTTATAGCTTCTGGTCCGGTTGTACTAAAGAGATGTACACTGGATCTTGCTCCAGTTCTTTTGCATCTTTTCCTGATATCTTACGAATTCGGAACTTTCCCAGAAAACTAGATATAGATAGTCATTCAAGTCTTATTTGGACAATGTTCCTACTGAATAGCTCCAAATCCAGCGTGCTCCTGAGAATTACAGCAATGGATTATATGTACTAAATGATGTCTACAAATTTATAATTTTGAGACAATGAAACTTTCGTCAGAAATGAGTTGTTACCAGACGTTTCCTTCTGAGACTCATTTGCAGACTGAATATGCAGTATTTATACTTATACAAAAATGAAAAAACGAAGATAAGCAGCGTGGTAAATGAAAGTAAAAAAAACTATTTTAGCTGCTAAATATGCAAGTTTGCATTTTGAAAACTGTCTAGGCTATGTGGAAAATCAGTAACCTGGCTCTAAACACAAGAAACAATAAAATCGCTTTGAAAAATGAGAAAAAACAATAGTGTCACTTTAACATTTACGTGTTGCTCTGCTATGCATCATTTTTTCCTCAAGTGGGTATTATGATGTTATAAAGCCACACCGAAATATTAAATAAAGTACACCTGAGAAAATAATTTAGAGCATTGCCTTTTCCCATCTCTGGTAACATCTTAATTTTTGATTCGGAGTTAACTTTTGCTCAGCATATAGAGAGTTGCTGCTGGAAGGTTTTGAGGATATTGGGTTTCATACAGAGAAATACAAGAGAGTTCACATACATTTTTTCTATAAAACTATTATATACATTCACCTCTTGTCAGATCTCATTTAGAAGGGTCTTCAATCGTCTGGAACCCCTACTATCAAGTCCACATTAATAAATTGAATTCTGTTCGGAGAAAATTTATTAAATATATAGCTTTTAAAATAAACATCCCCAATGACTTCATGAACTACAGCGATTAGGAATCTGACCTAAAACTCAACAGTCTGGTCAATCGTGCAGAAAACTTTGACACCCTTTTGTGTCTCAAAATTATTGCCGGACTAATAAATAGTCCCGAACTCTTTCTTGGGCATGATAGATTTTAATGTTCCTCCTAGGACCATTAGAGGCCAGAAGTCATTCAAACTTGCTTAACATCGTACCCTATACGGTCAACACTCGCCCCTAAATATGTTGAAAAACGCAAACAAATTTCAGGGCGATATTTTCCATATACCCCATGATTCCCTGAAACGAACCTTAAATAATGTTACCTTACCTTTTACATGTTATTTCTGATTGCATTGTACTTTGTTCTTAATACTTTGCTTAAAATTTTATTTATGTGGACATTAATTTGAAACTTATGTTCAGTAAATTTAGTTACCTTATTAATTTAAATTGAATAAAATTCTAAAATTGGGCTTATCCTGCGAATTTATGAATAAATAAATCTCTGGATCCATTTCATTACTAGTTATTCATCACCTACTCTACCACCCACCAGCCCTAATTTCTTTACAATTTCTGTTTCAGGTTATTCGAACAACGTTGAAAGAAATCATGATGACCGTAGACCTGGATGAAGTAACGAGCAAGGTGATCCGCAGTCGATTGGAAGAGGAACTGGATATGGACCTGGACGAGTACAAGTCTTTCATTGATCAGGAGATGCTGGTGATTCTCGGCCAGATGGATGCGCCTACGGAAATATTCGATCACGTTTACCTAGGGTCGGAGTGGAATGCGTCGAATTATGAAGAGCTGACGAAGAACGGGTGAGTAAAGCGCTAGTTGCTCTAAGACTGTAAGAGTTAGGCCCGTTTTTTCAAACTCAAGTTTACTTTCTGGTTAGATAACTATAACCAGGAAGTTAACTTATAGTTACCTGTAAATGCTTTTTCAAGTATTTTGACAGCGCGAGTTAACTTTCCCAGAAGTTCATATATTTTTGTTGAATCCCTCGATCGGAGGTCGTGTTCTTGCGTTTTTTTTTAATAAAATTTTTTAAAATAGTCGAAATTTGAATAAAACCTTCGCAAAGCAATGTTACAGAAATGGTGTTAAATACAATGTCTAATCAACCTTACTTGAGCTAAAAAATACGGAAAAAGTCCAATTAAGTTTGTAAATATCTCTTAAATCTCGAGTTGGTCACCTTTTCAAGCATCGCTTCTATTATGAACGATCCAAAAATAAAGGTATTCAGCAGCGGAGAAAAAAATACGGTCATTCCTGTTGCTAAAATTGATCAGAAACTTTTCGATCATTGGGAAGGAGAACGTCACAAAAGAGCGCAAAATGTCTCGAAAGACGAGGAAATGATGAATCATTTGTCAGTAAATTCAAAAGTGTAATGAAGAGGAAAAAATTGGTACAGCTTCCTGGAAAGAGAAAAGCCTTAGTGCGGTTGCATAAGCATTAGTACAACAACATATCTCGACCTTATCAACGGAAGTAGACAAACAGTAGAGAACATCGTTAAAGTAGATAAGCGGGAATATCCCCTTAGATGCATTTTTCAGTATTCGGTATAAAAAAACGTTTATTTGAAGTCATCATCATGAAATATGAAAAAATAGATTCATAGCAAAAAAACAGTATCTAAGTAATGTAAGTTTAAAAAAATGTTTCAAAAGTATACCAACAAGTTAAAAATAGCACACACAAACAAATAAAGCACGTTTTTTTGGAAGCTATTGGGATTTTTTTTAAATGGTCAAACCGAAAAAAACAAAGTAAAACTTACATATAAACGATGAATATACAGGGTCAAAGTTGAGTCATTTATTTTAATTGCTTGTAGGACTCATCAAAAGGAGTTGATATACCAAAAATCATAAATGTTGCATAAAGAAATAGTAAAAAAAAATTAAAAAATATGAACGTTATTACACAGATTTTTCGATATTCTCGACCACTGCCGTGTAAAATCTTAAGAGTTTTTTGTTTACTACTCTAATCGTTCATCTAAATTTGGCAAACTTATTATGTTATTGTATGGTTTTCAGTACGAAGTATTTGGTTCGATCAGTTGTATCAGTCCTTAGTGCATATACTTTCATTTGTCTGATTATTTGAGAAATCATCCGGCCTCATGGATGTTTGTAAATTTAGTTATTTGATTTCGTGACGGGTTATTTAAAAGAACGAGGAGGTCACGCTGGAAGACCTGCTCAACCTGAAATATTACTAATTGAGGAAGATATTTTAGAAATGTTCGAAGATGACCCAACAATGAGTACCAGAGCCATAGCAGCTCAAGTTGAAGTTTCTCATAGTAAAGTGTGGTAGACAAAATGACAAAAGCAGTATTTTCCTTATCATTATCAACTGGTACAAGCGTTGCAACCTGAAGTTCATCCTAGAAGAGTCGCATTTTGCCAGGGGCTTTGAGAACAGTTCGGCAGAATTACGAAATTAATTTTGTGTACAGACCAGGCCACATTTACACGAAATCGGGTGGACAATTTCCACAACAATCATGTTTGGGCAGTAGAAAATCTGCATGCTGTAAAAAGAACTTATTTTCAATATAGATTTTCATTAAATGACGTGGCTGGTGTAGTTAAATGTCGTGCTTATTGGACTCTACTTTTTTCCACATCGACTGACCGGTGAAATTTATTGAAATTTTCTTCGACACAATCTGCCACAATTATTAGATCTAAATGTGAAACAAAATATGTGGTTCCTACATGATGGACGTCCACCGCATTTTAGACGAGAAGTCTGATTCCAAAGAAACATCTCTGGAGCAAGAAATACTCCTGCGGACAAAATTCACAACTCCGCCGTTCTTTCTTAGAATGGAGTGCACCTTTTAATTTGGGAAGCTAAGATAATTAATTGGTGCAGACTCTGAGATGTTTGTCTACGCCAAGAAAAGCATGGCGGTTAGACTGCCTTCAGCCTCTGAATAGTATTTTCGTTCTTAAGTCATTTTGATCTGGGTAATTTTACGCACGAATGTCCAAACCACAACCATCAAATAGGGAAATAGAAATTTGATTTAAATTTGTCAGATCATGACGTTGCTAATTTCGAGTATATTAGAAAAGACTTGAGGGCACTTCATTGATGTACCCTCAAGTGTACTTATGAGTGACGATTAAGAATGTGACTCTTAGAATGTTATCACTCTTTTTTTGAATCGCCCTATGCACGTTATCCTAATTATTATTTCTATAATTTTTAGGGTTGGTCATATTCTGAACGTAACCCGCGAGATAGACAACTTCTTTCCGGGTACGTTCGACTACCTGAATGTGCGCGTGTACGACGACGAGCGCACCGACCTGTTGAAGCACTGGGACGACACCTTCAAATACATCACGAAAGCGAAATCCCAGGGCAGCAAAGTCCTGGTGCATTGCAAGATGGGGGTTAGCCGGTCTGCGTCCGTCGTTATAGCCTACGCGATGAAGGCGTACAATTGGGACTTCAACACGGCGTTGAAACATGTCAAGGAGAAACGGAGTTGCATCAAGCCGAATCATAGTTTTTTGTTGCAGCTGGAGACGTATCAGGTAGGTGTTAGTGACAGCTTATTTATTGTAACACTACCAAACCAGCTGTTCTAGAAGGGTTGGCCTCAGTTCCACAATTATCTTTCACTTCAACTTTATGGCATTGAGAGAGTTGGACTTTCGTATATGATATCCATAAGAATGTTAAAGAAACAAATACTTGTCGATATATCATTTTCTGATGAACTTGAGGGGCTGGCAATGCTACCAAATATTTCTAGGCCTAAACAAATAGTCTAACTTTTTTCCAGCACCTTTCGCTTTGTAGATGTATGACAGTTTGATGTTTTACATTGGAAAAAATACATTCTGACAGTTTCCATTTCAAAATTCACACCAGGTTCTACTTTCCAGATAGCCCACACGGCATAAGCGCCACCTAAGAAGGAATGGCGCAACGGCTGTTTTGCTGATTTTTGCTTAAACTACTGTAACTCGCATTTCACCGACAAAAGTTATAGGTTGCAGGCTGGTAGGATAAGATATGGAATAAGATGTGGCGGAAATAATATGACCAAATGTAAAGATCTATTTTAACTATTTGATAATTCATTCCGATGCGCAATAGGTATACGAGATCTGCAAATTAAGTGATGAGACTGATGTTTTTTATTTTTTTATTCAAATATAATTATAATTTTATATTGTCACCTTCAAAGTTACTTTCTTCTGAAGCCTCACAGTGCTCTTCCACTCCTCATAGCAGGGCTGGAACTCCGATACTGGAATAGCATTCAGCTGGTCGGTTGCAGCCGTTTAAATGTCCCAAAATGAGTTATTTCCCTTGATGTCATTTCCTTCAGAAAGAGAAAAAAGTCACAAGGACTCAAGTCAGGCGAATAAGGAGGCTGAGGAGCCACATGAAAGTTTTTACTTGCCAAAAACTCGTTTATTGACATTGACGTTTGACAAGGAGCTTTATCGCGATGCAACACCCAATCGTTCTTGATCTGATGAACGGTGATTTAAGTCTTCCACGGTCATACTGATTATCAAGCGACAATCTGAACGCACAAGATGCCGGATTCTGTCGATATTTTCATCGGTTCTTGAAGATGAAAGCCCTCCGCTTCGTGGTGCATTTTCTATCGACTCTGTCCCTTCTGAAAATATCTTAAGCCACCGAAAAACCAGGAGTTTCCGTTTCACTTACCCAAATCTGAAGCAAAACCTGATAGCACACCGTTGCTCGAAATTGATGTAATTCATTTTTAGAATACAATAGGGAAAATTTTCACAAAAAAAATCGCTACGGTCAACTATATGACTCGAGTGAGTTCACACTTGTACTGAAGGCGGATCACATGCTCCCCTGTCTCCCCTCCAACCCCACTGCTTCCAGTGTTTCCAGATCGAACGCTACGTTAGCAGCCTCATCATTTAATTTACAGACCTCGTAAAATAATGTAAAAAAACGATGAAATGTCAACTTGTTGACTAAGTAGGGGTAGTGTGCAAATAGTTCATTCCGCGCTTACTACAAGTGAGCATGAAGTGAACGACAGCTAGTTCCAACTGGACGTCTTATAGAAAAACCTACGTAGTCATGCCATAAGTTCTGTCCCTCGTTTTCAAACAAGTGTAGACCTGTTAATACTTGTCCGATTGTTTACATTGTGGTGTCAGTTGATTAAGCGCTTTTCGGGTAATTACATATACCTCAGTTTGTATTGATCTCTCGAAGCATAACGATGGAGTGGGGCAAGGCAGAGAACCGTATTGCAGTGATAGCTTTACATAAGTGTAATCACAGTGCTAGTCAGATTTTTGAACTCTTACGCGGCCTTCAAATATCGCGTAAATTTGTGTCTAGGACCATTCAGCGGTACAATGAGACGTCCTCTGTTGATGACAGGCCAAGAAGCGGAAGACCTCGTCAAGTAAGGACTCCAGCAGCCATCAAAGCCGTAAAAGCCAGGATTCAAAGGAATCCACTCCGGAAGCAGAAGATCCTATCCAGGGAAATGAAGATTCCTGTCCGGACGATGTCGCGCATCATTAAACAAGACCTAGGGCTAGGGGCTTACCGGAGACGTACGGGCCAGCGACTTACGGCCACCTTGCGACACATCAAGGCGACAAGATCCAAGAAGCTCTTGGAGAGGTACGCAGCTGGGGGATTCCGAAAGATTTTGTTCACGGATGAGAAAATCTTCACCATAGAAGAAAAATTCAACCGACAAAATGACAAAGTGTATGCAAGGAGTTCACAGGAAGCTTCGGAGATCATTCCGAGAGTTGAGAGAGGCCACCACCCTGCGTCAGTCATGGTTTGGTGGGGGGTGTCCTACGAAGGGGTCACTCAGCTCCATTTCTGTAAACAGGGCGTGAAAACAAAAGCGGCAAACTATCAGAGCGACATACTGGATCCTATCGTCAAGCCTTTAAGTGGTACATTGTTTGCCAACCAACACTGGGTCTACCAGCAGGATTCCGCCCCCGCTCACAAGGCTAAGAGTACGCAGCGCTGGCTGGAAAGCAATGTGCCAGAGTTCATTGCTGCGGAAGATTGGCCCTCAGGGAGTCCGGACCTCAATCCTTTAGACTACAAGTTGTGAGACCTGCTAGAGCAGTTGGCCTGCTCCAAAGCCCACCGTAATATCGAGTCCCTGAAAGCGGATTTGATCCGATCAGCGGCAGCTATTCCTTTGGAAGCTGTGCGTGCAGTGATAGATGAGTGGCCCGCGAGATTGAAGCAGTGTGTGAAGGCCAAGGGGGGACATTTTGAATAAAACTGTTTGATTATGAATTCTAAAAATGTTGTCGAATAAATAATATCTTTCATATAAATATATCTTATCTTGTTTCATTTTTATCATGAGATTATCATGGGACAGAACTTATGGCACGACTACGTACATAATGTCAAAAAAACCGACATAATGTCACTTTTTAAGTTACGTAATACCCCTGCCGGAAAGGTTTAGATAGATTCAGCAAAACGTCTGCCATCTCTGGAACAGTGTCGCATTCTCAAAATAGGCAACACACACAGCTGGTGCAAGTCACTAATCGCTGGTACCCAGACTTAGTTCCGTAGATATCGCGATCTGGTATAAGAAATCACAATTTGACATAAGAAAATGCAACCTGTCAGTTGCAGAGGTGCCAGTGTGCATCCATACAGTACGACGGTAGCAATCAGGCCAGGATAAGTAACTTTAATGATGTACTTTCCAGATGGCATGGAATTTGTTAACTCACTCAATTATGCAGCATATATTTAAATTATTGATGTTAAATCAGTAACATAGTATCATTGTTCCTGTTTATTTTCCAGGGTATACTGGACGCAATGAAGAACAAGGAGAAACTACAGAGATCCAAGTCTGAAACTAACCTGAAATCACCGAATGACACGAGCAGTAATACCGATGGTGAAACTAGCAAACATGATAAAAAGACAACGTCAATCAGCGAATCATCGACATCTACAGCACAACTAATGTTCAAATCGTACGCGGAATTGGAAAGGCGAACTGGCCAGGAGCTGAGAAGGGCCGGGGCGCGGCCCAAGTCGTGGTACGTAATAGTATGTATGTGTAAAGGTTTTTGTGTCTGTGACCTTGGATTTTTAATAGCTGAAATAGATTGTTATGTTTTAAAAAACTTTTAGTTATTTCAATACTTTGTTGCTCCTGCCATGAATCCTGATTTTTATTCCTGATATCTATAGAACATGACCATACATATTATGTCAAACTATCAATGTTACAGAGTCGGAGTGATTTTTCTCACATTTGACGGATGCCCAGCCTCCATAGGAGAATTAGAATCACATTTAAGGATGAGGCATGGAGAAATATATTGCCGCACAGTATTGACGCTAAATATTACGTTAGAACTGTGAAGGGCAAGCTTTTCCATTTACTTTTATATAAAAAGAGTGAAAACGCTTAGAATATACTTTTTGGAGACAACATTCCTATTAAAATGAAAATTTTGGAAATAACCCATTCTGGTTGTACCAGGAACAAGTACCGAACCGTAAAATCCATCATATACCTAAAGACCGAAGTTATTGGCAGTGACTCACTGCATGTTTCCCATATTCGTGCGAACTAACTTTTACTAAAGCTGCCAATATGTTACAAAGAACTATTTTATTTATATTCAGTTAATGAGATATTTGACAACATAAGAGAACGTTACAATGGAAACAATGTAACTATGAAAATAGTACAAGTGTAACTTTTTTTGACTAGGGAGAACGTATATATCCGTTCTCACACAGGAAAGATCGATCTTATTGTTCTATCAACCTTTGTTACCAGTATCTAAAAAATTGGCATAATCACCTAAACCCTCGGTCTACGTAAATTTATTTTTGAAATCTTGCAAAGAATTTAATGTACGGTGTACCGTACTATGTTTTGATACATAAATAAAAACAAACACTATTTCCTAGGTCACCTGAGAACCCGAAGTCGTGGGGGACATCGGCAACAGCCGCCAAATCTTCCCCCGCTTTCATGTCCCTAGAGGACTTGAGCCAAAACGGGGGCAGCCCCAGTACCGCTGCCTGTCCCACCACAAGCAGTACAGGGGGCGGCGTAAACCAGGCCACTGCTCGGCATGTTTTGATGCCATTCGACAACGGCGAGACGTACAGCGTGTCGCCCAATCAGATCGTTCATCTGCCTGGACACGATAGCGGTGGTGGGGGGACGACAGGAGGCGGCAGCAACCCGTCTACGGTTAAGGTGTGCGTGTTGAATCTGGCCACGCAGTTCGAGAAGGTAAGGTTTTGCTTATTTCTGAAAGACAGGTGAGATCGGTTGAACAAAGAGTTTTTATCACTCAATAGTCAACAGACTGGTTTAGTTGGCCACATGTTGAACTCAGTGAGTGCAGTCAGAAGCGTAAAGCGGTTCAGCGTGCAACGCAGTTCGCAAAATTTGATCAACAAAATTATCCCATGGCTACTGCTATTCAGCGTAAATGCGCTGCATCGCTGGACCGCTTTACTTTAGCTAAAAGCCCTTAATGTTGCTGTACTTGACACTGTTGTTACCTTAAATTATAAATTTGTTTTGGAGGCTAAATACCTAATTACTTGTTAAATAATGCATGTAGGTCCTGTACATAAGTGAATTCCAACAAGTAAGTTTTGAGCATTGGAGACGTTTGGAAATGGGGTCAGTTCATAATTGTTCTTTTGTTAATCTATCCATTACAACTGGTATTGAACTCAATCGCTTGAATAAACTTGATGATTTTTGAAATGAATGTTGTTTTTTAACGTAATAAACAATATAAATATGTAATCCTCCAACTCCATGGTGTTTTTCTTTGGTTTAACTGCGTCGGAAAATGTGGTAAAACTGTGCGATCATTATTCGTTGTTTACTCTATAGTTACCGTAAAATTGATTTTGTTTAACTAGCCCACTCACACACCAGTAATGTGTCTGATAGGGATAATACATGCAGGGTTAGTTTTTAGTATGTAATCAGTTGATAGATACCTACCAAATTATTCACAAAAGTTGGATGCGATTTATACGATTTTTACTTGAAGAATATGCCACTCTGCATGGTGATTCGTGCCAACACAAACATGCTCTTGTTTAAATGTAATACCCTGTATATTTTAGTGTATTCTGAAGAATGAATAAGTTTGATACAGTATATATACTATACGATTTGGATCCCTGCTACTAGAGCTACGGGATATTTTTTTCCGAAAAAACACTAAACTTCACAGTCAGTCACTTATTGTCAACTTTTCATCAAAATCAGCTTCATGTCACATAGTTTCTCGTCATTTAAATGTTGCACGCCGTTTATACAGGGTGTTTATAAACTCAAAATCTGTTTTTTCTCAATAAATTCTAATGGGAGACCCCGTACATTTTTGCGGTTTTCGGTTATCCTTTATAAACTATATTTTCATATAATATTTTTGGGGGGTTATATCATAAGTTTTCGAAAAATTTTCAGTTTTCCAGATATTATAGTACAGTACAAGCCCTCATTGAAATGATCACCTATCTCATCTTCCATTTCTAGGATTAATGTGGTATCTACTTTGAATTATTATTTCTGGAAAACTAAATAACCCAAAAATTGTGTAGTTTAACCTCCAAAAAATTGTGCACCAAAAGTAAAGCGTATAAAAAGGATAACCCAAACCCGTGAAAATATGAAATGTATATTGCTTTCGCCACTGCACACATTACGTGTAATCAAGCCATTACAAATCGGACATTAGAAAAATATATTTTCGAGTTTTTAGTAACTATAATTTCATCTTACAGGGTGAAAGTTCCTGTTTTACCAGTAGTAGTGACAAGGACAAAGAGCCATGGGATCCTGGAGAGCATACTGAAAACCAAAGTACAACAACTGCATCTACTGTAACAAGTGATTTATGTAATTCAAAAACTATTGTTAGCTCAGAAAATATATGGACGTCAACAGTTCGGACTGAAACAACTAGTGTTGTGGTACATAGTAATAATAGTGATGATGGCGTGTCGAAAGTTCCTGTGAGGATAGAGGATCCGTTTTCCAATCATCTGGATAGGGTGTTTGATAGGTAAGTTCAATTTAGTATTTACTTATACGGGGGTTGACACCTATATGCCTGACCCTGAGCTCTTTGCAGATGCATATTTTTTGAATTTCGTTGACAGTAAATCAAGTAATCTTAGGTTATGCTGACAAAATATTAAATGCAGGAAACTTGTAATATATTATCTGCTGACAAAGGCAACTGTTGGAAAGTGATCAATTTCTTATGATATAGCCAAATAATGTTTAAAGAGTGTTTAAGCGTAGAAGGATGTTTGGTGAAAAACAATATGGCGGGTCTACATCTAAAATATGGTGTTACAAGGCAGAAAGGTAGCGTTAGATGGACTTTTCCGAAATGTTCTTAAAGAGAAACGTCAGTGGAAGTGAACTGCTCCATCAGGATAATGATCCGAGCCATACCTCCTGCATTGCTAGGTCGCCCTACACCAAGTAGGGTTTGAATTTCCCACAGTATTGCCAACATCTGACCACCTTGGATTTCCAACTACATACCTATATCCAAAATTGAAAGACATTTTCTATGAAAATATTGTCAACTAATCAAGACATTACATCTGCTATAGAGGGATAGTTTTCAGCAGCACCGATTAAACAAGAGCATTGATGGTAATAGGAATGATGTGAAACATCGCTTTATTGCAATAGGCTTATGGACGAAACATAGGGTACATCTCTCGTAAACCACAAAAGTATGTGTAGTTTTCAAGAATATCACTGCAGAGGGTGCATTTTAACTTGAAAAAAATAACATTCCTATACAAGTTTGTTTGTCATAATTTTACTAGCATCTCAACCAAAAAAGTATTGTGTATTAAGTTGACCAGATTACAATGGAGACGTCTTGGAGTTGAGATTTTGAGGTACTCAAGAAAACAGTCTACCTTCATAAGAACTCTTGACTCCATGATTGGAACACTAATAATAACTTTGATTTGTTTGGATGTATCTATCTGACAGTCTCTGATAGTTCGTTGTTAGAAATAAGTGAATATTTAACAAATATTTTTCATTTGGTTGGAATGTCAATGAGGGTAAAAAACCTACTTTTGATCTGGAGTTAAATTTATTGACGCCAGATTACCAATTCGCAATCCTAGCTTGATGCCTTTTTCTAATAACAAACATTGATATTAACTTATGAGTTAAAAAAATATTTCTGTGTAATTTTCAGAGAGGAAAAGAGGCAGCTGCAAACTGAAGATGAACAACCTGCAAGGGAATGTCCGTCGCGACAAAGTTCATGGAGTTCTTATGATTCGGCTGTGGTATGTGAACTGTCAAGGCATAGTTCGTGGGGTTCTGGAGATACCAGGACCTTACCAAGTAGGAACAGTAGCTGGGGATCGTATGACATGCGGCCCCGAGAGAAAGGTAAGAAATGCACTTACATTCCAGCATTTATTATTGTATTCTCCACGAAGATGCCCAACGTATGTTATGCTATTGGGACGTTCATATACAAATTCAATCATCACGATAATGTTGCTAAGCAGTAGACAGTAATTCCTTCAGAAATAATAAAAAAAACTCCATCTCCCTTTTAAAGATAATTGTTTATTCTTATAAGTGACATCAACCTTCCAAGGAATAGATGATGGTCAGTCTGGACAGATGTGATGAATACAAAACCTATAAATGCTGTGAAGTAACACAGTAATTCAACTCAAAGTTTGTTGAAAACGAGCACAAAATGAGTCAATAACATCAAAAAAGTCTCAAACACTCAAAATAAACGACGCCAACATGAAACATTCAAAATATAAGGATATGTTTCATATCTGAGGTACGTGAGGTAACATAGAATTTACTTATATGTTCACGTGTGTTTAGTTTCGCGCAGGCAAGGCTGTCAGTGGAATTGTGTATCTTCCGGTGGAGTACTCGTATTTTAATCAATTATACCCGATAATTTTCTGAGGTTCAGTATGTTCTATAAACTTTCTGGAACATTAGAGAATCAAAAGATTATCAGTGATGGGCGTTAAACCAATATTAAAGTGAAGCAAAAATCTTATTTATACAGTATCAATTGCCAAACCTTAATATAATGTATCTCTACTAATGAGGTTATAATTTGTAATTTACAGGTGTTTCAAAAATACCTAGTAGAGAAATAATTCTTTCATTATTTTCCGATCGAATATATTTTGGGGTTAAAAACTCATTTTATCAGTGCTATTCGGATGTGTGATGGGTTGATTCGAATTTATTTTTTCCAGGTATGGTAAAACGTTCCAAACAAAAGATCGAGGAGTATTCTGCTAGAAAAACAAGTGGAAGCGATAGCCTCGCAAGCAGCTGTGTTTCTTTAGCCAAAACGCCGAGCTCTGAGACGCTTTTGTTCGATTTTGCACCGGATCAATCAGAAACCAATCGTAAGTTAAAATTCATAAGACTAAGTTTTTAGTGAAAACGATATAAAATACATACAGGGTGAGTTTTTAGTGAGCAATCGGGTGATAGGACCGTTATTATGTAATATCTAAAAAGTTATGTATTTAAAAGTATGCTACTTACTCGGAAAATATGCTGCTCTCTAAAGAGTGATTCGTAATAACTTGGTCGCAAAAAAATGCATTTTTTATGTGGGACCCCTTGTAGCTTTTGATATAGCGTTCTATTTCTGCAGCTACGGGATATAATGTTCTTTTTTCTAAATAAACTTAATTGAACTTATATAAGGTTACGCTTTATTATGATATTATATTTATGGGCGGTTGAATTACTAAATTTTTGAGTTATTTGTGGTTTCCCAGAAATTAGAATTCAAAATAAATACATACTACATGATTCGTGGAGAGACGAGATTTTTAGTGGATTGCTACAAGCCTTCATTGAAAATACTTCTCCTCCATAAAAAAAATCTTCATTCCTCGAATGATATATGTATCCATTTTAAATTGTAATTCCCAGGAAACAGCAAGTAGCTTAAAAATTCAGTTTAATCTTCCAAAATTTTAGACCTAATTGAAGTTTATATAAAGGATATCACAAAACCGTAAACATGTACAGGGTATTCCATTTGATTTTTTTAAATATACATTTGCACTTATAAATACCTTGTATAGACGACGTACAAAATTTAAAAAACGTTAAAAGATGATAAACTATCGGCTTTTTGACGAAAAGATTGCTACTCTATCTGCAAAAGTGACCACCTTCTTCCGTTCAAAAGGCCTTTCAGAAAATACTAAATATACGGTATTCTATTTAAAAAATTGGATTTTTGAGCTACCATGTAATTTGAGTCACCGTATGGAGAACGACATATTTTTCCGGTAAGGAAATTGACTACAATTTTTATACCTAACTTTTCTAGATATATTTGGAGCTATGGACCGATTACACACTAGAAACTACTCTTGTATTTTAGACCAACAAAAATAGGCAATTGTCCTAGAAGATACTTGATTCTTGAAAAATATTTGTCAATAAAAAATGCTCTTTTGCGAAGTTGAATTTTTTTAAATTCACGCGATTTTATGTGATTCAAGGTACGGATCCTATTGCAGTGTCGGCAAAGATCAACATTCCGCAGGATGACAGTTCCGCTAACTCCAACTCGGAAGCGTATTCACGGCTATCAATCAGCGCTCCGGAGCCATCGTCCATGGAATTTGTGTCGCAGGAGGGATCATTATCATTGTCAGCATCCAACGTCTCACCATCGGTTATAAGTACCACTCAGTGTTCCTCGGTCAAACAGCACAGAAGTTTCTTGGAGAATATGCAAAATAACAGCAGTGCTGATAATCATAATGTGAAAAAGGTAAGATATGATCACTTTAAGGCCTAAGGTGACTTAAACCAGATTTCAGTTGCGTTTCCACTAAAACCGTCTGACCACCTCAGTTAATGCCTATACTTACTAATAAGAAAGTGGGATATTCAGTCTTTTTAAGGGAAGACCATCCCTAAAAGTGTTACTTATTACTTTATGAAAGCAGAAGTTATTCTTAAAACCTGTATATCACCCCATAGATTTTTAACTTTTAGGACTATATGGAGAATACTACACAGTTTGGTTCAGTAACAAGAGAGAAATGTATTGTTGCAATTCTTTTTTTTAACCTCATTGCGGACCTGACCAATCGTCGGTGTAGGGCTGCCAGTTATTTAGACAGCCTCACCTGGGAAACCCCACTTATAATAAAAATCCTGTAAACTTGATTTTTACTCTTATATCAAGTGGAGCTCTCTGGAAGGTTTTCAACACTTAAAGTTTGAGAATTGTTCCTAATGCTACGGGCACACTTGAAGGCGAAGATTCGTGTTCACGTTGTCACGATAAAAGTTCGTCTTCGATCCATGGCGAAGTGCTTGGCCACATCAAAAAAACTTCACTAGGTCGCGATAATTCATTTCGCGGAAAACATGGAAGAGGGGCGCTGTATCATATGGCAGCTAATAATTATTTACTGCATCTTTATTACTTGAACAAAAATAAAAAAGGCAAAAAGAGGAATAAAAGTCGATGGTGGATGTTTTCTATACACAAAAATCGGTTTGGTAAATATCGTCCTTGCCTGCTCCAGACTTCAACGATTTTTTATGTTTATTCAGATGCATTCTATAATAAGCCATAAGAGATTTTATTTTTGCTTTTAGTTCCTCAACCAGAATAGGCCAGCTTAAATTAGCTTTAATTCTCACCCATGCGTCGTAATTCGAATGTTTTTTTTTTTGTTTGGCATTATTAACAAGGTCAATCAAACACGTTCAAAACGGCTCGTCGCCTCGCAGTCAACAAAAGCGCTCGAAGTGTGGCCAACTGCACGAACTTTGTCGCAATTTACCGACAGCAGCGCAAGGGGTATTCGTATTCGCGAAGATGATTCGCGATAGGACGAATTCTTTGGCCAGACGTGTCGCGGCAACACAGATCTTCGCGTTAATGCGATAGTGTGGCCCCAGCATAAAGATAATCTAAGAATATGAGGAAACAAAGTGTTTCAGTGTCAACACTGAAAGAGGATGATGTAACACATTACCTTGATGCCATTATTTTTGCATTGTGTCGTTTTCAAATGTGTCTTGTATTTGTAATTTATATACAGGGTGACTTCGAAGTTGAGTCATTTATTTTAACAGTGAGTAGATCTGATGAAAAGAAATGTTTTTTCCTTTTCCATTTTTCTGGTAAAATTAAAGTAACAAAGTTATAGCCCTTTGGAAGTTTGAGTACCGCCCTGTCTCAATAATAATATTATGTGCTCGTGTTTGGCGACAACGGATATAATCCGCCTTATCGGTTCATCGCATCGGAAACAAAAAAGCGAAAGAATTTGGAACGATGTTTTTACAATTATTTCATTCAGTTGTATACAGTCAGTGTCAGTCGGTAGTGAATTGGTGTCTGTTGCGTGGCTCAAACGAAATAAAAAATGGCACATGTTTATGCGGATCGGTTTCCCAATCGAGTGCAACCAACCCCTCGTGCCTTTGTTAATGTAATACAACGGGTTCGTGAATCATTTGACTTAAGACCTCACATATGGACGGCATGCCGGTGCTCCAAGACCTCACGATCAAATACAGGTCCGCACTGAAATACTTGTCGGGAGGATACTTTATAAAACAAGGTAAAATTTTTTTTTTAATTTTTTTTTATTTTTACACACATATTTTGGTTTATCTTCCTTCTACAATCATTATCTGAAAATTAATGACTCAACTTCAAAGTCACCCTGTATAGTAAGAGCTCTTAAATTTAAATACATTAGTTTGAGTTTGTAGGAGGGTAACGTCTTTGATTAACTTTGGGCAACTGCAAACCGACTAGTGACGGTAGTTCCAACACCTGTTGAGCAACTGTTCGCGTTGCTGTTTGTTTAACTAAAGCACTTGTACTATCCCTACCAGTATTATAAGTGAGAAAGTATGGATGTTTGTTATCCAATCTCGTCAAAATGGCTGAATAGGTCTGAATGAACCGCGATACAAAGATAAAATTATAGTCTGGAATAGTACTTATGCAACTTTTTATCAGGTAAAATAACTTTGAAATGCCTATTTCACGGGCTACTACAGCGCCAACGGCTTAATGGAATTTGACATAAGGTGTCTGATACGGAAGCGCACAGTCGCTGGTCCGACCGATATAAGTAAGGGCATATAAATAGATCGCATTTGCATCATGCATTTACTGCATTTTGACCTTCGTTTTCTTAGCATGATCGTCTTGTTTTAGGTTTGTTTGGAGGTTTGTTTCAATTCAAGTAGAATGTAAATCATTTCTCTATGTTTCTTTTAGAATCTTAGCACGGGTAACAAGCCTACATGTAGAGGTGTTTAGGTTCAGTAGGATTTGTGATTTCAAGCTCAGGTATAATTAACGCCAGCTTCCAGCTCAGGGTGGTTTCCTTTGTCTAAACAAAAATTTATTGTGTGAGTAACGTAAAAGAAAGTTATAGGAAGACTTACTTTGATAATAGTGACAGTGTCATCGAAAAATTACTTGTGTTATCTTGAAACTTTTCTTAGAACCTTTTTTTCGGGTATTTCATTAATTTCAATTAATAAGAGTACACATTTTTACGTCCCGTCGTATTGTACCGTGATGCTGGATAGACATTCACATTCATATATTGATGCATTGAAATGTGACCAAAGTAACTATTGCATTACATTGAATATTGTAATTTTCCTCAAAACTAATCTTCTTCAAACTAATGCAAGACTTATAACCAATACTTTACACTACTTCCACGTGAACTGAGCCGTGGGTTTAGGCTAGTATTTGAATACATGTGCGGGATCTAGTTGCTATCGGCTCGTGGTTACTAGTTGCTTTCCTCAACAAGCAACCCAGCACTTAATACGCGGGACTATAAGAAGGCAACTTAGTAACCTTATACTTTTTCTACCGATGTACCAACAGTAAATTTGTTTCTCTGAGTTGACCGTCACTTTTTAGATCTGCTAGACCAACTTTTCAGGTTTATAATATGATGTTTTATTATGAATCGTTATTTTTAAGGTGGAAGGATTACTGGACAGTTCCGGCAAAGTGCAAAATCTAAAGAAAGAGTTCGAAGCAAAATCTAATATCAACTGCGAGCAAACGGAAGAGGTGAAAAAAGGCGGAAAAAGTTTACCTTCTTCACCAGTCAGTGTTCATCAAGCCAAAGAGGAGAACAAAGAGGACTTCAAGAGTTTGATCGGGATGTTCGAGAATAACCATCAGGTCAACAAAAGGCCGCACAGAATGACGAGTCGGGCGACAAATCATCATCAGCATGCCAACACGGCTAGGTACTCCTGCATTGAAGTATCACAACGATTCTATCCAGGTAGAACATCAATTTTCACTCATTTAATGAATTACACTATTCGAAAGTTCGTGTGTATCTTTTATCTACGAATTTGGTGCGATCCAAAAGCAGACACTCATTGGTTTATTTATCCAGAGTTTCTAATTCAAAACTAGTGTCAGCGAACTCTCTTCAGTTCGCCTATCTCACAACATTTAGAGTCCGCTATAAAAATCAGGCAATAGGATTTGATTATTTATGCCTGGCACCAATTTAACGTGGCCATACATGTCACATCTGACACTTATCCTGTGGTTTTCATGTCGTTAATAATCCCCCATGTTTGTCTGACCAATGAAACCACATATATTTGAAATTCTTCTTTGACGTAGTATACGTTTTGGTCACAAAAGTGTCATGTACTGACAAAGGTCACCGTTGTGACCGAAACCTATACTAAAATAAAGAATTTCAAATACATTTCGTGTCAAACGTTCAACGTTAGCGAATCATAGTACATTACATAATTACTTTTAGAAGTGAGCATTTATTAGGCGAGTGCTTCCATAAACTTGGGCGCATAGAGTCAAAGGATTTAATGTGGGAGATCAACCATTTATATACAAGGTGCCCCAACGAAAATGGTAAGTAGTTTTATGTAAGAACTATAAAAGAATCGAAAACGGTTTCCTCGGCCATATCGGTATCTCGTGGGTGTATATATTTCTAAATTATTTGAAAATATGCAGGATCTTGCACAATTCGGTGGCACCATAAACATATGTTACTTTTAATGGAACACAGTATATTTTAATGTAACATCTAAAAATTCGTTCAAATAAACCTAATATCAAAAGAAAGCTTATTAAAAGACGAATCTGGTAGGTGTAGAAGTATACAGGGTATTCCATTTAAAAATCTTGAGAAAAACATTTTGCGCTTTACAACATTATATTATCAGCACTTTCCGCGTACTTCGAGCATACATTTTCATCCTCTCTTCAACATTCAATGAGACATACACACAAAACGGTGGAGTTCAGAGCCTTCCAAGATAGGTATTTTTTTAGACTAATAATAAAATAACTATATGTAGTGTATTATATCAATCTTCTTGCTTAGAAAGATCTTTCCAGATATCTAATAAAATATAGGTAGTTCCATTTAAAAAACATGTTTGCTGTGCGACGGAATTGTTCAATACCCAATATATTTCCAAATAATTTAGAAGTACAAACCTATGTCATGTCAAAACCGTTTTCGAATATCTTTAATAGTCTTTCTATAAAACTACTTTCCATTTTTTTTAGGACACTCTGTATCGAATAGGAGGTTTAACGTTGCACTTCTGTCAGTATATATCTCAAAATATTCGATTTCACATCCCAATAATGACGTTTAGAACTTATTTCACAAATGAAGATACCAGTGAATAAAGGTGTCATGTAATTTTTTCAATATGTAAAAAGTCCCAATAAAAAATGTTTAAAGTCAATTTTCTCCATACAATGATTTTTTTGTTACATGACAGTCATTTTTATTCACTTGTGTCTTCAAATATCTAATTGGCTGTTGCTAAACTGAAATCAATGAATATTGCAGGCAGTTGGTGAACAATGTCCATTTAATGCGGGGAGTAAGTCGCGGTAGTTGTGTATTCTTTATGTTAGTACTGGAAAACGTTTTCCCATATCAACCTCTCTTATTTCTTAATAATTTTCAAATACTCCAAAATATAAAGTTCAGTTGTCAAACTGACAATGAAATTAGGAGAATACAATTTTAAATGTCATTCATGTTTCACTTGGTGTTTTTTATTAACTATTTACCTAAGAGGAGAAATACAACTTCTCATTGGAGGATTGCGATCAACAATGGCTATGTTAGTAGTAATTTGATAGTACATACTTTGGTAAAGAAGTTTTCCATTACTGACCGACCGTCTTGTATAATGGGTGAACACGATTATGCCCTTCTCCACTGATATACAGGGTGTTTCAGTTTATTGTTGCATAACTTTAAGATTCGATATAACTTTTAAAATTAATGCATAAAGTCTATATAAACATGGGTCGAAAAATGCGTGACTTCCGAAATACAGGGTGTTTAAATTTACTTTCTAAAATAGTTTTTTTTTTTAAATTTCGAACAATATTTGATGTATAACAGTGAAAATTGGTATACAAGGGTTTTTTGGTACGACAAAACGAACCATGGGCACAGTTTTACTGTAGCCGCTAGGTGGCGCTCTCTACTGTACCTGTAGTGTATTAAAATGACAGAAATTTTTTTCTTAGTGGAATTTTTTGCTTTTTGAATAACAAAACTGATCCTTTGCACTTTTCAACATAAAAAAGCTCTATTGTGAATTTTCATTAGAGTTAGCCGTTTTTGAGATATTTCGATTTTTAAGGTTCGATCCATTTTTAATTATTTATGATACAATAACGTTAAAAAGTCAGTATCTCGATAATTTTTAGAAGTAGGCTGTGCCTGCAAATATTTTTGAAATTGAAAGCAGAATAAGGTCAATTAGTTGACAGTTAGTTTTGTTGTCTGTTGAAACCTGAAACGTTTTTTTGCAATTGTGAATGCACGAAATTTAGTTTCTTTTACCTATTTTTTTTTTGTAAGTTTTATAAAAATGCCGTTTTTATTCTCCAATCAAGAGTTAGCGGATATTCATTTTGTGCTTGGCTTTGTAAATGGAAACGCAGCAGAAGCAGCCAGAGAATACGCACGAAGATTTCCAAACAGACGACATCCAACTCGCTCAGTATTTGTAAGAGTGCATCGCCAAATAATTGAAAATGGTTTTGGAAATCTCCAAAGGGATCAAAACATAAATGTTCGTCAGCGCAGATTTACCCGTATGATTCTGCGTGAGTTTGATAGAGATCCGACCACAAGTGTTAGGAGAGTTTCTGGTGCCTTGGGAATTTCAGCAAGCCATGTTCACCGTGTTCTTAGAAATGACCATAGACGTCCTTACCATTTGCAACATGTGCAAGGACTACAGCCAGGGGACGGAGAACGAAGAATCACATTTTGTCAGTGGATTCTTGATAGGACTGATAATAATAGGGAGTTTTTAAGTAAAGTTTTATGGACCGATGAGTCATGCTTCACTAGACGTGGAGTGGTAAATTTTCATAATCAACATATTTGGTCGCATGAAAATCCGCATGCAGTTCGGGAAAGACATTTTCAGCATGAATTTAGTGTGAACATGTGGATTGGTATCTACCGTAATCGACTATTCGGACCCTACCTTTTGCCTGCAAGGTTAAATGCTGCGACCTTCTTGGAATTTTTAAGGCTGAACATGCAAATATGTGGGATGATGTTATGTTCGATTTAAGAAGATTGGCCTGGTTCCAGCTTGATGGTTGTCCAGCTCATTATTCGAGAATAGTTAGAAACCGGCTGGACGAAAATTATCCAGAAAGATGGATCGGCCGTGGAGGACCAGTCGCCTGGCCTCCACGATCCCCTGACCTAAATCCATTAGATTTCTTTGTGTGGGGATTTCTAAAATAAAAAGTGTACCAGACTCCCGTAACCACAAGAGGTATGCTAATAGACAGAATCAGGAATGCATGTGATGAAATAAGGCCTTATTTGAATAATGCTATACCACGTTCGATCATTCGTAGATGATGTGAATTGTGTATTGAATAATTGGGTTTACATTTCGAATAACCACTTTAGATTTTGTATGTTTGTCCTAACTATCCAATAGCATTTTAGTTGTAAATAATTAATTTAATTTGTTAAAAATAATATTGGAAAATTAAACAAATTAATATTCTGTTTTTTGTGTTTATTTGGAGTAAGGAATTATTGCTGTGTTTAAAAACACAATCTAAACGATCATCTTAATTACTTGTAATGCCCAAATCGAAAATGTAAAAAAAATATTATTTTCCCATAAATAATTAAAAATGCATCGAACCTTAAAAATCGAAATATCTCAAAAACGGCTAACTATAACGAAAACTCACAAGGAAGCTTTTTTATGCAAAAAAGAGCGAAGAATCAGTTTTTTATTCAAAAAGCAAAAAATTGCACTAAGAAAAAATTGTCGGTCATTTTCATACTCTACAGGTACAGTAGAGAGCGCCCTCTAGCGGCTACAGTAAAACTATGGTTCGTTTTGTCGTACCAAAAAACCCTTGTATACCAATTTTCACTGTTATACGTCAAATATTGTTCGAAATATTAAAAAAAAACTATTTTAGAAAGTAAATTTAAACACCCTGTATTTCGGAAGTCACGCATTTTTCGACCCATGTTTATATAGACTTTATGCATTAATTTTAAAAGTTCTATCGAATCTTAAAGTTATGCAACAATAAACTGAAACACCCTGTATGTATAGAACATTCTTTACTACTAATTATGATATATTGCCATATATTGATTTGATCAGACTTTAAAATAATAGCATGTCTGATAAATTCCTCAACATCCGCTAACACTGTCAGCCGACGCAATGTCTGCATCACAGATCGATGCTGCCGCTAGATGGATAGTACCTGTTGACATATTCGTTTTCCTCTCATTTTCAAATACTACAGTTTATCTCTGCCAAAGAAGCTATTGAATGCACACATTCATTATTTACCTAGCTTACTAGCTACTTAGCTAAGGGGAGAAATGTAGTTATCAAAAAAAGATTATCTCCTCACACCCGACTTGTTTAAATCTTCAAAAGTAGACCTACATATATTCGAAGGATGGGGCGTTAAAACAATTATTACGCCGCGCTAAAACTATTACGTTACATGATTGGCACTCCCCATTCGTAGAAAAAGTAACAACGCTCACAATTACTTTCTGGGTACAGGGTATTATTTCGTCGATTTTCTTTTTAATTCCAAGTTAACATTTCAAATTTGAATTACGCGGCAACCGTATTCGCGAAGAAGTGGGGAGAGGTCTTGATCGACGCGTTCGGCGTGCGGATTAAATAGTCACAATGGACCGGAGCCTTTTTGCTATCGAGGCTTATTTTGAGAGTGGTGATTCATACGCAGCTGCCCTTCGGAAATTTTGTACACGATACAACATTCCCCGACCAAGAGATGCCACAAGTAAGAACCTATTGAAAAAGTGGATTAAAAGGTTCCGTGAAACAAGCTCTACTCTTAGTCCACCCATTCCTGGCCCCACACCTACTGTATCAACCGAAGAAAATGTGCGTCGGGTATGTGATAAGGTCATTGCAAATCCTGGGCGTTCTGTACGGAAGCATTCCGCAGCTTTGGGAATCCCTAGGTCAACACTACATGGCATAATGAAGAAAAAAATGGGTTTTCCTCCTTATAAAATCCAATCAGTCCATGTTTTAAAGGAAAGTGATTACGTGTTACAAAAATCTTGTGCTGAACGGATGTTGAATCTTTTTCCTACGCAGCACAGACTCGATAAAGTTGTTTTCAGTGACAAGGCCCATTTTCACTTAGACGGTTATGTGAACAATCAAAATTGTAGATATTGGGCGCCAACGAATCCAAAAGAGAAACCTCAACAACAGCTACATAGTTCAAAGGTGTCTGTGCGCCGTATCCTCTATCGGTATTATTGGGCCGTATTTCTTTGAAGATGAAAACGGTCATGCATTGACAGTCAATTCCGAGCGATACAAGGACATGATTGATACTTTTTTTGCTCATATTGTAAGAACAGAACGTCGATTTAACAGAAACACATGGTTTCAACAGGATGGGGCCACTGCCCATACTTCCAGAGACTCGATGGATACGGTGAAAGCACTTTTTTCTCTAAAAGTTATATCAAAGTTTGGAGACATTCACTGGCCTCCTAGGTCACGCGACCTCACGCCATGCGATTATTTTTTGTGGGGTTATCTAAAGTCAAAAGTGTATTCCAATAATCCACGAACACAAAGAGCTTAATGGCAACATTCGACGATAGAGAGTGTTTCAGAATTTGCGCGCGCGATTAGAAGAGTGTGTCCGAATGGATGGCAAACATTTGGACAGAATGTGATCCGCGGTGAAGCGAGAGTAGTCGCTCATCGACTGTGGAGTCAGGACAGCTGGGCTTTCTTGAACCCTGTCAAGGGGCATACTGCCATCTTAGTCGAATTACAAAGGGAGGACCCTGTCCTTCTAAGCAGGGGTGATCGTATTACCCCTAAATATCGCTTCAGCCGCAAGTTTATTGTGGAGTATCCAACGAGGGAGGAGTGGGATGCCGGTAGCCAGTGTGAGCGGGCAAGTCTGGTACACGGACGGCTCGGTCACCGAAGAGGGCTGAGGTGCTGGGGTCTCTGGGCCTAGAACTAGGCTATCTCTGCCTCTCGGTGGATACACCACCATTTTCCAGGCGGAAATCTTTGCGATTCTGGCTTGTGTATCTCACATTCTGGAGGAGGGTGGGCCTAGGAGAATAACAATCTTATCCGACAGCCAGGCTGCAATGAAATCACTAAGTGCCTGTAAGATTACTTCGAGTCTTGTATTGCAATGCAGGGAGGCTCTGGATTGCCTCGCAGCGAGGCATCCGGTATCGTTAATATGGTTACCGGGGCACGCTGGGATAAGGGGCAATGAGACGGCGGACACTCTGGCGAAGACAGGATCAGCCAGCAAGCTCGTTGGTCCTGAGCCAGCTCTAGGAGTGACCGCGCATAAAGCTAGGAGGAAAATGGAGACGTGGGTTGCAAGACAACACTCTCAGAAATGGAGAAGTATCTCCAGACATCTCCGCCAGGCACGAGAACTCATTGAAGGGCCCAGTGCTAAGGATGGACGCTTCTGCCTATCTCTGAATAGAGCCAACCTAAGGTTGCTGGTGGGACTGTTGTCTGGCCATAACATATTAAGGCGTGACCTGCACGTGATGGGAGTGGCTGAGGATCCCTTGTGTGAATGCTGTGGAGTAGAGGAAGAGACCTCGGCGCACGTTTTGTGTCGCTGTGAAGCTCTGAGCTACTATAGGCAGACTATACTGGGGTCCATTACCTTGGACCCTCAGGACGTCAAGGAGCTTGGACTCAAGGCGATTCTCAACTTCGCTAAAAGGGCGACGCTTGTGATCTAAGGATTGTAGAGGTGCATAAGGGCCTGCTTAAGCGGCCTATGCACTGGCTCCTTATGGTGGTCGGAATGCCTTTAATTTCAAGATTCATTCATTCATGGACGGAATGATATTTAAGAAATAAAACCTGCCGAATTTACGAATATGTTGATAGTAATAAATATTTTGTTTTCATTAAGTTTGTATTTTTTTACTTAAATCAAAAAGTGAACTTTACCACTGGATGCTCTGTACTAAGCGTCTTCCCTTTTTTTCAGAAAAAAGCGACAAGCGTCCTCCGATAGCTCCTGTGGTACGAACTGCTTCACCCGCTAACCTGGTGGCAACAGTCATTACCGCAGCGGCGAAGAAAAAACAACAGCAGTACGGCAAAAGTCACCCTTTGGCCAAACTGAACGTACGGCCAAGGCACAACAACCCAGTTTACAACACAATGTAATGCTCAAAATGTACGGAAAATGGCTGTGAATGCACTCTCTCTATCTCTCTACTCACACACACACACACTCTCCCTGCGCAGTAGCGTTTCGTCCTTGCTGGAATTCGATGAGTGGGTGTAGGTTTCGACATTTATTTATTTTTGTACTTCTGTGACTGCAATACACGAGTGGAGTTTCATCTAAATTGAGGTGCTCATTTCAAAACGACTGTACGACTATACCGAGTATCCAAAATGGTGTCAATATTGTTGAGATATCAGAAACTATAAAAGACGTAAGGTACTGTTATCATAAGCAACTTTTGATGGCAACCCAACTTCAGTTATGTTGCCCGTGTGTTCCTACCGAAAGTAACTGCCTTGAGGTTGTAGACAAAGTAACTGTCTCTATACTCAACTAATAAGAATATGGTCTTCTTCTTTATTCCTTATGGCTTATGCACAATCCAGCAACTCGGTCGTTGTGATTGGACCTTGCCTGACTCACAGCCATTTACAAGTCACAGTATTGTCTTGAATTTTTATGCTAAAAATACCTGACACTTCTGTTGAAATTACATCTAAATCGTATAACTACTGTGTATAATAAAGATCTATATACTTGCTAAAACTGGTATGGAGAGGTTAGTCGAACAGAGGTATAGACTTATTTCATACTGAGGCAGTGGAAATGTAAACTCTAAATAGATTCAGTTTCTAGAGAGTTCTGGATTCAAAAAATCGTATATGTGATTTACTTCACAGATAAAATCAAGCAGATGAATATGTAGTATTCTTTTGTTCGCCAAAAAAATTCCCAAAACATTAATACATATGCAAAGAATGATCTACAGAAAGCAACATCTTGTATGCAAACATATTTCTTGAGTCTGCTGATCCTTCCTCCAGTATTGGGATATTTTTAACACTGTTGCTCCAACTGAGACAATTCAAAGGACAGAAAAACACTATAGATAAGTACTTTCGTCTGATTAATATTTCTTCAAGGATATGACCTCATTGTTAGCTGAACTGTACACGATGACATCCACACATGACATTCTTCAACTCCAATCGGACTAACGATGGCAGTGCCAGCAATCATTATGCAAATCGTCGATACCCTCATTACGTGATGTAACCTCTGCTTCAACCTTTGAGCCTTTCAACCATTGATATGGTTGAAAGGCTCAATATCTGTGCTATATTCTATTATCGGAGTCACGGTAATCGTGCCATTCCTCCATAGGTGGCGTTCGCAGCGAGTAGACACCGCATGGGCTAGCGATTACCTAATACACAAATGGCAAGTCTGGCGATCAGATCGCTGTCATAGGGATTATTTTACATAATACTGGTACAGCTTGCCGTTGCTTTTGTTAGAACGCTTGTATTTGAATACCTGTGCCTATTGGCAGTTGCTTTCGGCGAGAACAGTCCCTAAGACATTTGGTCAAATAGAGATGATTAATGCGTACTCGGTACAAAATCCAGGTAAAACCCTAACTGAAATACCGCATACATGGGAGCTATTGCCCAGATATTGCGTATAATTGATGCAGTTGGAAGAAGGGCAACCCTTCATATTGGTGACATTTCCTTAATAAGCGAACTCGGGCATTTTTTACATTGGATGACGCGCGATGTCCTGATTCCATTCTACCAATATGTCAATCCAGTTTGTTTCTGCTGGACAGGTTATGACCACTCATTTGTTTTCTTTCTACTAGAAGACTTCTTCACTGTAGTCATAGTACTCCTTCATTTAGGCTTTATCTAGGATACAACATGAAACTACAGAGTTTGTGATTACTGTTAATTATACCTTTACACCTGCGCGCCTGGTTAGGCGAGAAATATTTGAAAACACTGATTTGACCATATATTTTATTCTTTATCGTTTCTGATATCTTTTCGGTACCAATTTTTATCACTCTGTGTGCACAGACACTGATGAGGCCCAACTTGATTATTTCAAGATTTAGCTTACTCATGCTTGAACGTATTTGTCTCTGTTTCAAAAGTTGCCAGTGATAATCCAAAATTGAGTTGGGCTTTAAATATTGTTTGTCATCACAATATTTTATAATCTGTGTTTTATTGTAAAAGATGACAGAGACGTCATATACATTGAGTATCTGCGCTGTCGATATGATGGCGTGTCAAGGTGTGTGTTGGGGTCTCTGATGTGTCTAGGTTTTTTCGTACAGTGGTTGTAAATTCTGCCTATATAGCGTAGCAGAATGAACGGAATTTGTGTGGCGAGATATTGGAGACGATCACTGACAGGTTGGGGACAGTTGTACGAACCGGGCTTCTAAATTCTGATGAAACAGAGTATACGAAAAAAGGGACATATGTTGAGGAAATGTGTATTAGCAAAATACTGGACAAAGAAGTTTGAACGCAGATAATTATTACTGACAGTACTGTCATATTTTATGAAACCAGTACTATTTATTCGGGTTACAGAAAGGAAACCTTCTTGACCGTTTGTTGGAAGTGTGCAGCAGAATTTTGTAGTTTACGCTCGCAATAGTGACGGTTTGCTAAAGACATTCAAGTTGAAAGACTATTCTGTAAATCGAATAACTTTTTGTAAATAACAAATAGCAAAAATTATAAATTAGAAAACAAATGTATTGCTTATTTGTATAAAGGCGAAGATATTTTTTGATCTTGTTACTGATTGTAAATTTTGTATAGGTTTCTACGAACTGTTTTACTTTTCTTGTGATCCGTTTGTTAGTGAAAAAAGAACACTTCAAGTTAATAACTAACTGCCAAAAATGTTCAAACTGTGGACCATACATACAATAAGTACACTTGCAGGTTAGCAGTGATTGGAAAACACATGTTCTTTCATTGGACGATAGATACATCATTTTGGGGCGCGACTAGTCATCAGAAGCTGCACAATTCGAATGTTCGCCTACGAGATTTTGATTACACATGCACATAAAATGATCACGTTATATATCGAAAAGAAGGGTACTTTCCACCAACCCTCAATCTGAATGTGATAATGTGTATTTTAATTGTTTGAAAACATTGTACTGCGTCTCATTTTAGTTTTGCTGTAATGTAACTCATAAATATCAAAAATCTCTTCACTTCACTGGAACTTCAAAATTACCAATCAGCTATTAATGAAAGCTATAAACCAGAATCTTGATGTATATAGTTGACGTGAGCAAATGAATATAAGCTCAGATCCCATAAAACTTCATCTACATTCATAAACAAAAAATCTTATATTGTCTGCGGCGATCAGTAATACATGTTCATTCTTACCACGAGCAATGAACCGAAGAATATAAAATATTGATAATAAGAAGAGGACATACGGTGGGGTTCAAACTTGGCTGAAACCGCAGTGCGTACGAGATAGAAGCGTCCAATATGTATGTTGGAAAGAGTACGCCGATGGCATCCTTGACCTCGACACTAGGCAACGAGGTGCTTCTATATTTTTCTAACACACATATTGCATGCTTTTAGCGCTTCTCTCTGATACACATTATGACGTCAGTGTTATTTGGTTTTCAGTGTACACATAAAGGCTATGTCTACTACAAAGCTGTTTCTTTGAAAGTTGCTCGTAAGATACTATTCTTACCAAAAGTAACCCAATGACAACCCGACTTCGAATTCAGTTACGTTGCTTCTGCTTTTTTACTGAAGCAATTGCCAACCAACTGGTGTTGAGGTAAGATAAGATAAGAAAGCGGAATTAAAACAGATTTGGTCTTAAAATTTCACAAATAAAATCTAGCCAGCTCAGTATCAGCATAGACAGTATTTTTGCGTATCAAAAACTAGAAATATATATATATATATATATATATATATATATATATATATATATATATATATATATATATAAATATGTGTACAAGAAAAGATATACGGAACATACTTCTTGGGCCTAATCACCGAATTTAAATAGATTAGGAGCCAAGCTTCTATGTTTACATTGCATTTGTGTCGTCAAAATTGCGTAATTTTAGTGCATAGTGTTGACTGATTTGGCTGCAAATGCCTAATAAAAGGGACAGCGCTATATCAACACAATACTAATACTTACCAGTGGCAACATCTGCCTTCTTATGCTTGTGCCACTCTATGCAAACTGTGTAAGAAGTATCATGTCTTAAAATCGTCTAACACCACAATTATCTGCAAACGCTCGCTGTTTTAAATAATTAGACGCGTTTAATGCGTCAAGTGCACTTTGATCCTCACTACAGACAAACATCTTTGACAGGCTCCTTCTACCTAGTCTGAATTAGTTGAGTCCAATGAACACTCGTACTCTATCAACTTGATTGCCACACTTCTCGTCTCAACTGTAGTTCTCCTGGAAGGTTTGCAATACTGTTACTCCGACTGAATCATATCAAACAACACAAAACGTTTAGAAATATGCGATCAATAATTTTCTGCTGATACGATCTTAACATTAGCTGATGTGTCACATTCACAGATGACATCTGTCATCAGGTAGTAGGCAACTCCAAACCTACTTGCGACGGCAGGTCGAGCAACTGGTCGCATTATCTGTTGTCGTGTTGCGGTTGCCAGTTGCTTTCGGTGAGAATGGACCCTAATATAAACCGCCAGTTCCTATATTTTCAGAAAATTCGATATTAATTTCTATGAAAATTATCTGTAATCTTCCTAAAACTTAGTTGAAGAATGTATTTATATATGCCCCATTCTAACAAACATCACATAAAAAGACTGAGTGACAAGTTGAATAGCCGCATGCAGGAATCAACAGCACTATAGTTCCTTGAATGCCCCAATGTTTCCATTTAGACATTCTATCATGCATAGGTATTTTACCGTTTTTGGTATACAAGATGGGAAATATGCCCCCAAGTTGCACTACACAATAACCCTTACCGAGTAAGTACTGGTTCACTCATAACATTGACTTGGCTGTAGGTGATTCTAGTCCAGTGTACATGGCAGATTCAGATTTTCAAGCTTAAATCGAGTATGAGCCCTCAGTTTAAAGCTATCAACTACCTAATAGGTAAGGAATGAGCTCACATTTCAATAATTATAACAAATTAGTACAGCCTCCCAAGGGTTTCTATATTAGAAAAATTAAAAACAGCATAATTATGTGTATTGAAAATGAAGATCATTCCGCCCTGTTTGAAAGACAGTTAATGTTTCCCAAGTTTTTTAGTAAGTCATTAATTAACCCATAGTACAGCAAATATGGGGTATTTCGATAAAAAAAAATGAAAAATTACTTCAATTGAGAAATGTCGTAGAAGACCCAAATTGAATGAGATTTTTACAATTCCATACTAAACATGGTCTGTTTTAGTATTCATACGATTTTTTCTATTGTAATTGCATTTTAGTAACCGCTGGGAAGCCAGTGTAATGTTAAAGCTTAATAATGGTTATCAGTATATGTGTATATATTTGGAACAATGAAGGTTTTTACCAGGGACTTGGGAAATTTGATTTTCGTTTGACAAAGTTTGGAATAGTACTTGAAAGGAAATTATTGTTGCGGGCTTTTATAAGAAGATTGGAACTAAGTATTTTGGCTGAATCTTATCAGTTTGACAACATAATATCAATAGTAAAATGGAAGATTGATCAACATCAATATTTTATTACATCTAAAACTGCATGCAGTTTCTATCTTGAAAGTTATTTTCCACATTATAACAGTGTATATTCCCTTGGGTTAACTCTGTAGAAACGAGCCATGTAAATAACAAAAGAGAAAGGTTGACGATGTTAACTGTGTTATAGCATAATGTAGTAGAAAACGATTTGTTGGTAGAAACATCCATTGTATTCGTGTCAAATTCATTGATGAGGTTTACATGGTTTTACGTTATATTGTTGTATTTAAACACAACAGAAGTAAAGTATGATTTTGTGTGTCATAGAATTATTTTCTTTCACTTGTACAGCGTGTTCATTCTGGATCGACTCATCCAGTACGCAGTTTTAGATCTGTATATTTTTAAGGTCATCACTTTTAGTTTAGGATTATGTCGCTCAACATAATCTCCTATTGCTTTTGTTTGTATTTGTGATATTTTTTTGGTACTGTATATGTAAAATATGAATTATCGCTTAAAAACGTTCTGAAACTGTAAGAATAAAAATGATTGTTTAGTATATTAATGATTTGTTTACTGTTCCTACGTTTTACCCCTAAAGTAAATTATCCCAGAGTACAGTGTTCTGTTACAGTATGCAAACAATTTATTAACCCATTCAATGCAACGTCATACACATATGTGTATATACCCTATTTCACGAGTATCCATCACGGCAGAATGACAGCTGATTATCTAGTGATATCTCAACATTCCCCATATCGGCACAGGACACGTACATACATAATTCTGACGGATCCGTCAACCCAAGGTAGAGCCGTATTTTGTTTTGGCTTTTTGTAAGCTACAGATTCATTTTGTACTTGTTAACAGTTCTTTTATTTAGAAAAGTTAATTTGCATACAAAAAACAAAACGCCACAGACAAGTTTTACTAGATTTATACTCGATTGATTATTGCCAATGTTGCAGACTAACATAAAAATGCCACTTGCTGCTCACCTCAGTAGACGTCTTAGCGTGATGTATACTCGTTCAATATAGTCTAGGTCATAGGGCGAGAGCTGACACTCTTGTTATGCACATGTAGGTGACACAAAAAACAAAAATTTTCAAGACTAATAAGTACTTATAACTCGCAAAGTTTGGTGCGTCTGTAACACATGGTTGCAAGCATCTGGCCCATTGAGTTCATCAGAAATTGATCAGTCACAAAATATAAAACAATCGATGGTCAAAGCAAAATATTTTTGGTCACCCAGTTGAGAATCATGCTCTTGGGATATATGAATTTTTGAAAAATTATAACAACGCCACATGATGTAGCTTAGCATCTTTTAGTTCAAATCAGGAATGGGCAATCGAGGTCACAATTTGAGCAGTAGCATTCAGGCAAACATCTAGAATGAGATTAGTCGATGTCGTCGTAGGATTAATGAAATAGTTGGGTGAAACTCATTTCACATAAAACACCTGGAACAGGAAGGAGGGATTAATGAAAATACTCTTGTGAAATTAGCTTCGCGAGTTTATCATTCAAACACCTGTCATGTCGACTGGGACCCTAAATAGGCCGATGAAATTATTAGGCTCAAAACATCAGTATAACTAATGCCATCGAGGAATTAATGAAAATGGTCCAGTGAAATTAATACAGCCAGTGTTCAGACAAACACTTCGATCGGAAAGAGTCGATGGCGTCGGAGGGATTCATGAAAATAATCCGATGATATTAGCTTCAAAAGGATGACTTAAAAAAAATAATGCAAATATCAGCTACTAGGCATTATTAAATCAATTCAATAAATTTTGTTATAAATTGCACCCTTATATCTGCCAATTTATCAAATCAGTACTTATAGTAGTAGTAATTAAAATTTATTACTATATAAAATGTTTTTTAAATACATTAATACACATAAGTTAATTCTTAGAACCTTCCGATTTACTTTCATTTTTGTTACAATTTTTATCAGTGGTATCAGTTTCTTGCTTCCTTTTGGACAGCATTCCAGGGCGGTAAATGGCAATAGTTGGCCTATCTTTATTCCTTATTCTTCTCTGAGAATGTGATTCAGCAGGTTCCTTATCCTTAGTACCATCTTTCTGACTATTTTCTTTTGATTCTGTGTCTGTAGCAGACTTTTCTCTAGGTGACTCTACTTCTTTTTTGTTTTGGGCTGGTTCTGAACTAACAGTACTGGGTTTCTCTGGCTGTTCAGTTTTATTTTCTGCAGACGTTGCTTCAGTTTTCAATTCCATTTCTGAAGGCTTGGTAGGAGTTTCCTCAGTACCTTCCAAAACCTCTGTCAAACTGGTATTGGCAGATTGTGCAGATTTATCTTGCTCTGCTCTTTGAGCTACCATTTTTCGTTCTTCCCTTTTCTCGCTATATTTTTTCACCTTCTTTGGAAACTGTTTAACCTCATCCTTTTTGTATCCAAACTTTGGTCTAAAATCTCTATCCTTTACCTCTTTGTTTTCTAAGTACTCTTTTTTAGGATATCTAGGCTTAATTTCCTTTGATCTATCTTCATATTTACGATGCTCCTGATATTTCCTATCCTTCCCTCTATAATAAAACTTGTCATCCTTCTCTTTCTCAAATTTAGCTTCTTTGTAGTCATTTCCTTCTACTTTGTCATCTTTGCCTGCTGACTTGTCTCTTCTATTGGAAAAATTATCATCTGGATGTTTCTTACGTTCATCAAATCTTTCTCTTCTCTTATCAAACTCCTTCCTTTTTCTCTCTTCACGTCTGATCTCTCTAATCTTCATCCTTTGAGCCCTTTTGTTCTTAATGAATTCCAGCAATGGAGTTGTAATACTAGTTTCATTCTTTTTATCTGAAGTCAACTGCAATGAATATTCTGGCTTTTCATCAGGTTCTACAGGTTTGTTCAGTAATTCAATGAATTGGACATAAGCTGGGTCTGACTCAATTGTTCCACATTTTGGATCAGTTCTAGCCTTTCCACGTTTCTTTGGTATTTTTTGAAATGGAGCAAATTCCACAACAGCAGGATATTCATGGCCTTTATTATCAAGAAAAACATAGTTATCGAATCTTTCCTTGAAACTATATACGTCTTCTGGATGGCAAAAATTGATATAGATCCTAGAAAATGCGTATTCTCCCAAACTGGAGTCCCCTTTCACAGTGTAGATGCAATTGTAATCTGGAACTGGAGACACTTGATGGAGAAATGTTGCTTGGTCAATCGATGGGGGCAGCCTACGCACGATTACTTTCGTAAAAGGTTTTTCTTTTTTATCCATCTTCCTTTCGCCTTCGGGCAAAGTCATCTTCTGAGTTTTATAAACTTTTGGGAATACAAAAAACTCCAAATCAGCAACTGTTCCTCCCAAACTCCAGCACACTGCAAGAGAGGTTGCTGCAGCTTTTTTCTAGTTACAAAGCAGTAGATCCAAATACGTTATCAACTCATCAACAAGTATTAACTCCCAAGATAACTCAAGGTATGAATGAAAAATAATTGAATAATATCAAATATTTACTAAATGTGACGGGCCCTCAGAAATGGGAAATGGCATTTGTCAAATTTACAATTGACAACTGAGAAACACGTAGATGGCGCTTACATTAATCAAATTCAAGCGGATAACCAAATGGAAATGGTATTTACCATTTTGGGTTGGTATTTACCAATCCGTTCAAGCGAGTGTAGTTATCAGTTTGGTTTAAGATCCGTGACGTCACGAATCAGCTGTTATATGTCATAGTTATCACCGCAAAATTGTGGTATTTACCCAACTCAAGAGTAGTTTTATATTTACCTGGTTATTATTTGAAATGTGACAAGTTAGAATTTTGCCGGGTATTGGATATTGTTATTGTACTTCAGCTTCATTTTTGAGAAAAATGATACAGGCTGACTTCACTTTTACCATAAAGTGGAGCACCTTATTAGTTATACTCATTACGGTTGTTGGGGACACTTTAAATGTAGTTCCTATGCTTAACAAAGTATCCTGTGTAGCCATATACCACAAGAATATTAAAATATGGCCATATAAACTCACTAGATGATATCCATCTGTATACGGTTTTGCTAATTTCTTTTTTCATCATTTCTGCTGAATCAATAAATGTTTTCTTTGACATGTGGAAACATTTAGAGAATTGAAAGTTATCATAGCTACAAAGCGATGGTTCCATCATTAAAAAAAATCTGAAAAATACATTTCTCCCATGAATATTATGAAAGGTTTCTTATTTAAACTTTCCATATACAGTTGTAGACGAAAAAGCACCGATTATTAAGTGATAATAAAAATAATCAGAGATTATATACGCGCTTTTCTAAAATAAACAACTTGCAACAAAACCGCGGTTAAAACCAACGCGTTCAAGCGATTCGTGTAACTGACGTCATCAACCCGTGTGTCATCTTGAACCATATTATAACCGCGGCACATAACACAGAAATTTTGGTTATTCGCTTGGATTTGATTATTAACCCGTGCGCTGTACGGTGAGGTTCAAATTTGTAGTTCAAAATTGACTTACGTCGTAATGTGTAGGAGAGCGAAGCGCGAGAAGCGTGCAATAGGTGTGTTAGAGAAAGAGATAGAAGGCCCTCGTTGCCTAGCAACCCGAGTGCGAGGTCACGGATGCCATCGGCACATTCTTTGATTACTTTCTAGAAACATATTGAACGCTTCTCGCGCTTCTCTCCACATACTCCACATTACGTCAGCCAAATTTGAACACCACCGAATATTGAACACTAATTGCAATATCACATTCAATCCAGAAATCTGTAATTGGTTTTTATATTAGAACCATTACAACATCAATGTCGCCAAGTCAGTCAGTCTAGTGATGAGAAAATATCGAAAAATATTCATAATATCTCCCAACCAAATTTGAATATTCGTATCGTATTTTTGGGTATGCTCCTAAAAACGTCAATAATCAAATCCAAGCGAATAACCAAAATTTCTGTATTATGTACCACGGTTATAATATGGTTTAAGATGGCACACGGGTTGATGACGTCAGTTACTCGAATCGCTTGAACGCCTTGGTTTTAACCGCGGTTTTGTTGCAAGTTGTTTATTTTAGAAAAGGGAGTATATAATTTCTGATTATTTTTATTATCATTTAATAATCGGTGCTTTTTCGTCTAGAACAGTGTACGGGAAGATTAAAAAAGAAACCTTTCATAATATTAATGGGAGACATTTTTTTCAGAAAAATGTTTGAACCATGCCTTTGTAGCTATGTTAACCCTCAATTCTCTAAAATTTTTCGCATGTTAAAGAAAACATTTATTGATTTAGCAGAAATGATAGGATAAGGAGATGGAAAAAGATATTAGCAAAACCGTATACAGGTGGACATTATCCAGTGAGTTTATATGGCCATATTTTAATATTCTTGTGGTATATGGCAACACATGATACTTTGTTAAGCATAGGAACTTGATTTAAAGTGTCCCCAACGACAGTAATGAGTATATCTAATATGGTGCTCTATCCAACACCCGCCAAAATTCTAACTTGTCACATATCAAATAATAACCAGACCAGAAATATAAAACTACTCGGGAGTTGGGTAAATACCACAAATTTACGGTGATAACTATGACATATAACAGCTGATTAATGACGTCACGGATCTTATAACCTATAGGCGTATTTTTTCATTCACCGGTTGAGCCACCGTTGCAATTATCCAATTTTACTTCCTTTAATTTCCGTCTGAGCGACCGGTTGTACACCAAAATTGTCTATGAACTATAATCAAATCCAAGCGAATAACCAAAATGTCTGTGTTATGTGCCGCGGTTATAATATGGTTCAAGATGACACACGGGTTGATGACGTCAGTTACACGAATCGCTTGAACGCGTTGGTTTTAACCGCGGTTTTGTTGCAAGTTGTTTTAGAAAAGCGCGTATATAATCTCTGATTATTTTTATTATCACTTAATAATCGGTGCTTTTTCGTCTACAACTGTGTATGGAAAGTTTAAAAAAGAAACCTTTCATAATAATCATGGGAGAAATGTTTTCTTTTTCAGATTTTTTTTTAATGATGGAACCATGGCTTTGTAGCTATGATAACTTTCAATTCTCTAAAGCTTTCCGCATGTGAAAGAAAATATTTATTGATTCAGCAGAAATGGTGGAAAAAGATATTAGCAAAACTGAATACAGGTGGACATCATCTAGTGAGTTTATATGGCCATATTTTAATATTCTTGTGGTATATGGCTACACAGGATAGGTACTTTCTTAAGCATAGGAACTACATTTAAAGTGTCCCCAATACCAGTGATGAGTAAGCTGAAGTACAATAACAATAACCAATACCCGGCAAAATTCTAACTTGTCACATTTCAAATAATAACCAGAAATATAAAACAACTCCTGAGGTGGGTAAATACCACAATTTTACGGTGATAACTATGACATATAACAGCTGATTCATGACGTCACGGACTTATAACCAAAGTGATAACCACACTCGCTTGAACGGATCGGTAAATACCAACCCAAAATGGTAAATACCATTTTCATTTGGTTATCCGCTTGAATTTGATTTATATAAAAAAGGAAGTAAAATTGGATAATTGGTTGCACCGGCGGCTAAACCGGTGAATTAAAAAATATACGCCTAAGGTGATAACCACACTCGCTTGAACGGATCGGTAAATGGTAAATACCAATCCAAAATGTTAAATACCATTTTCATTTGGTTATTCGCTTGAATTTGATTAATGAATTGGTATCTGAACTAAGCAAAATTTGGGGTTATGTTTATGACCTGTGGTGTTTGTATTCAATAAGAAATGCGTATAAATGTTTTGTATCTGTGGTTTTGTGATAAAAAATCCATGTAAAAAATCGTTCGGGGTGCCCCTTCCACCACAAAAAACGCAGTTTATCTAGGTTGTTAAAAATTATTATTTCAGTTTTTAATTATCTCTAATAATTTATAAAAACTAAAAAAAAAACTTAGTAATGATGTGGTTAGCAAATAAGGTTACTTCTGTTTGATGAAAACTGCTACTTATTTGTTGAAGTAATATCTTTTTTTTTTGAGAATGTATACCAAGTGATACAATTTCTCTTGTATTTTTGAAATATTTAGAAAAATGTTAAATTCAGTCATGTACACCTTATTTGTGCTCTTTAACATTTTGCAATCAGTATTTTCTACTGATCTAGATCCTTTGGGATATATTGCTTACTGTCCATGTATGGGTAAGTTGAAGTGAAGTACAAAGATGCATTCTTCACTCAATAATAATTGTTCATAATTGTAGGGAGATTTGGGAACCAAGCAGATCACTTCCTTGGTGCTCTTGGGTTTGCAAAAGGATTAAATAGAACCTTAGTGTTGCCAGCATGGGTTGAGTATCGTTATGGAGAACACAGGTCCATTCAAATCCCTTTTGATACCTACTTTAAAGTAGAGCCATTAAAGGAATATCACAAAGTAATTACAATGGAAGAATTTATGAAAGAAGTTGCCCCATATGAATGGCCTGAAGATAAAAGGGTATCATTTTGCTATATGCCCAGAGGTAAATATCCATTTATTATTTTTATATAACACTGGGCACTATCTTGATGGAGGAAGTTAAGATTGTACTACTAGGTTACACATTACATTGTCATTTGCCAGTGACTTTTGTTGTGTTGCAGGGTATAACATTGCCAGAGACCACTAAATACTGATTGACTCCAAATTAACTTTCTCATGTATGTAGGTCACTCAATTAAGAATTTCATGCTATATTACAGTTAAAATCCATTCTAGATGAGACTGGATATTACCTGTCACATATTTCATACAATACCTTGGCATGGGGAAGCACTAAAAAATAAGGACAGTGTTTCTCTATATAAATGCGAATTATAATGCTATTATCTAATATCACCAGTTTTTAAATATTATCAAGTGCTAACAGTGCTCTGTATAATATATTATTTAAAACATTAGGTCAATTGCCTAGAATACCACACTGGTAAGAGAACATTTTGAACAAATCAGATGCATTCTACTACTACGGTAGTAGCATAAGCACAGCTCAGATAACAATCAACTATGAAACTCTCCTGTCAGTTTCAAAAACGACCGCCATTTCGCTATTTTGGCAGCAAAGAATTTTATTTTGAGACCACATGAAGGTTTTAATGTCCTTTATTATGAGGGTTGATTTTTTAAAATCACTCGATTCGTTTTTGAGAAATTAGAAAAATCTTTATTTATTTTAATTTGTTCAGATAGTAAACAAAAATGCATGAAAATATCACTTTTTATTTCACTAAGTGTTCAAAATTTTGCCTGTTAGGGCTTGCTAAATCTACAGTGCATTAATAATTCAAAACAGAAACTTCCAACATAAATAGCAATTTGGAAGAGTAGATGTAACAACAACCAAATAATAACCCAAATTTTTTTCCTCATTCTTATCATCAACACACATATCCTGGGCGAACTGTATTTATTGCTATACACATGTTTAGTCATTTGTTGCTAAGGGAAAGAGAGAATTTAATTTGTTGTCAGGTACCTTTGTGACAATCTTGGGATAGTGAAAATTAATTCATTGATTCAGATTTGAGTTCCGAAATGGTTTACACACTAGCCGAAAGAGTGGAATCGATTCTAATTTACAACAATTGACAACTGAGAAACACGTAGATGGCGCTTACATTAATCAAATTCAAGCGGATAACCAAATGGAAATGGTATTTACCATTTTGGGTTGGTATTTACCAATCCGTTCAAGCGAGTGTAGTTATCAGTTTGGTTTAAGATCCGTGACGTCACGAATCAGCTGTTATATGTCATAGTTATCACCGCAAAATTGTGGTATTTACCCAACTCAAGAGTAGTTTTATATTTACCTGGTTATTATTTGAAATGTGACAAGTTAGCATAAGCACAGCTCAGATAACAATCAACTATGAAACTCTCCTGTCAGTTTCAAAAACGACCGCCATTTCGCTATTTTGGCAGCAAAGAATTTTATTTTGAGACCACATGAAGGTTTTAATGTCCTTTATTATGAGGGTTGATTTTTTAAAATCACTCGATTCGTTTTTGAGAAATTAGAAAAATCTTTATTTATTTTAATTTGTTCAGATAGTAAACAAAAATGCATGAAAATATCACTTTTTATTTCACTAAGTGTTCAAAATTTTGCCTGTTAGGGCTTGCTAAATCTACAGTGCATTAATAATTCAAAACAGAAACTTCCAACATAAATAGCAATTTGGAAGAGTAGATGTAACAACAACCAAATAATAACCCAAATTTTTTTCCTCATTCTTATCATCAACACACATATCCTGGGCGAACTGTATTTATTGCTATACACATGTTTAGTCATTTGTTGCTAAGGGAAAGAGAGAATTTAATTTGTTGTCAGGTACCTTTGTGACAATCTTGGGATAGTGAAAATTAATTCATTGATTCAGATTTGAGTTCCGAAATGGTTTACACACTAGCCGAAAGAGTGGAATCGATTCTAATTTATGGTGCCCAAAATCAATGTGCTCGGCAAACTGCCGTCACATTTAACGCCAGACAACCCGGGAAGATAACTTCGCCTAGATATGTGTTAATAAATTTACTCAAACTGGATCTGTTGCAAATAAACGTGATTATCGGAGAGTATTGGATGAAGCTGCTCAAGTTGAGGTTTTGCGTCATTTTGGAATAAATCCTAATACTTCATTACGCAAAATCGTTGCTGCGACTGGTATTTCATTAGGCTCTGAACACACAGTTACTAAACTCCATAAATTTCATAACATTCAAAATGAAAATATTGCAAGATTTAACCAAAGATGATTTCGATAGGAGAATTGAGTTTTGTGAACAAATGACTGCATTAATGATAATACCATTAATGTAAAGAATATCTGATTTAGTGAATCTAAATTGATTTGTTAATAAGCATAACTGCAGGAATTGGAGCAATGGAAATCCTCATACTTTTGTAGAAAGGCATACCCAGTACCTCCAAAAAATTAATGTATAGGCAGGCATTTTAGGAATTAAAGTGATTAGACCATTGTTTATTAATGAAAATTTGAATGGAGACATTTATTTGGATATGTTGGAGAACACGATCAATCCGCTTATCACTGAAACCATTGAAAACCATATCGAAGAGGATGGAAACCCTATACTTGATGCGGCTGAAATATAAGTATTTCCAGCAAGACGGCGCTCCTCCTCAGTATGTCGTTCCGGTTCGGCAATGGCTAGACGACGAGTTTCCAGATATCCATTTATTTGAGAGCAAAGAGGACCTATGGAATGGCCTGCTAGATCTCCTGATTTGTCACCATTAGACTTCTGCTATGGGGCCATTTGAAATCTATTGTGTTTACTCCCCAACCTAAAAGTTTGGATGAACTTGGTCAACGCATCATCTAAAGCTGCCATAATATCCCGCAACATCATTTTGAAAATGTCAGGAATTTGAACGAGCAACATTCTGAACATTTATTGTAATAAAAAGTGATATTTTCGTGTGTGTTTGTTTTCTATCTGAACAAATTCAGATAAATAAAGGTTTTTCTAGTTTTCTTGAGAACAAAGCGACCGATTTAAAAAATCAAACTTCAAAATAAAGTACTTTGAAAGACATTTCGATACCTCTAGTCAATTAAAATTTTTAAGGGGATGACCCTAAGGGGCAGAAGGTGAAAGTGGGTGAAGTCGTTTTCGGTTAAAAAGTTGGCCCCGTTGACAAATCTTTTGACGTGTCTCAGCGTTTTTTCATTTAATCAGTGGTTTTCGATAAATCCGTGGTGGGAAGTTTTGAAATGGACACCATGTGTAAATATATCAAACAAAAGTAAATATTTTTCCGTTTATTGTAAATAGTGATAGCCTTCCACCAATATAAATTTATTCTGAAGCTTTTTTGTAAATAAATAAACATCGTCGCTTCATTTTTACGATTGCAACGCATATCCCGTACCCAGCATGGTACGCGGCAACACGGCCTAGGACTACTCAAGTTGTGGTGTAAGCACAGTTTAGATAACAATCAGCTATGAAACTCTTCTGTCATTTCGGCGGATGAAGTCGATTGTAATTTCTTCCACTACATCGATGAAAGAGGTTTTAGTGCTCAGCAGCAGCCGGTGTTGCCTTGTGCCATGCCAGCAGCCGCAGATATTCTTTGCAATCACAAAATGATGTTATTTCTATATGATATAGTGTACCGGCTGCTGCTGAGCACTAAAAACACTTTCATATTTGTACTGGGGGAATTTACATTCGACTTTCTTCGTCGAAATGGCTGCCGTTTTTGACACTGACAGGAGAGTTTCATAGCTGATTGATTTAAGCTGTGGTATAAGTATATAAACCTTAACAAAAATATAATACTACGAGCCCCTTCCCACTTCAGTTGGCCCACTTCAAGATTTGTACCAAAATAAGCCTTTATAAACTAAACATGACGAAAATATTTACTTCTAAAACAATTTATTTTCTCAAAAACATTTTAAATAGTTTCGTCATGTTTAGTTTATAAAGGCATATTTTGGTACAAATCTTGAAGTGGGCCAACTGAAGTGGGAAGGGGCTCGTATAACTAATAGAACATCTGAACAAATAAACAATGTGCGAATAAATGCGCGAAGTTAACAAAGCAACAATTGAAAGATTACCATTGGGTAACATCACCTTTATTATAAAATTGCCAAATATTTGTTTGTATTCACATTTCCATCAATAAAATGAAGTTTTCCTACTCTTTTTGATGACATACTGCCCCAGACCATAATGGATGCTGGAAATTTCACTTTTCTCTTCAGACAGTCAACATGAAATGCTTCATTTTTTGCGAATAACTCTACTGCGACTGTCACCAACACAAACTTCGAATCGGGCCTCATCACTCCATTGTATTGCACACCATTGTTGAGATGTCCATTGTCTATGTTCTTTAGCCCATCTAAGCCGATTTTTCGTTTGCAGTGGAGTTAATAGTGGCTTTTCTTTGGCCTATAAACAAATTGTGCAACTTTAGGGTTTTAACTTCACTTTTTTTTTATAAGACAACTTACCTTGTAAGTGCTAAATCCCAGTTTGTGGGCCTCTCTATGAGTTGTGGACCTCGAAATTCTCTTTCCAACAGCGTCACTTCACAGAGCACTTAATTGTAAAAAATTGGCACGCCTGTTTTTCACGATTATTCTTCTTAATGCTCTTCGGTCGGCATTTGTGATATTACTTTTTTTCACATATCGAGGCTTAATATTAACTGAACCAGTTACGTTATATCTTCTAACAATATTTCTCACACTGTACCGCGATAAGTCTAACAAAGTTGCAATTTCTGAGTTTGATTTCCCAGAATTAAAAAAATTAATTATCAGTAACCGAATTTTCTAACACCAACAGACGAGGCGAAGACCTGATGGAGTTTCTTGGGGCATCGAACCTTGAGGTTCTGAATGTCGGTAACATGCCCACTTTCAGCAATAGTGTAAGAGAAGAGGTTATCGACGTAACACTGAGCACGCTTAACTTAGCTCAGGACATCAGGGACTGGAAAGTGTCTCTAACACCCTCTCTATCGGATCACAGGTATATACTGTTCAAGACTGATGGAGAGATTCCGGATAAATATGCTCGGAATCCCAGGCATACTAGATGGGGGTCCTTTAGGGCAGACATTGACAGTAAGCTTGGAGCGGTCCCATACAGGCTTGGCAGGGGCTCTGACATAGAAGCAGCTGTCGAGTCTCTGAGCAGGGACTTGACGGCCGCATATGAGGAAAACTGCCCGTTACGCAAAGTACAAGGTAAGGGCAAGGCAACCTTCTGGACCAAAGATTTAGAGGATAGAAAACGAGCGGTGCACAAACTTCTTAGCAGAGTTAAGCACAGAGGTTCTCCTCTATGGGAAGAATACAAAAAGGCATTGCAGGAGTACAAAAAGGAGATTAGAAGGGCCTCCAGAGAATCCTGGAGGCACTTCTGTCAGTCCATAAATGACATTCCTGCTACTGCAAGAATACACAGAGTCCTATGCAAAGACACTAAAGCAAGATTGGGATCTCTGCATGATCCCTCGGGAGGGAACACTACTTCCGAGGAAGATACTCTGAGGCTTCTGATGGATACGCACTTTCCCGGTTCCACAGTAGCGCGATCAATCACAGAGTGCATGCAGTTGCGCAGGCCCTCAAGGGAGGACTGGCGCACGGCAAGGGAGATTGTCACCTTCGAAAGGACGGTATGGGCAGTAGATTCGTTTGCCCCATACAAAAGTCCAGGTCTGGACGGCGTATTTCCGGCCATGTTACAGCAGGGACGGATTTCGGTTGTTCCTTACCTGTTGAATGTGTTTCGAGCATGTGTGGCCACGGGCTTCACACCTAGAAGTTGCCGGCAGGCTAAAGTGGTATTCATTCCTAAACCGGGCAGAGATAGATATACTGGCCCGAAGGATTTTCGACCGATTACTCTTTCATCTTTTGTGCTTAAGACCCTGGAAAGGATAGTTGATAGATACCTAAGGGATGGCCCACTGGAAAGGTGTGTCATTCATGCAAATCAGTTTGCATACCAAGCTGGAAAATCGACTGATCTGGCCTTACACAATCTGGTTGGGAGGCTGGAGAAGACTCTAGATCAGCGAGAAGTGGCACTCGTGGCCTTCTTAGATATTGAAGGTGCATTTAATTGCACCACAACCGACTGTATCAGACAGGCCTTGGTTAGACACGGGGTTGGATCAATCCTAATAGATTGGGTCCTCTCTACTCTGGAGGGTCGGGTAACAACAGCTATGCTGAATAACGTAAGCTGCAGCGTGAACGTAGCTAGAGGCTGCCCTCAGGGTGGAGTTCTGTCACCCCTACTGTGGTGTATCGTGGTGAACGAACTGCTCGTTAGGCTCAACAGTATGGGTGTCTACGTGCAAGCCTATGCTGATGACGTAAGCATAGTGGTTAGGGGGCGTTTCTGTAGAACAGTCTCGGAAATTATGCAGGGCGCTCTGCGCTCCGTGGAATCGTGGTGTAGGGAAGTCGATCTTTCTGTTAATGCTGAAAAGACCGAGCTGATCCTATTCACTAGGAGAAGAAGGCTTGACGGACTGGTCATGCCTACCTTCTTTGGGACTAGATTAGTTTTGTCCCAGTCAGTGAAATATCTGGGAATTATCCTGGACTGCAAACTGAACTGGAGAGAGCATGTGGAACACAAGGTTAGCAAGGCTCGCAATTCGATGTGGGCTTGTAGACGTGTTGTCGGTGTAAGGTGGGGGCTTAAACCCAAAGTGGTATACTGGCTCTACACGACGATAGTACGTCCATCTCTCTTGTACGGCTCCCTGGTCTGGTGGCCTTGCATTAGAACTGAGTCAACTAAGGCCAAACTCAATAAAATTCAGCGTTTGGCCTGTATTAGCATTACAAGCGCAGTGCGAACAACGCCATTGAGTGCAATGGAAGCTCTGTTGGATCTCCCACCGTTGGATCTGGTGATCCGCGGTGAAGCGAGAGTAGTCGCTCATCGACTGTGGAGTCAGGGCAGCTGGGCTTTCTTGAATCCGGTCAAGGGGCATACTGCCATATTAGTCGAATTAGATAGGGAGGACCCCGTCCTTCTAAGCAGGGGTGATCGTATTACCCCTAAATATCGCTTCAACCACAAGTTCATTGTGGAGTACCCAACGAGGGAGGAGTGGGACGCCGGTAGCCGAGGACTCTCCGAAGTGAGCGGGCAGGTCTGGTACACGGACGGCTCGGTCACCGAAGAGGGCTCAGGTGCTGGGGTCTCTGGACCTAGAACTAGGCTATCTCTGCCTCTCGGTGAGTACACCACCATTTTCCAGGCGGAAATCTTTGCGATTCTGGCTTGTGTATCTCACATTCTGGAGGAGGGTGGGCCTAGGAGAAGAATAACAATCTTATCCGACAGCCAGGCTGCAATGAAAGCACTAAGTGCATGTAAGATTACTTCGAGTCTTGTATTGCAATGCAGGGAGGCTCTGGATTGCCTCGCAGCGAGGCATCCGGTATCGTTAATATGGGTACCGGGGCACGCTGGGATAAGGGGCAATGAGACGGCGGACACTCTGGCGAAAACAGGATCAGCCAGCAAGCTCGTTGGTCCTGAGCCAGCTCTAGGAGTAACCGCGCATAAAGCTAGGAGGAAAATGGAGACGTGGGTTGCAAGACAACACTCTCAGAAATGGAGAAGTATCTCTAGACATCTCCGCCAGGCACGAGAGCTCATTGAAGGGCCCAGTGCTAAGGATGGACGCTTCTGCCTATCTCTGGGTAGAGCCAACCTAAGGTTGCTGGTGGGACTGTTGTCTGGCCATAACACGTTAAGGCGGCACCTGCACGTGATGGGGGTGGCTGAGGATCCCTTATGCGAACGCTGCGGAGTAGAGGAAGAGACCTCGGCGCACGTTTTGTGTCGCTGTGAAGCTCTTAGCTACTATAGGCAGACTATACTGGGGTCCATTACTTTGGACCCTCAGGACGTAAAGGAGCTTGGACTCAAGGCGATTCTCAACTTCGCTAAAAGGGCGAGGCTTGTGATTTAAGTATTGTAGAGGTGCATAAGGGCCCGCTTAAGCGGCCTATGCACTGGCTCCTTATGGTGGCCGGGATGCCTCTAAAATTCAAGATTCATTCATTCAACCGAATTTTCTCACTAATAACCTTTCCTCTACCCATTTTGAAAACCTTAACTACCCAAAACTATTTTAAACGTATTCTGACAGCTGTGATTAATAAAAACAATTGTCATGGCTTTTATTTTTCACAGCCACCTATGCGTTATAGACTTATTTTGCATTGAAATGAAAATAGGTTGATATGCTGTAATTGCAACATGTGTTATTTTTATGCTGCAAATTTGATTAGGGAGTGATAAAGTTGGTGTTTTCTACTATATACTATTAAAATATTCATTGTTAATATTTTAAACCTATAAAACCCTGCTACATTTTTATCATTTGTGTTTGATAAGAAAAAAACTAAGATTTCAATAGTTGTGAAGAATCTTACCTATGTATCTTGGTAGACAACGATGATATGTCACTTATTTCCCTTGAAATAAAAATTATTCTTGATATATCAGAAAGCCAGAGCAAAAAGGTTTTTATTGTTTGGTTAATTTTTTCGTATCTGGCCACTTTTCTGCATAGAGGTATTTTATGCCAATGAAAAGTCTCGTCGAAGAAGATAAGATGAGTGAACCATGGAAGGTCACACTAACAAATAAAGTTATTACTCTTTTTCTTACTGGATTAACGAAACAAACATGGTATTAACAGGGTTGTTTTATTATGTGACTTATAAAATTGTTGCTCTATTGCAGGGTTAATTGTTCTGTATTCAATTCAAGTTTTAATTAAGATCTTCAGAACGCTTTTGCAAGGAACAAGTCGTCATAGAGGGCCAATATAATAAATGAGTCGTTTAATTGAGAACTAACATTGTGATGAAAATATCTGCTTATACTGTTTAAACTACATATAAAGGTATTTCATTCAAATGAAATATTATTACCATAATATATTCTCATAAAAGATACTCAATGAGGAGAATTACTTGAACTCAATTGTAGGAGCAATAATGTATTCATGAAAATATTTTCTCAATAATTTTAATGAGCTTTATATTGATATCAAATAGGTTGCTAACAATCTTTATAATTTTGCTTAAAATATTTAAAAATGGCCTTCTTATAAGGTCCAAATATTCAAAATGACGATAGAAACCTGAAATTGGAAAATATTATACATAATAGTTTATTTACTTGAAAACGTTTTGCTGTGAGTTATAATGGATTATAATTTTAACGTCAACAACTCGCCGCCGCGTTTGTGTTCTTGAGTTCGATAGATGAGTGAGAGAAGGAATTTGTCATTACAAGGCAATAACTATGATTCTTAATAGCCTTACAAAGAGCATGGCCTTCCATGGTCCACCCACCTTACATGAAAGATTCTAGAACGATTTACCAATCAGAGGGTGTGCAAGTGAAATAAATTCATGTGAAAAGGTATGGCTTTGCAAAGAACATCTCCCCAGTATTATGGTTTCTTGCTTGTTGAGTTTAAGTCAAACTGCAACCCACCCACTGAGTGCTGGTCATTGTTTAGCCTCATTTTTCGTAGAATTTCGGTAACAATACACATCTTTAGGATTTATTTGTTGTTCTTAGATATTGCTATTGATGCTCTATAGTGCTTATTGTATCTTTGAATTTACTAATAGACTGTTGATTCCATTATCTTCTCGTTCACCCTTGTTGCTGATGTCTCTTATCTTAGCTATTTTATTGTCAAGATATTGAGGCACGTCCTTAAGTTTCTCATCTTTTAGCTATTTGACTGTTTAGCCTTAGTGCTGTTCTCTTCAACTGCCACCAGAACAACACACGTAATTTTACACAATTTATAGTGTATAACGATTTTTCATAAACTTAGTAATATAGAAATAAGGCAGTGCAAAGCGCCATCTATTACACCAGAATCGACCACTGCGGAAAGCGTATGGCTGCTATTAGTTGGGGAAGTGCTAGGGACCTCAGCTCGCGTTTAATAGTAAAGTTACCACGTGGCCGGAAAGGAGAACCGTGAAATATTTTCCATATGTGTTAAAATTAACATCTTATTATATCTATAGATTCTGTATAATATTGATTCCGTAAAGTAATCCCAAACACTGCCGCAATTACCGATGTTTGGAAACAAAACTCAGTTGGGCTACATTTATCATATTCTCTGACTGTCGAACAGGGAGGTACCACCCTGTGGATCTCTAAGGGAAATCCAGAATGTGTGCATGTTGCATGCACACGTGTTCTCTCGCTATAACCCCACGGTACTCATGGGTGTTTAAGCCTTAGGCCTTCGTGGTGGTTCACGTTTAAAAAACAACACAATAGACATCGAAGGTCGTTCCTATGGAACTTTGGTGTGAGAAACTAAAAAAAATTGGCTAAACAATAACATAAATTCAGTTTGCATTTAAAGTCTGCATGCAAGGAATTATGATGTGGAGATATTTATTGAAAAGTTGTATGTTTTTATGAATATGTCAAAATCCATCAAGCCATTTTGCCTCTAGCCATGCGTGAAAAACATGTTCCTCCTTCTGAGATAGTTGGGTAACGAGTACATATTTAAAAAATGGCATCAAGTAGATTGTAGAGTTCCTACGGCTTCGTTGGAGGTTTCAAAGAAAAGGGATGGCTCAAGTCGTTTCAAAAGGCCAAATCGAATCGTGATTGTGTGGGTTCATTTAGGTACGATGAATCTTTGACCTCTCTCTGCATATAAAACTATATAAAGCAAATCTATCATATTTCTGCTTCCATGGCAGAAGCATAGAAAATGTGTGACTTATAACGTCAAAAATGTGCGTAGTACCACTGAGATCAGTAGCTTCTTAATTATAGAAGGTCTTTTACTGACCCCAAATATGCAACAATTTACAACCATTTACCGTATACAGCTTCCAACCTACAATTTCCATCCCCTCCAAACAATGCCTGAAAGTGAGCAGGAATTTCTGAAACGTTGTAACACTATGTTCCAGCGATTTTGTTTTTTATCTGTAGTTCCGTCGCCTCTGAATCAATTTTCAAAATCTACGTCTACCTAACCGATGGAAGTATCAAACTCGCGATAATATTCGAACTTCACAAGTTCGCAGGTTTTCTGTTGCTTAATGATATCTCTATCACACAGGTCCGTCCTTCTCACGGAGATTGAGCGATTTTTTTTTTCGAGTTTTACCCCTACCCCCATTGCCACTGGACCGATTTTCAAAAACTACGGCTTTTCATCCCTGGCGTACTAGTAACCTTGTGTGGAAATTTAGTAACAGTAACTGAAAGAATGCATTTTTTTTAATCCTGGAAATTTTCTGGTTTCTGTGTTACCAGGCCTGACAGACTTACAAACGGACACTATGAAACGAGAGCTGAGGTCCCGCGAACGGCTCTGACAACCAACATAGTTTGTAATTGTCTCAAGACGAATCTGATGACACCTTAAATGTCAAAATACATCAAGCCGTTTGGGATGTGGCCACCGACGATAAATAGATATACAGGGTGACTTTGAAGTTGAGTCATTAATTTTCAGATAATGATTGTAGAAGGAAGATAAACCAAAATATGTGTGTAACAATAAAAAAAAATGGTACCTTGTTTTATAAAGTATCCTCCCGACAAGTATTTCAGTGCGGACCTGTATTTGATCGTGCGGTCTTGGAGCACCGGCATGCGCTCCCCTGTGAGGTCTTAAGTCACCTGATTCACGAGCCCTTTGTACTACATTAACAAAGGCACGAGGGGTTGGTTGCACTCGATTGGGAAACCGATCCGCATAAATCCATGATGCCGCGGCAGCATTTTGTAAAGACTCCCCCCCCGTAAATAAAAATCATGTCCACAAGTTCAGCATTTTCGTAAACATGTGCCATTTTTTATATCGTTTGAGCCACGCAACAAACACCACTATTCACTCACGCGTTACCGACTGACACATTTACTGAATACAACTGAATAAAATTTTAGTAAAAACATCGTGATAAGCGTTTCAAATTCTTTCGCTTTTTTGTTTCCGATGCGATGAACCGATAAGGCGGATTATATCCGTTGTTGCCAAACACGAGCATATAATATTATTATTGAGACAGGGCGGTACTCAAACTTCTAAAGGGCTACAACTTTGTTACTGTTTAATTTTACCACAAAAATATTAAAGGAAAAAACATTTTTTTTGATCAGATCTACCCACTGTTAAAATAAATGACTCAACTTCGAAGTCACCCTGTATAACCCGTGAAATACAAATTTCAAGGTTAAAGTTTAAAATCCGTCATTTTGAATATTACTAAATGTTGGTCTGCCTCGTGTCGCTCGCGCCGTTAAGACAAATCTAGAGACACTTCATATGGCATAACCCATCAGAGAGATTTTCGATTAATATCCGACATTTCGTGTTTAAAAAATATAAATATAGCTATTGTCACTTGCATAACTAAGATGTATCCAAAAATACCCGATATGTCACAATCAATCCTTTGAAGCTGCAGCCCGTGAAATAAGAATTTTAAGTTTGAACTTTTTTTATTAAATTCCGTCATTTTGTGTTCATAAAATTTTAATATAGCTATTGCCTCTCGCACTGCTAAGACGATTCCAACAACGCCTCATATGTCAAAATCCATCAAGCCATTTGGCCTGTAGTCCGTCAAATAGAATTTTTTTAAACATACTTACCCGTGAAAAACATAGCCCTCCATCTGAGGCAGTCGGGTAAAGCAGGAAAACCTCCAGTAAATGAATCTCAGCAACAACAGAGTAGCTATTTATTACATTTATCACTTTTCTAATGAACTTTCAAGGAAACGATTGATATCAGAGACTTTTGATCAAAACGGTGTATTTCGAAAATCATTGATATTAGGACCATAGTGTAGTGAAGACTTTTGATCAGATTGGTATGGAGAAAGCCGTACTAAAATTCCAGCCAATTTATCCGCGAGCAATTAGCCATAAGGAATTCATTCTTATTCAGCCGATAGCTGGTCGTAAATAAAAGTTTGTATATATCTTTCGTACTTCCACTTATCTTCCTAGATACGTAAATACTATTTAAAATATAGCTTTATGTTTAGCTTATCCACCTCAGACATCTGTATAAAAACATATTTTTTTATATTTGGAGTTTTTATATTGTAGAATCATTTTTTGTGGCTTTTGGAGTATCAGTTAAAAACTTCATGTTTATAAAATAGTAATAAGAATTAGTTTATCAAAATATAATTTTTGTTTTTTAAAGGTGATGGAAGTGGTTGTAATGCTAAGGAAGGAAATCCTTTTGGTCCATTTTGGGATACATACAGTGTTAATTTTGTCAGCTCTGAATTTTATGGACCCCTTCACTATGATTTTTACCAAACAGACATGGCTAAGCAATGGAAACAGAAGTATCCACCAGAAAAATGGCCTGTATTGGCATTTACAGGTGAGATTCCAATACTACCAGGGCATGGAATATACTTAAGTAGAGATCAGGGGGGGGTTGGGGTATTCTCGAATCTCGCATGCAACATATCCTTGCATGTCACTCTGGAATCTTACTTTTGTTATTCTTGTCAACGTTTGTCACTTTTGTTACGTTATTTGATTTTAAGACGGGTGTTGGAAAAAGTTGGTCATTAAGGCCATAGGTCCCTTTTATCAGCCTATTTGAATGAGTATTTTTAATTACGTATTTTCGTCTGATACCTTCATGCTGTATAAAGAGATGATTGATAAGCAATTTTAGCAATTTTTTTCATCAAAAAATGCATTTTTTTGTCTATTTTTTCTACGATCGTAGTTGGTGAACGAATAACAGTGTAGCTCTAAAATTGTATTCCACATTTACCTTTACTATTTTTCTTGACATTTTTTTTTTTCAAAAAAACTTGTTTTTTCCGAAAAAGCAAACTGAGTTTTCAAAAAGAAACTTACTCAGGATCTAGAAAAAGTGCAGTACTAACCATTGCTAAAAAAAACTTTTTTGCTCACACGGTTTTCGAGCTATCATTGCTATTTGGAGTAAATGTTGAGAGAAACCCGTCTCCCGCTGGCCACGGCCACGGCGGCGGATGATTGGCCATAATCCGAGGTGACTATGCGAATCTCTTCGCCGTGATACTACTACGTTTCAGCATATTCGTGTACGATTTGTTGTTTTTAAGACAGCAGTATCAAAACGGCGTAAGCGCACGCGTGGAAGCAAAGAACAAAAAAGGCTTTGCTAGCAAGGCAACTGTTTCTTTGAGATCAGTTGTATATAATTCCACAAATTCGAGTATTGACTGTAATAGTTCGTAGTATAGTTTAGATGAAATGGTTAGTTTTTTCAAGCTGGAGCACTATGCCTCTTTGAAGCTTTTAAATTGAGCTGGTCGATGTATGCTAGGCCAAAAACCTGCGCTATTGTCACACAAAAGAATGGACATTTTCCATAGAAGTTCCCATTTTCCCAATTTGGTTCAAAAAAGTCATATCCATGTTTTAGCTCGTCTCCAGCCTTGCCTTCAGATTTTGACCTCTACATCTTACTTTTTTTATCCAGGTTGTTGTCAAGAAATGAAGTTGATGAACTATATGCATAGCCTTTTGTTGACAACAGCAATGAATTATCTTGAGCATAGTAGCTACAAAGGTACAAAGTTGGCAATTTGACCATAAAAACATTTGATTGTTTATTTTGTCGTTGTGAAGGCTAATTATGGTTATCGATCCCTAAACCTAACTAGAAAAGTGCTAATTAAAACGTTTACACGATAACTCAAATGAAACTGCAGCTAAATTATTATTATATTATTCCAAACGAAACGTCATTCAGCTCAAATTGTGTAGGCAATGGAAGTACGACATCAACCCTTCATAACACCTACCCTCTCTGCATAAGCCATCAAATATTATTTGCATTTCCATCAAGGTATGGGAAGAATTTCTTGAGGACGATATGAAAGCTACTGGCAAAGAAGAGAAGTCAGTTGCAATTGAGAAAGGTCATGTTATGCCAGATGGCACTGCATATATTACTGTTATCGCTGATGGTTAATGAAGTAAGAGGATCTATGGTCATGGATATAATGCGTCTTCGGGAGTAGTTTTTTATTGAAGGGGGGTAAGCGGGACCATTTTTTGTATTGCTCTTCAAAATATTTTTGGCCATCACATAAGATAGTAAACAAATCCTGGGGTCCTGACTCTGTTTACTAGAAATCAGAGTCATGGCCAGGATTTTTTCGTGGTTATTTATCATATTCGAATGACCCACTAAGCGGTTTTCCCTTACCCGGACTTCCATCAGAATTCGATCAAACGCCATTGGAATTCCTCGGAAAAAGGCAGTCGTCGCAGGTACCTGCCATAACAGCTTAGGTATGGATGATAGGTCCGCAAACATTACCATAATTCGGCCTTGAATGGAATGTCTATCATCAACCCTTATTAGGTAATCTCATCTGATGAAAATTATTCGAGATCAGTTGATCGTGCCTCGGCTCGTTGGAATTGTTTGTGGTATTTACATTTTAAGAGCATCTGCAATTTTCCCTTTATTTTATTGACAATACATAATACAGTAGGTGCCCAGTGTACAGTGAATGATATATGTTGTATCGTGAAAATAAGTACTACGAGTACTTGCCTTCCGGACTTAATTGGGGTAAACTAGTGGGTCATTAGAATATAATAAACATCAACGATTTATCGGAAAAAATCCTGGACCCAATTAGATTTTGGAAAATTACGATGTTTTGTATATATACCATGTAAAGTGCCCTGCGGGTTGAAAAACTATGTTCCGAGGCACACCCGCAAAGGCATACATGCAAAAAAACTGAACCTAAATCGATTTTCGATGTGTTTAATCTTAAAATTGAGGTAGGGCATTTTTGGGGGGCTGTAGCCATGCTCCACGATTAATTGTCATCATTTTTGCAACATTTTGATTTTTTCATGTTGCTCCCCAATTTTGGAATTCCTCTTGGGGAGGAAGGGTATACTCACTAGTAGATGTCTTATGGGGATTCGGTCTCAAAACTTCCAAAATCCGCCACCAGAGGCGCTGGCGTCGCGCGCCATTGACAGGTTGTTGGACGGAATCTGTAATCGAAATTCATGAGTTGGGGATTCCGCCGCTAGATGGCGCTGTCAAACCAAACGGAATCTGTGTGTCATTGGACACCTGTCATGCGTCATTGGGCATCTCACGCATAGATGGCGTTACACGTCATCTGTCATACGTCATTGGACACCTGTCATTGATGGGTTGAGCATCTCGCGCATAAATGGCGTAGATTTGTTTGGCGGTGTACAAACCTAACGGAATCTATGCGTCATTGGACAGCTGCCATTGATGGGTTGGGCATCTCGCGCATAGATGGCGCCGATGTCGCACCTGTCTGGTGTTGGCGTGGATTACGGGGGGCAACGTGTATACAGGGGTGCATCGAAAAATAGCGGATCGATGGACCGACGGTATATCGTTAAATCGTATATAGCAAGGCGTGACCTAAATAGCGTGGTGGGCTCCTCTGGTCGGTCAGAATGTCTCATAACCTGTATACGATGTACTGTTATTATTATACAGGATGATACCGTTCAAAATGAAAATAGTATAGACATTCTGACAATTATTTCGCAAACCAGAGGTATTTTCAATAAAACTACAATAATACGTTTAATATTTTATTGAAAATAGAAAAAACTACATAGGTAATATGATATTTGAAAACCAGTGGCGTAGACGTTCAACATTTCTCTGGGTACAGGAAAATTGTCCGTTGGTGTGGCATGGATTGGAATCAGCAACAAAGTTTCCAGTAGCACACGGTGTACCATCATACTTGCAAACATCAATAATGTTGGGAAAAACACCAAAAATGTGACATTTCTTGAGTAAAAAGTTTGCTTTCTGTTCTCCACGAACGTAGACATAGTCAGCCGCATATATCACCTTATTTTTAATTATTTCATTTAACTTGGAATATTTAACGTCGCCGGAAGAATATTTAAGCCCATGGAAATTCTTCTCCAAGTAAGCGACAGTTTTCTTGTCTTTAGTATTTAATGTAGAAAAAGGTTGCGGAGGTGTAAAGATGTAATGACTTTTCTTGAAACCAATTTCGATACATAGTTCTTTAGGTACGAATAATCCGTCAACTGTAAAGCCTTGAATGTCAACAAACGCGATCCTCATGATGTCTGATGCGGAACTGAGAGTCCTTCGTTGCTTACGAGATGGTTTTAATAACTTCGGTGAGGGGGAAGTACTCGATTAAGCAGTCATGTATAATGATGCAGTAGGCCTTGGTGTTGGTTGGAAAGCCAGTATCGGCTTCGATATCCAATCTAACATCAACAGTTGATGATTTCATGGTTTCCTCTTGTTTGGAACAGTCAATAACAAACAAAGCGCGATTTTTAAAAGCGGTATAATCTAAAAGACATCTCTTCAGAGGAGAAGAAGAAGTTGTATAGCTGGTTTGAAAGTCGCTATAGTTGAAATGAGCTTCAGTAAAGTGATTGTTTGCAAAGTCCAATTGCATACGTTCGTTGGGATAGTATTCACCATTTAAAGATACTCGAATACTAGCAGCATTCACGTGATCAAACAGGGTAGGGTCTGAGGTTGCGACGTCACGTTTACCGGTTTGGAAACATACTATAATGAAACGTGGTCTTTCGATTGCGGTGCTAGTTTTAACTGACCATATTTCTCTTCTCGCATCTGCGGTAATTGCAGGCAGTTCATTCAGATCCCATTTTCTAAACGGTATAAGTATCGGCTTATCAGTTTGAATAGCTTTCAAAAGTTGTTCTTTCACATCATCACTCGGGTAAATATGTTTGATTTTCAGTTCCATGCTTTCAATAGTTATTTTCGCTGTCGTCGCCGTCGTCGTCGTTCCAGTTTTTTCCTTGATAATGATACAATCGTTATCGTTTCTAGCTCTCACAAATCTGAGAGTTTGTCTGCCACACGTAATCATAGGATAATCATTGAAAATGTTGAAAATATGTTTAAGCGGCATTAGCAAGCTAAAAGACTTGTTATGTGTTGACGCCATTATAGGTGTTGAAGGATAGTTCCATCCAGCTATAGCCATATGATTTGAGTCTTCCTCACTGTAACATACGTAAGCTCGGACAGTACTTACAATACCAGGATCACGTACTGTTTCAACTTCTCTAGCGGATTCACTGTAAGTGCAAGAGTCAAATAGGAAGGCACCAAAGTTTGGAGCTAAAGATACATCTCCTGCTCCTCCTCCTCCAGTTATTTCAACTTTCCCTTTGATAGATAGAAGGGAAGCGTTCATTGCAAAGAACGAATCTACTTGATTGATGCTAAATTCCACAACATCATTACAATTAAATGACTTGATGAACGGCGTATAAGATCTATACTCAGCCTTGCGAATAGATTCATCGAATGCTGGAGATCGATATAGATCAAACATCGGAGAAGTATGTGATGCTGCTGCTGCTGCCTCCTCAGTTTTTCTCTTTTTGTACATGATTCTTGTTGTTGTTGACATGATATCCAAGTGAGCGTAGAAACAGGATATTTGATGTAGTTAGTAGTAGATGTCGTCGCTTAGGTGCTTGGGGTAATACTGAAGTTGCCTTGGAAGCACCACTATGTCTTATAATCACTAATCCCATCTGCGCTTCGCTCTCAACTCCAACACAAGAGTACTAGTTTCACCTTGAAAGTTTACAGGACGACCGTCTTGATCTAAAGCCAACACTGTGATGTTGGTTATTTCTTGTTTCGGTATAACAGGTAGATATAGTAAATTTACAGGTGTTTCGACTATAGCGTATCCAGGATCGGCTGTCACAGCAAATTCGTAGATCGTGTGTGCAGGCGTGTCTCCGTCAAAGGCTCCCGACGTAATGTTAGCATCAAAGTGTATGGTTGATACTTTTATTATGTTTACAGGTAAATCAGAAGAATGCTTTTGACCAGGAATAAGAACTTTTTTCGAGAATCCCAATAGATGTCCAAGATTATTCGGTTCTGTAAAAACTATTTTATAATACTTGCTAAAGATTTCACATTGCAGTGTATTATTGTTAGGTTTTAGAGAAAAATAATCATCCGGAGGAGCAACTTCATTTTCAAGATTCATTTGCGTTCGTATAAATGTTTCTATGTCGGTAATTTCATAACAACCTGTCGGAAACTCGATGACTTTTAATTGACCACCACCACCTATCCGGTCGATATAATAAAATTTATCTCCTTTTTCAATATTCGGTATGGAATTGTATGAAGTAAAAGACCTAAGCGCCAATTCATAATCTTTTTTCGGATCCAACACTATCGGTGTTGAAGGACGAAATGAAAATATATGAGTAGTGCTATTGACTCTCAACAACTGCGACATGATGAATGAAAAAATATAGCTGTGTACTAAGCATTTATTCAAGTTTTTTTTTTTGTTTATTTTCGAATGGATAATTTACAGAAATAACAATTTGCTTGAGCAGTAGCCGGTCCATCCCAATGTGTTGCCCAATCAGGTCTGTTGTAGTGAACATAGCATGGAAGTCGTATTTGAAGATCAAAATTGGATGTGTATTCTGCAGGCAGTTTGTGCCATATACTCAATAATTCTGCAGGTCTCACATTGCTTATTAAATATTCCAGCGGCGGAATATTCTTCTCAAACTCTTCTAATGTAAATTCCGATAATGTTTTATTATCCATCGTTGTTGTTGTTGTTATTGTTATTGTATAGAAATTTCAAACACAATTGTCCGCAATTAACTTGATTATAAGTTTGGTAAGGATCGTTGTTGTAGAAAATTTTAGCGTTTTTCAGATATCGAACAAGTTCCTGTGGAGGCTTCAGGTTACCAAATGAATCGAAATACTCAACGTTGTTGTTTATCTTTTTATAAGCTACCCAATGAGTTCCGTTGTTTTGTGAAATATCTAAGTTCACCACGGCGCATTCTCTTTTACGTGGACCGTCTCGTGGTAAAGTGTCACGCATGAAGACACCTCGGAAATGAGGTATGTTCAAGAGCTTCGCATATTGCTTTATTTCATAATCATAAAGCGCTTTCTTGGGTAGCTTGATGTTTAGTTTTTTTGAGTTTTTTTTTTGAGGTACAACCCATAACCACCTTTAGCATTTTTTCTCAAATACAATCCTTTGCCCAAAGACTCCATAGCTTTGTTATGGCGATGGTCTTCCTCCAATTTCTTTTGTGCATTCTTGGCATCAACGACCGTTTTGGCCACACCTGCAGCTCCCCCTGCGAGCGCCCCCAAGGCACTTAATCCGGCGAAAAGGGGGATCAAGGGTAGGAATCCCCCAGATTTGCCTTCGATCGGAATTATTCTCGGTAGTCGAACTTTATGTTTTCCACCTGCACTCTTCACCGCTAATCTTGCCGCTTTAAGAGCAACCAATGCAGACTTTTTTAATGTCGTGGTGGTGGGAGCATTTTTCTTCAAGGACTTTGTGATTTTCGTGAGAACACCTCGTCGAAAAGATGATTTCTTCTGCCCCATACCCAATTTTCGCTTAACTTTCATTGCGGTAGTTGTTAGCCAAGCTGCAGTCTTTTCTCCTAGTGAAGCGTCAGGTGCTTTTACACGTTCCCAGGCTCGGTTCTCAAGAATCCAATCAGCTTTGTGTCTGTCTTTCAAATTTTTGTATAAGGCGTATGCAATATCGTGGTCTCTTGCAGCACGATCCAATGGGTTCTTTCCAGGATCTCCTCGTGCTAACCTCTTCTTTAATTTAGTCCCCGCTGAAAATATACATATACATGTGTGAGAATGAAAAAAAAAATATCCTAATCTGTCGCACACTTACGTCCCAGGAACTGATACGAAGGTACGTGGAGTTCTATCGGAAGATTATTTATCAGAGAGTTTACAACACCTTCACCCTTGTACGTTAACATGAGAACTGTTGATGATGCGTTAGCAATATCTACATATATACTTTTACACATTCCTTATTCGAACGCCACACGATGAAGGTTGTTCAACAAGAGCAGTCATTACCCATTGATAACTTGGATTTTACAGCAAAAACTCAACATAGTAAACATGGTAAATTGTTACCGAATTCGTTTCGCGCTATCATCTGCGGACCAAGCGGATGTGGAAAAACGAACGTAATGCTGGCGCTGCTTTTCCATCCAAACGGTGCTAAGTTTAAAAATGTTTACGTTTATTCAAAATCGTTGTATCAACCAAAGTATCAACTGCTTCAAGAAGTGATTTCCGCTGCTAAGGGTGTTGGCTATTTCCCATTTAAGGATAACGAGGAAATTATAAGTCCAAGTAAGGCTAAAAATAGCTCTATATTCATATTTGACGACGTGTCGTGTGACGGTCAGCAGAAAATTCGAGAGTATTACTCCATGTGTCGTCATAAAGATATCGATGCTGCATATCTCTGCCAAACATACTCTAAAATTCCAAAACAGCTCATACGAGACAACTGTAACATTATAGTACTATTTAAGCAGGATGAAATTAATCTAAAACATATATTTGATGAGCATGTATCTCCAGATGTTACTTTTGATGAATTCAAAAAGATGTGTTCGGAATGTTGGGCAGAAAAGTACGGTACGTTAGTTATTGTTAAAGACTTTCCTCTTAATTATGGTCGATACAGAGTAGGATTTGATAAGTACATAAAATTGTAGGCTTATCATGTACGCCATCATTCAGTAACATGATGTCAAAGGACCAAGTTGCCGTTGCTAGTCATAAAAGAAAGATCGCAGAACTTGCTCGAGCTATACGTAAAAAGTATCTTACTTTAAAGTTAGGTCGAACTGCAGAAGATGAATCTATTAGAAAACTTTTCAAACCAATATCTGAACCTCTTAAGCAAATAGCTAAGACTCAGCAGCATCCTTCATTTATTATTAAAAAAGAGGAAAAATTGAAACAGGATGATGATGATGATGATGATGATGTATTCACACAGAACCCAAACTATCTCAATTTAGAAGACGTGGCTTCAACTGATGAACAAGGTAATATACCGCCGAGACCTGAAACACCACCACTACCTGAAGAAATGCGTCCTGCTGATTTTTCACAAGAAGCAATAGAAGAATACTTAGATCAATATCCCCCAATAAGCCATAATTATTTACAAGATTTTTGGACACAAAACGATAAAATTGATAAAAATTATGGACCTATATATACCGACAACATTGGTTGGATGTTAGGTAAACGCCGAATTAAATTTGATAGAGCGACTGGCCAAATACAGATATTACCTGAGGGGACAAACTTAGCAGGTACATGGTTTCGTGGCACACCTGGGCTGTATCAACTTTTATTCTATAATGACCCAAACTATGCAGATGCAGATTTACAACCCTATAAAAATCTATTGCAAAGTACCGGTGTTCATTTAGATTCGCTTGGACGCCTAAAAGGTTCGACAGGATTTAAATATAATCACATTATTAAGCCTCTCTTTAAAGATGTGCAGAAAAATAAAGGTACAATTGTCACACGATCAACATCTACAAAAATACGTAGTCCACTTAGTCGATCATTAACAAGATCCACTCCCTCAACAACAACAACAACAACAACATCATCAACATCAAAACCGCCAACAGGAAAAGGTATCGGTGATTACTTGACATACAACGAGGAACCAATCGAATACGTGTACTGGGATGATCCCAATGAATTAATCGATCGACTTAAACTCCTTATGGCATCTCAGGAAGCTGGCAATACGTCGCATGATAATGAAATAGTAGCCATCCTCAACGAGCTAAAAGAAGCTAATATAATACAGTAATCTAGTTCCTTGGTCTTTCATTTACACGATGAGTCTTGATAAATTCGGACGTCGCTTTGATAAACAAAAGACACTTCCGTATATGCGTACACCGCCAAAGTTAACACTACCCCATACTTCTGATGGAAATGTTGACTTCAAGAACGTAAAGTTGTGTAATATAAAAGATCCCACAGATAATTCAGATGCGGCAACTAAAAAATACGTAGATACTTCAGTGATTGATTTAAAAAAATAACAGCAAAAACAGATCAAATAACAGAGTTTATTTCGAGAAATCCGCCTACTTCTGGTAAACATATGGCAACAAAAAAATATGTAGATGACTCTATTGCAAATATAACAACAAGAATAGAACAGGAGTTGGCTACAATTAAGTCTCATACCGATTTGACTCCAATAAGGAAAAATATCATTGAATGAATTACAACTTTTGCAAGGACGCACATCATATATATCATTGAAAACATTCGATCTTGCTAAGCGTATAAAGCCGATGGAACAACAATTTAAAGCGTTAAAACATGATGACGTACGCCAAGGAGAAGCTACAACTAGTTAACGAGCTGCACAAGCCTGCTCGAAAAAATTATCTAAGACGACGTACCATCATTAAAGGCTTAGACGATTTATGGCAGACGGACTTGGCTGAAATGCGACCTTATGCTCATCAAAATAAAAATTTCAAATTAATTCTCGTCGTAATCGATTCTTTTTCCAAGTTTATGTGGACTAGACCGTTAAAGACAAAGACGGGTGAGGAGATAACTCGTGCGTTTTCGGATATCCTCGCACATACGGAACGTACGCCGAAAAATCTACAATCTGATCAAGGTAAAGAATTTTACAATAGTAAATTTCAAACTTTAATGAAGAAGCATGATATTAATCATTATAGTACATATAGCATCAAGAAAGCGGCCATTGCTGAAAGAGCCATAAGGACGTTGAAAAATAAACTTTACAAATACTTTAGCTTAATGGGATCGTATAAATGGATTGATATATTACAAAGCATTACCAATGAATACAATGGAACACGTCATCAAACCATCGGATGTAAACCATCACAAATTAATAAATCCAACGAAAAATGTATCTTAAATCGAAAATATACTCATTTAAAAATCGCGGGCCCGCGTAAGTTTAAAGTTGGTGACATTGTACGCATCAGCAAAACCAAAATGCTATTCGACAAGGGATACGTTCCAAGCTGGACAACGGAATTATTTAAAGTTACTAAAATTAATATTACCAACCCTGCAACGTACATGCTCGAAGATATGCAAGGTGCACCGATCAAAGGAGCCTTTTATGACGAAGAATTACAGAAAACAGCCAATCCAGATGTTTATTTAGTTGAAAAAGTTTTACGTCGTAAAGGTAAAAAAATGTACGTCAAATGGCTTGGCCTTGATGCAAAACATAATAGTTGGATTGACAATGATGCGATCGTCTAGGTGTATGGGGTGGGGGGGTTTCTGCTAAAAGTGAGTTCTCAGTCGGTTGCAGTCAGTCAGTCAGTCAGTCAGGCAGCTAGTAAAAAAAAAAATGGATACCAGTGGTAGTGGTTCAAGTTGCAGCGAGTTTGACCTCACCACCAGCAGCTCACACGAATCATCTGTAAACTACGACCGTGAGCTGGATGCTATTCTGGAAAGGTACGAAGAAGCGGCCAAGAACGAGGACCATTATCTGCTGTACACGCAGTTTCCAAATGGATCATACCAAATTGGATGCGGTCTAAGCCCAGCGAGATCATTTACTCCTGCTGTAATTGTGTGGAACTCATCACGGTTGAAACTATCTTTCAGTTCCTATGAGTGGGAACAATTAATCACCCAGCTCAATGTGGTAACGGTGAAGGAGACGGAGGAGCAGGAGGAGGAGAAGAACCTTCCTGACAAGTATGATCCTGTCGAAATCGAGTGCGGTGACTATTGCAGAATTCGACGACTAATCTATGATAGTACGAAAATTCTCGAAATAACCAAGCACAACATTAGTTTCTACCTCTCAGAAATGGACGTGAACGCTCTTTTAGAAGCAAATAATGAACTTTTAGTACCGTATATGTCTATGCTAGAAACTGTTGAATTTCCAAGCTATTATTATAATGCGCTTAAGATTGTTCGAGCTAGTTTTAATGATCAAAATTATACGTTTTCAGATGCTATTCAAAAATTGTATACATTTAAGCTCGTAGGCTGTACTTTACAACATATAGCGTTAGGACAACATATATTTTTCTATAGACATAGGATCGCTAATGATCTTGAACGATTTTAATAAAGTTTTTGTAAAAATGCATATCTGTCGTTTCATTATGATATACGTCACGTAACGTGACACGTGACGTGACGTGACACGTGACGTACGTGACGTGACACGTGACGCACGTGACGTGACACGTGACGCACGTGACGTGATACGTGACGCACGTGACGTGATACGTGACGCACGTGACGTGATACGTGACGCACGTGACGTGCACACTTTGTTCAAAAATACCAAAAAGATGTCTTGATAGCCCGAAGAACCGCGCCACAACATCAGAAGTAATGTTAGTATTATGTGTGTGCGTGTTTTTTTTTTTGTTTTTGAACACGCTAAGTTTTGAACTCCAACCACGCACTAACATTGCTTCTGATGTTGCACACCTCTGACGACTCAAGCTATCAGGACATCTTGTTGTTGTTGTTGTTGTGAACTCTTCTTACTAGAAAAATCTAACGAAATCAATAAAACATCTTTTTATAAATATTCATTTATTAAATCTAATTACATACATGTTTGAAAAAATATATATATATATAAATGTTAGTACTACATACATGTTTGAAAAAAAATATATATATAAATGTTAGTACAATAGATAGAGAGAAACTGGAGGACGGATGAACGCTTTTTATATATTTTTTTGTAATTTGTTTGCTGTGATGTTTTTTTTTAAAACTCAATATCGCTGTCTACATCAGATTCATCAAATCGGATTCGGATGTTATTTCTAGACCTATCATGTAAGGCATCTCTGCAAGATTCCTGGTCTTTTAGTTCAAACACTACGCTTTTAAAGCAGCTGTGACACCAATTATACTTTTTTTGGTATACGTTCAAAATAATGTCATGTGCATCGTGAACCTCGTGAGAATGGTCATAGCAGGCAAATAAACGTTTATTTAAAGTTTTATGTATTTCTTTAAATTTAGATAAACAATTTTTACATACGTGTAGGTAATATTGGTCCAGCCAATATCCACTTGTCCATAGACAGTAACTAGAATAATCTTCAAAAACATAACCCCAATCTGATTTTCCTAATATAGTGTGAATTAAATTTGGATCTATTTCTTTGTGACATCTAATAAAGTTAATTCCTGTATATGAAGAATCAAGATCATTTTTGGCTTCTTTAATCATAGCGTGCCATTTATATAAAGGAAATTGTTTCACAATTTCCGTAGTTAATTTCCATGGTAGTGGAGACTGCTCCATGAATTCTACTGCTGATGATGTTATTGATTCGCAAATTTTTCTAACAGCTAACTCTGATAATGTTGGGGCATTCATCTATAACAAAAAAAAAACGCTATTATAAGATACTGTAATGCCCCCACGGAAGTGTGTCAAAACTGTTCGGAATTAAATAACGTTTGTCGTCATACGGACTTAAACTAATTTTTGACTGTTCAACAGAATATACGTTGTGTGCATACGACCTGATACAGCGTTGTGTAGCTGTTTTTTCCTTAAATTCTTTCAAACATTCAACATAATCCTCAAATGCAATTTTATTTTTAACAACATTGTACTTAACCCCTTTAGATTTTTTAACCACCTTCCCACCCTGCACCTTGTAACTATACATTTTGCTTCGAAGTCCAACAAAATGTGTCATAATTTTACCGTTATTTTCATCTTTCATTAGACCCGGCACCTTTTTGTTCTTACGCAGTATTTTATATATGTTATTTTCAGGATAATCCGAAGTATCAAATTTACTGGAATCAGCTTTAATGATCTCCTCATATGCATCCTCACATTGCAATTCGTAGATAAAACTGTCTGTGTCCATGTACATGAGCTTACACCTTTCTGCACCCATTTTTGGTAGCATATAGGTGTAATGAAAATCGTACATGACTAGTTTCGATAGGTCTAGAATTGCCTGCCCTACATACAGAGGTTTGTTAAACGTTATTTCAGCCTTGTTCAATTCGATAACCACCAGATTTTCCTCTAAAATTGTGCGACTGTGGAACCGAAAACTCGAAATCAAGTTTGCTGCCCCATAGCGACCACCCCAAGATTTAACGATTTTACATACGCGGTGCTTACGTATATTTTCCATGGTCTTACCGAATACTGCATTATTCATTAATTTAAAAAGATTTTTTTCGAAATCATTCCGGGCTGCAGCTCTACATCGAGTATTCAACTCGATGTAGGGTTTCAGCCAGGCTGCTTGTTTAAATTGTAAAATTTTATGGATTTTCGTTAACTTTAACCCATTAGCTAGCATTTGTTTTAAATTTTTATAGTGAACCGTGTACTCTTTTTTATCCGTAAGTGTTGCCATTAATTTCGGCAATTTTACCCCGCCGTCGCTGGGTGGTACGCTACGTTCTGCCGCAAACGGAAAATCTTTGTGTTTATCGTGCAGTTCTTGTGGGTACGATAGATCGACTTGTAGCACGTACCCTACGTCAGAGTCGTCGGGTATTGACATCACATCAAACGATGTTACATCATCTACCCATTTGAACCCTCCGTAGGGTAAGGGTTGCTGCATAGCCTTCCCATATAAGCTATTCACATCCAGGTACATAAGGTACTTGGACGGCTTTTCAGGATCATATTCGGGCATATATTTATTGTTGGCCTCCGAAAATCGGTTGCTACACACCGAAATTCCACCTCTTATAGCATTTTCGTAAAACATCACCATATCTAGATCCTTTAGTAGTTCTAACTTACACCCAGTGTATTTGAGCATACAGTCCCACGTATATCCGGGCATTGTATAGTACCACGCAGGATCCAGACCATAGGTGGAGAAACATTTTTTACGCAATTGCTCAAAAACGTCGGCAAGAAGCAGAATATCTGTTTTTAAATATATATCAGAATACTCTCCTAATGTTTTAATGTTAAACTGTTGCCAAACAGATTGCGCATGAGCATACTTCTCGTCACTTACACTTTCATCGTTTAATTTATTGTAAAATTTTTCAATTGGGGGCAAAGTCGTTTCATTTAATTTTTTCAACGAATCAATGTAATCGTAACAGAAAACTCCTTTCTGTGTTAATAATTTGAATTTATCTTCATCTAAATTTTGAAATTCCCTTTGTAAAATTTTCTTTTCTGATACTGCTAAAATTGAAGCTAATTCATCAAGAGACGCCCCCATAAATCGAAAAGAGTCTATAAACCGCAATTTAATGTTATTTTCATCTGAGTGCAGCGTAAAGGAGATGTATTTATCTTTGTTGATGGGAAGTAGACTTAAGCGACCTTTTTTACATAAATTCGAAATCATAAAGTGACTATCGTACCCACTTAAATTATGGAATATAACCGGCACAACAAACAATTTTCTAAAGTTCAGATTGCATGCTTGGTGTGCGTAACCTCTGAACTCTCCACTGAAATGGTTGTGATCTCTAACGATTATGTCTTTTTTTGTTTTTGAAAATCTCTTACCGCAAATATGACATGATGTTGCCTTACATGTGTCTAATTTTTCAATCATAGGTACGCTTGTTTTTATTTTTGAGTTTACAAATTGCGCAACACCAGCCATACGATTTGCAAACCAATCCATACAATCTGCACCTCGAAAGCTCTCGAAATAAGAAAGGCTATCATCATAGCTGCATTTTACATAGAAACCAGCACTATACGGAACGTGTTTTTGATATTTTATGGTTTTAGTTAAATTTACGACGCTACTTTCTTTATGATTTTCTAATTGACATTCAAAATCTGCATAAACAACAAAAGGAGTATTTTGTTGGTATGTAAAGTTTTTAAATTCAACGCAGCTCTCTTTAGGAAGGTTAATTTTATATTTATTAAATTTAGAACACAGTTTTTCATGTTCAACTAATTTATTTTGCTGATGGAAATAGTTCAGACATCTATCGCAAATAAATTTTTTCTCACGATGTTTATTTAACTGGCTACTAATAAGACGCGAAAGATTTTTAATCCAACAATAGTGATATTTAATTTCATCGATTGAATCATTATCTTCATTTGCTGGCGCTGGTGGAGGAGCATCATAATCATTTAAACGCGGATAATATTTATTTTGAGCTAAAAGTAAATTAACATGCGTATCCCGTTTATTTTCCGTTAATCTTGCTGGTACTACTATGTAAAATGATTTTTTTTCTGTTTCGATCAATTCTAAAGCGTAAACATTGACTGAAATGTTATTCATCTTTTCAAATTTTGAAATTTTGTTAGCAGCATAGGACTATCTAAATTTTCTGTTTGTAAAACGTCAGTAAAGTGTGGATATGAGGAGGTTAGTTCTGCATGTCTTTATTGCTAGGAGTCCGAAGAGCGCTTACAATGGCCCAGTAAAAGCAATTTTATCTATATTTTAATGTTTATACAAGCATTTTTCCTTATAATCGGTTCTGGTAGTCTAATATAAGATGAACCGTTTCCCAATTGATATTTACTGATATTAACAACTAAGGAAATAATTTTATTTAACGCAAATCCCGAATCTTTTTCAGCAAATTCCGATAATTCGTTTAAAAGTTTATCTTTCACATATATCTTAAACCACTCGTCTATTGAGTTGATGTATCAATAATATGATTTTAGTATTAATATATTTAATTCCCAAAATTTCATTATCCCCCGATTTCCTAATAAACTCCCCGCAAAATGTTTGTATTTACTTTGAGCGCACAATGGGTGTTCAAATATTCCTAATTTTCCTTTTAAAAACAACTACACAATCTGCTAAAAATTGATTCAAGTCCTTATGACGCAAATTAGCTATGGAACCGGTTTTTATTCTACTTTGAAAGCTCGATTCTACATTTTTCCCATCTAACCCTCTGACCCAATTTAAGTGGAAGTCCCTGCCCCAATATGTCTA